>VDFB02058242.1:258569186-258683453 GCA_007258455.2 Sequoia sempervirens
GGAAGAGTGCTGAGGGTAGAGGATATAAGGTTTAAGGGTTTATGGTTGAGGAGGTAGGAGGGAGAGACTTGAGAGAGAGAGAGAGAGGGAGGGAGTGGGAGAGAGATACATGAAGGGAGGGTTAAGGGTAGAGGGTAGAGGATTTATTAAGGGCTATGACTTAGGGTTTAGGCCAGGGAGAGACTTGGTGGGAGTGGGAGTGAGAGAGAGAGAGAGACCTAAGGAGGGAGAGGGGGTAGGATATTGAAGATAATGGAGAGAGAGAGAGGGAGAGGGAAAGGAGAGAGAGAGAGAGGAAAGGGGAGAGATATATAGAGAAATAATTAGGAGGGGGTAGGGAGAGGGAAGAGGGGAAGAAGGAGAGAGAGAGAGAGAGAGAGAGAGAGAGAGAGAGAGAGAGAGAGAGAGAGAGAGAGAGAAGGGGTGAGGGAAGAGGGTTGAGGGTAGAGGATAGAAGGTTTAAGGCTTTATGGTTGATGAGTTAGGAAGGGATATAGATAGAGGGAGTGAGTGAGAGAGAGAGAGACCTAAGAGAGGGAGAGGGGGTAGGATATTGAAGATACTTGAGAGATAAAGAGAGGGAGGGAGTGGGAGAGAGATAGAGGGAGGGAGGGTTAAGGGTGGAGGGTAGATGGTTTAAGGGTTTAAGGTTAAAGGTGGAGGGGATAGAGATAGAGGGAGTGAGTGAGTGAAAGAAATACCTAAAATAGGGAGAAGGGGTAGGAGGGAGAGACTTGAGAGAGAGACCTAAGAGAGGGAGAGGGGGTAGGAGGGAGAGACTTGAGAGAGAGAGAGGGTAGAGGGTTTAAGGGTTAAGGGTTAATGGTTTAGGGTTTGAGGTTATGGGTGGTGAAGGAACTTCAAAGTTTTGTTCTCTATGTTCTATTTTATAAAAACAACACATATGGACTAATAGTTGAACAAAAAAAATCTATTTGTTGTTATAAAAAAAAACATAATGATTTAAAATACAACTTGTATTGAACAAAAATGGACCAATAGTTGAACACTAAAACTTTTTGAAAATCCTTCACATTTAATGGGAAAATACATGTTATTTATTGTGGTCACCTTTTATATTTGTAATAGGACAAACTAATAATATAAAATTATCCAATGCTTGTATTGATGGAACTTCAAATTTTGTTCCTAATGTTTCACTCACTGGTCTTTCATTGTGTTGGAAAATTTCTTAGGGCTGGGGTTTTAGATTTGTCTTCATCTTAAATCCTTGTGTTTACCTAATGCCTTGGTCGAGATCTATTTCACCATTACCTTTTTTGAAGGGTCTTCAAAATGTCTTATTCCCCATCGTTTCATCTAGGCTTGTTCCCTTTGGTCTTAATATTTTATTTCCTTCGCGGGTTTTATTTTCCTAAGTCCTGGTTGGCCTTATGCTGAATGGTTTTAAAAAAAATTATGTCATTTTCCATCTACCTAGTAATGTCCCCTTTCCCTTTAATGAATGTTTTATTTTTCAAAAGGATGAAATTCACGTTGCCATCAATCAAAATTCCTTCACGATCAACGGTTGCCTGCCATCCCGTGATCAGGAATTGTAGGATGGCGATATCACAGGCGGGAGACACGTGTCCCATCTGGGAATCAAATTTGCATGACTGTTCATCAACTATCCTTTGATCTGAGTCGTTCCCCGCCATCCTACAATGGTCCTTTGGTTGATTGCAAAATCATGGGTAGGTGCCACGTGGACTGTACAAGGTGGGGCCCAAGGAAATTTTTGTGTGATATATTTTAAATTTTTCATTGCTTCCAAAGAAAAACATTTAAAATGAAATATTTGACAAGGCTGGGGGGAAATTCATTAAAAATGAGCAAAAGTAGAGAAATTAGGGCAACTAGTGATTTTAATGGTATATTAAAAAAAAATCATATTTTGATAGTTGAATAAATTCAAAATATTTCTAATATATTTCTAATTTAAAAAATATATTGTTTAATTTTTTAAATATATATTTTTATTTTTTTTAAAATATATTATACATACAAAATTATATAATCAATAATAGATAATCGATTTTGGTGAATATAACTAGGTATGTTAATATATGCTTGAAAAACTAATTTTAATTAAAAAACTTACTAACATCAGTAAAAGGTAAGTTTATAATTATAAAAATTTAACATTAGAATTATTTAACATTTGAAATATAAAATTTAAATATTATATTATAATAGTTTATAATTTACTTATATAGTATTTTGGATAATAGAAACAATTTTGATTGATTTAATATTTTCTAAGTTCATTATTGAATTTAAATCTTATAAATATAATTATATATCTTTAATCAATATTATAATTTAAAAATAATAATGAATATTGAACATCTTAGATTTTAGTATAACTTAAATATTAAAAAATTTAATGTATAAGTTTATAAAATATAATATATATTTTTTTAAAATAAAATTTAAAGATTATTATATATGCATATTTAAAGATCCATAGAATTATCTTTTTAATTATGAAATTAATATGATTAATTTCATTTATAATTTTATCTTATCTTATCTTTTTAACAATTTTTTGGTATCCTACATAATTTGTTTTCTATAAGTATCATGTTGTATACTCTTTATATGGAAGGTAGTGTTTTTTCATGGAGCTTAATAAGTTTTAATAATTTTTAGTCATTTTAAAGATTTTTATTTTTTATAAAGATAGGTATATTTAGACTTTTGATGGCTTATGTACAATTATGCATATTCTTTTATTTATTATATTTTTTGAAATATCATGTTATTCTTGATTAATCACATTATTTGTTTTGTTCAAAAATATTTTATTTTTACTTTACATCTATGATAATTTTAAAATTATCAAATTTAAAAATTATAAATAAAAACTTATTTTTATTAATCTCTTGAAGTATGTAGGTCCTAATCTTTTGTAGATTAATAAATATCTAAATAGCTATTTCTTTCCTTTATTTCTATAAATGTGTCTCATGTCTCTATTGAAATTTATGAGATGTATATGTAATTCTTAGCACAACACTCTTAGAGATTAGGATTTATTTTCACATTTATCTATTTTCTTATTGTTCCTATTAGTGGCTAATTAAATCTTCATTGAAAACCTACAAAGAGCTTGGGTCCTTCAATCTCAAAGCTTGTCTAATTTCTTGATGAGAATCATTCACATTGATTCCCAATATTGTGCTCCTTGCATGACACATTTATAAAATGCACTTGGTAATTTAGTATGTGGTTGAAATATTAGAGTAACAACAAATGGTTATTTTCATTTTTGGCACATGATTGGCCATCTTTACTATGTTAAATTTTTATTTTCACTTTTATTTTCATGGTTTTCATGTTGTCAATTTTTCATACATTTCTAAGTCTTTTAAAAAAAAAAAATTAAGGTTCTATTAGTGTCCCCAATCTTGCTAAAAATCATGTATAGAGAAAGTACAATATATAAACTACCAATTATAGAGTATAACAACAAAATGAATTTAAAAACTACTACATAGAAACAAGGTTTAAAATAATTCAAAATACAGATACCATTCACCTACAAATACTATGTACTATAGAAACCCTATGTAGCCACACTTTCACCCTCAAAATCAAGAGAATAAATTATAAGATTTAAATTCAATAATGAATTTAGATAATATTAAATCAACCAAAAAATTTTATATTATCCAAAATACTATATAATTAAATCTTAAGCCCAATCTTAAGACTAACAATAACTCTAAGTGAAAACTTATCCTAATTCAACCTTAACCCTAATTTAGCCCAAACCCTAACCTTAACCCTAACCCTAATTGAACCCTAACCCTAATTAAACTCTAGCCCTAATTGAAGCCCAACCCTAACCCTATTTGTTCCTAACCCTAGTATCTCACAAATACAGGATCAAGACCTTGCCAACTTTGGTAAACCTTATTGGATAGTGATAAAAGCTACCTTATCTTTCATTAAGGTAGAAATTTTTTGTTATACAACACGCCCCTTGAAAATTGGAGATAGGCACTACAAAAAGAAGCTAAAGACTAATGAAAATGGTCAGTGGTATTGTGGAAGATGTGATAAAACATTCCCAAAATGTGATTATAAATATATACTTCAATGCAAAGTGGAAGACCATACTTCATTTAGTACGTGGATTACAACTTTTGAAGAAGTGGCAGAAGAAATTATGGGTGTAACAATAAAAGAATTGAACATTTTGAAGCATGAAAAACAAGATGATGTTAAGTTTTCACACATTATACAAAAGGTCCTTTTCAACAGTTATATCTAAGTTAGTTAATGCCATTTTGTCATGATATACTTCTTTGATGTTGTCAATACTAAATCTAATGATTGATGAACATTTTTTCTTTTAAATTTATTGTTCTTGGTTGATTGTTGTTATAGAAAAGTTGGTATGATTTCAAATTTCAATGTGTACCCTTATATATGGGCATTGAGATAAACAATGACACAAACAGTAATGAAATCAAATTGATTGCTTTCCAAATTCATATTCATGGAAATGTAAGCATTTTTTCAAGTCTATAGGCATCTTGATAAAGATAACTCTCAATGTGTTTTACATATATTATTAATTAATATAGGTATGCTAGTTAATTAAATTACTAACTATATTTTATTTGTATTATATATTGAATTGGTAAAATATGTAAAAATCTTATTACTAAATATATAGGAAAATGGTTAAAAAATTACATATTTTTCAAAAAATAAAATATAGTGTGCAATTTAAAATACAAATTATATAATTATTATAATATTTATATTATTATTTATTGAATATTTAATAGAATTTAAACTAAAAAATTAGCCTCCCCCTCTCACTCTCCCTCTCTCCCCCTCTCTACATATATCTCCCTCTTCCCCATCTTCTATCTCTCCCTCCTCTACATATCTCTCCCTTTCTCCCTCCCTCTCTCAATCTCTCCCCATCTCTCCCTGATCTTTTACTCCCTCCCTATACCCCTATCTATCTTCATATCTCAACCTATTTTTCCCTTTATCTTCCCATATATCTCTATATCTATGTATTTCTCTTCCCATTTATCTATCTCTCCCTCTCTCTCTCTCTCTCTCTATCTCCCCCTATTTATATCTCCCCTCTCCTCTCTATTTATATTTCTCTACTTATCTCTCTCTCTCTCTCTCCCCTCTCTCTATATCTCCTTATATCTCTATCTTGTCATCTCTCTCTCTCTATATATATATCCCCCTCTATCTCCCTATCTCTATATATTTATTTCTCCCTCTATCTCTCTATATATCTATCTATTTTTATCCCTTTTCCTCTCTCATTCTATATTCATCTCTACCTCTATCTATAGGGAGAGATACAAAGGTGAAGCATTGGACCTTCCCAAAGATCCACCAATCTCAACACTACTCCCAACTATTTTGAGCATTTAAGTACATATTGTATGCTAGATTAGGAGGCATGTGTCAAAGCTCATATTTACTGATGCAAAATAGGTCCAAAGTCACAAATTTGATGTAGAGTTAGTTATAGTTTTGTACAAAATTGCCAAGTGCCACATAGAGCAAAGATATTCCAGTTTTTTATATCATCATGTCATCGAATTTGGCACTTCATCAACATTTGTATCTTCATCAACATTAACAAAAGCAAAGGTATGTACTTGAATCCCTTACACTTAAATTTTTCTATATATATAAATATTTTAATATTTCAAATCCATAATATATATATTAGTGTGTATTTATTTATTGCAATAAAGAATTAACCTAAGTAACACATTAAGAATTCTAAGGATTTGTGCTTGGAAAAAATGCATAACAAATTTTTTTGTTGGATGTCGTGTTGTATAGTTTAGAAAAGCTCAAAATATGAATAGGATATTAAGGCCATATATTATGGTAGCTTACAATGCAAAAGAAGGAAGGAAATCTATTATCAATTTTAATCTACAATTTAATACCATAAGAAAAATCACATGTAGTATTATCTAAAATGAATTCTTAACATATTGATTTTATAAAATACACTTACCATTCAATAAACTTCTCCCAAGAAAGAAACCCTAAGTGAACATTAATTGAACCATAATTGTAGATTCATAACTCTAATCATAACCCTAATTGAACCATAATTGTAGATTTATAACTCTAATCATAACCCTAAGCGAACACTTATTGAACAGTAGTCCTAATTGTACCATAACCCTAACTTTGAAATATAGTTGAACTCTAATCCTAACCCTAACACTAATTATTATCCTAATTGAACCTTAACCCCAACCCTAATCTTAACCTTGACCCTATTTGAGCTCTTATTGAATTCATAACCTTAATTAAACCCCAACCTCATCCTCAATCCTAACCCAAATTGAAAATTAATTAAACCCTAAACCTAACCCTAAGTGAACACTCATCCTAATTGAACTCTTAACTTTTTAGTTGAAAATATTCAAGTGCCTTAAATTTCCCCATTCATCATCATTTATCATTCAATTCCTAATAGAACTCCAAAAATTTATACTTTTATAATATTTTAATACACACCTAATATTAAGGGTTTAGATTTTAAGGGTTAAGGGTTTAGGGTTAAGGGGAGAGAGATAGAGGGAGTGAGTGAGTGACCCATTTACATATTATTCTTTTATTCTTCGTTAGTTAAATATTTAGTTACCCATTTACCATTAGCAAAAATGACCCAAGAATTTAATAGTATGGACTAATCATATAATACCTTGCATTATGGAGCTCAATTCTTTGATATATTACTACTTATCAAATCCTTTGTAAATAATTGTAGACTTATGACTCCATTTAAGCATTTAATTGATTTTCTTCAATCAAAGCAAAGACATAAACACACAATTGAACAAATTCTCAAAAGAAGAATGACAACTTCATTAACATTTCATTCAAAATTCACTCAAATCCACATAAGGAGAGAAAATATATTAGAATTATATGTTTATTCATGCTTATAAGTCATATCTGCATACAATTTAAGATAATTTGCATATATTCATCCAAAACTCAAAACAAGCTATCTATTCTATTTCTAGATAGCAGCGGGGTTTAACAATGGGATATCACTTCCTCATCAGAGGACAAATATCTTTCTACCCATATATTCAACTCAAAACCTAGCTAGAGCTTTCATCAGTTCTCTCCCTACAAATGAGCCTTGAATTCCCTTTTATATGACAAGGGAGAAACAAGCTTCGTGCAAAAATGTAATTTCACCACAAATTTTCATTTGAACAAAATTTCCATTGCATTTGACTTTCATTTCAAAACTTCCCACACGTTGAATCTACAAAACATAGTGGTGCACGAACTGGGGAAAGCTAAAAGAATAGGGAACACAAATTGTCATCAAAATGCCCTTCTCACTAAGCCATGCAAAAAAATAGGAAACCAAATTTCCACGAAGGCACACCACAACAACTTCTTATTTACCCGCCACCCTGCCCTTAACAACACTCAGACCCTGGTATACATGCCTACTTCTATTTGTTGCCCACTATGGTAGACCCTCAACCTCCTCTTCTTTCTTGTCCTTTCCCAATATGGTTCTAGTCTGTTCGTTTAGGGTTTTAACAGCCAATGTGCCCACATATATCATTTCCTCATCAGAGGGTAGACCATGATTGAAGTGACTTAAATACCAACAATAGTCCGAGTTGGTCTCGGTTACATCATTAGAAGTGTTGCTCATAAGGTTAATGGGTGAGTGTTGGCATCCACAACACACCAACTACTTGCCTTTGTCATCTACCAGTTGAGCAGCAACATCCTAGAATTGCAACCTTCTACTGCATCTAGTGGGCACAAGCCTGGGCTTGTCAACCAAATCACCTTCCTAAATAGCTAGACTGAGCTTTTGTGAGCTCAAACGAACAAACCTCCTTACTGACTTACTCATTTTCTCTTCTTAGACAAGCACTCAAACTTGATTAGACTCAGCCCACAAAGCACTCTAACTACTACAAGAATGACACTATTAGCAGTTAATTCCTCTTGTATTTATTGTGTGAGGTAATGGCAACCTTCATCAATGCTTAGTAAATATGCATGTGAAAACCTAGAAATTTGGTGGTGTATGTATTGTCACCATTTAACTAGAGCTACATGAGAATCCAAAGATCACCCTTCATGATTTCCAACAACAACATCTTCACATAGATTGAGATCGACGTGACTACACAAGCAAGGAATAATTCATTAATGCTTCACCAACCTTCCTCTTCCTCCTGCGAGCTAGCAGGGAACAACAAAGATTTACATTAGCTTTTGATCTTGGTTGTCGATCTAAAACCACAGGTTATGAGCTCAATAGTGGAGATTGGGCCCCACATTCCATATAGGACACACATCTACCATTTGCTGACCTCACGCCAAATAACAAGGCGACACCTTAGGTCTGCGAGTTCGCGGGGTACGATCGAGATCTTCTCCCATATCTTCAAAAATGGAAAACCTACACATTGCACGGTTAGTATTTAATGAAAGGCTTTGGCTAATCCATCGATGACATGACCCATGGAGTTAATGGCTTAGGCTTACGTCACTAGATTAAAATTAAAACCCAACTTTTATTTTAATACTTTATTTCCTCTGCAGGGTTTTATTTCCTAAGTCTCGGTTGGCCCTGCTAAATTATTATCCCAACCCTAACAAAGAACAAATGATTAAGCTAAGAATTGTATTTGTTGTTATAACTTTAGTTCTAGAGAATTCTTAATTACCAATTCTGATTTGTGCATTTGTATATGAATCCAATTGAATGCCTTTCCATATCATTATGGAAATTTTTATTATTGCAACCCTAACTCTAACACTAGTTAAACCTTGACCCTAACCTGATTGAACTCGTATTATAACCCTAACTCTAACACTAATTGAACTGTAATCATAACCCTAGGTATTGTTGAAACCTAACCCTAATTGTATCAAAACCCTAGAGAACTCTAATTGAACCCTAACCTTAAAATAGACAATAACCCTTACCTTAATTGAACCCTAACTCCAATCCTAGCCCTAATTTAAGACTAACCTTAACCCTGACCTTAATTAAACCCTTATTGAATTATAACCCTAATTGATCCCTAAACCAAATTGAATACTAATTGAACCTTAACCCTTTGGATTCTGAGTCATTCTGTGATAGGTTTTGTGTTTATGAGGATTTAATGTTGCATAGCAGTACTAGCATTTGAATTGAAATGAAAAATTCAAGCTCACATCTCTCCATTGTATGTGCATACCTGAACTTTGAATAAAATAACTAAGGGTTGTTTCATTCATCCAATTGTTGTGGTGTGTATGACTCTATTTTAGCTTTAATTCAAGGAATTAATTAAAATGCTTGAATGGGATTGTAGGTGGATATGTGTTGTCTAAGGATTTGATAAGTAGTCCTAGGTTAGAATGCATACTGATGAAATTGTAATGCAATATTGTCAGGGATCTTATATGTGATGTATTAAATCTATTATAAACCTCTAGATGCTTATGAATTTGACTCTTGCAATGGATATAAGGCACTGATTTAAGTTGTAATTATTCGTGTAGTTCAGTATTTTTTTTTCTTTTCCTATAGCTTGCTACAAATTGAAAATCATTGACTATCTTATACAATGGATTGTGTTTAGTTATCTCACACTCCAGATAGTTGATATTGTCTATGAATAGCCAATTATAGTTGATATTATCTTATCATGTTGAGCTATTAAGTGAGATCATCTGCTATTGTTAATGTTGTTTATAATAATGGTGCAAAGGTTGTAAACACATTAAGGGATCACCCTCCCAAGTCTTGCAGAGCCCAAAGTGTAGGAGGCTTTTAAAGTCCTCGTCAGTTGGTCTAGGTCCTTCGATTGGAATTGGAAATTTCATAGGTAGATTAGAAGAAAAACCTGGTTACATTGTAAAAAGAACCAACATACATGTCAACCACTGAACAACCACCTCTACAATTTACTTTTTAATCTTTTATGATCACATGAAACATAAAACACACTAATTTCAAGGTTGTTAACATCACTATTGAAATGTTTTAATTTTTTGACCTTTCAAACATTAAAATGTACATCATTAAATTAATTATGTAATGGCATAAAAATTAAAAACATCATGAATTAATTATGTAACCACATAAGTCAAATATAATTCTATCAAGAAATTAATATCAAATAGATAATATAATCACATAATTTATAAATTTCAATGTCATTGATCTTCTTCTTCATCCAACTCTTTGTCTGTATCATCCGATCCAGATTCAACATTGTAAGGATTGGTCATATCATCATCATCGTCATCGATATCATTTTTGATCATGTCATCATCCACATGGATATCATCTTCATGAACATTAACTCCTACATCATCATGATCTAGTTCCTCCTCTTCAACATCTTCGCCAGGGACATCATCAACTAACCATTGATCCTGATCATCATCTACATCATCTTCTAGTTCTTTAGTATCTTCTTCTTCCACCACATTATACTTTACCAACCTTCCTCTTGGATCATGTCTAACAACAAATAACCAACCCGGTTGACCTGGAAGCACTAAGTAAAATACCTACTCACATTGGCTTGGAAGAACATAGGGCTCATTTCCAACTCACTCGATCAACCTTGTATTAACCATGGTAAATCCATTATCATGTTCAATAACATTTCTCTCAGGATCATTTTCATTCAATCATAGCATGTACCATAGGATGATGAACAAAATTAATTTGATGGACTTAAAGTCACACTCAAGTATATCATCCAAAATCCCATAGTATTGATTTTCTGAGACTTCTGGATGTATGTCGCTTCTAGATGAAACATTAGTCACCTAAAAGACTGCAGTTATACTAGAATCACAAGTTTTCTTCATGTTATCCAACATTTTGATTTGAAATTTATGACCATTGCACCACATATCCTTGTGGTGTTTCACCTGCAATATGTCAAACATGTAAAAATTATTGCAATATCGTCAGTTGATAAACATATTTATTCTTGGCTGAATGTATGCAAAGAAAACAATCTCAAGATACATATACATCAATGTACTTAAAAATAATTAAGTAATATGGGTGATTAATATATTTATACATACCTTTTTATCTCTTAAACCATATGCTAAATCAATTTCCCTTTGTGTAACATTGGAATCTCCATTACGATGAGCTTCTTTAACCAATGAAGCCACACCTTCCCATGTTAATGCACAACCTAATTGTTGACATCATTCAATCCATACCGTCATCCAATCAAGATTGTTGGTGACATACAAATGTAGTCCATCCCACTCTCGACCAACTGTATCAAAAAAAAATTGAAATTCACAAATGACGCATAATTAGTTAAATACCACAATATACGACCTTAATTTATAATTGACGTATATTGAAGATTAAAAATTAAATAAGTAAAATATACATAGAAACCATATGTAAAATGTATTCCAATTAATCTCCATGACCATCTTATAATTAACTCTCACTTTCCTAAATATACCTTTCCCCAACAGGTACTCCCTTTCAAATTTGTTAATGGAGTTGGGATCCCAAATGTGATCTACATGGATCTTTGGTGCAAACTTAGGAAGATATTCACTAATGTACACCATGGTCTGGTATACCATATATCCCTCCACCATAGAACCCTCAGGATGTGCTCTTTGTCTAACCAAAGCCTTCAAAAATTCCAAGTGTCTCTCAACCATCCACATTGACCTTGTGTGTACAGGTCCACACAATTCAATGTCCTCAACTTGGTGTATAAGGTAGTGTTCTTGTGCATTGAAAATTTTTGAAGGTAGAAACTTTTGCATTTCACACATTAGACAAGAAATATTTCTCTTCCAATAATTTATATCTTCTTTATGGATTTCTTTAGATGACAACCATCTACAAGTGATTCAAGGTGCAAATATATTAACGAGATTTAACAAAAATATATAGTATATTATATAACAAGTAAAAAAAATGGAAATTATAAGATGTATACAATGAATTGAACAAATCTCGCTACTTACCTCATGTATTTTCCAAGATCATATATAACTTGCTTGACATTGTTGTCAAAGTTGTTTGGGAGAGATAGAGGTAGAACGTACTGTAACAATTATAAAATGATCTTTTCATTATTTTTCCAAAAGTAGTAAACATAATACATTGAAAAGTATATGCATTATACAAGTGTATATAATATACTAGAATACTTACCTTAATGAAGGTATGCCAATCATGCGTTTTCATCCCTGACCCAAATTAACCTTTCTTTGTTATTATATTGTTTATGTTTGCAGCAAATCTTATGGGAAATCAAATTTTTTGTATGACTTCTTTTATAGCATTCCTTTGCTTCTCTGTTAATAACCAAGGAAGGGCACTTATATTAATTTGGTCTCCATCACTATTTAATTGAATGACATTTTTCATTGCATGATTGGCGTCCTGAATGTCTTTACAAATTTTGACAATTTTTTCTTTGTCATGCCTTCCATCCAATATTTTCCATAACGTTTCTATTATATTCTTTTCGATATGCATTGTATTAAACAAATGCACAATTTATAGCTGCTCATAGTAGGGAAACCTACTAAATTTTCTGGGATAACTTTTTAGTCCTTGTGGAAGTCGGCCATTAATGCCTTGACGACCTTCATGAAGTATATAAGTTAAACAAATTAACAATGAAAATCATTTTCAATTACAACATGAGTAAACACAACACAATATAAAAATATAAATTCAAAACATATCATCTATGATAGATAAACAATTTGATTTGATGTATAACCTTGACGATTAATTCTATTATATTCCAACTTCCATAAGCAAGGTGACATTCTTCGTGGTTTTGATGTAGTCTCCTCTTTCCCATTGAAAAGATTTTTTTCAGTAGTTCGATACTTATGATTTCTATGGAGGAAGTGCCTATACTCATCAAACACCTACTTTCCTAAACTTATTGAATGATGAGATTTCATCTTTGGACCACAAATTGGACATGTAAATTTTCTCTTTGTTTGAAGACCTGCAAGATGATATATAATTAGATTAAATATGTCAATTTTTTTCATTATATATAATGAATAGATTATTTTAAAAAAATGCATGATATCTACTTCATCAAATTAAATATTGTTAAAGTGCAGTTGAACGTTATAACATACCACAAAAATGTGTTAGCCCTAGGGCATTATGAATTTTCCATACAAGCATTGCATGGAATTGAAATTTTCTTTGTCCTATTGGTTTGTAGACATCATACATAGTGACACCATTCCATAACTTTAGTAACTCGTCAATAAGAGGCTCGATATATACATTCATATCTTTAACTTGGTACTTACCTAGTTGAATCAACATAAACATTACATAATTATTATAACCATTTTACTGCAATATATATAAATTAATGTACATGACTATTAAATGAAAAAAATATAAGTCATTATGCAACAAATAAGACAAATGAGATGCTACTATGTTAAAGAAAATTGATGTAAAAAAATACCTGGAACAATCATTGACAACATTATGTGCTCCCTCTTTATTGACATCTATGGAGGAATGTTATTGTTGATAACAAAAACAAACCACACTGAGTAAATTGATCATAGCTCTCCAAATGGACTGACACCATCCACTCCCAATGAAAGCCTGAGATTACAAGGTTCTTCTTTAAAGTGTGGCCATTTTTTCTCCATGTCCCTAAATGTAGAACCATCCATAGGCATTCGAAGAATGTCATCTCCGATTCTATTTCGTGCATGGTAATCCATAAATTGTGCTAAGCTTTCACACCTAAATAATCGTTGCATATGTGGAATAAGGGGAATATAATGAAGAACCTTGCGAGGAACCTTTTTTGTTAGTTGATCTATGTGATATCTACTGATATGACATTCTGGGCATTCTGTTGCAAATTCCTGTTGTTTATGATATATAATATGATCATTGGGACATGCATCTATTGGTTGATACTCCATTCCAATATCTTTCATAATGTCACATAAATTTTGGTATGAGCGAGGTAAAATATTTGATGGTGGTAACAAAAATTCACCAATCAATCTACAACAAAAAAATAATTTGTTCATATAAAGAATATTAATGATACATATTTCATCCTTTATTTACTAGTGATGAACTAACAACAATTAAAATAGATGAAAAAAGATGGCATGTATGACATACCTTAACATTCGTGAGATTTCTATGTTTGATAAACCATTCATAACCTTCAATTTCAACAACAACAATACAGCAGAGAGAAGAGTTGTTTCGAAGCCTTCATAAAGGGGCTCATATGCCTTCTCAAGTACAGGTAAATCATGAACATCCTCAAAGTCATCTTGATCATCATGATCAGCTCTTCCACTAAATGTGTCATGGATCAATGCATTTGTACCATCATCTTCAACTGTGTTTTCTAGCACATGATCATCTTCTTCCATAGGATCATTAACTCCATCTTCGATATTCACAGCTCCATGTTCGTCCACTTAAAAAACCACATTCTCCAGGCCGTGATAATACATATCATCTGCCCTAGGGCTCCCAACCTTTATAATAATTATTGACACAAATAAACCATGATCATGATCAAGTGATTATATATATCTATATATATGTATAAAATGTTAAAATGATATAAACATTTACAAATTCAATCAATATAAACACATATAATGAACAACTTACCAATGGTCAATAATCATGCCCCTCTTCAACATAACCATGCTGCCTACAATGTTTCTCAGCTATTGTGATTAAAAGTCATCTCATCTTTAAGCCCTTGCAATTATTGCAAGGATAATAACATTTCCCATCACCCTTTCTTTTCAATCTAGCCCATAATCTATCAAGTGTCTCTTCATTTTGTTCTAGACTAATATTATCTGACATGGTTTTTCTTTACCAAGATTGACTATTTAGATCTTCAAAAAATATCAAACTCACACTCCAATAATTTTTATTCATAGACAGGTATCGTAATCTAATAATTCTGATATTTTACACCAAAAAAAATTGGCATGCAACCACCCCTGCAAAAGAGAAGGTAGTCTGAAGTTAATGACCCCAAAAAACACTTTAAATTGCTAATTCTAAAACTTATTAAATTCTAATTTTAATATGATTTCCAACCGTCAAGACTCCTAAAATCATAATATTGAACTTGATCACAAACTTCCTACAACAATGGAGGTAGTGAGCTAGGAAGAGTAAGTGACCCATTCCTAAGGAGAAACAAGTCAGAATCATCATTGCTAATGTCAATACAGATTTATCCTTTTAGTTAAAGATGCAATGTGTCACTTCTTATGATGAGCTTATCCCTAGGGACCTCAACATTCAGAGATCCCTAATAAAAAACAACAGAAGCATTGGTAACAGCATGATTAGGGTACAAACCCTAAGCCTCCATAGAAACATAAACAATAACTATAGTGGATTAGTGAGGTTGCAATACCAGAAAGATTGAGACATTGTAGGTAATAACAAAATCTTGTAATCTAAAGATTGTAGCTATTAACAAGCACACTATGTAGCTTAGTGACATTTGTAAATGCAATCTACGGTAAGAATAATGACAGTCATTTGAGATGTGACAGTCAAAAAGAGATTGAGCAGTGACAAGATAATAAAGCTCAAACCTTGCATAGTAAAGTGGAGATTTTAACAGTGGGTTTCCTTACCCCCTTGCTGACCTTAAGGGTTTTTCAAATGCTTTTGGTAGTGTTAGACAAGGAAAATGCAATTAGGGAATGACTATCCAAATGAAGTAGCAGTGGTAATCATAGGTTCAATGTCTCTTCTTAGCCATTAATGTATAATGGAGGTAGTGGATTGCATGTTTGAGTAGTGTTTTGAGACTCATCAAAGATGGGAGAATAGTGAATAATACCTTGTGGACTGTGAAGTGGTGTCAATAAGGTTGAAAGATCTTAAGAACTACAAACTATGAAACAATGACTCCCCTGTAGTAAGTAGGCAGTCTATAGGGCATAGTTTGATTTTATAGAAGGATGCTCATGAAAGGAATCTTCAAGTGATAGTGAGTGAGCTTTTTAACATTGCATCTGAGGGTGCAATACCTAGTCTTAAAGGAAGTTAGCAAAGCAGTAATTGTGCAAGAAAATTGAATCATACACAACAAACAATTCACAATGTTATCTTCCATAATGCCTTGAGTTTGAAGACAAAAATCTCATTGTATCTTCATGATGAAAGTGGTGACCTTAATGGTCAATCACTGGCAACCATGATTTTAAAACATGTTATTGTGCTTATGGAGGAAACATTTTAAGCAAGATAGTGAGTGGTGGTTTGGAACAATGGCAGGTATGAAGAATTTGCTTTATATACATACTATGTAGTCTAGCTTAAGACAGTGTTCTTAGAAGAGATTGAAGGTGGATTATGGAACTCAAGGGTTATCATGAAAAGGATTAAAGCAAAGACTGAGATCTATTTAAAAGCAATGGTCATGAAGATATTAAAGATGTCACATGTAAAACCCTAGTAGCTGGAGTAATGAATACAGTGCCAAAAAGGATAGTGTGCTGGGGTAGATTTAGGAGATCTCCACATTATCTAATTACAGGGAAATACATTATTTATTTATTTATTTATTAAAAGAAATCATTCTAAACCCTATATAGGATACATTGATACTTCAAAAGCCTATGAAGAAATTTGAGATTATAAAAATATATGTCAAGTAACATTCATAAGGTTTAGGAAATCTTGATCACTCTCTAGAATAGCCCATTAAACATGGGTTGTGCTTGAATGCACTACATAATTGATATAACACAACCACTCTGCATATCAACCAGAGTTATAGGCTCTTTATTGCAACAAGAGGTAATCACTCTTCGATCATGCTATAATTACATCCTAACCTGTTAAACTTGAGACAACCTTAATGAACCCAATTATGATTGACACCTACATTATACAACCTAAATTAACTACATTATATGAGTGCCTCCATTTATATCACAACATAGCCACATTAAACTTGGGTCACAGATGAATGCATCTTGTATTTGTTATAGCACAATTGTGCCACATGACCAATAGAGTTATGGATCACATAATTACAGTCACAAGAATCTGTTCCTTGGTTGTGATCTTATGGTGATTCCACACAACATAATCTAGACATGAAATTCTCAAAACCCTTAACCTCCATAAATGAAATCTGATGAGATGTTGCTTTAAAATATGATTTTCAAACTTGGAACTACAAATCTGACTTCACAACTGAATTCTACAAAAAAGACAATGACTACCCTCAACCTGGTGATATCTTCTTGAATTTTTTCTGATTTTTCCCAAGAAAATTGTCCTTAGTTATCCACAAACTATCTCAAGTAGAGCAAAACACTGTCGCAATAAATCAGGCATGAACTCACTTTTCTTTATGTCGGCCACAATTTTTTTTTTCTATTTTTCATGTTTGTCAAAAATTCGACAAAAATGATAGCTAGCATTTCGATGAGCCCTAGGTTTGTCAAAATTTCGATGAACGTTGGGGATAAACTTTCAAAAATTGAAAATTACACATCAAATTTTACAAGCACCCGATAAACATCGAATTTTACATATTTTGTTGGATAGTTTTGTCAGATTTTGCAGTCAAATGTATTAGTGAATGAGAATGGAACTAGTGATATCTACAAAGATATCAATGGGAGGAGGGGAAGATAAAATGGTAGGATGGGTGGTGGATGTAGGAGAGGATGATGGAGGAAGGGAAGTAAAGGGAGTAGGTGATGGAGAAAGATCCTCTTGATCCTTAGTAGTAGGCTCAATTGAGGAAATTTCTTAGCTATTATATCTCTTTTCATGGGACTTACATCCCTCTACTACTTCTAATTTTTTTTTATAAACCCTTAAATTTTTTTATTGGTTTCCTTTCTTCCTTTTTCTTCGTATCCTTTCCTTTCACTTTAGAATAGGTCACTCCATCTTCTCTAGTAGGCTCATCAGTAGGTTCAACTTATTCATCAACATGTTCTTTATCATCAAAACAATTCTATTCTTCCTCAATATTATTGTAGGTTAATTCAACCCCCTAATCCATGAGAGCACAAGCTTGGGACTTATTGTGCACTTTTTTCACACACGACCCACCTAAGGCAGGGACCCTCTTTTTCTTACTTTCATTTCTCAAATTTTCTTTAGGTCTGACATTTTCCCCTTAAGGGATAGGTTTCTCTAGGTTTTGGGATTCACTTCACCAAGTTGAATTAATGATCTATTTGCACTTTAGGTTTCCTTCGTTGCAACATTATGATCTCAGGTAATGCCTTAAACTTTAATTTTTCATGTAAATTTGGTTGAGGCCTCGAATCATGCAAGTTGGGGGAGTCTTGGAGAATTTGTCTCTTGTAGGATTTTTCAAAGTGTTAGTTTTTCATAGAATCCACCCCTAGGAAGATTCTCTAAAGGTTTGTCCTTTCAGAGAATCTGATCCCTACCATATTTTTTGAATTCATCTCCTAGTTGAATTCCTGAGCTTTTGGTGGTCACATCACTACATTAATGGCTTGTTAGTCACTACTTTAGGGATGCATTCAATGTTATTTTGAGGAAATGATTTAAGGTCTTTGCATTGTATTTTCATCATTCATTTGTGAAGTTTGGAGAACTTTTGGTATTCCTTTGCATTTGGTGTGGCGTGTTGTGTGGCGATTTCTAGGGTTTTCTTCATTGATCAACAACTCAAACTTCAGGTGCATTCAATTCATTGAAATTGACCTCTCCATTTGAAAGGTATGGTCCCTTGAATCCCCATGGTCTTGGCATGGTTTTTTCATTGTTTTGGATTTGGTGATGCATTTTTTTTATTGTTCTTTTTATATATTTGTTGATCTTTATAGGCATTATTTGCATAATTGGTTGATTGCACTTGATTTAGTTGGATATTATTGATGAATCATTGGTAGTTAAGGTTTCTCATGAAGCCCTTGTTTTCTCTTCAGTTTTGTATTTGAATTTGCAGAAGTTAGGGCATTGGGGTTTAGGTTCTTTGTGTTTGTTGTTACTAGGGAACAACAATCTTTTATGTGAACTAGGGTTTAAATCTAGAGTCTCTAAAAATAATTGTGTTAAGATTTGAATCAATTCATTGCAGTGGAAATCATTGATGATTAGAAGGCCCTAGATGCATCCATTTTTCCCTAATTCTAGGTTTGGAGGATTTAATAATGGTATAAGTGCATTATGATGAGTTTTGAAGAAGAAATTGTATTACATTATGAAATTGCACTCAAATTATAGTTTGTAAATGTGTATAAAATCATGAGTTAAATTAAGAAATGTGAATGAAGACTTGGGTATTTTCCAAAAGTTGAAAAAATAAGGATAAATGAAGAACTTTAGAAAATCCCCTTGCTCACAAATTCTCTAAAGGTTATTCCTTTCAAAAAATCCACCTACACACAAATCTTTGAAGGTTAGTCCTTTCAAAAAATCCGCCTACACGTGGATTCTTTGAAGGTTAGTTCTTTCAAAAAATCCATTGTATCAACATGGATTCTTTGAATCCATTAAGCTTCCAAAATAATGAGATTTTTCTAAGTTAAGATAATGCATTAGGGTGA
Organism: Sequoia sempervirens; assembly: GCA_007258455.2. Lineage (NCBI taxonomy): Eukaryota > Viridiplantae > Streptophyta > Pinopsida > Cupressales > Cupressaceae > Sequoia > Sequoia sempervirens. Next base: position 258,588,804 of record VDFB02058242.1, read on the forward strand.
CTTCAAAATTGGTCTCGGGATGGTTTCATGGCATTGACAAAGTGTTATGAGTTAGATCTTAGTGATTTTCCATTCTTCATAAATTCTATCATGTCATAGAATATTCAAGTGTCCAAACATTTAAAAAATCCACCTACCCATGGATTATCTAAAATTCTTCAAGGACTGAATATCTTGAACTTCCATTTGATGAGAGTGAATGCTTGAATGTGGTCCTATCACATGAGTAGAAATGATTGCATAATGTCTACGGGGGATGTTCACTTGAGTTGAGCTAAATTGGTTTCTTCAGGAAATCCATCCCCTTGTGGATTCCCCAAGTGTCTAGACTTTCAAAGAATCCACCTATGGGTGGATTCCCTGAAATCCGTCAGTACCCAAAATCTCCAAAGATATGAAAACTCCAAAGTTTTGTGATGTTTTATTCCAAGGTTTTGGTGATGGAATTTTAAGGTTTCCATGATGTTTTGAAGGTTAATTATGTAATACTTGTAGATTTTCATGGTAATCTTGATAATTTGATTAGATTCAATGATGGTAATTGTTGTTTCTTTCTAATAGATTTAAGTTGAGTCTAGTCCAACAAAGGGATCCAAGGAAAATACATCTAAAGATGGTCTAGGGGAACCACAAAGTAGAGCCGAAAGGATGAGAAATGACTTCAAGGGGGTCTGGACTAAATTTAGGATTCTTTCAACATAGAGTAATATAAGTGATACCAACATGGGGTAGGTAGATTATGACAATTTGAAATAGAGAATGTTTGGGGATGCACCTTCCCAGCTTGCATAGAACATCACCTATATAGGATTAGCTCAAGCTATAGGATTTCCACCCACATTATAGTATCTAGAGTTAGTCTTGGAGTGTGGAAAACACTATGATTCAAACAAGAGAGTAATTTTTGGTCCTCAAGGTAGGATCATGACTAATTTGAATGAAGAATCTATATAAGAGACCTTTAACATTGGGTCACATCAAAAGATAGTGAGGATCAACATAAAGGAAGCATGAGAAATTTATGCAAATGACCCTAATAAGGATTTGGCCATGATGAATAGTAATTGGATTGCTAAAACAAAGTCACACTACTCAAATTTTCCTAAGCAATTGCATAGGAGTTATTTTAAATTGGAGTACAATGATATGATTACCCTCCTAGGTAGAATAATGGGCTTGCAAGATGCCTTCATATTTAGGAATTGGATGTTCTATATTATCTCACAAATTGTGAAGGGAACCCATTATCATTGGGAAGTGTCATAAGTGATAACCTAGATGTGCAATTGAGGAATGTACAATATAAAAATAAATTCACCATGACCTCCTACCTCTTGTATATGTTGGCCAGGAAGAATAAGTACAATGATCTAAGTTGTAGGGGAGTTCTTGGCAAGGATAGGATATGTGATATTTTCCCTCAGCTTCAATTCAATACATCCAACTATAGGAGGGTAAATGGTTCTTTCTTCATTTATGTTACAAGGTTGTTATAGGATGCATTGCACGATAGGATTTTAGTAGAGGCCATGTAATTGATAAGAAAATATGGCTAGTGTTTCATTTAGTTTCCAAAGCTCTCTTATATTAGAGTGCAAGGCTCGCCAGTAGTACCCATGAGGCTACCAAGATATCTCACCAACAAGCTCATTTTGCTATAACTAATTAGGAAATTGGTGGCCTTTAATATAGTCATGAAGGATATGCATGAGATAGGACTTGGAGCTGAATTCCCATTGAGAATTGAAGTCTTGGAAGCCTGCCCATCTATTCAAAGTTCCTATTATTCTAAAAAAAGAGATGGTATAGTTTAATTAATATTCAAATTAAAACAAGAATAACTTTGATCCTAATGGAATTTACCAAAAGTGAGCTAGTAGAGAGTACAAGAACAAGATTCAAATAAAGGATTATTGGGATAATTGCAGAGATGAATTTGAAGTGCTTAGGATAAAGTGTTCTATGTTATCCTTTAGATTGATAAGATTTCAATTGTCCTAGATCAAGTTGATGATGATGGAGATCTCTTGAAGCACCATGACTATGAGAAATATAAGGATAAACCACTCCTTGCAGTCAATTGGTTTGAGGAGGAGGTAGTTGACTTGAATGTGCTTAATGCCCCTATATTGAAGTACTCCAAGTTGTTGGTAAAGCATAATATCCCTGATTTGGAGGGAAGTGGCACCAAATTTACATATGACTTGATGGGAGATCTTGAGTCATATTCAAAAGAAGAGGAAGAAATAATTAATGATGACACAGCCGAGCTCCATTCAAAATAAGATATAGAGGAACCACAATTCCTCATCAAAAGAACTAGGAGACAAGGTAAAGGAAAGGGATTTCAAAGACCTCCTGTAGAAAAATCAAGGAAGCCCTCAAAGGAAATTACTAAGGAAGGTACTGAGGAGCCCCAAACCTCTAAGAAGAGAAAGATAATCACTAAGGGTCATAAGTTTTCCAAATGAAAGAGGGACAAAGTTACTAAAGAGGAAGCTACTTAGACCAAAGTTTTTGATGTTGAAAGTTCTAGAGAGAGACACCACAAATGTGAGAAGAAATTTCCTAAGGCAGAAGACCTCTCCTATCCAAAATGTGGAAAATGTAATGAATAAATACAGGGAACACACTAAAGAGGCACCTACTCATGATATTACAAGAAATATGGAGAGAATAGTTACAAGAAATAATTCTCCTCCATCTCCAATCCAGAATATACAAGTTGATGAAGATATTGTCAATCATGAGGATAAGGTCTCTAATGAACCTAGGCAATAGAATGAAGAAGAAAAAAATCCCAATAATATTGAAGAGGAGATAGAAAATGAGGAAGTACCCACACCCAAGAGTGGGTAGTTAAGTGGTTTTAGAAAAAAAGTGGGATAAGATGAAGTGAAAAACAAATAGGAAACATTTGAATTGATAGTTGAAATTCCTTCTCAGACTTCAGTACACAAGCATATGGACACATTACATACAAAGGATAACAATGATCTAGATTTTGAACAATAAATGCAGGGAGAGGAAAACAAGGATGTAGAGGATGTTGAAGATAGTCTCTCCAATAGTCAGCAAGAGTAGGATGTTCCTCAGAATAATGAAGGAATGGAACAAGAATCTACCTCAGAATGGTTGGAGAAAAGGTTGAAACAAAATACCATCATTGTGGAAGATGAAACTCCAAACTGTGATAAATTTCTTGAAATTTGGGGACAAATAAAGGAGACAAAAAGGGATAGGAAAATTTCTAAGTTCTCCAGAGATGAATTCAATAAAATAATTATTCATGTGGGTACTCCTACAGATGACAAGTATAAATACGAAGTAAGACCCTCAGATTATAAAGTGCAAACTATTAACCTTGTTCCATCCACAAAAGAGTAGAAGAAAGAGGATTTTCAAGAGTCAACCCAAGCAATCCTCAGAAGATTTGATAAGGAAACCAAGGAAAAGGAAGAGTTTCAAAGGAAATTAAAGGAGGTGCATAGATATGTTCAGTATTTGGTGAAACCCTTGCGAGCACAAAGTGTTGAAGGTTGATCTTCATTTTCAAAGAGGTTGCTATCCAAGGATGCAACGTCAAAGATTGAAAAGATGAAATATTCTATGAGGGACACTCAAGATTGGTTGTAGAGTGTGATTCAAAGAGGTGATGTCATGATTGAGAAGGTGTTGCAAATGCATGAAAAGGAATCCTCCCTCTTTGATGATATGACTCAATTTCTTACTGAGTGTCAAAGTTTAGATGACACTATTATCAAGGAACTAGAAAAAGTGTTTGAAGTTCCCATAGATGTGTTGATCAATGGGGGTGTTCTCATAGTGGAGAATACTAGTAAAGACATAGAATGGATAGAAGCATTAAATTTTAGAAATGAGCTTAGGATGAAGGCACCAAAGAAGATATCTAAGGCCCAAAGCAAGGTGAAAGAAATTTTTGATAGTTGTATTTCCTTTCAGGAAATTTTTACTAGCAAGCAGAAACCCAGGAAGAAGAACTTAAATGTGGGGAAATTACAAAAGTGGTGGCTTGAAATCTATTCTCTAGGTGATAGTGGACCAATAATAAAATATCAACTTGAAGATGCTGCAATTTATATTTCTAGTTTGGATAGATATCAGGGGTCTTTATGGTGATTGGGAGAATGCTTTGGCCAAATATAGAGGAGAATTAAATTCCCTTAAAGCAAGAATTAATTTAATATCAATCCCAACTCAGGCTGACCTAGGCTCAGTGCTTTCAAAAGTTCAAGAAATTTCTAGGAGAAAAGAGGATAAGAACAAAGGGGACAACTCAGCATGATGATCTTGGAAAATGTTTCATCTACAAATCGGCCTCACCAGGAATTATGTGCTATACAATGTATTTAATTATAAATTTGACTTTTGGGCCGACCTTGGATTATTTTATTGTAAATTTGAATTAGGGTATTTTGAAAAGTGTCAAGGCTAAACCTATTTGGCCGACCTAATTGTAAAACCCTAATTTGAGCTGACCTAATTTGAAATTTTCTATAAATTGACATATCCTCCTTATTTGTAAGGCTGATAGTGATTAGTGGATAGTTGATAGTGCATTTGCTACTTGAGATACTTGAATTGTTGTAGATTTCGGTGAAGTTAATACAACTAAAGGAATTGTTCTTTGGTGTTCTTCTCTTTTTTATTCATCAGTGCATGGTTCTTGTGTCTCCTTTTATTCTAAATTATTAAGTAAGTTAGTTTATGATTAATCTTAGAGCTAGTTGTAGCTCATTTATGTTCATGATAAATTGTTTAAGGTATTGAGGAATCTTTGGTCCATAATTTTAATGATCTGTTGATTGTATATTGTTGTGTAAATTTAGCAAGGGCCTACTCTATTCTTTCACTTGAGTTCAATTGTGAATGTTTGAATGCATGTTAAAATATTTATAATTTGAAAATCATTTGATTCCTATTGAGATTGCATTATCTTTGTGATACTATGGATTTGGTCTTGGTTAAGCAGAGATTGGTTTTGGAAGATTGGTCCATCTTGAACACTCTATTGTTTACATAATTGATATTAGATTTTAGATTAGATAGCTCTCTTAAACTCTACATCTTTTCTATTTTTTTTAAATCGCTATTAGATCAAGATTCACAAAGCATCACCATTATCTATAAATTTGATGAACATTAAAGCTTCTATTATTTTGTTTGTAAGGCCCCTTGTGATTACTAGCATTTTCACATTATCACTGAGTTATTTTTTGCATACCTTGGAGTTGTTTCTCGAGGCTTGTTGATAGAGATTTACCTTTCAAGAGAGATATAATTCTTGTATTTTGTTTGAGTTATTGATGTACAAAAACACCATCAATAGATTGGTGCTAGAAGGAGGGTTGATTCAACAAAGATGGAGCATTTTCTATATTCCATATCTCCATAGAGATTCAAAAGATAGACTAGATCAACAAAAGAAGGAGATTTCCAAGAGTTAGGAGCCCCTACTAGGTCAAGGAGTACCAAAAAAGGGAAGTCATCATCATCTTCACCCATCCGGAAATCCAGTTCATCATCATTTGATTTTGAGCCTAGTTTTGAACCCAATCTTATTGAACTTAATCGTGAACCCATTCAACAACCCTAGATTCTAGTTAATCAACCATTACCACCTCCACCACAATTGGATTTTATCATAAACAATCCCTCATCCCTATCCTTCAACAATTATAATGGCATGCCCAAAAATCCTAATCATTTTTTCTCTATGTTCCATATTAATGATCCTAATAGAATTTTCGAAGAGCATATTAGGATTTTCTAGATTTCCTTAAAGGATAGGCAGATTATTCATGAGGATGTGGCTTGTAGATTGTTTACTTACTCCTTGGGAGAGGAGGAATTCTATTGGTATAATCATTTACCAACTAGTTCTATCACTAGTTGGGATCAATTAGAGACTACCATCCTACAAAAATTCAAAATTCCATCCAGCACTAATGACTTATACCACCAGTTCTTAGCAATAAAAAGGGAATTCAATGAACCTATAGGCTCATTTAACAATAGTTTTTGTAGGTCCTACTCTCGACTACAACCACCATATGCAGTAAATGATGCATTAGCTAAAGAAGTCTATTATGAAGCTCTAGATAGTCTCATCTCTACATTCATTAAGTGGAAACATTAGCCCCCAACTTCACTAACTGATGCATATGCAAAGGAAGTCAAGGATAGTGTAGATTTAAGGAAACATCTATTAGGACCTTTGCCTTCATTGGAACTAGTTGCACATGCAAGACAATTCCAAGGTTTGAATCAAGCTCTACCTAATCAAACTCCTTTGATGAACCTGATCCCTCATATGTATTTAGTTCCTATAGAGAAGGGGGATTCACTACTCAGGAGTTCTCTTCATTTAGAGAGCCTCATGGGTTGAATTTCCTTAAACTACCATAGAAACAACAACAATGAGAATTTTAGAATCTAAAAAAGTAGATCATAGAGATTTTCTGGACAAACTGACAAGCTCTCGGCCAAAGGATGATATTGTAGAATAGAGATGATAACATGATGTGTTAGCGTCTCATACAATCCAAAAAGAAAGTTTATCATAGAAAATTCCTAAATGACTACTAGCAAACATATTAATAAGAACTAAGAAAGTGCAATAAAGTAATAGAATATAATAGAACTGAAATAGAGTGAAGTAAAAATGATAGAGATAAAGAGAAGAAAGGAAAGAAGATGCTCACAAAAATCTAAGTAATTAAGCCTCCAACTAGTAAATATCTTGAATACCTACATTTGTAAGATCTAGAGAAATTTTTGGGGTTGTAAAGGGTTTTTCCTCAGTTAAACCCTTGTTTTCATGTTCCCACCTCCTCAGACAACCAAGAAGATAAAGAAAGAGAGAAATAAATAAAACATGTGGTGAAAGAAAAACCCGCTCAGGAGTAGAACCCACAACACCAAGTAGGAGTGATAAAGGAAAACCCCACTCAAGGAGGAGAACCCATATCACAAAAGAGGTGATAAAAGCAATCCCCGCTCAAGGAGGAGAACTTGTATCACAAAGTAAAAATTCAATAGGAAGGAGATATGGAATCCCAAGAGGCTCACAAGCATGAAATAAGGGAAATGAATTTGCAAGAGCCAAGATTGTTGCAAAAGGAGTTATGAAATTTTTGGAGAATGTTGTTCTAGCAAGCAATGGAGTTGTGCAAGAAAGAGATGGAAGAAGGAAAAGGGAGACACCAAGAAGCAAGAGAGAAGCTAGAAGTAGAAGAGTGGAGCTAGAGAAGAGCTAACAGTGGAAGAGAGTTGAGCTAGAAGTTAGAGAGCCAAATGAACTAAAAGGATAACTTTTAATGAGGGAAAAATAGCTACTCTAGTCGTTACAAGGCATCCTGGGTGATTACCACTGAAAAAAGGATAGGACAAGTGGAAAACATGTACAGAGACAACCATTTGAGCATTGAAACATCACAAAATGTTAGTGTAGCACGTAGATGTCCATCTGGTGCATTAGTATTTGGACACGTCATGCTATAAAAAAATAAGAATGAGAAAATCCCCAAGGTTGACAAAAGCTGACACACAAGGGTAGTTGTTAAAAAGGGTTGCAATTTTATGACTATATATTTCCCCCCACTTTAGCGGGCATATGAATCTACATTAATATGCATGCTAAATGAAATTTACTAAACATAAATAACAACATATGCCAAAAGGATAATGTAGAGGAAGTAGACAACTCTTTAAACCATGAAAGCATGCCCCCAAGCTAAAGACCTAAAAAAAAATGCATCAGACAAGAAAAACCTACACCAAGCAACATTGTTTGAACATAAAAATCCACAAAGGATTTAAGTCAACAAAGTGAAAGAGACCTCGATGTAGAAGGTTGTCTCAGTACTATGCATCATCCCCAAATTAAGAAATAACACACATAGAAGAATTATAAAACTAAGAGAGGAAGGGAATATACTGAAGATGAAAAAGATGTAGATCTTCAATCTGCTATATACAAAAGAGAAAATAATTTAAGAATGTAAGTGCCTCACAAGCTTGTAGACCCAAAAAATTTCCTTATAGACCCATAGACCTATAAGCAAGTTTCCACCAAGATATCTCACATGGAGGAAGCCAAGAAAGTGACCTACAAACTCACAAACCTATGGGGAAGGTATCCTTCAAGATCTCTCACATGAAGGAAACCCCATAAAGCACCCTATAGACCCACAAACCTGTAGGGAAGGTATCCTTCAAGATCTCTCACATGAAGGAAACCCAGGAAAGCACACTACATATGTGTAGACATATAGGCAAGGTATCCCCAAAGATCTCTCACATGGAGGAAACCCAAAGAAAGTTCCCTACAAACCCGTAGATCTACAAGGAAGCATCCCCCAAGATATCTCACATGGAAGAAGCCATAAAAGTTCCCTACAAACCCATAGACCTATAGGGAAGGTGTCCTCCAAGATCTCTCACATGAAGGAAACCCAAAAATGTTCCTTATAGATCCATAGACCTGCAAGGAACGTCTCCCAAAATCTCTCACATAGAGGAAGCTAGGAAGGTTCCCTACAAACCCGTAGATTTGCAGGGAAGGTGTCCTCAAAGATCTCTCACATGAAGGAAACCAAACAAACTCACATGAAAGAACCTTACAAACTCACAAACCTGCAAGGAAGCATTCCCCAAGTTCTTTCACATGGAGGAAACCCAAGAAAAAGTGCCCTAAAAATCTGCAAGCCTGTAGGGAAGGTATCCCCCAAGATCTCTCACATGGAGGAAACCCAAAGAAAGTTCCCTACAAACCTGAAACCTATAGGGGAGCCACTCCTAAGATCTCTCACATGGAGGAAGCTCAAAGGAAGTTCCCTATAGGCCTACAAACCTATAGGGAGGTATCCCCAAATATCTCTCACATAAAGGAAACCCAAGAAGGGTACTTTGTATAGTCAGAAAGCAGCTTCACAGGCACAACTACAAAGCGAAAGCAACTACATAGGCAAGTGAGTGGAAAGTCATGTAGACCATCAACAAGTCAGAAGGATTTCAAAGGGGTCCCTCAAGAACCCTTCAAAAGAAGAGGGGTCCACTCTAGGGATGCACTATTTAAAAAGTGAGGTATAGTTAGGTTGCCCCCAAGCTAGATGCCATATAATTCATTTGAGAGAAAATATTTCAAAGGGGCCCCCTCAAGAACTCTTCAAGTAAAAAATGGGTCCACATAAGGGACACTTCAATTCAAAGATAGAGAGAAGAGAGAGAGGTTCCTTGAAAGGATGTACATATCCAAATCAATTTACCATTACCCCCAACATATAGGGGAGGAGAACTGTGCAAGATACTTGGAACATATAAGATAGAGGTAGAGCTCAATATCACTTGTCATGTGAAGAAAAGGCAGGTGCATCAATCAAATGAGGGCTAGATGAAACCTAAATCAAGAAGTTTTATTTTATCTTTTAGGGCTTTACATTCACTTGTGGAGTGGCCAGGCACTTGACGGGATGCACAGAAATATTTTTTTCTTTATCATGTTCATGAAATTTCTTACATGTAGAAGAAGCAAGAGTAATCAAGTGGGCTTTTAGAAGACACAACAAAATATGCTTTTTCGTAGATAGAGGATGAGGAGTAGGAAGCAACCCTTTCCCTTACAGAGAAAAGCTTGATTGATCACAAGAAGAAGATACGAAGATAGAAGACAAAGGAGGATCTGCATGGAGAGTATTATTTCGGCTAGGGGGATCGTACTCTTCTACAGGATTGCCATCAACCTTATTGAAAAAAATACCACCATTAACCTCTTTAATAGAAGTGTGATCATCTTCCTTAAAAGGAGGAGGATCGGCATGAAGGACATTACAACTATCGCTCACATTACCCCTTGATAGAGAAGAATAACCATCCTTGATAGCGGGTTTGGATGATGTTATTAGAAGGCTTGAGTGGATCAGGTTGACTTTATGTTCACCAATGAAGGAATTTGTAAATTCTAAGGAGCCCTAATCATCACCAAGACATACATTCTTTTGAGAAGAGGTAGAAGGACCAAACTTAAAATTTCTTGCTTTAGAAGGATCTTCCTTAGGGACATCTATCTCAAGAGTATCCTTTGTAGTAGATATTGTGGGAGTAAACATTGACACACTAGAAGATACTTAAGGGATAAGAGTAGGCACAACTGAATCCTAACAAACAACTGCCATCTCACATAATTGCATAGCCTTAGAGTCTACCTTGACTATGACTACTAGATTATTGTAAATGAACTTAATAGATTTATGCAAGGTAGATGGCATTGCACCCATAGCATGAATCCATGGTCTACCAAGAAGAAGGTTATATGGTAACTTTTCTAACACAACATATACAAGGGTAGGTATGGTGACGATTCCTAACCTCAAAGGAAATACTATCATGCCTAGGACTTGTCGACCAACATTATTGAACCCACGAATGACAATAGAAGAAGTATTAAGAGAAGATTAATCAATATTAATTTTAGGAAATAAATCAATGCTACATACATTGAGCACTGAACCAACATCAATGAGAGTACATCCAATGCCAATTTTACTAATGTTCACTATGATCATTAGATGATCTACTTGCTTCTGTACTTTTAGAGGCAGGAGCTCCTAAGGATAGAATGTAATATTCGCTAAATCCACACAAATATAAGCTATGAATGCATCAACATCTACTAGCCTACTAGAAGAATGTAAGAGGATCTTTTGCAAGGCTTCCTAAAGCATACCTTCATAAATCAAAGCAAACTAAAGCAAGTCCCATAATGAGATCTTAGTTAGAGTAACTTGGAGTTTCTCAACAAGATTGCAATCACTAGGTGCTTTAGTTGTAGGTTTAGGAGCTTGAGGAATGATTTCTTGTTTATTCATTCTATTCTCATAAGTATGGGCTACTTCTCTATAAGAGGGAGCCAAAGAAGGATCAAGAAATTTTCTATTAAATGAAACACTATTAATAGAACAAACCCTTTTAGGAGAAGGAATAGCTAGATTCACGTAAACGGTTGGTCTCTTAGGCCTTGGAATGGGGGGTAGATACATCATTCAAAAATGCATCATCTCTAGAAGAGAGTACATTAGAATGAAGAGAAGGTAGAGTAATATTAAAAAAGGTATCAATGATTTCATCTTCTTGCAACAAAATATCCTCTAAGGAGGACTTTCATTAGAAAGATCAAAGACACCAAATGGAATATGCAAGGCCAAGTCATCGTCACATGCATGAAATGGAATATCATTAAAATTTTGAACAAAGTTAGATACTAAACTAATAAAAGAAGATTTTAAATTTATTATGAATTTTTTGGTATTTTATATGTTCTAGTAACTCTCATTTTTGGATGTATTCAGAGCAAAATTTGATGTTAGAATTTGCATCAGTCCCTAAAATTTGAGACCTTTCCAATGGTGCAAATGGCTCTAAATTTTGAGCACCAAGTCAAAAGTTGTGACCCTACCAAGTAGGGGTAAATAAATTCCTTTTTTTTTTGAAAAAATTCCCTCTTCATGTCAATTTCACTAAAATGTAGAGAAGGGGTATTCACTACTCATGAGTTCTTTTCATTCAGAAAGCCTCACAGGGTGAAATTCCATAAACTACCTCAAGAATAGTAACAATGAGAGTTTCAAAATCCGAAAGAGCAGGTCACAAAGATTTTCTAGACAAAATAACAAGCTCTCGACCAAAATACAAAAATGAAAAATATAGATGATAGTACGATGTGTTGGAATCTCAGAAGCACGCTAGCATATCATACAGACTAGAAAGCAAGTTTGTCATAAAAAATACCTAAATGGCTACTAGCAAACATATTCCTAAGAACTGATAAAGTGTGATAAAGTAGTAGAATATAATAGAACTGAAATAGAGTGAAGTAAAAATGATAGAGATAAGTAGAGAAAGGAGAGAAGATGCTCACAACAATCCAAGTAATGAATCCTCCAACTAGTAGATATATTCAATACCTGCATCTATAAGATCTAGAGAAATTGTTGGGGCTATATAGGGTTTGCCTTAGTCAAACCCCCGTTTTGGTGTTCCCACCTCCATGGATAACCAAGAAGATAGAGAAAGAGAGAAATGAATAAAACATGTGGTGAAAGAAAAACCCGCTTAGGAGTAGAACCTAAACCACCAAGTAGGAGTGATAAAATTAAACCCCACTCGAGGAGAACTTGTATCACAATAGAGGTGTTAAAAGCGATCCCCGCTCAAGGAGAAGAACCCATATCACAAAGTAAAAATGCAATATGAAGGAGATATGGAATCCCAAGATTCTCACAAGCATGAAATAAGAGAAATGAAGCTGCAAGAGCCAAGAGTGTTGCAAAAGAAGTTGTGAAAGCTTTGGAGAATGCTATTGTATCAAGCAATGGAGTTGTGCAAGCAAAGCAGGGAAGAAGGAAAAGGGAGAAGCCAAGAAGCAATAGAGAAGCTAGAAGTAGAAGAGTGGAGCTAGAGAAGAGCTAAAAGTGGAAGAGGGTTGAGCTAGAAGAAGTTAGAGATCCAAAAAAACTGAAAGGATAGCTTTTAATGAGGAAAATAAGCTTCTCTAGCTGTTACAAGGCATCCCAAGCTATTACCACTAACCAACAGATAGGACAAGTGGAAAACATGCACAAAGATAGTTGTTTGAGCATTGAAATTTTGCAGGATGCTAGCGTGACGCAAAAACGTCCATGCGGCGTGCCAGTGTCTGGACACGTCATGCTACAAAACAAAAAGAATGGGAAAATCCCCAGGGTTGACGAAAGCTGACACACAAGGGTAGTTGTAGAAAAGGGGCATTGGAGCATCCTGGGAAGGGAAAAATTCTGATGTAGGGGCTAAAATGAGCCTACACAAGATGCTAAGGGAGTGGAAACTAAAGTGGGTGCAAGAATGTATGCAAAATTGCAAAGGGTGCAATTTTATGACTATACAGTTCCTCATACATGTCCTCCGCTAAATCAAGCTTAGTCGCTCTCTCCTTATTTGTAGAAATCAGGGTAGACAACATTCCCACAACAATAATCAAATATCCCAACTTACTTACAACATTTTTAGGTGTTGAACCAATCACACAATTTTGTGCCACCACAAGGCAACACATATAAGGAGAGGTTGGATGAATTGACTTAGCAGGTAAAGCAATTATCTAATTAAGTCACCTACCTAAGAAATCAAAATAGTCAACTATAGGCTACACAAAGGGGTATATAGTCCAACTACAATAGGGAGAATAGAGATTTTTTTCAAGACCAAGGATAAGTCTTTGAAATAGGCCAAAGTCAGGGATAGGGTTATGATAGAGGTCAACCATCAAGAAATTTTTTTGATAGAAGGCCACCCCCAAGATAAATGGCAAAGGAGCTTTAAGAAGGTTAAGGTAAGAATTTCAACTTTTGAGTTATTAAGGGTTCTTGTTATTAGGAGTGTTGTTTTTGGTTCTTTAAATGAGAATGCATCCATAAATTTTTCACAAGATTCAATTGTCAAGAGAACTAGCTTTGTTGAACCATTGGTCAAAGAAGTGATTGGAAAGACACAAAATCCCCAACTAGCTCATAATAAAACTAGTCAACCTACAAAGGATCAACCTCTAATGTAGACAATGGATAAGAGTAAAGAAAAGGATAAAAATCAGTTGGCACATGTAGATTATCCAGTAAGTCTGTTTCAAGCTAAACAAGATACTTCTTTTTTTATTTCCATTTGTACATTTCGAAAGAATCTACATAATTATTTATTGGACTCTAGAGTGTCAAAAATGTCATGCCATTTCCAATTTGTAAGGCTCTAGGTATTACCCCAGCTCCTTCCTAGTGTAAGGTGAATCATTTAGAAGAAATTGAGGTAACTGTTGTGGGGGAATTGAATATGATCCCAATGTAGGTTGCATCAAACCCACATGTGCAACAAGTCATTAATATCCAAGTTGTTGAGACACTAGATGCCTATGAGATGTGTTAGAACTGTGAAATTTTGAAAATTTTATAGTTATTTATACATATCAGTCAACAAAATAGTCCTCACCATAAGCACAATTTCCTCTCTTCATAATATTTTTGCCCATATTTTTCCATGTGGTTCCATAGTTTCCATTGGGTCATGCATATTTCACTACATAATCCATATCGGTGAAAGAAGGATAGGGTCTCCCTGATCTATAATGTGTTTCCACTAATGAATACTTGTTGCAAACTATCGGAAAGAATTTAGAAAAATAACACTGATCAGAATTTACACTCAAGCACTTATCAGCATAACACATCTATTGTCTCGGCGACAGAAAAGTCATATCGGCAAGAGAGTTGTTATCAGAATGAGTTATAGAAAACTCATATATGTCTCATCGACTAGCGCATTAAGTGATGTATTGACCAAACAAAAGATTATTAGAGTAATGTCTTACCGAAAGCATCAGGTCTTGCTGATAAAGCACAAAGGGATTCCATCAGAAGGCTATCGAGAAGAAGTCATGTAATCTTTCTGACTTAAATGTCACACCGATAAAGATTTGCATCGGTGAGAGAAAAGTCATTGGCATAAGTTCCACTAAAATATGAAAGTCACACTAATGAAATACTTTGGGGAGAGTCTCACCAAATAAAATATATTGGAGAAATAGGTTCGATGAGACATTTGGCATTGGTATGAGTCTTTTCAAGATTCAAGGTCTTGCCGATAGAATTTATTTCATCGGTAAGATAAAGTTCATCGGTGAGAAACTTGTTGGTCACGCCGAAGTGTGGTTTCATAGTCAAATGAGTGGTTATGTCTCATCGATCAGAAAAATACCATGGGATTCATCTTGGTAAGACACAGTGTATCCTTTGAAACATCTCCCTGACTCGAAATTGTCACAACGACACATAAAACTAAAGCAATACCTATTGGTGAGACTTGATGGTTTCGGGGAGACTATAGGATGTTTTGGAAAAGGGTCTAATGAATGTTGCAAAAGGATATCGCCCTAGATTTGAAATTTTCTCACCGACAAGACATTTGATGCAACAGTGCAAGTTTCAAATAAGTCTTCATTCGTGCTTCAGCTGACACATTAATGGTACGACGGGATATAACAGGGAAAATTTAATCAAAGCAATTAGTGTTGAATTTATAGTAGAAGAGGCAATCTTTCATTTTGAAAGCTTCAAACAAATACAGTAAGTTTTTAGGTCTTAAATCCTCTTGTTTTAATTACTGTCATTTTGAGGAAATTGAATCACCTAGCTCAGGGAAATCAAAGGGTAGGAAATAGGGTGAAAGTAGTCAATCAAAAGGAAAGAAACATAAAACTGAGATAGAACAGGAGGGCACAAAATGAAGATTAAATCAGGACCTCATTGACCAGTTGCCTGGCTCAGGGCCTAAATCCAAAAGGTCTGCACAACTTAGGGTAGAAGTTGATAAACTAGATGATAAATGAAAATTCATAAGAGACGTCTAGACTACCATAAGGGGGTATGAGTTTTTTAATTTTCATAATCATAGGTGAAGCCATTTTGAACCAATATGCAATCCATGGAAACTCAACTTAGGAAAACCGGTGTGCCCTAATGTATTTGTAAATGCCAAACTAGTAAAATTGTTAGTTGATCACTATAACCTGAAGCACAAAGCTATATGTGACTCATCTGGAAAACCATAGATACCTTTATCAAAAGAGATCATTGGGAAGGATCAAGTTCTTATTCCCAGGGAAAGCATGATGCAATTGTAGCAATAATCAAGAAAACACAGAATAATTTAACATCTTGGTTGAATAAACTTTGGGGAAAATATTCACATACCCTTGCTGCATTAAAGGAGCATAGAAGGATGGATGCATGGATTATGGAGAAGTTTGAAGAAATAAACCAAAGAGATGCTTCTAACAATGCAGCAATTGAAGCTGCAAATCATCTTATAAATTGGCATCAAAACTTCTACGATGAATTGCAAGGGGATGAATAGGAGTTGATAAACGCTGCTAAGAAAATGTTGATTACATTCTCTGATGACAAAGGGGAACTTAAAGAAGCTACCAAATGGAAAAGTGAGAGTGATTCAGTACAAAATGAAATCCTAAGGATAGCTTTTGTGGAGGATACACCGTTAGAATAAGTGAGCGAGCAGAATGAGAAGATGATAAAGATGGAGATCGTGATCTAGAACGCAGTTGGAGATGCGGATACATATGAGCACGAAGATTATTTGGATCATCTTGCTAAAACTCACTTATGGCTAAACAGAGCTTAATTTTCCTATAATAAATTTTTTATGTAAACATAAGACATTTTTGAAAGGATGCATCCTTTCATGTATTCGATGTATAAATATTTATTTCAGAAACGAAATAGAACATAAGATATAGGATAGAGATAGGAAAGATATAGTAGAATACAATGCTTCGCAAATATGAGACTATGATGCATGTTTGAAATTATGGAGATATCAATGAAAATATTTTAATATGGTACAGTCATTTCTGGTATCAGTTGCTTATTATGTTCATTGAAAGCATTATTGAAGTTGTCTCCAAAGTCGGTGTTTTCTGGTTATTTAAATTGGTGTAACAAGTCTATATCTAGTTTATCAGTGCACATTTGTTGTATCTATATGATCAATTGATTAGTTCTTTCAAGTAAAGATTAAATTCTTTAAGTTGATCATAGTAATTAGAGAATGTCAGTTGGATCATTAAGGAGAACTCGGTAATCATGACCTTGCATGTTTATACAAGCTATAAAAAATATATATGCTGAACAACTTCAATATCTGCCATAAATAAGTATTTGTTTTTAATTTCTCTTGACTCTGCATATCCTATAAGGCACTAGTCCCAACATTTTCATCATTTAGTTTTATTCAATTCCTTTACATTTGTTAAATGAACATATTATATTTTATTTTCATAGCTTACACCAGATCAAGTTTTATTTGTTCACTTCCATCTGCCATTGTGGGAAAATCACTGCAAAAGAGATAATCATAAATCAAGTCTTCCCAATTCATATAGGTACACTTGCCTAGGTCTAGTAGCACCTAAAGAGTAGAAAGCTTAACCATTTTTCTTTGTTTGTTACCCTAAAATGTACCAAGAGATTGAAAACCTCTTGAGGTATTCTTACCTATGTTTTTGAGAGCTAACATGATGATTCTTGGAAGAGACTTCATGAAAGTACTTAATGGATATACATCTATGGATCACTCCCATATGTGGTTGCCATGGAAAGGAGTTCCCAATCAGATTAGGATTGAAAGGGAGATGAGATTAAGGTATTTGATTACTAAGTATTAGAACACCTCAAATGAAGTGTTGGTTTATGAGGCAAGTCTAGGAAATTATATCTTAGCAACAACCATTGATGAATAAGAAGTAGAAGAAGTATTAATGATGCATAATGTGCCTAACGATTTCACTCAATGTTCCAGTAGTACTAAGGTACTGGTAGAGTTAGATGAAGATACTGACCCATGTGATGGAAATCTTGGGTTGCTTGACAATTTCCAAGAATTCATTTAGAAGTGCATTGAAGATCAAATAAATCTAGGGAGACAAGTGAATTTCGAGGAACTATTGTTACCCAAATAGTGTAGAGTTCGCAATGCTTCTCATCCCAAACTTGAATGTTTTCTTTGTCAGATTACTATGGAATAGATCAAGAGATGTATCAATCCTTCTCCCATTGTTAGACTTGAGGTGCAGGAAATCCAGAAAGACCAAAAAGGAAAACAACCAGTTGTTCAAGAGGATCCCTCATCAAGCAGGAGTAAGACTACAAGGGATTCTAGAGGTATGTACTCCATGAAATCCTAGACATTATGTTTTGATGTCTCTAAGTCTAAGCAAGGATTTAGTGCTAGATTTGAGTTAATAAGCCTGATAGGAAAAACCTTCTTTGTTGCTCACAGATTACAATTTCAATGTACTAATAATTTTGTTGAATATGAGGCATTGATACATGGGGTACTCATGGCTTTGAGGAAGAAGTTTAAGTACTTGCAAGTATTCAGAGACTCAAATTTAGTGGTAAAGAAAATTAGAAAACCATACTCTTGCCATGATAGAAGGATGACTAATTATAGGAATAGAGTATGGGATTTAATTGAAGGGTTTGATGCATTTAACATTTAGCTAATCCCTAGAAGCAAGAATCACACTGCAGATGCTTTGGCATAGGTAAGCAATACTTTAGAGCCATTATCCTCGTCTAGATTGAAGAAATTCACAATTGAGCTTAACTTAGTGCCTTCTGTGCTAGACAATGTAATGAATTTTCAATTGTTTGAAGATGACAAGCATATCCTATATTTTATTACTAGATCTAATGTGTTTACTTCTTACATAATTGATGAAATAGAACCTCAAGAAGCAGAACTAGATATCGAAGGGGTTATCAACTTGAAGAAAAACAAAATTCCCAGAGGGATGGTGCAACTCAAGAGGATCTTTCACCTTGACATAATAAAGGATCAAGACCAATAGACAAAGAAAGATTCAATAGCTAGGAAATGTAAAGCATACAATATGGGTACCCTGGATGATGTCAAGAATGTGTTCATAGATAAATTGTGTACTCTAGAAGAAAGGAAAGGTTTAATAGATGCTTTACATGCATATCAAGATGTCATAGCATGGAGGCATAAGGATTTAAAAACTTATGATACATCAATAGTCACACACACTATTCCTTTAAAGCCTAGTGAAAAGCCATTTTGGCAAAGGGAGAGGCCAATCAATGCACTATTGGAGGCCATTATACAAAAAGAAGTGTAGAAATTATTATCTTCCCACATTATTTTCCTATTCATAAATTCTACATGGGTAGCCAATCTAGTCCCAGTCCGCAAAAATAATGGTGAGATAAGATTGTGTGTGAATTTGAAAAATCTCAATCAAGCTTCAAAAAAGGATAACTATCTAGTTCCTTCATTGGATGAGGTTTTGTAGATTGTGAATGGATCCCAAATGATGTGGTTTCTAGAAGGTCATTCTAGCTACAACTAGGTAATGGTACAATACAACGATAAGCATAAGACTGCCTTTACCACCAAATGGGGTGCATTTCCATATAGAAGAATGGCTTTCAGGTTGATTAATGCAAGGGCCACTTTTCAGAGGGAAATGGATATTATATTCAAAGATATCATTGGTAAGTACATTATTATCTATATGGATGATCTGACTATTTTCTCTAAGAATAGGGTAGATCAAGTTTCAAACTTGTGTAAAGTATTCCAAAGATGTAGAGAATTTGGCATCTCCCTCAATCCCAAGAAATGTATATTTGAAGTAACTAAGAGAAAAATCTGGGGGCATGCGATTTCAAAGCATGGAATTTCCATTGATCCTAAAAGAATACAAGCTATCCTAAAGATACAACCCCCTGCTAGCAAAAAGGAGATGAAATCTTTCTTTGGGAAGATTAATTTTGTTCAAAAATTCTTCACAGGTTTCACGAAAATATTAAAAACATTGAATGCAATGGTAAATCAGGATGCAAAAGTGGAGTGGACTGCTGAAGCAAAGTAGGCATTTGACAAAATCAAGAGGGCCATAGTTGTTGATCTAGTACTATTAAGTCTTGATTGTACAAATCTCTTTTATGTATATCCTTTTGCATCAGATCAAAACTGTGCGAACATGTTAACACAAAAGTCAGATGATCAAAATTAACACTCAATAGCTTTCATGAGTATTTCTATTAGGGATGCAACACTAAAATACTTGAATGTGGAAAAGCAAGCTTATGCACTAGTTAGAGGAGTCAAAAAATTTAGGCATTATATTTTAAGGAACAAGGTCTTTGCCATTGTGCCTAACCAAATAGTGAAGCTCTCACTAATGTAGATTAAAATGGGTGAAAGAAGAGCTAAGTTGGTCACCATGATGTAGGAGTATGATATTGAAATTCAGCCATTGAAACTAGTGAGAGGGAAAGTTTTAGCATGGAAAATGGCTAAAACAGGACCAAAAATTGTAGCACAATAGTATCATCTCTAGGATGTGTCTCCCAATGAGTGGTAGGATGATTTGGTGTATTATTTGTTGAATAAAAAATGCCCTGATCACCTAAATCCAATACAACAAAGAGTATTACATTTTAAGAGTGCTAGCTATATGCTTAGAGGGGAAATTTTGTACAAGAAAAATTATGAGGGGATAAATCTCAGGTGTTTTGGAAAGGAAGAAGTAGCCCAAGTCATGAGGGAACTACATGATAGGTATGGAACATGTCATAGATCAAGTATGGCTACTGCCACTCAAATTATGTGTTTTGGGTACTATTGGCCTACCATATTTAAGGACACATACAATCATGTAAGGGTTTGTCATGTTTTCCAAACCTTTTCCACCAAAGAGAGGAATGTTGCTTTACCATTACAGCTAGTGATCAAGGCAAGACCTTTTTCTCAGTGTGGGCTAGATTTTATTGGTCCTATCAACCCACCATCCTCAGTTAGACACAGGTATGTTTTGATTGTTATTGATTACTTCACTAGATGGATTGAAGCAATTCCTTATAAAAAATTCATGATCGAAATAGTCATAAGTTTTTTAGAAGCCTGGATTATCAATCATTTTGGTTGCCCCTTTGCAGCTGTGTGTGATAATGGGCCCACTTTTTCTTCACTAAAATTTTCTAGGTGGGAATTTGATCATTGAATCATAATTAAGTTTGCATCCAACTATTATCCTCAAGGGAATGGTTTAATAATCTACTAATAAGAATTTTCTCACTATCATTCATAAGTTAATTGATAAAAATCCAAAAGAATGGAATACTCAATTAAGATTTGTTTTGTGTGCTGACTATACTCAATAGAAAAATTCATTAGGGACCTCTCCCTATCATTTGGTCTATGGAATTGATCCTATTTTCCCTGTTCAATTGAAAATCCCTACTCTCGAGTTTATCAATGAATATTATGAAGAGGGGAATTATAAAGAGACTCGCCTAGATGAATTGTTACAACTAGAGGAGAAAAGAGATGAAGCATTGGAAAAAATTTCTGAACATTATGGTGTTGTTAAAAGATGGTTTGATTGTAAGGATAAGGTCAAAGCCTTTAGGATTGCAAACCTAGTCTTGTATTGGGATAAGGCACATGAAAAGAAAGGGGAGCATAGTAAATTTGAGAAGTTATGGCTTGGCCCCTACCAAATTTTTGAAATCCTAGGAGATAATGCTTTCCACCTCAAGATTGTCATCAAAGAGGATTTCCCATTGCTAGTCAATGGGCAGTATTTGAAGCATTATTTCCTTGCCTGAGCTATGTATAGCTCATCCTTGTAAATAGTTAGAATAGGTTTCTACTTTCTTTTGGCTTGGTTCTGCTTTTATTTTGGTTAGTGTAGGTTTCTTTTTTTGCTTTCTTTGTTTTGGTTTTCTGTTTCCCTATTCTTTGGTTGGGGAAGTGTCTCATTTGCACAATGATCATTTTATCTGGGATTGCTTTAAGTATTTCTTTTACAAACTTTAATTTTTTTTTGGATGAGATGGTAGAAATCCTCTATCTAGTGTCACATGTGTTAAAAATTTAAAGTGGATAAGTCATTGAATTGACTTAGTTCTAGAATGTGCCCTAATCTTACATTTTACACATATCTTAAGGATCCCGAGGTTGTTTTTGGTTCCTTGTATAGTCTTGTTAAGTGAAAAATCTTATATTTTTTCTTCAGCACCACTGTGATGCTCAACCCTAAGTGTGAGCTTCATTTCTTATAGGTTGAAAATGAAAAGAAGTGAAAAGAAATATTAGAAAGAAAGAAAGAAGAAAAATATCGAATAGCAATGCAAATGAATTCAACTAGGAGGATCTAAATATCTCTACCAGGGCTATGGACTCCTGGCTGGAAGTAGAGCTATGTTTAGGAGAATCATAGCGATAACCTCATCAAGGCTATGAAAGCTTGACTTTCAACGATGATCTATCAAGGTTGCTTTTGGAGTTAGAATCTTAATGTAACTTAACATGAATAAACTTGGTTTATACAAGAGCTTAGGAAAGGAAATTAATACATCTACACATACTTGGATTTCCAACATAGGAAGGGCTAGCTTATTTGATGGTTTTAGGACTTTAGTTTATTGATTGACCTAATGAGAGGATCAAAACCAGAAATTCTAGGTTCTTGATTCTAGTTTTTCATCGAAATGATCTAGAGCATTTCCCAATAGAGTGGCCATTTGTTGTGCAATTTTTTCACACACACCCCACTTAAGGCAAGAACCCTCTTTTTCTTGCTTTCGTTTCTCATTTTTTCTTTAGGTATGACCTTTTCCCCTTAAGGGATAGGTTTCTCTACGTTTTGGGATTCACTTCACCAAGTTGAATTAATGATCTATTTGCACTTTAGGTTCCCTTGGTTGCAGTATTTTGATCTTAGGTAATTCCTTGAACTTCAATTTTTCATGTAAATTTGGTTGAGGCCTCATATCATACAAGTTTGGAGAAGTCTCAAAGAATTTGTCTCCTGCTAGATTTTCTGAAGTGTTTATTTTTTGAAGAATCTGCCCCTAGGTGGATTCCCCAAAGGTCTACCCTTTAAGAGAATTTGGCCCCTACCATATTTTTTGAATTTGTCGCTTGGTTGAATTCCCAAGCCTTTGGTGGTCACATCACTGCATTAATGGCTTGTTAGTCGCTATGTTAGTGATGCATTCAATGTTATTTCAAGGACATGACTTAAGGTCTTTGCATTGTATTTTCATCATTCATTTGTGAAGTTTTCAAAACTCTTGGCATTCCCTTGCATTTGGTGTGGCAAGTTGTGTGGTGATTTCTAGGGTTTTCTTCATTGATTAGCAACTCAACCTTTAGGTGCATTTTGTAAGATCAAGTTTCTTAGTTTCTATCCTAGTATAGTGATAGCCAACACCTCTAAGCTAATAAGACCTCATCAACAAGAGAACAAAAAATAGGAACTAAAGTACTCCCCATCATGGTTAATTCACTTCTCTTGCTCTCCTTCTTCTTCTTATGCAACTTTTCCCTCAATTTTGTTGGAATACTTCTACAAAACCTATAAATAGGAAGTAACAAAGTTGGGGACAATTAGATGTTAAGTTGAAAATGAGAGAGGAATGTTGCTTTTATAGACAACTGTTTGAATGAACAATTGAGATAAATCCTCTAGAAGGATTCCAATATTGATGGATGAGGATGCATGAGAGGGAGGTTACAAAATGGATGGTTAAGATTGAGTCTCGAAAAAGATGCCAAGATCAATGGTCCATAACTAATCCACCAAAAATATGCTATTCTTGGAGGAATCATGACAAGTATGATGCCTGATGGCTATGACAACAATGAATGCTATGATACGGGTTAATGACATGGGATATTTGACTGGAGGAGGTGCATAAATAATTTATTCAAAAATGGAGGAAACTGGAGGAAAGGGACAAGTGGAAAATAAATAATTTATTCAAATTACTTATTTGGAGAAAATAAAAAATGGAGCATTTAATTAAATTCATTAATTTAATTAAATGGGGAGATAGAAATTAGACATGGAAGAATAAAAGGTCAAATCATTATTATTATTATCTTACTATAGAGAAATAATTAAATAAATGATGATTTATTTAATTATAGAAGAAAGGGATATATTAGACACAATTAAATAATTTTAATTCATCAGGATAGAAATGAGAAGGTGAATTAATTAAATAATTAAAAAAAATATTTAATTAATAGAAGAATATGATCAAACATAATTGAATAATTAAAATTATTCAATTATCAAAGGATGAAGACCAAGAAAAATGGCACTTGCAGACTTAAGACATTTTTCAGTGTCTACATTTTTTCCCTCTTTAAAATAATGCAATTCATTGCATTGTTTCAAAGAAATTTAGTTAAGAGATGCTCTAGAATGCTCCGGTGACAATAGAGAACAGATATTGCCCCCTCAAGCAAATTTTCCAAATTTTCAAAAGAATTAAAAATTTGGAAAATTGTCCCGATAAGACAAAAGGATAACCAAGATTTTGATGGTGAAGGAAGAGTTGAGAATCAAGGTCAAAAATAGGGTTGAATTTGAGATCTAGCGTGTCAAAGGGTGCATCTTGAATAAGGCAGGTCAAAAACCCTAAATTTGGACCTATAAATGGAAATTTAAATTTCAAAAAGGGTCATTTTCACATTCCATATTTAGAAATTTGAAAAGCTCAAGGTGATTATACAATGAAAATGTCTCGAGTTCTAGAGGATTCCCACCATGCGTATAGGGTCCATACTTTTTGCCAACCTGAGGAAGCACCCACCCCGAGACATTCTATGAACACATGCTTTAGTTTTTCATTTTGCATGCATTTAGGCTAGGAAATAACTTAGCAAATGAATGTGTCACATGGAATTTGACACATTTGATATCACATTCGATGCATTTGAGAAGTGGTTCACCACAATTATTTTGGCTCAACGCAAATGCATAGGGATAGGGAAGGAAATATTTGTGGTGTGACACATGAAATTATGTGATGCAAATGCATTTTTGAGTCACATATGTGATCGGGAATGACACAAAAAACTTTGTGTGATGCATATGTTGGATGACATAACACATTTCTTGGGCTTGTGATGCACTTGCAATTGTGGGCTAGTTAGAATTTAGGTGACACGTTAGATAGAAAGTGTGATGTAATTGCCTGATTGAAGATTTTCCCTAGACTAGGAAAGTTTGACTTCGTCAATTTAGGTTTGGTAGGTCAAATGAGGGTTTTGGATTGACATTATTGGTTTCTTGATGCTTTTAGGTGTGTATTCCCCCCATTTACACATGAGAGTTGAGGCTAGATGTGTTATGATTGTAGTACTAGCTGGGAAATGATGAGAGGGGTGTGCTACTAGAGCTTGGGTTTTTCTATGTCACAAATATGCCCGTGATCAGGGAAAACATATGTATGTTGATGACACTAGCAAAGTGGTGGCACTTGGAGATGAGAAGCTTCAATTTTCCTATGGGGGAGGTGACAATCACCCTAGAGGACGTGTATAGGATCCTGAGATTACCCATTTGCAATGAGTGTATGTTGTATGATCTGACTCGAGGACTACAAGCATTATACAAGTACTATGAGACAGAAGAGGATGTTGAGCTTGAGATCAAGGGATATGAGATCTAGTGGGAGATCCTAGCAGAGACATATGATTGGTTTGACTGTGTCCTATGCACATTGATAGCAGGGGTGATGATTCTTGATTGCAGGGCCCATGGCTTCCTAGTTGGTTAGGGAGAGATGTTGTGGTCAATGATTCAACACAAGAAAATGTATGCATGGGGGCCATTCCTTTTGGAAATGTTATATTTCTAGCTACATGATATTGTTTATAGAGAGGGGTAGAGCTTGAGCTATGGTGTGACCTTGCTTATAGTTTGGGCATGGGAGCACATAGTCATGTTTAGGCCACCAGTGGTTCAGCAGGCGATGGGAACATCATAATATTTTCTATATCATGGGGATTTGACTTAGACACACATTAGAGATGTCGGTTACTAGAGGCGTGGCATAAACACATTGGTCAGTTTTTTCTGGGGACCATAAAGGACATGCCCATTGTAGATAGATGAGGAAAACCACTTACCTTGGTGAAAGCAACCTAGATATCTAATTGGGTGTAGAGTACAGATCCAACACATTGTTGAGATTTATCTACCAGAGAGGGTCTGATGGCAATTTGGGGAGAGACAGGGAATTCCAATGGGAAAAGTAGAATATGGGTAGTCATCTCATGACGTGCATCCCTAGGGACCACAAATTATAGTCACTAGGATGAAGTAGGAGATAGATGTCTTGCAGGCCCTAGATTAGGAGTGGTGGGGAGGAGATGCGGGTGAAATCACCACACTAGAGTATGATGATTGGTGGTAGATTCATAGGACTATTCCACTGACAGATCCATAATAGCTAGCACTAGTAGAGTGCAGAGTCAAGGGCATGAGAGGTTGATGGGGAGGCAAAGGTGGGAGGGGTGGATCAAATAGAGGACGAGGAGACAGAGGATGACGAGGGGATGATGGGGCTAGCGAAGGAGGAGGACGGGGATGAGATGATAGATAGTTGAGGAAGAGGGACAAAGGGTGACAAGAGGGTAGGTAGCTTCCACCCATCCAATAGGAGGCAAAGATGGAGGAGGATTGTCCAAAGGTGAGGGCTATATTAGAGATACTAGTACAAGCTAGGGAGCAACATATGGAGGTGCTTGTAGTTGAGGTTGCACAGCTAGAGGCTATGGAGGTCAAGGGAGGTGGGGATGGAGGAAAAGTAGGAGGAGAGGAGAAGGTAGATATGGATGAGGTAGAGTGGATTCTCCATGAGATGATCATCATGGGAGAGGAGGAGATACCACAGGAGGTGGGGGTTGGAGATGGGGAGGGATCAGTGGAGCAAAGGATAGCTGCTCTACAGGTTTAGGTGCAGGCCCTGGAGGTATAGTTGAGGATAGTGACTACTGAGAGGGATGACCTTAAGGCCAAGATATATGCCTTTCAGGTAGAGAGGGACCTAGCAATGATTGGGTAGCAGTGAGTAGAGAAGTGGATTATTGATATTATAACCACCTATAGTGGATCAATGGTTGATATTGCACAGGAGCTAGTGAGGCAGGGTGTGACCACCTAGTATTATAGAGGCTTGTATGAGAGGGTTGTGCCACTGGAGAGGAGGGAACCTAGGTTTTCACAGGTAGAGACCAACATATCATAGGGCAGAGAACATAGTTGTTGGTCACATAGTAGGTCAAAGGGTGAGACTTCAGATGCCAGGTGGGCCACCCCATATGACAAACCTCCCACCATCGAGCACAGGACTACAGGGGCCACAGATGAGGGCACTTTCAAATAGATTGTCTTTAGCATTTTTTATGTTATTATATAGACATTGATACACTTGATTATTGAGCATGCAAGCTCCATTTTATTTCTGTACCATGACATTGTACCTATGACACATGATTTTGAGTGATATATATGATATGATTTTTGCGGTGGTTGATCATATGCATTATGTGTTTATGCATTTATGATGATATACCATGTGATGGATGCTTATGCTATGATTATGGTGATTATTGATGCATTCTATATGATGGTTTTGATATGCTTTATGATTATGTGCTTATGACTATGTGATAAATCTGTATGCTTTTATGATATGAAATATGGATGGCTTAATGTTTGCTAAATGTAGTATGAGATGATGATGATTTATATGTGATGAGTTCAATGTAATGAATTTATTGTTATGGATGTGTTGGTTATGTTATGCGTGAATGATGCATGTAATGAAAATGTCTTAATGCAATTTGAGATGGAATGTATTAATGTAATGTAATGTTTGTATGATAATGCAAAATTTTTGAGGGAAAATATGTAATGTGAATGCAAAATGTGATGCTTAATGTGATGTGTGATAATAGGATATGGTGTTTATGATATGTAATGCAATGTTATATGAGGTGCAATACAAATGGGTTGTAATGTAACATGTTATGGAATGTAATACTATGTGATATGAGATGTAATGTTATAATGAAATGTATGATGCAAATGACACTATCATGATGATGAGATATGAATGCTATATGGATGCAATTTGTGTTTTTGTATTTTCTTATGCAAATATCTATGACCTAATATGAAAATGATATTTATGATGATGGTGTTTTCTATGATGCAATCTAACATGATTATGGATGCAAGAATTTTTTCTGCATATTGGACCTTGTCAAGATGCAGACACAAGAAATGTTAACATGTAGAAGGTGGAGGAGATGAATGTTAGTGTGGAAAAGAAAAAAGAGATTAAGATGGAAAATTAGGTTAGGAATGATAAGGGATCCAAATTTCATTCTTACATTTCTATTTTTATCATCATTATGCATCAAAAATGTCACAAATGGTCCACAAACACCATGGTATGACATAGAGTAGGGTGTGCAAGGTGACCATTTTGGAGAGACAAGCAGTCAAAAAGACAAAGAATTCCCTAGCTCATACTAAGGACCCAATTGTCCTAGTCTTTTTTCCAAGACAAACCAGAAAAACAAAGAAAAGAAGCCATGATCCATAATCGTTCCTCTAAATCCATTGATAGAATATCCTTGAGGAGACTAGTAACAAAACCCAAAATTAATCAAGAAGATAAGACAAGTCTAGAGAAATAAAGTGTTTTCCAAGATAGTGCTTTCCAGTGATAATGATGGGATTGTTTGGTTGATTGATTAAGTTGACCAAGATGAACGATTTGATTGATAGGTTGAAAATAATTGATAAAGTGGTTTGATTGACCATGCCTAACCTCAAGGACGCATCCTGACGAAGCAAAGATTGATTGACCAAGCTGATAAGCGTGATTGATTTGAAAAATATGACAAATTGATTTGACTGATAGGTTGAAAAAGATTGATTGGTAAGTTGAAAAAAGTTGAAAAATTGATTTGATTGATGGTACCTAGTCTTAGGAAGGACACATCCTAATTAAGGAATGAATGATTGATTTGATAAAGATTAACTCATAAAGTTGATTAATTGCACTTGAATTTAGGAAAGACATATCCTGATTAAGGAAAGATTGATTGACAAGGTTGATAAGATTGTTCATTTTTTTGAAAAAGATTGATCATTTGTTTGAAAAAGATTGATGAATATGACCAAGTGATGTGGTGATGCCTAACTGCGGGAAGGACACATCCTATTTTGGGGAAAGGGACACATCTAAAAGAGTTGACCAAATGATAAGTGTTAACAAGGCACCTATCTGCAAGAAAGATATATCCTACTTAAGGTGAATGACCAAATTGATAAATTCTAATCTCAAGGACACATCATAATACAAGACAAAAGATAGGACTAAATGAGAAAAATGACATAATGCTCCATTCTAATTGAATGACCAAACTGATCGATTGATGATAAGATGATCAATTGATGAAAAAAATTGTTTGTTATGTGCATTTGTTGGTTCATTATTTTGTTTGAGTGATGATTGTTTTCAGACCAAGGACATGACCAAACCCAAAAAAACCCTAAGGGACTTGACCTAGGGGGCCTTGGGGGCTCGTCGATAGATGGAATTTCCTATGTAGCAATGTGTAGAGACCTCATAGTTCGACATGACTTGACTTTGTCTTATTCAACAAAAGACTGAGTCATGATTTTATTTAGACAACCTAGAAGGACTGACCTAATTCCTTGAGAGATCATTTAAGATGAGCCTTTCCTATGTAGAAAACATGAAGAGGCAATGTAGTTTGACCCTACTAACACAAACTGACTCTGACTCCGACTTAGTCTCTACTTTTTGGCATTTTGAAGGTTTTCTGTTGTTTTTTTGTATTTTTTATGTTTTCTAATTTTTTTTTAGATTTAGATTTTTATTTATTTTTTTGGGATTTTTTCAGTTTTATGATTTTTTTAGATTTTTACAATTCTATGATGCTAATATTATTTCTGATGAAGATATAGGTCAAGGAACTGTCTCGTCACGTGTGAGACCAATTTATAATGTGGAAAGGGGTAGCAGTGAATGCAAAGGATGATTGGGATACCTAAATGTCGATGGTTTCCAAGCCATGGGACGATGATAAAATTTATTATGGGTGAATGGCATACAAAAATGGATGAGTAGAAAGATGAAAGACCAAATAAAGTGACGATAGATGGAGCAGGGACTGACTACTCATGGCACATGTTTTCTAGGTTTTCACCATGGTAATTATCCAAAGCACCACCAAAGTGGTTTTCACTTTTGGATGAATTATTTCTATTTACTATTTTTTTTCCATTTTTTTTATTTTTTTGTTGTCACCAAGACACTTGTTTGCTAGGTTTTCATCAGGGTGACCATTTTTTTTTTTTTTTGTATTTTTTGACTTTATCAGGGGATACTCTAAGAATCAAGTGTAATACTTGTCGAGGTGCATGTTGTTGATAGGTTCAGACAATGGCTCTCCTTCAGGAGTAGAAAGTTGATAAGCACTTGATCCATATGATGTTGTAATGATATAAGGGCCCAACCAATTAGGTTCAAACTTTCTATGTGTTTCTCATTGTGCTTGATTCTTCATATTTTCTCTTAGGACTAAATCACCAATGTCAAAGCTTCTAGGTCTGACCTTTTTATTATAGCTACATCAAAGGTGATTCTAGTATGCTTGCAGATGAGTCAATGCATTTTTTCTCTTTTCATCCAATAACTCTAGCTCATGTAGACAGGATACATGATATTCTTCTTGATCAATCAAGCCTTGCATGGAGACTCACAAAGAGGGTAACTCGACCTCTATAGGAAGTATTGCTTCATAACCATATACAAGGGAATATGGAATGGCTCCAATTGGAGTGCGAACACTAGTATAGTAGGCCCATAAAGTAGGATTGAGTTGTAGGTGCCAATCATGGCCAACATCGTTGTCAGTCTTCTTAAGGATTTTTAGGATAGTCTTATTAGATGCCTCAGCTTGGCCATTGCCTTGGGGGTAATATGGTGTGGAAAAATGATGTTGGATATGGAATTTATCATAAAGCTCATGAACATCCTATTTTTTGAAAGGGCGACCATTATTAGTGACGATGGACTATCGAATACCATAGCAGAAAATGATATAATTCAAGATGAACTTGGCTATCTACTTTCTAGTAATGTAAGTCAATGGGATGGCTTCAATCCATTTCATGAAATAATCAATAGCAACAAGGATAAACTTATGTCCATAAGAAGAGGTGAGATGCATTTTTCCTATGAGGTCAAGTCCCCACTAAGAAAATGACCAAGGAGAAGTAAGTGGCGGAAGTTCCTGAGTTGGTGCATGTATAAGATCCCCATGAATCTGACACTAATGACATTTCTTCACAAAGTGATAAGCATCACATTCCATCGTAGGCCAATAATATCATGTTCAAATGAGCTTTTTAGCTAAGGTTGGACTGGTAGAGTGAGGTCCACATATACCCTAGTGTACCTCTTGTAAGGATGTGTGTGCTTCATTTGAGAAGAGACATCGAAGGATGTACTATCTAGGCTACAACAATAAAGAGTATCTCTAATGATGGCATATTTGGATGCTTTTTTGATAAAGGTTTTATGTTGGTTAAGGGACAAGTTAGGAGGGATATTTTCTTCATACAAATAGGCATATATATCTTTATAACAAGGAGATTCAAGACCAACAAGTTCACGGACAATTTTGGTTTTGAGTACATCGAATGTAGGGATCAACAATTGTTCCAACAAGAACTCATATTGCAAGGCATTGTTGGGAATTTCCAAGAGAGATCCAATTGTAGCCATTGTGTCAACTACTTTTTTCTAGATTCTTGGTATCTTTTCAAAGGAAATATTATCAAATTATAGTCTGAAGCTATCTACCATGTGCTTGTAGGACATCAACTTCTCATCTTTGGTGTCATAGTCATCATTAAATTGTTTAATAACTAATTGAGAGTCACCATAGACTTGAAGGTCCTTGATTATCCAATTTATTGCCATTTGAAGTCCTATCAATAGTGCTTCATATTCAACCATGTTGTTTGTGCATGGAAATGCTATCTAAAATGAATTAGGAATGGAGTCTCCTTGAGGTGTGATAAATAAAACACTGGATCCTGATCCATGATTTGTATAAGATCCATCAAAGTATAACTTTCATGTTGTTGGTGTGTCTATGACAAGGATTGATTCATCTGGGATTTCAGATACCAAATCATGGTATGCTTTTAATGGTGCATTTTCAATTTGATCATCTTTACTTGTCCCTTTATCACTTTGCGGGTCAACATAATTGATGTCATATTCACTCAAGATCATAACCCATTTCGCTAGCTTGCCTATTAGTGTTGCTTTGCTGAGAAGATATTTCAAAGGATCAATTTTGGCAATCAACTTGGTTTTGTGATTTATCATGTAATGTCTCAATATCTATGCTACGAATACTACTGCTATAAATGCTTTCTCAAGAGGAATATAGTTTAGCTCATACCCAACTAAACTGTGACTGATATAGTATATTGCCCTTTCCTTTCCATCATTATCATTTTGTGCTAAAAGTGCCCCTAGTACTAATGTAGTAGTTGTCACATATAGTATTAGATGTCTTCCATCAATTGGTGACATAAGGACTGGTGGAGTCAATAAATATTTCTTGATTTGATCAAATGCTTCTTAACACTTGTTAGTCTAATTGAAAGGAATGCCTTTCCTTAACAAGAGTTGGAATGGATGGGTCATGTCTACTAGCTAAGCAATGAACCTATGGATTGATTGTAATATTCCTTGTAATGTTCTTAACTAACTAAAATTTGTTGGTGGTAGCATTTCTAAGATAGCTTTTACTTTAGTAAGATTGACTTCTATTCGTTTGTGAGAGACTATATATCCTAGGATTTTTCCTGATTGGACCTCAAAAACACATTTCTTTGGATTTACCCTAAGTTGATATTTTTCAATTCAAATGAAAATCTTATCCAATACTACCAAGTGTCCACTTTTTTCTAGAGAATTGGAGAGAAGGTCATCCACATAATCTTCCATGAGGACATGCATATAGTCATGAAAAATTATAGGCATGGCTCTCTAATAGGTAGCTCTATCATTTTTCAATCCAAATGGCATGAAATTCCAAAAGAAAGTTCCCCAAGTGCATGTGAAAGTTATCTTTGGTTGATCTTCAATGGAAATTATAATCTAATTGTAGCTTGAGAATCCATCCATTAGTGATAGCATTTCATGTCCAATAGTTAAATCTACTATGATGTCGATGTTTGGCAAAGGAAAATCATCTTTGGGATAGGATTTATTGAGGTCTCAAAAATCCGTGCAAACTCCTATTTGATCATTTGGTTTTGTGATGAGAACTAGATTTGATATCCATTTTTCATAATCAATTAGGTGAATAAATCTGAAATCCAAGAGCTTCTTGATTTCTACCTTGAAAAGGAGTGCAATTTGGGGGTGCATTTTTCTTAACTTTTGTTTGAATGGCTTGGAATTTGGTAGTAATCCTAAGTGATGTAGAACCAATTCAAGATCCAATCCAGGAATATCAA
This sequence comes from Sequoia sempervirens, assembly GCA_007258455.2. Lineage (NCBI taxonomy): Eukaryota > Viridiplantae > Streptophyta > Pinopsida > Cupressales > Cupressaceae > Sequoia > Sequoia sempervirens. The sequence continues at coordinate 258,621,844 of VDFB02058242.1, forward strand.
CATATGACCATGCAAAATTGAGTTGTCTTTTTTAGAAGAATGCTATGAACTTAGGATTTTCCTCAATGGTCAAGGATGCTGCTAATTGTATTATTCTAGAGTTATTTGATGTTCCAATGTTGAATTCCTTTGTTTCTTCTATAAGGAATGACAATCTCTCTTGGTCTATTCGGAGATAGTCCTATCTCCATCCTCGGGCACCTCTAAGATGTTTTCACCTTCAGATACATCCTTTATTTTTACTTTTTCATGGTCAACAAGTGCCTTTCGACTTTCACCTAAAGACCTATTATCTTTATTTTTACTTTTTTCATTTTCACTTTTGCTACTATAGGACAAGATGGCCTCACCAAAGTATGTGGCATAATTGAGTTCTATGGAAAATCCAACACTATGATCTCCATTTCGTATTCCATCATGAAGTCCCATGAACTCAACAATAGCTTTGTTGTTCTCGAAAGTATCTAAACTTGGTGGTCCTTGTTGGTCCCAATCTATAAGTTGAGGGTAGACAAGAGGTAATCCATCATCGGTATTGTTAAGGGTCATGGTGTAGGTAGACAGGGTAAAGACATAATTCAAATCATTAGGCTCCTAGGAGGCTAGATCAATGGAGTTCTAGAAATAGTGTTGGAGACATTCTTCTTTAGTCAAATACTTTTTTTACATGGGTATTTGATGAATTTCATGAAGAATCAAGGGTAAGCATTTGGCCAAAATCCCCAAAAAAATTATCAAGGTCCATGAAAGTGGTGGAGAATAGGGAATCCCATTTATATTCATTGGAATCGACATCATAATCCCTAGGGTCTCCATGTGTCTCACTCTCATCTGAAGCACTAGCAACCTCACGGGTGACCTGATACTTTGGATAGTCACTTTTACTAGAACAAACCCTAGCCATTGATGAATTATTAACATAGGAGGCTATAGAGGTTCCAACATTCCCTGCTTGTTTAGACTAAGGCCACTATGTCCATTATATCCATGTTGTTTCATTATTTGGAACCCTTTTGGATACTATTCAGTTGGTAATTTCTTAGTTTCAAAGTCCTCTTCTTTGTACAACCATGTAAGAATGTGGTCATTTAGAGATTCTTTAGCAAGTTCCCCCCATCTAGTGAAGGTGGTAGGAGGATTGTGAATGACAAATTTAGGTTTCATAGGATGTAGTTTTCCATATGACCTTTGTGACTTGTGTAACTTGCCAATGAAAAAGAGGCTCTTCATATCATACTCTTCACAACCTCTATCATGGGTCTAGATTTTAGGCATGGAATGTGTAATGAATGAATTGGATGATTTCACAAGGGTAGATGGATCAATGTAATGGTATGGAGTGGTGGATGAAGTGGAAGATGATGCCTCTCAATTGATGGGCACTTGATACTCAATAGTTCCTTTGAGGTTTGAACAATATTGGAAAGGATCAAGGTCTCATGGAATAGTGATTTCAATCTCATTATGTGGGAACTTGAGGCATTGATGGTAGGTGGATGGAATAGCCCTCATGGCATGAATCCATGGGCAGCCAAGGAGGAGATTGTAATGTAAGTTTAGATCCAAGATGTGAAATATTGTGTCCTGTATGGCTGGGCCAACTCTCACTAGGAGTGAGATTACGCCTTCGAAAGATCATTTAGCATCATCATAAGCTTTTATTATGATTTTCTTGGTTTTTTCAATACAATTCTCATAGTATCACAATGCCTTCACTAATTTTAGTGAGCAAATATTCAGGCCCACTCCATCATCTACTAGGGCTCGTCTGATCTTGTGTGTATTAACGCATACTTCCAAGTGTAGAGGACTGTTATGGTCAGATTTTGGTGTTGAAAAGTCTTGTTCGGAGAAAGTGACAAGGTGTGGCATAGAAAGGTATCCAACCATGTCTTGAAATTCATTGACATCTAGGTTTGTGGGAATGGGGGCTTCTTGCAAGGCTTTATCAAAGATTGCTTTGTGTTGTGGTGAAATGCGAAGAAGTTCCAAGATATAAATTTGTGTTGGAGTTTTTCCTAGCTACTCTAGGGGGTTATATTGAACATTTCATTGAGGATTTGTGGAAGGACCTAGAATATTTATCTTGGTTCCATGGGTAGCGACAAAATAATCCGATTTCGGCTTGTTTAAGGTGATAGTGGCAATACGATCATCAAAATGGGTCACATTAAGAATGATGGTCCTATAATCATGATTTACAACTACATAGTTGGCATTGTTGTTATTCCGTAAAATGGAGGTTTTTCCTTTATCATGGTCTTGAAAAGGGGTCTTGAATATTTTATGATCAATATTTTTTTTTCCTTATGAATTATCGATTGAAATGGTTTGGTCCTCAATAAGGTCTTGAATGATGTTCTTGATTTTCTAACACCTAGATGTTTTGTGTCATGTGGTATTCACAGTATTCATTGTCTTTCCACCAATCAGGTTTGATCAAGGACGTTTCATAATTCTTGGTGTTTGGTAGTGTGATGACATTATATTGCAAAATTCATTTGAGTACTAATTTGATGGGTCTACATAAGGGGATGTATGTTCTCTTGACACGGGGAAGACCTCTTATTTGTTGGTTGTTTTGGATAGTGTTTAGCATTTGGTTTTGACTTTGTGTTTAGGTATTTGGTGTATCGGATGTGTTTGATGAAGAAGGACCTTTAAGTTGAATGATTGGTCCTTTGGTTATCAGTTTAGCATCAACAACCCTATCATTTGTGATATTTTTGTTTTGGGGCCAATATTTTCCTTTATCATCATTGGGTTTCAAAGTGTCTTTTTTTTATCTTGACCACTCCTCTAGTGATAAGGCCTTTCTCAATAAGGACACCCTTTTCAAGAATCTCTTCAAAGGTTGTGCAACATTGGATTTGAATTTGACTCATCAATTCTCTATTAAGGTTTTCTACAAACATGGTGACAAGTTATTTTTTAGGAGTATGGCAAGGGAATTTTCTAACCAAGCCTCGCCATCTTTGGTAGAATGAGGTAAGTGATTCCCCTTCTTGTTTGGTTGTACTCAATTTTTCAAGGGTGATATAGTTTTTAATATTGAAGGAAAAATTATTGATGAATTTGTTAGCTAGTTCACCCCATGTTTTGATTCCTTGTGGAAGATATGATTACCACTCTAAGGATACCCTTGTGAAACTTTGTGGGAATAATCTCATCAAGTATGTGGGGTGATATGTAACTTCCATGCATGATGTGTTAAATTCATAGATGTGTTCTATTGGATCCCCTATCACCTTATATTTAGGGAAAGGTGGTGTTATGAAATGTGGGGGAAAAGGTGGCATGTATAGATTTCAATCAAATGGAAAAGGGCACAACTCTTCCATGAATTATGTCTTCTTGTTGGTTCCCAATTGCATGTTTTTAATTCATTGTTCAAGGGTCTGTATATGTTGGATCAAATAGACTGTAAGGGATGATGCTACATTGTTTTGATGAGATGTCATAATGTTGGCATTACGGTCATGTGTTGGATTTGTATTTAGATTGATGTTTTGTGATATGAGACCTTGATTATCATATGGGGTTGGGTTTTTTTTATTTGGAATGAAGTTGGTGTTTAGATTGATTCCAAAGGTCATGTTTACATTTTGTATGGAATTTTGCAGTTGAGGTATATACCATTGATTCATTTTTTTATTTTTAAAATTGAATCCTTGGTTTGCAAATAGAGGTGTGGGACCTTGATTGATGTCTTGATATGAAGGTATAGGCCCTTGATGTGAAAGGATGTTTCCTTGATTTAAATTTTGAAGTCAAGGTGTAGGTCCTTGAAGTGAATGGATGTTTCCTTGATTGAAATTTTAAAGTAAAGGTGTAGGTCCTTGAAGTGAAGGGATGTTTCCTTGATTAACATTTTGAAGTGAAGGTGTAGGTCCTTGATTGGCATTTTGAAATGAAGGTGTAGGTCCTCGAGTAAGTTTACAAAATGATGGAAGGAGCCCTTGACTTGTATTTTGAAGTGATGGAATAGACCATTGATTGTGGTTTTTATTTAGGGTCCTTCATGAGATAATGTGCACCTTTCTAGGGTTATTTGGCGGAGGAAGATTTAATGAAGGTGCACTTTTGAATTGGAATGAGGGCCCTTGGTTTGTGTTTTGGGATGTGGGTGTAGAAATTTGGTTTTTATTTTGGATCAAGGGTGTGTGATCTTGGCTTGGATTTTGGATCAAAGGTGTAGGACCTTATGATGTGGACCCTTGATTTGTGTTTTGAAAAAGAATATTCATGAATGTTTTACCCATGGTATTTGAGGAACTAACAAATATTAAAGTTTGACCTTGTGTGGTGGCATGCTCATTGGGATGTTTGGAATGTGTGTTGTAGTGGTGTTAGTCATGTGTGTTGTTGTCCCAAGGGGTATGTTTACCATTTATTGTGTTGAAGTCATGCCAAATGCATTTTTAGTTTCTTGTTCTATGATTGTTGATACGTCATAACCTTGAGGTAACTTGGTACCCTTTTTGGCTAGTGCATAGAAAAATTTCTTTGGATTGGCACTAACAAGTTGGTAAGCTATGCTTAAAAGTCTTGGATCTTGATAGGCCATTTCAATCTCTTGAGGGGTCAATTTTTTTTTACTACTTCAAAGTTTAGGTCTTCCCAAGAGTCACTTTGTTCTCTTTGTAATGTTTTTTTGTGGGGTGTAGATTGATTTGAATCTGTGACATTGTCAGGAAAGGGGTTGCTTAGGATATCCATGTCCTTTCATTTGGCTTGTGACCTTGTTTCAACCATGTGATACTTTTACAAGTTGGGGATGATGAAAAATGGCAATGAAATTATGCTATGTTTTTGGAAATTTTTGGATTTTTGGATATGAAAATGCAAGGACGATAATACAAGGATGATAATGCAAGGATGGTAATGCAAGGATGGTAATGTCTAAAAGATGAGTAGTAATAGATGCTAAAGGACACTACAAGATTGATTGATGTTCAAAGTGAGTGATAAGGTGACTAAATGATGCTAATTCAAGATCAAGATGATAATATAGCTAAGGTTAAATGAGATTAATCTATGTTTTTGTATTTTTTTGTATTTTGGGAATAAGGTGCAATGTGAAATATAAGAAATGTGAGTCTAAATGAGGGTGATCTAATGTAAAGGAATGCTAAAATTTTAAACAAATGGTGGAACTCAATCTAATGTGAACCCAAGGAAAAAAATTACAAATTTCATTGACCATAAGAGGACAACCAATACCAAGACACAAGAATAAGATTCAACTTTACAAAGTGACAATGACAAGACAATGACAAGGACAATGGTCAATGAAAAATAGAATAAGTAACCAAGAATTTTCAAAAGCTCAAAGGTCTCCCTATGCTCAAAATCTGAAGGTTTAGATGCAACCTAAGGATCAAAGCTTAATTTGTGCAATGTAAGAGGTGAAAGAATGCAACCTATAATGCAATTTTTTCCTAATTGGGATGATAAAATGAGCTATACAAACTTGTAAGTGTCTAGTTTATTAGATAGAGGTCACTGTAAATTGGTTTTAATCAAATTTTGGACATAGATTTTAGGAAATTTTGTTTAGCAAGCAATTGTGGTTCAGTTTCTATTAGATGTGTTTCATAGTTGTGGCTCAGGTTGACAAATGTGTGTCTATTTCTAGAAAATGTATTTTAGAATGAAAATTGTGGTATTTAATCTGATAGTTGCAGTTCACAGTGACAATTGTAGGTCTGTGTCTGACAATTGGGGTTCACATAATGGTTTTTTAATAGTTTTAATATTTTCCAATGGTTTTGATCTGAGTTTTTGACTATTTCTAATGAAATATAACTAGAAAACATAGTAGAAATTATCAAGCACTTTTTTTAGGACTAGTTTGATATGATTTTTTTTTATTTTTAAAGAGGACAAGCACAATCCTAAGATTAGAAAGGACAATATTTGCTAAATTCCCACTTGGATTTCTCTATACATGCTTATTCAAAGTGGATAGCCTAGGAACTTGGTAGCACTGGCTCCCCTCCACAACACTCACTTCTATGGGCATACCAAGTTCTAAACTTTCAGGTCATCACCTCCTGAAGTTTTCTATCTCTACAGTGAATTGTGAGAATGTGGGATGACTTCAGAGTTTGACCCCCTACACCAACAAATAAAGGGATTTTGGAAACTAAAGACAACAAGTTTCTAGTAAGGGCATTTGGTTTAGGAGGTACTTTGATAAACTCCCTTAGGAGGCATCCCAGACCTTAGAACAAGGGTTTATGTATCATAAAGATATTGGGGGAGGGCTATCATTTCCACATCCTGTTGACTGCAAACTTTCCTCACAATCACAAATTTATATAGTGGTTCGAAAGGACTTGGCTTTAGTCCATTACTACTTGGGTTGTTCCCTTAAGGTGAGTACTTTTTCCCACTAAGGTAGGCCCTCTAATGGGTGAAAACAAAATTAGATTGGTCTAGATTTCTAATCACCAAGCTTATTCAAGGTGAAAGCATAATACCTACCACCCTCAAACATTAAGACATGGTGTTCTTTACCCTCTAATTAAATCTATGTGAGAAAGACAATCGTTCATTTTAAGCACCAAATGACATGTTTTCTAATCTAAAACAAGCAAAGTGGTTTCAAAATATGATTCTTGGACATTCAAACCTATAAAACCACTTGTTAGTAGTCTTAAAAGGAAGATCTTGGATGAACAAAAAAGCTACACAAAATCCAAGTTAGCACCAAACCAAAACTATAATCTAACAACTAAACTAAAAGTGAAAACCAAAAGATTAACTAGACTAAAACTCAAATAAAACTAAAAACTTAAGAACTCAATTTTTTTGTTGCTCCAAGAAGCAATTTTGGGAGTCCCAACATAAGGTGGCATGTTGTAAATAGAAGATTAGAAACCCAGAAGCCCTATTCTACTCGTAGAAAATAAAAGAAAGATGAAAAAGAGACTAAAATTGAAACTTTTTACCTAGTAGACAATTGTGTCACTTCTTTCTTCAATAGTGTCACTATGTTGTGTCACGTTTTTGAATTTGAATTCTCTCGCCCACAGGTTCCTCCTGCAAATGTGGCATTTCTGGACAAATGCATTGTTGTGTTTAATAGATGTGTCACTTCTCATCAAATGTGTCACTATGCTTAACAATTATGTCATTCTATACCCAAAGTATGCAAAAACCAAGTTAAGTTCATAAAAAAAATATGCAAAAGGCTATGTTTGTGTCGGGTTCACCAATGTAAGATGGGGTTTCTTAGTTTCTAGCCTAGAATAGTTGCAACTAACACCTCTAAGCTAATAAGACCTCATCAACAAGAGAACACAAATAATAGAGAGAATTAGAAATGCAAAACATGAAATAAAGTACTCCCCATCATGGTTGATTCACTTCTCTTGCTCTCCTTCTTCTTCTTATGAAACTTTTCCCTTAGATTTGTTGGAATGGTTGTGCAAAACTTGTAAATAGTAAGCAAGAAAATTGGAGACAATTAGTTGTTAAGTGGAAAACGAGAGAGGAAGGATGCTTTTATAGACAACCATTCAAATGGATGGTTGAGATTAATCCTCTAGAAGGATTCCAAGATTGACGGATGAGGATGCATGTGAGGGAGGTTACATAATGGATGGTTGAGATTGAGTTTCATAAAAGATGCCAAGATCAATGGTCCGGAATTGATGCACCAAACATATGCTATTCTTGGAGGAATCATGATAGGTATGACACCTAACGGCTATGACAACAATGAATGTTATGACAGGGGTTAATGATAGGGCATATTTGACTGGAGAGGGTGCATAAATAATTTATTTTAAATTATTTATTCAAAAATGGAGGAAAATGGAGGAAAGGGACAAGTGCAAAATAAACAATTTATTCAAATTACTTATTTGGAAAAAATAAAATATGGAGCATTTAATTAAATTCATTAATTTAATTAAATGGGGAGATAGAAATTAGACATATAAGAATGACACATAATTAAATAATTTTGACAATTATTTAATCATGGAAGAATAAAAGGTCAAATAATAATAATTATCATCTGACTATAGAGAAATAATTAAATAAATGATGATTTATTTAATTATAGAAGAAAGGGATATATTAGTGACACAATTAAATAATTTTAATTGATCGGGATACAAATGAGAAGGTGAATTTATTAAATAATTTAAAAAATATTTAATTAATAGAAGCATATGATCAAGCATAATTTAATAATTAAAATTATTTAATTTCAAAGGATGAAGACCAAGAAAAATGGAACTCATAGACTTGGGACATTTTTCAGTGTTTACACATTCAATTCATTGACATTGACCTCTTCATTTGAAAGGTATGGTCCCTTGAATCCCTATAGTCTCGGCATGGTTTTGTCATTTTTTTTGATTTGGGGAAGCATATTTTTATCATTCATTTTTTTTCATTGGTTGATCTTTAGAGGCATTATTTGCACAATTGGTTGATTGCACTTGATTTAGTCAGATTTTAATGATGAATCATTGGTAGTCAAGGTTTCTCATGAAGCCCTTTTTTTCTCTTCGATTGTTTATTTGAATTTGCACAAGTTAGGGAATCTAGGTTTAGGGTCTTCGAGTTTGCTATTACTAGGGCATGTCAATATTTTATGTGAACTAGGGTTCAAATCTAGAGTCTCTAAAAGTCATTGTGTTAATATTTGAATCAATTCATTGTGTCAGATATGATTGATGATTAGTAGGCCCTAGTCGCATCTAATTTGCCCTAATTATTGCTTTGGATGATTTAACAATGGTATAAGAGAATTATGATGAGTTTTGAAGGAGAAATTGTTTTACATTATGAACTTGTGCTTGAATTCTAGTTTGTAAATGTGTCTAAAATCATGAGTTGAATTGAGAAATGTGAACGAAGACTTGGGCATTTTTTGAAAGCTGAAGAAATAAGGATAAATGAAAAACTTCAAAAAATCCACCTGCTCATAGATTCTTTGAAGGTTAGTCCTTTAGGAAAATCCACCTACACATGGATTCTCCAAAGGTTAATTCTTTCAAAAAATCTGCATCTACATGGATTCTCATAATCTGTTGAGCTCCCAAAATTCTGATATTGTCCTAAGGTAAGATAATGCATTAGGGTGACTTCAAAATTGGTCTAGTGATGGTTTTGTGGAATTGAAATAGTGTTATGAATTAGATCTTATTCATCTTCCATTCTTCAAAAATTTTGTCATGTTGTGGATTCTCTAAATGTCCAAATATTCAAAAAATCCACCTACCCGTGAATTCTGTGAAATCCTTCAAGGACTGAAAATATTGAATTTTCATTTCATGAGAGTGAATTCTTGAATGTGGTCCTATCACATGATTAGAAATGATTACATAATGTCTATGGGGGATTTTGACTTGAATTGAGCTAAATTGGTTTCTTCGGGAAATCCATCCCCTTGTGGATTCCCCGAGTGTCTAGATTTTTGGAGAATCCTCAAGGGTATATTCCCTGAAATCCATTAGCATCCAAAATCCTTAAAGATGTGAAAACACCAAAGTTTTGTGATGTTTTATTCAAAGGCTTGGTTGATGGGATTTTAAGGTTTCCATGATGTTCTGAAGGTTAATTATGTAATACTTGTAGATTTTCATGGTAATCTTGATAATGTGATTGGATTCAATGATGGTAATTATTGTTTCTTTCTAATAGATGCAAGTTGAGTCTAGTCCAACAAAGGGATCCAAGGCAAAGACATCTAAAGCTGGTCCCGGGGAACCCCAAAGTAGAGTTGAAAGGATGAAGTATGAGTTCAAGGGGGTCTAGCCTGAATCTAGGACTCTTTCAACATGGAGTAAGACAAGTGATACCAACATGGGGCATGTAGATTATGATGATTTCAAATAGAGAAACTTTTGGATGGACCTTCCCAACTTGCATAGATCATCACCTATATAAGATTGGCTCAAGCTACATGATTTCCACCCACATTATAGTATCCAAAGTTAGTCTTGGAGTATTCCAAACACTATGATTCAGACAAGAGAGTAATTGTTGGGCCTCAAGCCAGGATCATGGCTAATTTGAATGAAGAATCTATAGCAGAGACCTTTAACATTGGGTCATATCAAAATCTATTAAGGATCAACATAAAGGAAGCATAATACCTTTATGCAAAGGACCTCGATAAGGATTTGGCCATGATGAATAGTAATTGGATTGCTAAATCAAAGTCACACTACTCAAATTTTCTCAAGAAATTGCATAGAAATGATTTCAAATTGGAGTACAATGATATGATTACCCTCCTAGGAAGAATAATGGGATTGGAGGATGCCTTCATATTCAAGAATTAGATGTTCTATATTATCTCAAAAATTGTGAACTGAACCCATTATCATTGGTCAGGTGTCATAAGTGATAACTTAGATGTGCAATTGAGGAATGTACAAGATAAAAACCAATTCACCATGACCTCCTACCTTGTGTATATGTTGGCTAGGAATAATAAGTACAAGGGTATGAGTTGTAGGGGATTTCCTAGCAAGGATAGGATATGTGATTTTTTTCCCTCAACCTCAATTCAATACTTCCAACTATAGGAGGGTAAATGATGCCTTCTTCATGTATGTTACAAGGTTGTTATAGGATGCATTGCATGTCAAGATTTCAGCAAAGGCCATGGAATTGATAAGAAAAAAATATGGTTAGTGGTTCATTTAGTTTCCAAAGTTTTCTTATATTAGAGTGCAAGGCTCACCAGTAGTGCCCATGAGGCTACCAAGATATCCCACCAACATGCTCATTTTTCTAGAACTAACTAGGCAACCAATGGCCTTTGATACATTCATGAAGGATATGGACAAAACATGACTTGGAGTTGAATTCCCATTGAGAATTGAAGTCTTGGAAGCCTACCCATCTATTCAAAGTGCTTATTATTCTGAAAAAGAGATGGTACAATTTAATTTATATTCATATACAAATGGGAATAACTTTGATCCTGACTGAATGCCCAAAAGTAAGCCAATAGAGAGTACATGAATAAGATTCACATAGAGGATTATTGGGCTAATTGTAGAGATGAATTTGAGGTGATTAGGAGAAAGTGTTCCAAGTTGTCCTTGAGATTGATCAAATTGCATAAGATTTCCAATATCCCACATCAAGTTGATGATGATGGAGATCTCTTGCAACACCATGACTATGAGTAATATAAGGATAAACCACTCCCTATCATCAATTAGTCTGAGGAGGAGGTAGTTAAGTTGAATGTAATTAATTCCCTTGTATTGAAGTACTCCATATTGTGGGTAAAGCATAAAATCATTGATTCAGAGGCAAGTGTCACCAAATTTACATATGACTTCATGGGAGATCTTGAGTTCCATTCAGAGGAAGAGGAAGAAACAACTAAAGATGACACAACTGAACTCCATTCAGAAGAAGATATTGAGGAACCACAATTCCTCATCAAAAGAAGAACTAGGAGCCAAGGTAAAGGAATGGGATATCAAAGACATCCTGTAGAAAAAACAAGGAATCCCTCAAAGGAAATTATTGAGAAAGGTACTAAGGAGTCCCAAACCTCTAAGAAGAGAAAGATAATCACTAGAGGTCAAAAGCTGGCCAAATCAAAGAGGGACAAAGTTACTAAAGAGGAAGCTACTCAAACCAAAGTTATTGATGTTGAAAGTTCTAGAGAGAGACCATAGGTTTATGTGAGAGGAAATTCCCTAAGGCAGAAGGCCTCTCTTGTCCAGAATGTGGAAAATGTAATGAATAAATAGGGGGAACACACTAAAGAGGCACCTATTGATGATCTTACAAGAAATATGGAGAGAGAAGTTACAAAAAATAATTCTTCTCCTCCATCTCTAGTCCAAAATGTACAAGTTGATGAAGATATTGTCAATCATGAGGGTAAGGTCTCTAATGAACCTAGACAACAAAATGAAGAAGAAAACAATCCCGATAATCTTGAAGAGGAGATAGAAAATGAGGAAGTACCCACACCCAATAGTGGGTAGTTAAGTGATTTTGGAAGATAACTAGGAGAAGATGAAGTACAACACAAAGAGGCAACATATGAAGTGATGGTTAAAATTACTTCTTAGCCTTCAATACATGAGAAATTGGACACATCACATATAGAGGATACAAATGAAGATAATAATGATGTAGATAATGAACAACAAAAGAAGGGAGAGGACAACAAGGATGTAGAGGATGTTGAAGATAGTCCCTCCAATAGTCATCTAGAGTAGGATGTTCCTCAGAAGAATGAAGGAATGGAACAAGAATCTACAATAGAATGGTTGGAGAAAAGGTTGAAACAAAAAGGCCATCATTCTGGAAGATGAAACTCCAAACTGGGACAAGTTTCTTGAAAGTTGGGGACAACCCAAGGAGAGGAAAAGGGCTAGGATAGTTTCTAAGTTCTGTAGAGATGAATTCAATAATAGAATCATTCATGTTGCTATTCCTACAAATGACAAGTACAAATATGAAGTAATACCCTCATATTACAAAGTGTAAACTATTAACCTTGGTCCATCCGCAAAAGAGCAAGAGAAAGAGGATTTTCAAGAGTTAGCCCAAGCAATCCAAAAAAGATTAGATAAGGAAACTAAGGAAAAGAAAGATTTGCAAAGGCAACTAAAGGAGGTGCATAGATATGTTCAACATTTGGTGAAACCCATGCAAGCACAAAGTGGTGAAGGATCTTCATTTTTAGAGGGGTTGCTATCCAAGGATGCAATGTCAGAGATTGAAAGGATGAAGTATTTTGTGAGGGACACTCAAGAGTGGTTGTAGAGTGTGAGTCAAAGAGGTGATGTCATTATTGAGAAGGTGTTGCAAATTCATGAAAATGAATCCTCCCTCTCTGATGATATGACTCAATTTCTTACTGAGTTTCAAAGTCCAGATGACACTATTGTCAAGGAATTGAAGAAAGTGTTTGAAGTTCACATAGATGTGTTGATTAAGGAGTGTGTTCTCATAGTGGAGAATACTAATAAATCCATGGAATGGATAGAAGCATTCAATTTCATAAATGATCTTAGGATAAAGGCACCAAAGAAGATATCTAAGGCCCAAGCAAGGTGAAAGAAATTTTTGATAACTACATTTCCTTCCTAGAAATTGTTACTGACAAGAAGAAACATGGGAAGAAGAACTTAAATGTGGGGAAATTATAGAAGTGGTGGCATGAAATATATTCTCTAGGTGACAATGGACCAATAATAAAAGATTAACTTGAAGATGTTGCAATTTATATTTCTAGTTTGGATAAATATTGGGGTCTTTATGGTGATTGGGAGAAGACTTTGGCCAAATATGGAGGAGAATTAAATTCAATGAAAGTAAGAATTAATTTAATATCAATCCCAACTCAGGATGACTTGGACTCAGTGCTTTCAAAAGTTCAAGAAATTTCTAGAAAGAGAAAAGAGGATAATGATAAAGGGATGACTTAGCTTGATGATCTTGGAGAATGTGTCATCTACAAATCGACCTCACCATGAATTAAGTGCTATGTAATGTATTTAATTATAAAGTTGAAATTTGGGATGACCTTGGATTATTTTATTGTAAATTTGAATTAGGGTATTTTGAAAAGTGTCAAGACCAACCTATCTAGCAGACCTAGCTGTAAAACCCTAATTTGGGCTAACCTAATTTGAAAGTTGCTATAAATTGAGGTCTCCTCATTTGTAAGGCTGATAGTGAATAATGGATAGGTTATAGTGCATTTGCTACTTGAGATACTTGAATTGTTGTAGATTTTGAAGTTAATACAATTGAAGGCATTGTTCTTTGGTGTTCTTCTCTATGTTATTCATCTATGCATGGTTATTGTGTCTTTGTTTATTCTGAAGTATTAAGTAAGTTAGTTTATGATTAATCTTAGAGCTAGTTTTAGTTCATTTATGTTCATGATAAAGTGTTTAAGGTGTTGAGGAATCTTTGGTCCATACTTTTAGTGATTTTTTTTATTGTAGATTGTTCTGTAAATTTAACCTGGTCCTACTCTATTCTTGCACTTGATTTAAATTATGAATGTTTTAATGCATGTTTAAATATTTGCAATCTGAAAATCATTTGATTCCTTTGGAGATTGCACTGTGTTTGTGATACTGTGGATTTAGTCTTGGTTAAGCAAAGATTTGTTTTGTAAAATTGGTCTATCTTGAAGACTCTATTGTTTACATACTTGATTTTAGATTGTAGATTAGATATCTCTCTTAAATCCTACATCTTTTCTATTTTTTTGTAAATTACTATTAGAGAAAGATTCACAAAGCATTGTCATTATTGCTAAATTTGATGAACAGTAAAGCTTCTAGTATTTTTTTGTAAGGCCCCTTGTGATTACCAACATTTTCACATTATCACTGAGTTGTTTGTTGTATTTCAAGACTTGACATTGGAGACCTTAGGGTTGTTTCTTGAGGCTTGTTGATAGAGATTTACCTTTCAAGAGAGATGGGATACTTGCATTCCATTTGAGTTGTTATTGTACAGAAAACACCATCAATAGGACTCTACTCATATGTTAGTTCTCCTTAGAATTGGTCATTTTACTACATTAGGATCATTTTTTTCTTCCCTAGTCTAGTCTAGAAGTGGAATTGATTGATCTTCCAGTTCACTAGTATGCATTCTCTTATATTACCTTTCTATCTTCTTGTACTTGATCATGAATGACAAAGAGACAAAGAGTCCTAATGTAATCCATAGTGACTCAAAAATAAGTCATTTTCCTAATCTCCAAATCATCTTGGAAATTGGCCCAAAAGTCCTCAATATTTAATTTATGCCCATATTACCAACCCACTAGTTTCTTCATTTTGCAATAGGGGTCAAAAAATATTCAACTATGGCAAGTAAATCCCAATGATTTTATCTCCACATTTGAGTAATCAATTGATTGAGTTGAGGGGAAGACATACAATCCTTTTCCAAGTGCTAAGGAATAAGGAACTCCTACTCTATACTTACCTTTCAACAACTAGTTGGTAGTGAAAAGCTACATTGTCATTTCCAAGATTATATTTTTTCACTGGGATACTATGGTAGTCTATATGAATCTCTTGAGAAACATTTCATTCTAAAATAAGTGTATTTTGTGAACTAGATAAACCAATACCCAAATCTCTTGAGAATCTCCATAGCAAAAGAGGAAAGTATTTTATTAAGGCCCCCTTGCAAAGTTTAGAATATAAACCTTACAAAAGCATTGCTTACCCTATTGTAATGGTTTTCAACATTTTTCATTTGGATTTGAGGGTAGCAATCATAAAAATTATGTTAATTTGGGCTAGTACCAACAAGACCAAAGCATGTCAAACCTATGTATCTAAAATTAGCTACAAGGATATATACTATGTAAAAAGTAATGAAGAATATCTCAATTTTCACAACTATGGAGAACTAGTGTTGGATTTTGTTTGTTAAACCTTTCATTTTTGTGATCTTATTGATTTAATGTTTCTTTGATGCTTTCTATCCAATATTTCATGTGCTTCTATGTTTTGACATTATACATGAGTTTTATGAGTAATGGTTGTTCTTATACATCAATAAAATTCATATGCTTGGTTGTTATTAGATATGGTTAACTGTATAATTTTATCTAACTAATGGCTATTGTGATTTCTATGTGATAATGAGATGAGTTCCTTTCATTGATTATGCAAGTATTTGTTGATCTAGATTTTCATTTATGATTGGTTATTGGTTATATGTTGATTATTGTTAGCAGTAGTGTCGATATGTTTATCAAATGTATTACATTATGTTGATAGGGTTTATTAAGTTGATGGATTTTATTGTTATTAGATGGATATATTATTAGATGATTACATAATATGGAAGTGTGAGTAGGTGATATTGTGGAGATGATATTTGATATTTTAATGTTACTTGTCATCAATGGTTATTGATTTAAAATCATTTTCTATGTGATTTCCTAGATAATGATTTTTAAACAATAATATTTTTTGAAGTGTTAATTTAATAGTTTCTTTTGCTATTATTATTTATATGATATAATAACACCTTTTGTTGAGTGAATAGGTAAATTTTGACAATGGTGGTTGGGGTCAAATATCTACTTTTGTGTTATTTTTTAGTGTAATAGTCGACCTTGTCTCATATGGAGTACTAAGGCCTTGTGGTTTATATTGTGAAATATTGTGTTGTATTTGTTATAAAAAAAAAATTGTGTAAATATGAAAGTATATTTAATTTTCCTTTAATTTTTTTGAGTATATTTTATTTTTTATTTTAAAACAAAAGTGGCATACCACTATAGTAATATATTATAGATAAATAAGATAGTACAAAAATTGGTTCTAAAGGGCATACTGGTAGGAAAGAACCAGTAAGAATACCTCTAATTATAGCCCAAGTTTGTTCAAATGCATGACTAATCTACCCATTTTGAATGTTAAAAAATCACCCCCTTAATACCAACCTAAAAAGCTAAAAAACCCATTACATCCTTTTTCATCATGTTAAAAGCCCTCGAGCTCGTAAGCTTCAAAACTCACTACATATCAAAAATTCATTATTAAAACCCAAAATTATGACCAAAAAACCAACTAAACATTTAAGACAATTTAGTACCTTCCCATTTGAGGCTCGTATGATGGCTATTTAAAACTAAAAATCATAATTTGTAAGTAACAAGTGTCTAAATGATGCAATATTCAACATCATTACTTAGTAAGTGAGGCCCTTAAAAATTGATGCATACCATCCTTGAGGCGCTTGATGATATTTTCCACTTTATAAAACATCATTACCTCGTAACCCATCCCTTTATGATTGATGCATGTCATCCTTAAGGTGGTTGATGAGATTTATGGCTTTATAAAACATCATAACCTCAAAACCCATGAAACAAATGATTTAAATGATGTGTATTACTCAACTTATATTAACCTTAGTGGCACCACAGAGACCAATGGATCTTGTTTGATTAAATATTTAAGATGTGGGAATTCATTTAGCTGATTATTATCATGTGAAATCTTAACCTCCTTACCCTTGCAACCTAAATTTGTGAGATAATCAGCTACCTTGTTACCTTCTTTGTAAGTGTGTGTTATTAAAGAATCATGAAATCCATCAATGATTACCCATATCCTTTGTAAAATATATTTTAAACTCCAATTATGAACCTTTCATGTTGTACAAGCATTTATAACCAACATGGAATCTCCTTCTATATGTATTTTTGCAATTCCCAGATGCAAAGCCAATTCGAGCCCTACTAACAATGCTTGAGCTTCAACAATATTGTTCATTCCATGAAGTAAGTGGATAGAGGATGCTACCAAGACTACCCTTTCTGAGTCTCTAATATATATTCCTACACCTAATTGAGATGATTTAGATTTAGATGCTCCATCAAAATTTAATTTGACAAATCCCTGTTGAGGTGGAATCCACTTGATTAAGCTTCTATCCAGTTTATTAGTATTATTTTTGAGAAGACTACCATCGAAAGGAAATTTAATACTTTTCCAATTCTTTAATAATGAACTATCCCAGTTTGTGAACATTGAATTTGAAAATGTTTCCTTTTGTACACAAGTATTTACCCCTTCTGATATGGATTTTTCCATTTTGACCATTAACATTTCCACTGAAGATTTAGTTTTCCTAAAAATTCTTAAGTTACGTTCTCACCAAATATTCCATATCACTATTGCTAGGAAAATGTGCTAGATTCAAGCGAAGGAAGATTGATACAATAAGGGAAAGCTCTGGAAGAGGTCCCAAATTATATTTGGGAGAGGTATTTGTAGATCGAGCTTGTTTTTAATAAAATTCCAACAAAGATTAGAAAAATTACACTGAAGTAGCAAATGGTCAACTGTTTCAAACTCTTGTTCACATAATGGGCACTTGAAAGGATCTATAAGTTTTAATTTAAACAGTCAATCACTTGTAAGTATATGTTTCTATATGGAAAGCCAAGAAAAACTACTCGCTTTAAGTAGAACTTTATTATTCCAACAGAATGTGAATGCTCAATGAGGGAGAGAAAAAAGTTTTGATTGACTTATAATTGCATATCCTTCCTTGACATAACAGGTGTCCAATTTTGAAGCTTCCCAAAAGACTCTATCATGTTTTGCAGATAAGAAAACCAACCTTTCTTGCAAAATTTTACAATAACTTTCAGATTGTTGTGAGTTAAGGTTAGGTGGGGGGTTTTTCCACACTACTTTCCTAGTGAGAGGATCTGATGATTCAATATATTCTATTAATTTTTCACCGCATACTTGGGATAAGGATGTCCTTACTTCTTGAAGCTCTTGTTTTTCAGCCAATGAAGCTTTCCTATTCCATGAATCTGACTAGAATTTGATACTTCTTCCATCATTTACCTCCCATGAAGAGAATTTCAATATGAGATTTTTGTTGTTTACTATGAAATTCCAAATAGCAGAACCCGTTGGAGGGTCTACTACTATTATAATCCTTGTAGGGTTTTCATTATCTAGGTATTTGACTTGCATTATTTTTTCCCACTTAGCTTTTGGATTTGTATACATTTTCCATACAAGCTCTGCTCCAAAAGCTTTGTTTCTCCATGAAATATTTTGAACACCTTCCCCCCTTTGTTTCTTACCTTTTCCCAATCCTTCTAGTGAAATTAGAGGTACTTTTTTGTGCTCATCTATGTTGCCTTTCCAGAGAAAAGATCTTATTATTTTTTCTATTTCAGATATTACAGATACTAGAGCTTTGAGCACAACTAGAAATTAATTTGGAATAGAAGCTAAAACTGATTTAATTAAAAGGATTCTACCTGATAATGATAGCCATCTTGCTTTCCAAATCAAAATCCTTGCTTTGAGCCTATTAATTACCTTATCCTAGTACTGAGCTTTGTTTGAACCTTTGAAAAAAGGGATCCCTAAATAAGTACAAGGCAGCTCCACTTCCTGGAAACCCAACATCTTTCCTATTTTATTTTTCAGCTCATCTGGTGTATTTAGAATGTAGGTCTTCAATTTTGCAGAATTAATTTTTTGGCCTAATGTTGATGAATACTTTCTAAGAACTTCTTTGACTTGTTTAGCTTCTAATATTGAAGATTTATTGAATAGGAGGGTGTCATCCACAAAAAGGGAATGAGTAAATGAAATATCTGAATTTTTTATTTGCACTCCTTGCCATAAACTTTGATTATGCTTTAATAGAATGAAAATAATTAAAGTTTCTACCATAATTATGAATAGAAAGGGAGAAAGTGGATCACCTTGTCTAACTCCTTGAGAAGCACTAAAAAAACTCATTGGATTACCATTAATAAGCACTAATAACTTGGCACCCGATAGGCAAGATATTATCCACCTCTGCCAATGAGAGCAGAAACAAAACCAAATTTTGATAAAACTTTGTTGAGAAAATTTCAATCAACCTTGTCATACCCTTCATCATATCTAGCTTAATAATGTAGGATGGAAGTTTGGAAGTTGAAATTGTATGCAGAACTTCATGAGCTACAATTGCTCCTTCGTAAGTCCCCCTTCTTAGAACAAAACCCCCTTGCTCATGAGAAATGGTCCTTGGTATGAGCCCTTGAAGTCTGAGATACATTTCTTTCATGAAGATTTTGTAAATTGTATTACATAATGAAATTGGTCTAAATTTTGCAAACATTTTAGGTTCTTTTGCTTTTGGCAGAATTGCTATGTTGGTTACATTGAACTTCTTAAGCATGGTTCCCGTTCTCCTTGACTCTTCAATAGCCCATATAAGCTCAAAGCATAAGAAAACCTAGCACTTCTGAAAGAATAAAGTAGTATACCCATCTGGGCCTGGGGCTTTATCAGAAGGAAGTGAAAAGACTAAATTTTAATTCCTCCAAGGTGAAGGGTCTCAGAAGCAAAATATTATCTTCATTTGTTAGGAGGCATGGTATTGTATTCAATAGCTCATGTTGATCATTTATTCTATTGGGATCTATGTTTGGTGAAGCTTATAAGAGCTCTCTAAAAAAATTAACACCTTCATTATTAATATCTAATTCCCTTTTTAGCTAGTTACCTGAAGACAATTCCTAAATAGACTTAATGGATTTTGAAGCCTTTTTAATCTGTGCAAATGCATGGAAAAATTTAATGTTGTGATCACCCTCTTTTAACCATAATACACAAGACTTCTACCTCCAATAGATCTCTTCACACACACATAATTCTTCCCATTCCACTTGAATGGTTTTTTGTTTATCATACAAGGAAACATCTAATCCATGTTGAATTATGTGTTCATGAACTACTGATAATTCTTTAAAAACTAAGTCTTTCTACTGAAAGATGTTTTTAAATTCTTGCTTGTTCCAAATTTTTATTTGTTACTTTACAAATTTCATTTTTTCTTGGAACTGGAACATTTTAGAACCTTGTTGAATTGGAACATTTACCCACCATTGTTTCAGAAGATCCATAAAATGGGGATGTCTAAACCACATGCTTTCAAATTTAAAAGAAGATTTCACTTGAGGATTAGAAATTTTTGCTTTGGTTGAACTGATTGCATAATGATATAATCCAGGATATGGAAGAATTTGAAAAGTTAAATTATGTGTTGAAAGAAACCAACTAGGAGAAACCAAAAATTTGTCTAACCTTTCTGCAATTTGGAGAAATCCTTTCCTTTTATTAGACCAAGTAAAATTGCCTGACTATGGTTGAATATCCCTTAATGCATTCAAAGTTATAAACTGATTGAAATCTGTCATGACCTTTTGTGGTGGGCAGATTCCTCCACTCTTTTCTTGAAGAGAAGTTATTGCATTAAAGTCCCTAGCTAAAATGATTTTCCCATTGTGGATCAAACCAATTTTTCTGGTGAGTTCATCCCAAAGATTCTTCTTTTTAGAAGTTGACATTGGACCATACACATTTACCAGCCAAAATTGAAGGTCAAAATTTGTCACTTCTACAAGCTACCAACAAGCCTCATTTTTATATGATGAAACATTTACTAGCTTTGGGTTCCACAAAATTGCTAGTCCTCCTAAAGCACCTTGAGCTAGAAAATGCATTGACTCCCATCTAGCCCACTTCATTATTGAAGATTCAAATGTATATATTTAATATTTTGTTTCTTGTAAAAGAAAATTGTCTGCTCCACAAGCACCTATCAATTGCTTGATACGAGCACGCTTGTCAGGGGCATTTAAGCCCTTGACATTCCATGAAATAATCCTCATTGTTCCTGAGGAGAGCAACAAGCTCTCCTCGGTCTCTTGTTTGACATGGATTCCATAATAGTTTTTTGAACTCCTGCCTCAATTTTCTCCTTCATTTTTGTGAGATTTGATTTCCTACCTCTTTTCCCCAAAGATTTTTTAATAGTAGGCTACAATGGAAATTGTGCTATCGAAAGAGGTTCAATTCAGTCTGACCTTAAAACCTCCATCCTTTTAGATTCAAAAGACATAACCTCTTTCAATTCATCATTAGATGATTGGCTAAAGGATTCAAAGGTATTTTGATCACACGAAAATTCTATTAATTCCCCTTGTATTTTAAAAGCTTTTTGTACTTCCTAAGAATTTGATGGAATGCTTCCTTCCCAAAAATCCTCTCCTACTGCAATTTTATCAATAAAATTAGAACCAATTGAGAACAACATTTTTTCTACCAAATACTTCAATTCCATATCCCTTGGCATCTTAGAAGATCTCAAATCAAGCCATTTTTCTTGGGAATTTGGGGGAGATGCCACATGAGTGATCAACTAATTTTGCTTTGAAACATCATTGAGAGACCAAGTAGCCAAATAATCCTTTATTCCTTGAAACATTAACTTTGTTATAATTTCATTTAGTTGTTTTTTTGAACTTAACTTTTCATTTGGGGTATAGAGATTGAGTGACAAGCTGGAAAGAAGTTGCATAAAATTCCATGTACTTTGTGGGACTTTAATTTGGATTGAAGGGTTTTTCCTTACTTTTGAGTTTTTGAAAAACCCTACCTCTGTTCCATTTTCTTCTGGTTTTCTCTTTTGTATAGTGATGCAACTTAAATTAGCCTCTTGATCATTTGACATTGGCTGCATAATCTGTTCCTAAACATTAATATCTCCTAGCTTTGAATATGATTTAACCCTATTATAGAGTTGAGAGTCATTTTTTGAACTTACCATATGATTAACTTTTTGGGAGGGATATCCTGACATACATTGAGAATGATGATGACCTATAATATGACAATGTGTGCATATAGTCTTAGGATTTTCACACACTATTTTTTGATGCCTAGTGCCATACTTAGATGCCAACTGATTTTTTGTTAGAAATTTTTTATTTGTATCAAAGAGAGCACAAGTTATGATGGGTTTTGAAGGGTTCTTAAAAAACTCCTTATCATGCATGAGGAAAATTCCCACTTTATTAGCTATTATTTCAATTAGATTTAACTCCCTATATTCAAGAGGAAGCTCTGACATTTGGAACCAAAAAGGAACAAATCTAAAAGAAGCATTTTCAGGGTTAAAATTTGGGATCCAAGGCTGCATGCACAATCCCGACCCTTGCAAGATCCATGATTTAATTATAAATGTTGCGTCTTTCTATAGTTTATTATAAAAAATAACTACAAATATGCCCTTTTCAAGATTTAGATAAAAAACTTGTTGAACCGCTTCCCAATCACCATATATCAGTTCTTTTAATTATAATAAGGGTAAGGTTAAATTCCAAAACTTACATATTATTGCTTTATCCCTTAAGTCTTTGATTTGCTCTTGCAACATGCTTTCTGGGAAAGTCACTTTGAACACATCTCAAGCTCCTGTCTGACAAGATGTTGTCTTATGAAAGCTGTACTTGGCTTGAGTATGATCACCTCCTTATTTGATTCCTTTTGCTTCCAAATTTTCCTAATTGACCTTTTTTTCTTCGAACCCTTCTTCTTTTTAAGCTTCGCTTTTTTCCCCTTTGATTTTTTTGTAGTATGAAGCAAAGTGTCTTCTTTAGCCTTCTTTGTGTTGGATTTGTTGATCATCTGATTGTGGATTGAAGGGAGCCCCTTGATTTTCTGTATTGTTCAATGGAGGACCAGTTTGCTTCCCCGCCTCTTTTATTAGAGCATTTGGCTTTGTTATTCTTTGTTGCTTGTGAGAGCTAGGCCTCTCTGGGATTGGATTTTGTATTCAATACTAACATTGCCTCTTGAGGCTTTTTATTTTTGGTTTTCCATATCTTGCAGCCTTTATTCTTTGTCTATAGATGTCGTTCACCCTTGTCATATTCATCTTTAAGGTTTCTACTCCTCAATGATGTTAGGGATTTCTCTATCCTCTGCTCATAGGGAAGAGGAAATTCTAGATTGAAGGAAATGCCAAAAGGGTTTAAAATATTTCCCTTCCCTTTAGATTTATAATCCACCTCTCTTTTTTCATAAAACTTATTTAGAAAATGGGGATCTTGATCTAGTTTTTAGACAACCCTAAATTCATTTGTCTCTCTCAAAACACCCCAGTCATCTTCATATAAATAAAAAATAGGTTACTTACTATGCAACAATTTCCTAGATATATGATATGGTTTCCAATTGGGTTTGGAAAACCTATATCTGATTGGTTCATTATATGATTTTGCATGCCATTGGGGATTATTCATAGGCCCCTAATGATACATATGTTTGCAGCTGTAAAGCTGAAAGCGATGCTGATCCCTGACATACAAAGCCTGATATATGTCAGGAAAATACCTTAAATGGAGCTTAGATCCCACTCTACTTACATAATTTTGAAAAGTGGTGAAAATTAGAGTTGGTTGGGTAGTTTAGGTGGTTAAGGAAAGGTAGTTTCTTTTCCTCTCCTATTTATTCTTTCTCCTTGAGTGGAAAAGGGTATTTTACTTTAGAATTATCCTTGAGTTCTTTAGTTTTTCATTTAGTAAAGAAAAATTATAGTTGGAGGAAGGAAGAGAATAATGGTAGAGGAAGGAAAGATGAAAGAGAGGAAATGACAAGTCTTCTACAACTTCTAGATAAAAATTCTTGTGGTAGGGTCTAAACCCTTTGTTAACTCTTTGTTTGATGTGGAATTTTTTTTGGAACATTTTTCTATTTTTTTTAAATCAATGAGAAAATAGATGGTGAATCCTTATATCTTTGGTTGTGAATTATGTGAGTTGTTCATGGGTATGAGTACCCACCTTGTCTAAATTTGTGCATAAATAACCAATATATGTGTATAAGGTGAAGAGGAAATGTATGTAAATGAATTATTGTAATGTGTTAAGTTCAGTAATGTGAATGTTATATGGTGAATATTTGGTTGGAAATATATGTTGATATTATTTCCTATACAAATTGTGAATTGTATGTGTGATTTTTTGGGATAGCTATGTGAACTCCTAGGGTGGGTTGAATTTATAACCCTATGATTAGGTGGAAATCCCATTGTCCAAGATTATTTTTTCTTTGTTGATATTTCTCTTTTCAGGGACATGTGTTAAATAAGGAAGATTATCTTAGGAATTTTGACCTATAGATTTCAAGAGAAACATGTTGGTCTTGTGGGGGTTTACATAGTTCTTAAGAACGTAGGGATGCTTTGTAATTTATAGTTCAATTATGGTTGAAGGTGTTATACATTAGTCATTGAAATTGAATAACAATAATATATGTTAGTTTTTATCTTGGGGGATTATTAAATTTAAAAGATAAGATTAATTTATAAAGAACCAAGTGTTAATGAAATATTTTGTGTATAGGATGTGTAAATGTTTAATACATATATTTTTCAACAATGTTTAATTTTAATAAAATATTCTTTTTAATATATATGCTAGGGTTTTTCTATTATATAAATAATCAATAATAAGTGTAGAAAAATAATATCAAAGAATCATCTTAACCCACTTGATTAATCAATTGTTGAGGCTACAACACTATTTCCCCTATGCCAAACAATGAACTGTTATAAAGTAGTTTCAAATACTTGATCATAAAAACTATTAAACATGATATTGAAATATATCATTTAATTATTTTATCAATTTTTAACCTAGGAAAACATATTCAAAAATTGTACTAACCCATATCACCAATTAAGATTTATTAAGAAAAACGTTGACATCCTTTTTCATAATAATTATAATATGCCATAAAAAAAATCTTACATAATTGATCACGCAAAATTATAGACAAAGATATATAAGACAAAATTTAAAGGTTTTATTTAAAACATATATTTTTATGACATATCTAAAAATCAAATCAATCCAGTAAAACAATTAAAAGTTATGATTAAAACACTACTATCATCTACTTTAAAACAAAAAATAAATTGACAAACAAATTTGAAAGTAGAAATAAGTAAAAATTTCATGAATTCATATTAAACCAAGAGAGTTGAAATACGTTTCTTTCATATTCTTCCTCTTTACAAACTATAACAATTATTTATGAACATATATATATATAATTTTCATTGCAAATAATCAATCAAGTGTAAAAGAAAACAAATGAATGACAACAGATTAAAGAACTAAGTTTAAAAGAAATAATTTAAATGGAAATCTAAGAAAAAAATAGATTATATAGAGTTTCAAGTTAGTTGGTTCTTAGTTTCTAGTTGGAAATTTAAATGCTTAGTTAATTTGTGCTTAATTACTGTTTGATTGTTGGTGAAAATTAAAAGACCATCTTTTCCTTTTAAGAAACCAACTTAAGAAAATTAAATAAAATATTTAATTCTCTTATTAACTTTTAAGATTTAATATTCAACCTCAATTACTTTCAAGAATTCAAACCTTAAAGTTATACTTGAGAGCTTTTCAAGTATATTAATTTTGAATAATGAATAAACAAAATAGTCATATTTGAATTATGCATGTAAGAAAAATAAATTGGTCAAAATAAATCTTAGAATTAATACAAAGTTTAAATTTAATAATTAATTTTATAGTTAAAAAATATATAAGATGAATATATAGTAATTATTATCATATTATTATGTTTTACCCAAGTTATAAGTCTAAATATTAGTATGCTTAGGCGGGTATGGTCGGTGGGGTTGGGGCTTCACCCACCGCCCAACCCTTCGGGATTGACTAAAGGAGAGCCTATATTCTCCCACCTCCCTAATGGGGTTGGGTCCTCTTCTGATGGTGACAAATGACTTTGCAGGGTGGTGGTAGAGCCTCAGTTGGCAGGGTTGGTGCCTTTGGTTGGGTCGGCGAATGCAAGGTTGGAAACTATAGTTCAATCAAACAATTAGATGCATTTAGATTCATTTAATGCTATATTGCTTTAATATAATTTTATAATATTGATTTATTTTATTTAGTCCTTAGTTGATTGATTAGAATGAGTGGAACATATATTGCTATCAATTTCATTGTTACCTTTAGTTTTAGTGGTAAATCTCTAGTTAAGAATATGAAACCTATTCATGAATATACATCCTCTCCTTGAGGTCCTTTCTTTCATATTAATCATTTAATTTCAAGGTTAGAAGTTATAGGAAGGGTTGTTATTAGACTAGATTGTACCTACCATTTCCTCATCCTATGTGTGGTATGTACAAGATGACATCATAAACTTGATTTCATTGAATGTGTTTAGTATGTTTTCTCATCTTGATTGAGTTCCAATTTTAAAAATTGGGGTTTGGGTTGTGATTAAGAAGGAAAAAAAATTGAACATGACATTTGGTATCCGAGAAAGGTTACAATACTAGAAACTTTGGGTTGTGTTAAGTGGTTAATCATTTTCGCATCTAAAAAGTGTATGTATTGATTAAATTGTTGTGTGATTTATGAGTCTTACAGGATGGTTAGGAACAATATGATAAGTCGCGAGTGAATAAATTTGAGTGCAAAGTGTCCTTTCTAGGAAATATTAATTTAAATTTTATTGGTAGATTAAAACTACCTTATTAATGTTCTAATAATAAGATTAACATGAATGAATAATTGTTGCTACAATGGTCCTATGTGAAGAACTAAAAGTTTAATCTTAATTAATGAATTAAAATCTATTTTATAAAGAATTTTAGAGTGAAAGTTTGATTTATGAGATTATTAGCATTATTTCAATAAAATTTAGGTCTTCCTATGGTCCTATCAAGTTCAAGTTGAAGGAATGTGTTTGTCCAAATTTATTATTTCTATTACTATTTATGCTATGAGAACATAGTTTTTGGCTAACCAAAAGGAGTCCTCTAGAACCATTGATTTCAAAACTTGCATGACAAGATCATTCTTTTCATACTGTTTCTTGATTCATGGAAACATAGAAAATGATTCCATTTTAAGAGATAATTTTAGTAATAACCTTAAGTGAAGAACCGCTATTACAATGTATGTTAACTCTAAATGGTTGTTTCCCAATATCTCTTTGTTTGGTTAAATTCTTGATCGATTATAGTTATGGATGGGTAAAACTTAAACACAAGTCATAATAGTTAAGATACCTAGAAAAAAATGTTAAATTAATGAAGGAAATTTATCTTCATGTACTTGAACTTAGTTCGTGAAGAGATATTAATCCTATTAAGTGAATGATTTTGTCCCTTAGGTGAAATCGCTAGATTATGAGTTGCTTAGACATATTTTAGTATATATATATATATATATTAATTTTATTTTCTTTTTCTTTCTTAATATAAATAGATGCTATAATTTAATCTCTATCTTACTTCATATGGTTTTTTTTAAATATGGTATATAGGAACCCATGAATATCTTATTTTTCTTATTTTTGTTAAGAAGTATTATCCTTAGGTTAATTTAGTTAATGTCAAGAAAAAATTTGTTGAATTTCCTCTTGTATTTAGAACATTGATGAATGTCAATCTTTAACTTTTAAAAATGAGGGTCCTCTTTATAAATATGAAAATTAGGGCTAATAAATATCCTAACTTAGGTAATCATTAAGTGGTTTTCCTTATAGCTAAGTGGTGTTTTCTTGGGACATTTTAATTGGTGTCTAAAGTAAAGTTTATTAGTTAAGTGAAGAGGTTAAAAATATAGTAGTAAGAGTCTATAGTAGATTGTTTAAAAGTGTAAAGATGTTTCTTCAATTAGGAAAATGAATTAATGTTAGTAAGAGTAAATAAGGATATTGGAATATGTGTTACCGTTGATCAAATTGCCTTCAGATATCAATGGTTACTATTACATATTTTTCACCTCAACTCAAATGGAGGAGCTAGCTAATTATTATTTTCCATAAAGTGGAATTACAGATTGGATTTTAAATGTTGTTTCACATTACTTATTGCATTAAGTAACAGTTATGCATTTTAGTGAAGTTATGGACTTGCAGAGTGCCATTCAGAAGTTGCAGATTTCAAAGAAAGACAAAATTGAGTACATGTGCAAAATATCATTTCATATGCTTTTAATCGTTTCAAAAAGAACTCATATTTTTACAAGGCTTCATTTGATTTCACAATCAGAATAGTATTACAACATTGCATAAATGCATTTTTCTTTTCAACTGAAAAGCAGAATTGAAATCAAATATCCACACAAGCCGTGGATATAACTGTGACTGTGACAATGCATTTCTAACAACACATTGCACTACTGAAGATGCAAAAGGAAAACATATAAGCAACAACATAGTCATCATTTCCTGGTTATCGACGCTTGATGTTGAATGGTGCACCTCGTCGTCTCGAGCTTCATCGACCTGTAAGAGGAAAAGAGTGGTGCCAATGGCTCCGACTATGACATAACTTATATGATGCACCTACAATAGTACAACATACTATTAGCTATACATTAAAACAATCAGTAAAGTGTAGTATGAAGAAGTGAGCCGAAGGAGAAGTATCAACATTATAATCAACATGTTCCATTTTTTATGCTAACACTATTTGTTTCCTTGTGCAGGTATAGGTAAAGTCATGAAGTGGAACATTATTCGAAGACCAAGCATGTGGAGTAAAATGGGCTACCACAAGGGTAGAGCCCGACATGCTGCCCTATGCATTAAATGGGTTGTTTTTGAAAGATATTTCATCATATACATCAAACAAAATGAAATACAACTGAAAGAGTAAAACAGGGTTATCCATCAAATAACAAAACCACCTGTGCATTCATAACGATCAACATTTCTTTCTAAAGGCTACAGGTGAATAGTAAGTTTAGTTCACTTAAGGAATTTAATAGAATGCATTTGCATCAGAAATTGTTGAATTACTTCATTTTTTGTGCGGATTATAATCATATGTCGTGTGAGTTTCAATTCATTATTTCTCTTTTGGATAGTCAACAGGCATACATATGCCTTAATGTTTTGTTCTAATTTTCATCATCAAAGAGAATAGTTCTGAGAGCAGTTTGTGCAGTGAAATTTAAAAATGCATGAAGAGTACCATGTTGCTCATAAGAACAGACACAAACAGTGCATTTGAAGTGTTGAATGAATCTCTAGTTCTGAGTTGACTGGTAAAAAAATATTGTATTATCAACAGTAATAACAAAGAGATCATTCCCGGATAATAGGGGAAGAGTAAGTCTTTTCTTTCCAAAATAAGTTCTGAGTTGTTAAGCTATACATATGAGCTAGTGAGCAACATGTGATCATGAGGTTACGATGTTTTGTTTTGGTTTCCCTATGGAGTTTAGGAATAGGAGTTAGGAGTGCCATGATAAGGTTAAGGAGTGTCAGAAAGACATTAAAATACACGCAGAATACAAACAGGGAGATCCTTTTCTTCTTAATGAACAAATACAAATCATTCTCAAGATCCATGACAATGACAGTACTGTGACAAGAGGTTAGTTGCTTCAATCAAAAGAAGAAAATAATTATGAATCAAGTTCATGTGTCATACAACTATCAAAGGATGTACAGAAATTCCAAATGAAAGCTAGGTATATGAGTCAAATAGGTATGAACAAACACACAAGTTCTTGTTATTCCATCATGATCTTATATATTTCTGAAGGCATTTTTTAATCAAGCAACAGTGATACAGTGAGTGGCTCTCTTTTAAGATGTACAGTATGCTAATGAGGTTAAGGTAAAGACAAACATTTAAGGTATCTTTTTTTAAAAAGGTGAAAGTTGTGTTAAAATTAAAGAGGAACAGAGGACTAGGTACAGTCCATTATGATTCAATGATTAAGCATAAGGGCTAAAACAGGAAGGTAACAATTTTCTTTGGATCAAATTTTGTTTTTGGATCTTAACCATGTTAGGTTCTGTCTCAGTGGAGGAGGCATGAGTTCATTGTCTAAATAATGCAGAATGTGGATTAAAGGAGTCTGAATGCTTAAAGGAGCTCACAACAGAATATAGATTAACACTGTTTTGATCTAAACCATCAGTGTACATTTTTGAAGGAAGATCTGAAAGCAAACATCAAATGCCAATATTGGTTTTTTGAAGAAATGCAAGACGACATGTGATGATGGATGGGTCAAGCCAATGAACTAAATTCAATGAAAATTTACAATTTTTGTCAACTCCTACAAGTTCTTACAGTTCTATGGTAAGCAAAGATGAACAGCTGCTACCTACATGTGGGTTTGTCTCTAAAATATAGTAAACATGATAATCTATGATACCCATATGGGTTTTATTTTAAAACAGAATTATAATTACAAAGTATGCAAATTTTTGTGCTTCTTCGAGCCTCAAAGTAGAAAGAATACAACTCTCATATGATTTTCACAATAACCACAAAGAAGTAACAGGAATCAATACAATGAACTGATGGTCGAGTTCTGAAGAGAAACCAGAATAGAGATATTTTCTTCAAAATATACAAACATTTGTTTCAGGACTATGAAATAAAACTATGCTTAGTTGTTCATGGTATCAAATGTGGGATTTCATACAAGGTCGAGCTTCAGAAGAGAAGCAAATGCATTTTTCTTTAATAATTCAAAAGACCCATTTCCAGTTTAGCATCAAATACAGAAAAATGGAGTTTCCCTTAAAAATTTCAAGTGCCCATTTTCAGGGTTGGCTTCAAAATGCAGAAAAATCGATTATAGAAATACCCATGTGAAATCTGGAGTAAAATGGCAAGAACGTAAAATGAATGCAAGCTTTCTATTCTGGGTTGAAATACAGAGAGGGAAAAATACAGATTTATTGAAGTTCCCGTCATACCCACATATAGAGGTGCTTTTTAATTAATATAATGGTAGTTTTCTATTCTGGGTCGAGCCCAAAATCTGCAAAGATACTTTCTATAGTGCTATTTTGGCACAGCCTGAACATGGCCAGAAGATTCATGAAATAAAGAGAATTTTTTAGAGTTTCTACAGAGCAAAGAGAGTTACTAGTCCGTTTTCCAAGGAGTCTAAAGCCGTGGCCATAGCTTCCTCTTTAGCTTCCCAAGGCATGATTTTTGAGTTTTGAGGAGTGGCTTAGATCTTATGATGAGAATGATACACAACAGTGAGCACGAGAAGCACATAGAAGATTCAGAAGTGATGACATTAGAGAGTGTAAAGCCACGGCTTTCAGGCCGAAATGAGCAGAATACAATGCCATATAGTCTAAGAACATAAAGCTTACCTCTGCACAGTGAAGGAGAACAAGAGTACCAGTCGAAATTTCCATAGTCTTCAATCAAGTTCGAACTCATAATGGTATGGAGAAGTCAAAAAAAAGAATAGAAGATCATAAACAAACTTATGCAGACTGCGCCCTTAGGGCTTTTTGATACTCGAAATAATGAAGTGGAAAATCTATTTCACCATGAAAAGAACCTTACCCACTGGAGATTCGGTCAACTAGAGAGCAAGGGAAGATTTATGTGCACATGAGCTCAAATTTGACACCATCATGGTGGCAGATTTCTCTCAGACAGAGTTTCATTCTTCTCAAGTCACGAGTGAAATGAATGATAATTAGGGTTTGACCCTATTTCCTCATGCCTAATTCGAATATCATCATCATCCAGATTGTTCGGTTTTGAGCATATGTCGAAATTCAAAGAAGGGTCAAAATTTTAAGTTATGCCTTATGTTTTTTCAAAGTCTAAAGTTTAATATTAGAGGGAGGCCAAAAACAATATGTCTAGGTTGATATTAAGTCTTTAAGGCTTATATTTTGGGGCTTAACAAAATAAGGGTTGAAGAATGCCTTACCCTAGATTTTGTTTTGATTAGCTTAAGGAAGATCAATAATGTATCTAATGATCATTTTAGGGTTTTATTTGTTTTATTGATTTTAAAGAAATCAATGAGAAGTTTTGATAAGAGGAAGATTATGTAATATGTTTTTTCGATTTTTGAGAAAATCAGAATGATATCTTGGAGAAATAAGGAGTTTTTTCTTTTTGCAAAAGATTTCCAAATCTTTGAATTGCAAAAATAAGGCAAATTGTAAAAATCTGCATCTTGTAAAGCAGAAGCATAAAAGCGATATTCTATAAATTGCTTTATGTTTTCTTGCTATTTTTAGCAGATCTTTGACTATCTTTTGTTCTTGGTCGAATTCCAGACTTATCTTGGAGAGATAAGGTGTTTTTTGAACTTTTAAAGCAGGATTTTCCTATTTTTAGAGGCTTGACAGTGTAATCATAAAAGCTTTGTGCTTTTTCTAC
Source organism: Sequoia sempervirens (assembly GCA_007258455.2). Taxonomy (NCBI): domain Eukaryota; kingdom Viridiplantae; phylum Streptophyta; class Pinopsida; order Cupressales; family Cupressaceae; genus Sequoia; species Sequoia sempervirens. Next base: position 258,654,370 of record VDFB02058242.1, read on the forward strand.
TTTAAAGCAGTTTTTTGAGTTTGTTTGAGGCCTTTTTTCCTTGAGCTTTTTCTGAGCTTGGATTAGGGTTTCCTTGAGAGTTCTTTTGATAGATTTAGTCTTTCAACTCTCCATTCTCAGCAGTTCAGATTAGTTTCTGGCCCTTACTCATTTTGGGGAGCTTGTAAACCTTTTGATACTTAGTTTGGATAGATTGACACTCTTTCAGTTTTAATAGAGCAGCAAATTTCTCCTTCTTATTTTTTGTCTCAAATTTTGTAATGGCAATCTGATGTACTTGTGTTTTCAAATTGAAATCCTTTTATGTCTTGCTGTTATAGGTGGTGTTTCAAAATTATATGTTTTAGGTTCCATGTTGTATTTGTTTTTGCAGATCTTCATGCAAATCACTGATGGGATATGTGCCAATGAGATTGTGAGGATTACTGCAATAAAGAAGTTGTTATGAGTGGCTAGGTCTGAATTCTTATAAGTTTGGTGAATCATCTTTTAGAAATAGGTTTTTATGCTCAGTTATTCTTCATCCCTTTCCTCAGAAGCTATTTTAGAATAGAATTCATCATTTGGAGAACCAGCTCACTCTGGAGATTCCTCTTTCATGTAAGATCACCCACATCTGAAAGAGGTTTCCATGTTTCAGTAGTTTGCTGAATATTGCATTCAGCAGGGTGCAAAACTATTGATAATAGTTTTTGGCATGCCTAGTGGGACCTTAAATGAAACTTTCATAGAATATTTAATATTTCAATTTGTTGTTTGGTGTATGCAACATATTTTTACAACCTTTTGGAGGCTTTCAATATACCTGGCGACTCCAGTTCTATTTTTTGTAGGCTAGTACAACCCGCGCATGAGAAATATTCAAACAAGATCAAGTTCAAAACCTTTCAAGTATCAAGAGTTGTCCCCATCACGAAGGAGAGGCAGGACAGCAAGAAGGCTTTTTGAAGCCCCTACAAGATCAAAGTCGATGCCTCCCAGTTTTGGTGCTCTACTTCTGTCACCTGGTGTACTAGTACCAATCTCGCAAGTACCACCAATGGTAGCACCACCAAGGTAGCATCCGTTCGCACCCTTTAATGGAGGCAGTCCATTAAATATTGCCCAACATGATGATATTTTGGTTGCAGCCCTTCGAGGATTACCATATTTCACTGGAGAAGACTACACCACGCCAGTTGAACACATTCGTGACGTGGCCACATTATGTTCAGTACATAATATCACTCAAGAGAACATTGCTCTAAGGTTGCTAGCTGTGTCACTCAAGGGGAAAGCGCTGCAATGGTTCAGAGGTCTCACTGCAAACTCAATCAGAACATGGGATGCTCTAGGTAGTGGTCTATACCAGCACTTTGCAGATAAATCTGACAACTTATCTTTGTTAGAGCAGTTAAGTACCATTCAAAGGGTGCCACACGAACACTTGGCAGATTTCAACTACAGATTTCAGAGGACTTGGGATAGAATCCCAGCAGCGGTAAAGCCCTTACCGACACATGCATTTCTATTTTATCTAAAGGCTTTGAATAGTAAGATTTCTATCATGACTCAGTCTATGGGTGGTTTAACGCTTCCAAATGCTTACAATATTGCTATTAATGCTGAAAATTGCCTTATTCAAGTGGGAGATATAGCTCCTAGACCCCCATGCCCTTGTTTCCAGAAATACAGCCACCTATTCCTGCTGCTATACCTCCCTTGGATGTTGTCCCGCCAGTTCCAACAATAGGATATCATAGTACAGTCCAAGAAGTCGCTGCCCCAGCCCCAAATCCTGAAATGCAGGAGCTAAAAAACATATTAAAGACCATCAAGAATGACCTTGTGACTATTAAGAAGCACGTTGGCCAAGAACATAAGCCTTATCAAGCCCCATACCAGCAAAACTAGAAAAATAGGCCCATTTTCCAGGGTGATTATCAAGCCCAAAGAAGGAATTTTAACCCTCGGCCATTCTAGCCATACAATCCGAACACAGCCAACACGTCAAAAGAGCTTGTGCCGCAAAACAATGTCGCTCAAGATTGTGACTGGTGTTACCCATGCAACCAACCCCACAACCAGTCGACATGTGCCAACGAAGTGAGAAACCAGGCTTTAATGGTGCAGAATATATATGTTGTTTCAGAAAATACTGCAGATCAGAATCAAGAACAATAAGATAATGTAGTAGTCGCCTTGCTGAACTGGCAGAGCTCCGAATTCTGTGGCGTGAATGGCCAAGATCGAAAAAATTCCCCTATTTCAACCAATACTAGATCTAAAAAGTGAGCTATGGACTTAGGACAACAAGTTGGGACTTCGCAGTAGCAACCACTAGTCAGTAAGCAGCCTGTTTCATCAGAAATTAATGTTGCCACTTAGCCTAAAATGCAGATTTTGCAAAGGGGGTAGGAAATACCTAACAAGGAGTTGTCAAAAACACATTCTCAACCTACGCAGAAGAAAAATGAAGCTGCTATTACAAAAATCCAATAGAAGGTAAATGTTTCATCCTTCAATATCATTGAGCATCTTAAGAAAACTACTGTCAATATGTCGATATTAGACGCTCTACAGCTTCTAGGATAGAAAAGCTTACTGCAATATGCATTAGCTGAATTGTCTATTTCTGACAACACCAATCAAGGAGTTGCGAAGGTTGTGTTGGCTAATGACTTGGAGGAGAAAAGTGGGCAGAAGGAAAAAGAGGTAAAACCCCCTCCATTTTACTTAAGTCTGATCATAGGTGATAAAATCGTGCATAATTGTATGGTCAACTCTGGTGCCAGTAGTTTAGTCATGCCTAAAAGTTTAGCCAACAAATTAGGTCTTGTTTATGAGCCTAACCCTCAGAAAGGCGTAGTGCAATTAGATGGGTCTGTTGTCAAGACTGTTGGCATAATAAGAAACTTAGCTCTTACCTTGCATGCATCCCCGAGTTTCGCTATTCACCAAGATATTCATGTTATTGACTTACCGCCGCACTTCGCCATTTGTTTATCATGAGATTTTATAGCCAATTTGAGTGGGTTTTTGTCTTCCAATTGGTCTCATCTATTTTTTAGAACAAGGTACGGTACGAAAGTGACCATTAAGTCCGAGCCTCTCGCCAAAGACCATATCGAACCATACTCCCCAAGCCCTATAAACGCTAATCTCTACACCACCTCTACAATGGATGAGCAAACCATGACCTCAGACTGTAGCACCCAGGGAGACTACATCAATCTCAATGAATGGGCAGCCGAAGATCACGAGCTTGATCTATTCTAGAACATAGATGAGGTAGGTTTAGGAGTTTATATGATTCGTGAGTCTGATTGCGATATACCTAATCTTTGCAAAGAGGATGAACCGTCTACAGAAAAATATAATGAGTTGTGGAAAATTTATTTCGATGGTTCAAGGAGTAGTGTTGGTGATGGAGGTGGAGCTATGCTGATATCACCCGAAGGAGATAAGTATTATTCAGCCTGCAAATTTGCTTTCAGCTGTTCAAATAATACAGCTGAGTATGAAGCATTGGTACATGGCCTTGAGTGGGCCCACAAAAGAGGTATTAAATTCTTGCAAGTTTATGGTGATTCAGAGCTGATTGTGAATCAGGTTAGAAATTTAAATGCTACAAAAAATGATTTACTTAAGAAATATAAGCATCGTGTATGGGATTTAATGGAAGATTTTGATGCTTTTAATATCATGTCGATTCCTCAGAATCAAAATAAGCATGCTGACAGACTCGCTGCCATACGAGCTCAGTTTGACATTCCCAAAGAGATTCATAAAATAGAAGCATGTCAATATGTGAAAATAGTGGCCAGACCTTCTGTACCTGACAATAATGTGAGTTGGCAGGGTTTTGACAGCGATGAGCAAATTGTGAATTTTTTGATTGCTGAAGCTGAGTTTGTAGATGGAAATCAGCAAAAATGGCAGCAGCAATATGAAGACTAGATTATGCAATTAAAGACTAATAAGCTGTCGAAAGGTTTGGTGACGTTAGAATCTGTCTTTAATTTAGATGATCAAGTTCAAAAGGACAAGTGCAGCTTAACAGTTAAAGAGGAATATTATTCAGCTATTGAAATTTTCAAAGGCAAGCTTCTCAAGCTGGGTAAGGTGTGTAGTCAAGAGGAGCAGCAAGCTTTCATTTTGTTATGTCAGAAACTTAGTGATGTTTTTTCTTAGGAATACAAGGATTTAAGAGGTTTTAACCCTGATTTAGCACAGCATACCATCGAGCTTGAGCCCGATGCAAAACCAGTAAGGCAGAAGTAAAAACCACTTAATCCTAAGTTGGAACACCTCATGAAGGTTGAACTGAACAAGCTAGTTGAAAGTGGTATCATTTTTCCTATCAAGCACACCTCCTGAGTGTCAAATTTAGTACCAGTCAGGAAGAAGAGTGGAGAAATCAGACTTTGTGTTGATTTTTGGGATCTAAATAGAGCATCTTTGAAATACCATTACCCACTCCCTTCTATGGAGCAAATTTTACAGGTAGTTTCTGGTTATGATAGATTTTCTTTGTTAGATGGCTACTTAGGTTATAACCAGATTCTAGTTAAACAAGAGGATCAGTTTAAGATAGCATTCACAACCAAGTGGGGCACAATGGCCTACAAGAAGATGCCTTTCGGCTTATCAAATGCTGGAGCAACGTTCCAGTATGCTATGGATATGGCCTTTCACGGCCTTATGAACAAGTTTGTTTTGGTATATGTAGATGATATTACTATTTTTTCCAGAAATGTTAATGAACACTTGGATCACTTGGAACAGATTTTTCAGAGATGCAAAGAGTTCGAAGTATCTCTCAATCCAAAGAAGTGTATATTTTCAGTACACGAGGGAAAGTTGTTGGGGCACATTGTCTCAAAACAAGGTATTTCAATCGATCCTAAAAGAGTTTCTGCAATCCTCAAACTGCCATTACCAGCCCATAAGAAAGACTTGCAAAACTTTCTTGAGAGAATAAATTTCGTAAGGAGGTTTATACCAAATATCGCAGCTTTGCTGCAACCTCTCACTTCTATGCTGAAGAAGAACATGCCATTCAGTTGGACCAAGGAAGGCAGGAGGAGCTTTGAGCAGAGCAAAGAGGTGCTTGCAGCCACTCCTACTCTCATTAATCCAAATTTTGACAAAGATTTCATCCTGTATGCTTTTGGAGGAGTGGATATGGTTTTAGCCCTGTTATGCCAGCAAAATGAGGAATGCTTAGAGCAGCTTGTATTTTTCAGTCAATTTCTGCACGATTATGAGGTAAAGTACTCTTTTGTGGAGAAACATGTTTTTTTTGTTGTAAGGAGCTTGAAGAAATTTAGACATATGCTATCCAACAACAAGGTTCATTTATTAGTAGTGCATTCGACTACTAAAGATTTTCTGCTTAACAAAGATATTAATGATAAGCGTGCTATTTGGATCACTAAAGTAATGGAGTTCGATGTTGACATTAAAGTAACCAAGCTCATTAGAGGCAAAGGCTTGTGTGAACAAATTGTTGGAAGTGAAAACAACAGTTTAGAAGAGGCTGCAAATTCAGAAATAGTGTTAAATAATGATGTCTTAAGTGTTGTTCAAGCATCTCTTGCTACATGGTTGCAACAAATGATACATTATCTACAAACTGGTGAATGCCCCAAAGGCTTGGACAGAGCAAAAATAACGTACTACAGATTACAAGCCATCCCTTATGCAGTCATTGATGGCGTTCTTTATAGAAGAGATTTCCAAGGTGTTTTATTATGTTGCATTCAGCCTGATCAAGTTGACAAGCTGTTGACAGAGTTTCATGATGGACCTTCTGGAGGTCACTTTGCTACAATAACAACAGCTCTGAAAATTATGAGAGCTAGTTATTATTGGCCAGATCTGTTTAAAGATGCTATTGCATGGGTCAGAAAGTGTGAAAAATGTGCATTATTTGTTGGTAAACAGAGACTTGTGCCACTGCCTCTACACCCAATTCATGTAGAACAACCCTTTGCTAAATGGGGCTTGGATTTCATCGGCGCTATAAACCCACCTTCGAGTGCAGGTCATAAGTGGATTCTTACTGCCACAGATTATTTTACAAAGTGGACCGAAGTTTTTGCTTTAAAGGAAGCAAATGAGACTTCAGTGCTTAATTTTTATCAAGATCTAATTTCGAGATTTGGTGTTCCAAATTCAATCATTTTAGATAACGGTTTAGCTTTCATCAAATTAAATATTTTAGATTGGTCTGTCAGAAATAACATCTATCTAAACACTTCATCAAATTATTATCTGCAAGGTAATGGCCAAGCGGAATCCACAAATAAGAATCTGATTCGGATAATCAAGAAGATTGTTGAAGATAACCAGAGAACATGGCATGAAAAGCTGAAGCTAGCCCTTTGGGCTGACAGAATAACTCCTAAAAGAGCCACTAGTTGTTCACCTTTTGTTTTGACTTATGGCAGAGAGGCTAAGTTGCCTATTTCAATTGAGTTACCAACATTGAGTTATGTTAAAGAACTGGAGTTGCTGAATGAACAACCTCTTGAAGTGAGGTTTGCACAGCTAGTTGAGCTCGAGGAAACCAGAAAAGAAGCTCTGAGACAATTAGAAATACATCAAGCACAAATGAAGAATACTTTTGACAAGAGGGCGAAGCCTCATGATTTCATTGTTGGAGATCTAGTCTTCAAGTGGAATGAATTTAAAAGTAGACCTGGACGACATTCCAAGTTTGATGCAATGTGGGATGGGCCTTATGTGATTACGGAATGCAAAGAACACAACGCATTCCAACTTTCCAAGATGACTGGTGAGGTGCTGTCTATCCCAGTGAATGGGATCCACCTCAAACACTTCCTTTGAGATAAGTTATCTCACTGTTAGGTAGAGTAGTTTGCAAATAAGTGTGTTTCGCACATTTCATTTCAGTAGTTTGCTTTCTCTAAGCGTTGTTGCGCATTGTTTTGTTGGCCGCTAGGGCATGTTAGTTTTCTTTCAATTTTGTTTTTCTTACTGTGTTTTACGGTGTGTTTGTTCCTTGGTTATGAAGGAGCCAGGTTGACTCCATGCCTTTAATGAATTATTTAAAAGGTATATGTGGAAAGCCCGTAGAAATTACCATCTTCCTTTATTTTTATACCGAGCTCAGTGGAGTGGCTGATTATTACACTATAAAGTTAGTTTTGATATTGTTTTCATTAAATATAAGTTATTAATTTAAATGATTATGGAATTATGATAAAATTCTGATTTAAAAGGCAAATTGATGTATACCATAACAGGACTCTTTTATTTAGACTTTCGAACTCTTTCTTTGAAGGCTGTTTTAATCAGGAATAGTATTGACATTGCATAAATGCATTTTCTTTCTATAGCTGGCAGTGGTAAGGAATCCCATAATTTGTGGATACTTGTAATTATGACAATGCGACTTCCTATATTTATTACTCTCTTTGAGAGATTAAAGAAATATAAACAACGCTTTGTGATCATCATGCTGGTTATGGCGGCAGTGTTGAATGGAACACCTCGATGATATTGACAGGTGATACAAGGCGGGGTGTTAGTGGCTCCGACTATGACATAACCTGCAGTACACCTAATGATTTGACACTTTCATCATTGCCATTAAAACAATCAATCAAGTGTAGTATGAAGAAGTGAGCCGAAGGAGAATTATAAACATCATAATCAACATGTTCTATTTTTTATGCTAACACTATTTATTTCCTTGTGTAGGTATAGGTAAAGTCATGAAGCGAAACATTATTCGAAGACCAAGCATGTGGAGTAAAACAGGCTCCCACAAGGGTAGAGCCCGACATGCTGCCCTATGCATTAAATGGGTTGTTTTTAGAGATATTTCATCCTTGCATCAAAACAAAATGAAATACAAGCCCGGAAAAGGTAAAATGAGTTGTATCCATCCAAGTAATATGAAACCAGCTGTGCATTCTGCTGAACAACATTTCTTTTTCTAAAAGGCTATAGGGCAGGCTTAAGTTTGGTTCTTAAGGAATTTAACCGAGGAATGCATTTGCATCAGAATTGCTGAATTACTTCATTTTCTGTGCTGATTATAATCATATGTCATGTGAGTTTCAATTCATTATTTCTCTTTTGGATAGTGAATAGGCATACATATTCCTTAATGTTTTGTTCTAATTTTCATCATCAAAGAGAACAATTTTTGAGAGCATTTTGTGCAGTGAAATATAAAAATGCATAAAGAGTACCATGTTACTTCTTGGAAACAGACATAAGCGGTGCATTGAAGTGTTGAGATGAGAATCTCTAGTTCTGAGTTGACTGGTAAAAAAATATTGCATTATCAACAGTAATAACAAAGAGATCATTCCCGGATAATAGGGGAAGAGTAAGTCTTTTCTTTCCAAAATAAGTTCTGAGTTGTTAAGCTATACATATGAGCTAGTGAGCAGCATGTGATCATGAGGTTACAATGTTTTGTTTTGGTTTCCCTATGGAGTTTAGGAATAGGAGTTAGGAGTGCCATGATAAGGTTAAGGAGTGTCAGAAAGACATTAAAATACACGCAGAATACAAACAGGGAGATCCTTTTCTTCTCAATGAACAAATAAAAATCATTCTCAAGATCCATGACAATGACAGTACTGTGACAAGAGGTCAGTTGCTTCGATCAAAAGAGGAAACTAATTATGAATCAAGTTCAGGGGTCATACAACTATCAAAGGATGTACAAAAATTCCAAATGAAAGTTGGGTATATGAGTCAAACAAGTATGAACAAACACACAAGTTCTTATTATTCCATCATGCTCTTATATATTTCTGAAGGCATCTTTTAATCAAGCAACAGTGATACAGTGAGTGGCTCTCTTTTAAGATGTATAGTATGCTAATGAGGTTAAGGTAAAGACAAACATTTAAGGTATCTTTTGTTACAAAGGTGAAAGTTATTGTGTTAAAATTAAGGAGGAACAGAGGACTAGGTACAGTCCATTATGATTCAATGATTAAGCATAAGGGCTAAAATAGGAAGGTAACAGTTTTCTTTGGATCATATTTTGTTTTTGGATCTTAACCATGTTAGGTTCTGTCTCAGTGGAGGAGGCATGAGTTCATTGTCTAAATAATGCAGAATGCGGATTAAAGGAGTCTGAATGCTTAAAGGAGCTCACAGTAGAATATAGATTAACACTGTTTTGATCTAAACCATGAGTGTACATTTCTGAAGGAAGATCTAAAAGCAAACATCAAATGCCAATATTGGTTTTTTGAAGAAATGCAAGACTACATGTGATGATGGATGGGTCAAGCCCATGAACTGAATTCGATGAAAATTTATAGTTTTTTTCAACTCCTACAAGTGCTTACAGTTCTATGGTAAGCAAAGATGAACAGCTTTTACCTACATGTGGGTTTGTCTCTAAAATATAGTAAACATGATAATCTATGATACCCATATGGGTTTTATTTTAAAACATAATTATAATTAGAAAGTATGCAAATTTTTGTGCTTCTTCGAGCCTCAAAGTAGAAAGAATACAGCTCTCATATGATTTTCACAATAACCACAAAGAAGTAACGGGAATCAATGCAATGAATTGATGGTCGAGTTCTGAAGAGAAACCAGAATAGAGATATTTTCTTCAAAATATACAAACATTTGTTTCAGGACTACGAAATAAAACTATGCTTAGTTGTTCATGGTATCCAATGTGGGTTTTCATACAAGGTCGAGCTTCAGAAGAGAAGCAAATGCATTTTTCTTTAATAATTCAAAGGACCCATTTCCAGTTTAGCATCAAATATAGAAAAATGGAGTTTCCCTTAAAAATTTCGAGTACCCATTTTTAGGGTTGGCTTCAAAATGCAGAAAAATCAATTACAGAAATACCCATGTGAAATCTGGAGTAAAATGGCAAGAACGTAAAACAAATGCAAGCTTTTTGTTATGGGTCGAAATACAGAGGGAAAAATACAGATTTATTGAAGTTCCTGTGATACCCACATATAGAGGTGCTTTTTAATTAATATAATGGTAGTTTTCTATTCTGGGTCGAGCCCAAAATCTGCAAAGATGCTTCCTATAGTGCTCTTTTGGCACGGCCTGAACATGGCCAGAAGATTCATGAAATAAAGAGAGTTTTTTAGAGTTTCTACAGAGCAAAGAGAGTTAATAGTCCGTTTTCCATTGAGTCTATAGCCGTGGCCATAGCTTCCTCTTTAGCTTCCCAAGGCATGATTTTTGAGTTTTGAGGAGTGGCCGAGCTCTTATGATGAGAATGATACACAGCAGTGAGCACGAGAAGCACACAGAAGATTCAAAAGTGATGACATTAGAGAGTGTAAAGCCACAACTTTGAGGCCAAAATGAGCAGAATACAAAGCCATATAGTCTAATAACATAAAGCATACCTCTGCACAGTGAAGGAGAACAAGAGTATGAGTCGAAATTTCCATAGTCTTTAGTCAAGTTCAAACTCATAATGGTATGGAGAAGTCAAAAAAAATAATAGAAGATCATAAACAAACTTATGCAAACCGCACCCTAAGGGCTTTTTGATACTCGAAATAATGAAGTGGAAAAGCTATTTCGCCATGAAAAGAAGCTTACCCACTGGAGATTCGGTCAACTAGAGAGCAAGGGAAGATTTATGTGCACATGAGCTCGAATCTGCCACCATCATAGTAGCATATTTCTCTCAGACAGAGTTTCCTTCTTCTCAAGTCACGAGTGAAATGAATGATAATTAGGGTTTGACCCTATTTCCTCATGCCTAATTTGAATATCATCATCATCCAGATTGTTCAATTTTGAGCATATGTCGAAATTCAAAGAGGGGTCAAAATTTTAAGTTATGCCTTATGTTTTTTCAAAATCTAAAGTTTAATATTAGAGGGAGGCCGAAAACAATATGTCTAGGTTGATATTAAGTCTTTAAGGCTTATATTTTGGGGCTTAACAAAATAAGGGTTAAAGAATTCCTTACCCTAGATTTTGTTTTGATTAGCTTAAGGAAGATCAATAATGTATCTAATGATCATTTTAGGGTTTTATTTGTTTTATTGATTTTAAAGAAATCAATGAGAAGTTTTGATAAGAGGAAGATTATGTAATATGTTTTTTCGATTTTTGAGAAAATCAGAATGATATCTTGGAGAAATAAGGAGTTTTTTCTTTTTGCAAAAGATTTCCAAATCTTTGAATTGCAAAAATAAGGCAAATTGTAAAAATCTACATCTTGTAAAGCAGAAGCATAAAAGCAATATTCTATAAATTGCTTTATGTTTTCTTGCTATTTTTAGCAGATCTTTGACTGACTTTTCTTCTTTGTCGAATTCCAGACTTACCTTGGAGAGATAAGGTGTTTTTTGAACTTTTAAAGCAGGATTTGGCTATTTTTAGAGGCTTGACAGTGTAATCATAAAAGCTTTGTGCTTTTTCTGCTTTAAAGCAGTTTTTTGAGTTTGTTTGAGGCCTTTTTTCCTTGAGCTTTTTCTGAGCTTGGATTAGGGTTTCCTTGAGAGTTCTTTTGATAGATTTAGTCTTTCAACTCTCCATTCTCAGCAATTTAGATTAGTTTCTTGCTCTTATTTTGGGGAGCTTGTAAACCTTTTGATACTCAGTTTGGATAGACTGACACTCTTTCAATTTTAATAGAGCAGCAAATTTCTCCTTATTTTTAGTCTCAAATTTTGTAATGGCAATCTGATGTACTTGTGTTTTCAAATTGAAATCCTTTTATGTCTTGCTGTTATAGGTGGTGTTTCAGAATTATATGTTTCAGGTTGCATGTTGTATTTGTTTTTCCATATCTTCATGCAAATCACTGATGGGATATGTGCCAATGAGATTGTGAGGATTACTGCAATAAAGAAGTTGTTATAAGTGGCTAGGTCTGAATTCTTATAAGTTTGGTGAATCATCTTTTAGAAATAGGTTTTTATGCTCAGTTATTCTTCATCCCTTTCCTCAGAAGCTGTTTTAGAATAGAATTCATCATTTGGAGAACCAGCTCACTCTGGAGATTCCTCTTTCGCGTAAGATCACCCACATCTGAAAGAGGTTTCCATGTTTCAGTAGTTTGCTAAATATTGCATTCAGCAGGGTGCAAAACTATTGATAACAGTTACCTACCATCATGTGATCAAGACTTGCATGATCTTTATTGATCACGATATCATGGACGGGCGCCACGTGTCCCATTTGGGGATCAAATTTGCGTGATCGTTGATCAACTTTCCTTTGATCTGAGTCATTCCTTTCCATCCGGCGATGGCCCCACTATAGTGCTATGGCTGATTTCGATATCATGGGTGGACACCATGTGTCATTTTTTGCATGGCTAAAGGAGATTAGTTTGTGTGCCATAGATCAAATTTCCTTTAGATATCAATGGTTTCCCACCATCGCGTGATCTAGAATTGTAAGGTTTTTACTGATCGTGATATCACAAACAACCGCCATGTGTCTCATCTGGTGGAGCCAAAACTACAATGAAATACATTAATCCTACCTTAAATACATAAAAAGGCAGGTTACTAAAGTGCTTGTGAGATGCACATGCTTCAAATCGATGGAGATGTTATGATCTTAGTAGAAAAGCTACTCGATGGTTAATGACAAGGCTGGAAGCTGTGTTGAACGAATGAGATCATCGATGTTCAAGATCAACAGTTTCCCACCATCGTGTGATCAGAAGTTGTAGGATTGCGATATTGTGGGCAACCACCATGTGGATTTCCTTCATGGTGTATGGTATAGGCCCCTGCTTTACCATATTTTAGATGTCTCTGGGTGGTGGTCATAAATGTCAAGTGTAGAGACTTTTGATGCTATTGTAACAAATTTTTGAATATCACCAAGTGCTTCATTCGGCTGGTGACATGTGTACCTTCTGGCCTAATGCTTGTTTGCACCTTCATTCTCTATAAGAAGGATTTCAAGGCCAGAAGTAAGAGTTAGCAAGTTAGACAATTTTTGGTTGAGTCTAGGTGAAGTTGCAGAGAAAATTGTAAAGACAAATGATTTTAGAGATAAATACAATTTAGGTTCTACGTCATTTTGTAATAGGTTTTGAATTCATGGGGATTTAATGTTGTATAACAGTACTAGCATTTGAGTTGAAATGATAAATTCAAGCTCATGTCTCTCCATTGTACATGCATATCTGAACTTTGAATAAAATAACTAAGGGTTGTTTCATTCATCTCACTATTGTGGTGTGTATGATTCTATTTTAGCTTTAATTCAAGGAGTTAATTAAAATGCTTGAATGGGATTATAGGTGGGTATGTTCTGTATAGGGATTTGGTAAGTAGTATTGGGTTATAATGCATACTGATGAGATTGTAATGCAATGTTATTAGGGATTTCATATGTTACATGTTAACTCTTTCATATACCTTCAGATGCTTGTGAATTTGACTACCCAATGGATATATGGCACTAATCTAGGTTGCACTTACCCGTATGATTCGATATTTATTTGTCTTTGCCTAGAGCTTGCTACAAATTGCAAATCAATGAAAAATTATATTATGGATTGTGGTGTAATTATCTCTTGCTCCAAATAGTTGATATTACTGATAAACAACCAATTTATTTTAGTATTATCCTATTATGTTGAGCTATTAAGTGAGATCATCTGTTATTGTTAATGTTTATGATATTGGTGTAGAGGTTGTAAACACATTAAGGGATCACCCTCCTAGGTCTTATAGAGCCCGAAGTGTAGGAGGCTTTTTAAAGTCCTCATCAGTTGTTCTAGGTCCTTCGAGCTACCCTTGATTGGAATTGGAAATTCCATAGGTAGATTAAAAGACAAAATTGGTTACATAATTGTAGTAAAAAAGAAACCAACAAAATGGTGACTCTGCTAGGGACCTAATTTTAATATTTCTTGTTAGTGTGTTGGTTGTCCATTTTTCATAGAGTTTTCATAGCGTTTTTGTGATTTGAAGGTCGAGCCTCTAGTTTTTTGTTAGGCTTGTCCACTTCTTTTGTTTTCATAAGTGTTTAGAGTTATGTTGTAAAGCACTTTTGTGTGTAGTTAGTACGAAGTTCCAAAGGTTTTCATATTCTACCACGCACCTTGAGGTATTTGGTATTCCCAAGCTAATTGGGTGGTGACTCTAAAATCTCTGCACCAATGTGCATTTTATTTTGAAAGGTTTATTATAAGTTGAAAGAACTCTTGGACTAGTACAAAGAATGAAGAACACCAGGTCATTCATGAAGAATCATCCCAAATAGAAATTGGAAGGTGAACTTCCCAAAATAAAGAAGGACTAGATAAAGAAAATACCAGAATCTAGTAATGTTGCTCCCACATCATAGAACCCTATACACCAAGGTACAACTCAACTTTTACACCCTATCCCTGAAAAATATTGAAGAGGTATCTAGAAGTTCAGATTCAGATAGTTGTGGATTTTTTGATGCACTATTTAGTACACCGATTCACGAAGATGTGACATGTCAAAATAAAGGGCCTGTTAGTGTCAAATATGTTGGAAGGAGAAGGGGCAGGAGTAGAAGTCGAAGCCATCACAGAGAATGAACTGGTGACTGCCTTCTCCTCCTATTGAAAATGATGTCAACCCTTTATTGTTTGAACATATACTAGAAGAGGTCAATCTAATAGACCTAGATGATACATCGAGTTCTAATATGACTTTGCCTAACCCTAATGATATTTTTGGAGACATTAATTCTTTGAGGTGGGAAATCCAAAAGTAAGTTGAGCTCAGGGTGAAAAGAGAAAAGGAGATGGAAACAGAGTTGAGGGATGTTGTGATTGAAAGGGATAGGTTGATGAGACAGTTGGCAACAATGAAGTTTCTAAACAAAGAAGAACCTAAACCAGGTGTTGAGGACCCGGTTATATAGAAGGTTGTTAATAAGGAAACAAAGCATGTGCCTAAAGAAAATCCAATAGGTCATATTGATTCCCAATCCAAACCTGCTGACCCAAAGCCCTCAAATCATGTTAAGTCTCAACCAAGTAATACAAACCCTAAGCCTGCCTTGGACAAAGGAAAGAAAAAGGTTGAGGGGATTAAAATAAATGAGAAGGTGACTCCCCATTCCAGTCAACAAGATCTCCAACCACATGTCTCATTTCAAATGGAATCTACCTTAGAAAAGGATAAAAGGAAAAGTGAGGCCCTGGTAGAAGAGTTGGAGAGAATAGAAATTAAGGCTACAAATGCAGAAATGAAAAGGAAAATAAGTTTCCTAAAAATAACAAGTACCGATGAAGTTGCACAAGTTACAACTTCATCAAATCACAAGGATGCCTTAAATAATAATCTTAAGACTACTTCAAATCCCACCACAAATAATTCTAACCTGAAGATTCATGCAACAGGGTTTGTAAATCTAAATAAGGATGGTCATAGAGTACAAGGTGTAGGGTCTGGTGCTGATTCTAAGATGAATGAAGGATTATTTCAACAATGACCTATACAGTTGGAAAGGTATAGGCCCTTATTCTTTGATGGTATCCCTAGTTATCCAAATCCCATCCCTGCTGACTTGAGAGAAAAAATGAGTAAGTTTGTCAACAATAATGTTGTGACAGCAGAGGAACACTTAAAAGCTTCCATGGATATGTTAAATGATTATGAGGTAGAACATGAAGATGTTGTAATGAAATTGTTTGTACAATCTCTAGAAGAGGATGCAAGGGATTGGTATAGAGGTCTACCTAATGCTAGTATTGGTTCATGGGAGGAGTTTGAAAAGTGTTTCAAGGAACAGTATGGTGATAAAACTAATGCATGTTCCATGCTAAACCTATTTAATAACATCAAGAAGTCATTGAATGAGCCTGTGACAGATTTTAACTTAAGATTTCAAAAAGCAATGTATAAGTTGTTCCAAGTTTTAAGGATTCATGAAAATATTTGTTTAACTACATATTTCAATGTGTTTGATGCTAAAATGGCATATCTCCTCAAATACAAAGACCCTCAGACTATGAGGGATGCATTTAGAGTGGCTATAAACATTGAAAGTAACAGAACAACTTCTAGGAAATGTGGTAGGAGAGAAGAACCTACACTTTTAGAAAATCCTAAGAATAAGACTGAGAAGGCTTTGGCTGCAAAGCCTAAAGATGATGAAAAGTGGGAAAAGGTTTACATTACCTTGAAAGACATAAAGAAAACTTTTGCTAAGCAAGAGAAGGGTATGGGAAATGAAAGACAACCTTATAATAAAAATGATAGGCTGAATAGATTGCAAAATTATCCTTACAATACAAATTGGAAAGATGGAAAACCAATCTTTCCTAGCCAGAAACCTAAAAATGATCAGCATACACTAGACCCCCTATAGAAAAATTCAATCAATCTAGTAGTAGAAAGACCATGGTGTGAAGTGTGTGAACATCCACATGATCAAATTACTATGGTGTTGCTCAGTTGCTTGTTGTTGAGGAAGTAGAAGAGGATGTTCATGATCAAACATCAGATTATGAGTAGGATGATGTAAATGTTTGTATGGCTAGATCATACATTGATGAGGCAGATTGTTCCTCTGATGATGAAATACAGGAAGTTGATGTGTTAAATCAGAGGCAAAGAAGTGAGGTTTACCATCAACAAATCTTTTCTGATGAGGAAGGTGATTTTGATCATAATTCTTGCAATATGGAACAAGTTGAAGATTCAGTGTCCTTAAGGAGACCATCAGAAGAAGGGATTGCAAGATTGACTGAAGAAATGGCTGCTCAAATGAGAAGTTCACTTCAACTAAGAAATAGAACTCTGGGTGGTGAGCAGGGTAAACCTATTGGCCTATTTATTAAAGAGCAAAAGGATAAAAACAAAGGTGTTAAGGTTGACAAAAAAAAGGATGTAAAAGTCAAAGAAGTTAAGAGTGATAAGGTTTGGACAAAAAATAATGAAACCCCAAAGCTTCAAGAAGATGTGACTTCGTCACCGGTGAAGACTAAGGTGATTACAAAGGTAGTTGAACTTGTTATAGAGGATAAGAAGCTAAAGAAGCTAGGAGGAAGTAATCAACTAGAGAAAAAGGAAAATGATGAAGGTATGATGTATAATTTTCCTAAATATACACATGTGGATATGTTTCATGTGCTTTCTTAGGTTAAGGTAACTATACCTTTGCTAGAAATGATGAGAATAAATGAACACAAAGAAAATATAATAGACTTGATTACAGATGTTTCTGGTAATAAGACTAAACATGAAAGTAGTAAAGAAGCAAAGGATGAAGAAAAAGAAAAGGAAGGGGAGGGAATTGTGTCAAAAATTCCCCTTGTGTATTTAGGAAATTCTATTAACGTGTGCCTTGAAAACATAACCCCTTTTTTCTTAAGTGTGGATATAAATGGAAAAACTTTACAAAATTGTATGATAGATTTAGGGGCATCAAATAATGTTATGCCAGTCAAAATAATGGAGGAAATGGGATTGAAAGTAGATACTGCTCAAGGAAAATGTTATGCCATGGATTCAAGAGAAGTGCCAGTTATTGGAACTATCAAAGCATTGCCTTATAAATTGACTCAGTACCCTGACAATAATTTAGTCATGATTGTATTAGTTACAGAAATCCCACCTCATTTTGGAATGCTCTTGTCAAGAAAATGGAGTGCATCAATGGGGCTAACATGCAATGTGATTTGTCATTTGCTACTTTCTCCATTGATGGTAAGGATGTCAAAATTGAAAGAGAATAAAAAGCACCTCATATGATTGAGCATGGCCTGATTGAGAATATGACATGTTTTATTGACTGTGGTATAGATGAATTCAAGGTTGAGGAACTTCCTAGCAATTGTGATAAGCCTACTACATTGATTGATATAGAAATAAAACAATTGTCAAAATCTAATGACTTGTGGACTATGTATTTTGACAATGCAAGTTCAAAGGAAGGCTCTGGTGCAGGTGTCCTATTACGATCACCAAGTGGAAATACATTCAAGTTCTCTTTCACTCTATTATTTGAATGCACAAATAATGTGGAAAAGTATGAAGCCTTGTTATTGGGGTTGAGATTGGCTGAAAAACATGGGATCAAGAAGCTCAAAGTAATTGGGGATTCTGAGCTTGTGGTCTCCCAAATTAGATCCAAGAATGTATCAAAGAACAATAGGTTGAAATAGTATAGGAATGTTGTTTGGGATGAATTACAGAGCTTTGATGCATTTGGTATAGGATGGATGGAGAGAGGTCAAAAACAAAATGGCAGACCTATTATCCAGCATTGCATTAAAACTAGATGATACAACTTATGCTGGAATTTCAAAAGTTGAGGTGCAAACCAGGCCATCTGTCCCTGATAATATAAAAAAATGGAGAATATTTGACAATGATGATGACATATTAAGGTTTTTTAATTGTGTGGGAGAGTATGAAAATCAGGAAATTGACTTTGGAACTTTTGTTGAAAGTGTTGATGGTAAGGATACTATATTTGGAAATGAGGTCATTCAGTTAAAAACAAACATAATTCCCAAGGGTATAGTTGTACTAGAAAGAGTGTTTGATAATCAAGAAAAGACAAAGGCTAATCATATTTTTTTGCATCTTGATGACTTGGAAGAGATAAATCTTGGAATAGAAGCATGCCCAAAGAAGGTGTTTATTGGAAAGAAAATGTCACCTAAAGTGAGAAAGATACTAATTGAATTATTAAGGAAGTTTAGGCATGTGTTTGTATGGTCCTATGATGATCTTAATGCATAAATGGAGGATCTTTTCCAACATGAGATTCCTTTGCCTGATGATTCCAAGCCATTCATACAAAAGAAAAGGCCTATTAATCACACCTTGGCCCCCAAAATGCAAGAAGAATGAATGAAACTAAGGGATGCAAGGATCATCAAGCCAATCAGACATTCATCTTGGGTATCAAACTTGGCACCAGTAAGGAAGAAAAATGGAGACATCAAGCTATGTGTAGACTTCATAAATTTGAATGTGTCTTCATTAAAGGAAAATTATCCATTACCCAATATGGAAGCCATGTTGCAAAGAGTGACAAGTTGTGAATTAATGTCTATGATGGATGGTTTTTTTGGTTATAATCAGCTCATGGTCAAAGAGTATGAGCAATTTAAGACAACTTTCACTACACCATGGGGAACCTATGTTTATGTAAGAATGCCATTTGGTCTCACAAATGCAGGGTCTACTTTTCAGAGAGCCAGGGATCTGGCATTCTCGGATTTCATTAACCTATTTTTGGTGATCTACAAAGATGACTTGACAGTATATTCTAAAAAGAAATAGGATCATTGTGAGCATCTGGAGAAGATATTCATTAGAGCCTTAGGGTATGGAATTTCTTTGAATCTAAAGAAATGTGTGTTTGGAGTTCTAGAAGGAAAACTATTGGGTCATATAGTTTCCAAGGATGGAGTAAAAATTGATCTAGAGAGGGTAATTGCAATTGATAAAGTCCCACAACCCCGAAGTGTCAAAGGAATACAATCTTTCTTTGGAAAAATAAATTTCTTAAGGAGTTTCGTGACAAATTTTGCTGAGATAACTCACCCTATTTCAAAAATGCTCAAGAAAGGAGCTAAAGTTGAATGGGATGAGGAGCCTATGCAGGCCTTCCAAGCCATTAAGCAAGCAATAAAGGAGGCTCATGTGTTAAGAACCCTTGAATTTTCCAAACCTTTACAAATTTTCTCATTTTCTTCTTTCCACACCATTGCAATTGTGTTGTTGCAAAAGAATGCAGAAGGTTTTGAACAACCTATAGCCTTTTTCAGAAAATCTCTATAGGTCGCAAAACTTAAGTATGATATAAATGAAAAACATGCATATGCACTGGTAAAAGCAGTAAAAGCTTTTAGGCCTTATTTGATGGGAGCTACTGTAATTGCATATGTGCCTAGTGCTGCTGTTGAGGAAATTATCACATAGTAGGAAGTGTCAGGAAGAAGGTGTAGGTGGATAAATAGGATCCAGGAACTCAATATTGAGGTCCAGATTACTAAAGTGGTGAGAGGACAAGGATTGGCCAAGCTCATGGCCCAAAGTAATTTGGAAGAAAATCAGATAAATTTGCTAGAAGATGAAAATAGATCACACATATGTGATATGGAGCATTCTGAATGGTATAGAGATGTTATATATTATTTGCAAAAAAGAAATGTCCTAACAACTTGAGTGAAAATGAGTAAAGGACATTGAAGTTACATGCTATCAAATATGTTGTCATAGATGGAAAGCTCTGGTGGAGAAATGGAGAAGGTGTCATGCTGAAGTGTGTTTACCAAGATCAAGCACAAGGACTTCTGAGTGAGATGCATGGTGGAGTTTATGGAGGGAATTATATGGCTAAAACAACTACACATAAGATAATGAGGGCTAGAGTTTGGTGTCCTATAGTTTTTAAGGATGCATACCAGCTAGTGAATACATGTGATGCTTGTCAACGCTTCTCTGGTAAGTTAAATTTTTCTGGTAACTTGCCTCTAAAACTAGTTATAGTACAAGCTCCATTTCAAAAGTGGGGTATTGATCTTGTAGGAGAGATAGCATGTAAATCTAGTGGATGTCACTCATGGATATTGGTGGCCACCGATTATTTCACCAAGTGGGTGGAAGCAATTCCAACAAAGAAAGCCACTAGTAAAGTGGTAATTGACTTCCTGATGAGCAATGTATTAACTAGATTTGGATGTCCAGAAATGATTGTATCAGATAATGCAATGTGTTTCATATCTGAGGAATACATATAATTTTGTGAGAAGCATGGCATCCAAATTTCTTATTCATCACCATATCACCCATAGGGAAATGGACAAGAAGAATCAAGCAATAAAAGCTTGATGAAGATTATTAAAAGAATCTTGGATTAGAATAAAAGGGCTTGGGATTCTAAACTGAAATTATCAGTTTGGGCAGATAGGGTAACTGTTAAGAAGGCAGTAGGTTGTGCCCCATTTGACATGGTTTATGGGATAAATTCCAGGTTTCCCTAGAATAATTTAATGGAAATGTATAAGTTTGTTTAGATGTAGGATAATGAAATTGATGATGAGATGCAATTGCGAGTGGAAGCTCTTATAGAATTAGATGAAACAAGGAGGGAAGCCCAGAAAAGAAATGCAAAGTTGTAGTTGCAAGTAAAGAATTTCTATGACAAGAGGGCAACTGCAAGGAGTTTCAAAGATGGAGATTTGGTTCAAATGTGGAATTCCAGACTGGAAGATAAAGGAAAACATTGGAAGTTTGATGCAATCTGGTTGGGTCCATTTTTTATTAATAGTAAGTGGGGTGAAGATTCATACTTCCTCCAAGATATGATAGGGGATACTCTTGAACTGCTAGTTCATGGAAAGTTCTTGAAGTTATACTTCACTTGAAGTATTCTTTTCCATTAATAGTAGCTTAGGTTTGTATATTTTGTATATATCCTATACATAGTTTGGGTTGTTTTGTCTAAACAATCCCTTTTGGTGGTCTCTATATCGTGGTCTACTCCACCTGAGATTCTAAATTCTCGCTTCATTCCAGTGGAATGAACATCCCCAACTGGAGCCACTGATGTAACTTCAAATTTTTGTTCCTTATGTTTGACTCATGCCCTGCCTTTTCTCACTGGTCTTTCATGGTGTTGGAAAATTTCTAAGGGTTGGGGTTTTAGCTTTGTCTTCATGTTAAACCCTAGTGTTTACCTTGTGCCTTGGTCAAGATCTATTTCACTGTTACTTTTTTAGGGAGCTTTAAAACAACTTATGCCCCATTGTTTCACCTAGGTTGGGTCCCTTTGGTCTTAAATTTTATTTCCTCTGTGGGTTTTATTTTCCCTGAGTCTTGGTTGGCGCTGTGTTTTATCATTTAAAAACAACTTACGTTGTTGTTTACCATCCACCTAGTAATGTCCCCTTTTCCTTTTAATAAATGTTTTATTTTGCAGAAGGGATCAAATTCACACTACCGTTGATCAAATTGCCTTTAGATATCAATGGTTTGCTGTCATCACGTGATCGGGACTTGCAAGATCTTTATTGATCGCAATATCACGGGCAGGCACCACATGTCCAATCTAGGGATCAAATTTGTGCGACCATTGATCAACTATCCTTTGATCTAATTCATTCCCCACCATCCCACGATGGCCCCACCATACTGCTTTGGTTGATTTCAATATCATGGGAAGACGCCATGTGTCCTTTTTGGCATGGTCGAAGGAGATTAGTTTGTGTGTCGTCGATCAAATTCCCTTCAGATATCAATGGTTGCTCACCATCACGTGATCCAAAATTGTAAGGTTTTTATTGATCACGATATCATGGGTGACTACCATGTGTCTCATCTGGTGGAGTCAAAACTATAATGAAATAAACTAATCTGGCCTTAAATACATTAAAAGGTGGGTTACTAAAGTGCTTGTGAGATGCATGTGCTTCAAATTGATGGAGATGTTATGATCTCAGCAGAAAAGCTACTCAATGGTTAATGAAAAGGTTGGTGGCTATGTTGAATGAACAAGATCACCGATGTTCAAGATCAACGGTTTCTCGTCATCGCGTGATCAGAAGTTGAAGGATTGCAATATCGTAGGAAATCTCCACATGGATTTCCTTCATGGCATATGGTATGGTGGGCCCCTTGTTGCCACGTTGTCGATTGTATTAGCTTGTTTTGAAGATAGTCATTAGATGATTTGATCAAACTAAAGGATCGATGGCTAGAATTTAAATTTGCATCAAATATTTCCACCGACTGATGATGATCGGTGGCAGTCATGGTGTTGAATTCTTGAGACTTTTGGTGCTATTGTAATAGATTTTTGAATATCACAAGAAGCTTCATTTCGTTGGTGACATGTGTACCTTTGGCCTGATGCTTGTTTGCTCCTTCATTCTCTATAAGAAGGATTTCAAGGCCAGAAGTATGAGTTAACAAGTTAGACAATTTTTGGTCAAGTCTAGGTGAAGTTGCAGAGCAAATTGTAAAGACAAATGGTTTTAGAGATAAATACAATTTAGGTTCTGTGTCATTCTATAATATGTTTTGAATTAATGGGGATTTAATGTTGTATAATAGTAGTAGCATTTGAGTTGAAATGATAAATTCAAGCTCATGTCTCTCCATTGTGCATGCATATCTGAACTTTGAATAAAATAACTAAGGGTTGTTTCATTCATCTCACTATTGTGGTGTGTATGATTCTATTTTAGCTCTAATTCAAGGAGTTAATTAAAATACTTGAATGGGATTATAGGTGGGTATGTTTTGTATAGGGATTTGGTAAGTAGTATTGGGTTATAAAGCATACTAATGAGATTGTAATGCAATGTTATCAGGGATTTCATATGTTACATGTTAAATCTATCACATACCTTTAGATGCTTGTTAATTTGACTCCCTAATTGATATATGGCACTGATCTAGGTTGCACTTACCCATATGATTCAATATTTATTTGTCTTTTCCTAGAGCTTGCTACAAATTTCAAATCAATAAAAAAGTATATTATGGATTGTGTTGTAATTATCTCATGCTCCAAATAGTTGATATTACTAATTAACAACCAATTTATTTTAGTATTATCCTATTATATTGAGCTATTAAGTGAGATCATCTATTATTGTTAATGTTGTTTATAATATTGGTGCAGAGGTTGTAAACACATTAAGGGATCACTCGCTTAGGTCTTGCAGAGCCTGAAGTGTAGGAGGCTTTTTAAAGTCCTCGTCAGTTGGTCTAGGTCCTTTGAGCTACCCCTGATTGGAATTAGAAATTCCATAGGTAGATTAGAAGAAAAACCTGGTTACATTATTGTAGAAAAAAATAAACCAACACATACTATTGTGATAAGTAGACTGATTGAACTTGTTGGTGGAACTAGAGAGCTAGCCTAGCTGAAAATTTGATGGGAGTTATTCTTGTATGCTTTTAACATAAGGTTTGAAATAGATGGTTGGCTAGAAATTTGTGGGGTCTCAACCATGGGAGGCTAGTTGTACCAAATGTATTTTTGGAAGTACATGTGACAGAGGCACTAGAAAAAAAATTATGATCTTGTGGATAGGAAGATCAAAAGTGAAAAAGGAACTCTATTCCTTGATGTGACAAGGGATAAAACTATAGAGGTGTTCAAGTTGAACCCCAACTATACAGTCAACATCAGGCATGCAAAATTGAATCATGAATATGAGAAAAATAGATATTCTTATAGGAACAGTTTGCTTGGAAGGCACATAAAAAGTGGTAAGGGATTTGGTCCTATGGACTTGGAGCCCTTTGAGTATGAAGAATTTGTCAATTATTTCAAGAACACTTACTACTATTTGAATTAGGTCATGAGCCAAAATTTTGATGCAAGAATAGTTGTACACCTACTAGTTATGATGGTTGAAATAAATAATTGGAACCCTAACAAGGGATTTTATTATGCTTCTTATATTACAAAGGAAATGCATAAGGAGCTCATTGCTTTGAATAAAGGAAGTGTCACATTGGTCTTCCATCATTACTCTTTGTTGAAGCACATGCTCTTATATGTTGGACAATAAAAATGGAAGAAGATCAAGCTAAGGTAGCTAAATAATGAGAATAACCCTTTTCATGTCCAAATGTGAACACATATTTGGTATCAAAAGTGTCCCAATTAAAACTATTTATTGTCTTTCAATGTCATTAGGTATGGTATCTTGGAGGTTTTTTGTGTTCCACCCATTTACAAATTGTCAAAAGTTATCAATGATATCACGCGACCTAGGGATGTAGAAGGGTCACCGAATAAGCATAATTGGGATGATTGGTTCTTGCACTTAGAGTATACATTAATCAAGGCCTATGGAGCTAGGTGGGACCTTATTTTCTACCTTTGTATGTTTTAGATAGATTTACATTCATGGAGTTAATGTGGCAACTTGATTTTATGGACCAGGAGTTGTTTAGAACTCCTAGGAAGGGTTCTATAATTGTGCCACAATGTGCTTTTGGTTTTTTCAAAGTCACTACTAAGGAGGTATATAAGAAGTTTGGAATAATGGTAAATAAACTTAGGATACCTATTGATGATGTTAGGAGCTTTGATCCAGAAGGCTTTGTGAATGAGAAGAGAAGAAGCAAAGATGTGTCTTTTTTCTCTCATGTTTTTATGTATTTTGATGATGTGCTTATAAATCTGACAAGTGATGGAGCATTCATTCAAAGAAAGAAAGAGTTGACTGAAATTTGTGACATGGAGGAAGAGGTAATAAAAGTAAATGTTTTTTTATGTAAGCCCATATGATGAAATTGAGAACCCATTGAAGAGGTCTACGCAAAACATAAGTGATTATCAAAGTGGAGAGTTTATAGTAAAATTCAGGGAAGCCATTGAAAGAGCACAAGCTCTCCTAGAGCAATAGCCTCAAGCTATAGATGTTCTTGAGCAACTTGTAGAGATTCAAGGAGGAGGTGTTGAGGTAATTGGGGAGGAGAAAATGGGTGAGCATGTGTTTGATGATGAAGAAGTGGAGAGGAGATTCCCTTCTCCAAAAATCAAAGATGTTCTTGATTCATAAACCCCCTAGGACATAATTTTCAAGGGGAAGTATAATGAAAAGGTCAATGATGATCCAAGGATCAAAGCCTATGATGAATTCACTGTAGATGATACCTTTGTACAAACAACATAGTTTAGAAAATTAATTATTCATCAAAGGAGTGAGGATATAAAAGAAATAATTGAGTAAGCTAAAGCTGGTGTGCACCCCTCGCAGGAGGAATGATAGCATCCATCACTCTTGATGAATCCTTTGATGATTTAGTATGTTAGGTTTTGATAAAATGTTTAGTTTCAATTTCATTTGAATGATCTTGTTGAGATTTGAGTACTCACTTCATCTATTGCACTTGATGCTATCAAGAGAGAGCCACATGCTTATGTATCAGGAAAATCATTTTCTTTTATATGCTTTCCCCCTTTTTCAAAGTTGCAAATATAACTACTTGGGGAAGTTTTGAAATTCAAATGTAAATGTGTGTCAAATGAAAAATGTGAGTTTAATTGTAATTTGGCCTGAAGATTGTTACTCCCATGTTTCTATAAATGGAAATTCAAGGCCAATTACATGGGTCTTTTGATGGTTAAGCATTTGAACTCATGTGAGAGAAATTTTTTTAATTCAAGCACAGAGGAATATAATACTTCCAAGTCATAGGTACAAATTCTAGTTTGTAATAGGCATAATAGTTTTACAATAGCAATGGCATATGAATGGAAATCATAAATTCTAGAACATTTTCTCTCCCATGTATTATGTTGCATAGATTATGAATAAAATGATCAAGGATCTTTTATTCATCTTCAATCTCTTTGGTTGAATGTTTGGTTTCATTTATGCTTTGATTCAAATAACTGATTAAATGATTAAATAAAATTATAGATCTGTGCGATGGAGTATTAGGATTACTAAGTATTTTATGTTCTATTTATCTTGAGTTATTTTATTTCAAAGCAATATAGCAATAGTCTTTAAATGCTAAGTTCATTTGCTGATGTATTACAATTTATTGCAAATATGAGTCTATCACCCAAGGATAAAGCGCTATTCTATTAATTTGGTTATCTTTGAAGTCAATTGAGTCGATCTTACCTATCAGAGAATAAATTCATATTAAAAATCACTTACACACCACAAATTGTTGCAAAGTTGTATGAGATTTACCCATTCCTAGCTTTTAGATAATAATTTGGTAAAGTATTTTCCAAATTCTTGAAGAATTATTTCTATTTTTGGTTGAAAGGAATGTATATGTTTATCACAATGTTCATGGTAAAATGGCACAAGAGTATCACCTAAACATTGGCAGGATCACCCTCCTGGGTTACACGAAGCCCATAGAGTAGATGTCAAGCCTAGCAAGCTTGTACCTATTTTTTGGCCAATCCTTACCTTTGTTGATTACTATATTATGGAAAATTCATAGGCATCTGGTGAGATTAAGTTTGGTTATAAAAAGTAACAAATAGGTGATATGTTTTCTATTCTACTTCTCAAGGGAAGTTCTAGTGATTGGGAAATTTAATTGGTCAAGTACAAGGCCTGTTGCAAATCAAATAGGAGATTATATGAGAAGTCTTAGAGACATGAATGCTCAAGGTGATTCTCTTGTAGACTTATTTACAATATTCTAAAGAAGAATGAATAAGAGACAAAGAATTCCAAGAAGTGTTGTGAAGAGATACATAAATGACACTACCTTTCTAGTGTCCACTAATTTTGGTATAATGTAAGTAGTTGAACCTAGAACCATTTAGATTCAAGAATTAGGTTATGAAATTTCAGAATTTGAAGATTTTTTCAATGTGTAATTACTATTAAACAATCATAAAGGCCCTAGCAGGACAAGGTATGGGAGTTATGAAGAGAAGTCAATGGAAGTTCACCTAGAATTTAAAAAACCATAGATGAGGAAAAATGTTGATGCTAAGGTAGACATATATGCCAAAGACCTTTGCAACTCAAAAGAAAAAGTTAGTTTTTCCATAGAAATAGATAGTTTTGATATGAGTGTAAAAGAAGCCTCTGGTAGCTCTAGGAGATCATATAGATTAGATAATACATCTCTTCCTACAACTTGTGAGAAGAGGAAGTCCATAGATATTCCTCTGATAAGGGTGAAATCCCCTCCTATAGTCCATGCCACTCAAGAAGAAGAAACAAAAATTATTGGGAGAGTTAAGCAAAAAGGAAATTGGAATCAATTTTGCTAAGGAAGAAGAATTGGATGAGGATGAAGCCCCTCCAATCAGAAAATGAAAGAGACTTCATATTGTAGGTACAAATAGTGAGGAGGAAGTGAAGAAAGAGATATAAGGGTTCATAAAATAGAAGAGGGAAAAGGTGAAGGAATCCAAGAAGGCTTGTGAAGAAGATTTAAATGTTGACCCTAGTGCCCCAGAACCAAATATGGAAGGAGATATCCACATAGATGATGCTCAACATGAGCATGAGATCAGTGATGGAACTACTAATGTAGAAGAAAATATTAGTGAATCTTCCTCTGGTAATCCTTTGAAACATCTCTTGTCTAAACAAGTAATATTCCTATTGGTTGTATCATCTTAGTTGTTGCCATTACCCATGCAACAAGGAAATGTAGATCTAGAGAAAATATCTCAAAAGAGTAGTGAATTAATGGATGAAGCTATAAAAGTATTACAGGAGATAACTCCTTGAACAAAAATTGATTCCCCCTACCTACAATGGAAAAATTCAAGATGTTGATTGATTCCTTCAAGGAATATACCTCTAGACTGAAAGGTCAAGTTGAAACAAAAGTTGAGGAAAGGCTTGTAGAGAAGAAATTACTAGATGTTGTAACATCGAGAAAAAAAAAAATAGATTAAAGCTATAACAAGATAATAAACTCTAATGTAATCTAAAGCTAATCAACCACGCACAAAGGAAATTATAAACATAAACACAAAATGATCTCACCCAATATCTATGTCCTTCCATAAATGACCTTGATTTTCCTTCTCCATTTCACCGTGATAGTATCCTTTCCCTCATATTTTCAGTATGTGTGCAAGTATAACCTTGATGCATGTGATAATAGCAAAATATCAAAGATTAAACACGTGCTCCAAAAGTTATAAAATTTCAGGAGGAGTTGCAAGGATGAAAGATAGGCCAATTTATAGAAAATTGATCATTCAAATGACAAGCTAAGATTGAAAGATGGATGGATGATTCAGATTAAAAGATTTGACATGCATTGAGATAAGTGTTAGTACTAATGTGAGTGATAAAACCTAAGAATAGAGATCAAGATTAAATAATGATTTAATCTCTAGTTGAAAGTATTAGAAAATTAGAAGAAATATGATTGCATGTAAAAAGATAAAAATAGAATAAAGACAATTATCTGTTTAAATGCACACATAAATTAATTAATTAATAAATGTCTACATGCATAAGAGTTAAAACTAGATAACTGGCTGGTTATGACAAAGAATCTATTCGCGGAGACTATCATACATTAAATTAGGAGATAACTGACTGATTTAAATAGATCCTGAGTCAAGTAGAAATGAATACTTAGATAACTTAAACAATTATCTAAATATAGAGGAATACGTCAAAAACAAACCTTTATGAATTAGATGATTATTTAATTCAACAT
>VDFB02058242.1:258683553-258773791 GCA_007258455.2 Sequoia sempervirens
TCCCAACCATGGAGCTTTTCAATATAAACAGTAGTCTCACCATTCTCTAGCTTCTTCCATAGCTTAGAATTGCTTTTCAACTGCGCGTTTCTAATCAGTTCCACTCTGCGACTCTCGCCACCCATCATTCCACTAGCAAGAGAGGAATAGTCTAGAACCCTGTGGAAACAACAACTAAAAATCCCAGAAAGAATGTGAAATAAATCACATGCAACCAGGGGATGAGATAATTATCCCTCGGCCAACTCAAAATAATAATTAAATTGCAGTCCCGAGACTGCAAGGGAGGACACTCAGCCATCAATAGAAAGAATGGGAAATTGTACCTACCCATGGGTGCGATCATACCTCATCAGAGCTTTGGAATTAGCCTCCAACTCATCCTACCCCTACTAGATCACCTTACTCAGAGCCTTGACACCTTTGTTGGTGAAGAAATCTGCCACTATGTTTATCTCGCAATAGTCATGCTTTATGAAACTTTTCTCAAAGGTGTTAATTATTTCCTTAGAGAGATCTATCTAATTTTTTATTGAACATGAGGGTTTCTAGCGACCCTTTAAGCATTGGATGATATTGTTTGAGTCCCCTTCAATCCAAATGTATTTATACTATAATTGGCTAGCAAATTTCAATGCCTAGAAAACACCTGAGGCTTCAGCCACATGGGTTGTCTGAGTGCCTAAAGGAACCACAACAGCCACAATAAAAGCACCATTTTCATCCCTTATCACCCCTCCACTCTCGATAGGCCTAGGATTTTGCTTGGCAATGCCATCAAAATTGATTTTGACCTAGCCAAGGGGGGGAAGACTCTAGCATATGCCCTCTCTAGGGTCCTTAATAATTTTAGACATATTGAACATATCTGCATTGACCATCCAAACTCCCACAATTCTACAATCATACTCTTGCATACTGACCTTACCTTTTCCCTTCAACTTCTTGTTAAGTAGATTAAAGTTTTGACCCACGGCTCTAGTAATCTTACCAAACACCACTTCCTCTGAGAGAGCAAAATCTCTAAATATTCTATTATTGTGTTCTTTCCATATACCTCAGGAAAGGTGAGGAAAGATATAATTCTAGAGTAGATTCAGGGCCCAATTCTTTGAGGGGGCCTTCCATTGGTTATAAAAATATGCAATAGTTCCAAGAAAAACCCAGCTGAGATCCCACATTCAAAGAATCCTACACCATATGGCATGAGAAAATGGACAAAGAAGAAATAGATGTGATGAGGTCTCAGCCTCAGCACAACACAAATATCACCTGTTAGGAAAGGAGAACCCCCTCTTATGAATATTATCATTAGTAAGCTGCTTATTCTGAAGAAGGATCCAGGAAAACAAATTAACTTTTAGAGTAAGGTTGTTCACCCACACCTTATCCCAATCATGGACATCAATTCCAAAGTAACAAGAGGCCACAACAGAAGAGACAAAGTAGGTACCAAAGGGTGAAAGCTTAAAATATCAGAGTGTCCTCCCTCCCTTGAAAATTAATCTTAATAGAGTTAAGAAGAACCTACAGAGGTTGAATATCTTGACTAATAGCAGATATCTCAACCCACTGATCATTCCTCCAATAATCCCCAACCAACCAGCCAAACCTGGACTAGCAGTCCTCCATATAGATACTATAGATAGGATTATTACATAGAAACTCCTTTCTTATTCACTTATCTTCCTAGAACCAAATTTTATGCCCATCACCCACCTTCCAGAAAGCTTCTTTACCAGCCAAGTCTATAGCTTTAATGGTATTTTTCCAAAGAAAGGAACCAGAGGGAAGGTTCTGAGAGTTGAGGAAATCTTGAAGGGAATTAACCTTCCTCAAGTATTTGCTACGCCAAATAGAGTTCCACTCCTGAATGTCCACAAAAGTTCTCCAAACTTGCTTAGCCAGGAGTGCTTTCTTAAACACTCTGATACTTCTAAGACCAAGGCCTCCAAGCTTCCTGGGTCTACACACTCTCTCCCAAGTCACCAGCAAAAATCTCTTCTTCTCTTGCACCCCAAACCAAAGGAACCATTTCTGGATCTTTTCAATAATATCAACAAACTTAGCAAGAATCTTGAACAAAATAAGAGTATAAACGGGTAGATTCTATAGAGAATACTTAAGTAATAGAACTTTACCATCTTGACTCAAAAGGGCACCTTTCCAACTAGCTAACTTCTTGTTGAATCTATCGACCAAAGAAACCCAGAAGGATTCTGGAGGTTTGGACCCTAAGGGAAGGCCCAAATAAGTTGAAGGAAGGGGATGACCACCACAACCAATGATATTAGCAATCTTCCTTTGTCTGTGCTCAGGGGTATTAAAAAAATAGAGAGAAATTTTAGTCCTATTAATCTTTTTCCCTGATCCCTCCTTGTAAAGAATAAGACAACTCTTTAAAGCCTGGGATTCACCAACAGGAGCACTTCCCATCAACATTGTGTCATCCACAAACTACTAGTGTGAACAGACCAGATTAGCCAAGGAGGGTCTTAGACCTTTTAGGTTTCCTTCAGTTACTTTTTATGCATAATCCTCCCAAGGATTTCAGCCATAAGGGTGAAAAGAATAGGGGAGACAAGATCCCCTTTTCTGACCCCTCTTGACACTTTGAAGAAGCAGGAAGGAGACCCATTTATAATCACTAAGGTACTTGTGGTAGAGATCAATTCCCATATCAATTGGATAAATCTTTTAGAAAAACCAAAAGCTTGTAAGACTTTAATCAAGAATTTCTAGTCCACCTTTGCATAGGCCTTAGCCATGTCCAATTTAAGCAAGAAGCCTTGGTTTTTCAAAACTTCAAGGGAGTGGATATTCTCATGAACTGTAATTATTGAGTACAAATTTGTCTGCCTGGAACAAAACCACTCTGCTAGGGAGAGATCAACAAAGGGAGAACCCCAAGAAACCTAGAAGTGATCACTTTAGATATGATCTTGTAAAATGAGTTGCATAAGCTAATAGGATGGAAAGAATCAAAAGAATTAGCTCCATGGAATTTACGTATCAGGATAATGAAGGTAGCATTAAGCTCTTTCAGCAGTTTCCTAGCCCCAAAGAATTCTTTAATAGCATTTGTTATATCATCAGCAACAATTTCCCAGAAAAATTGGAAGAACATTGGGAAACCATCTGGGCCAGGGGCATTATTAACTTCAAAAGAGAATACAACCTTCCTAACCTCATCCTTTGAAGGGATAGTCATCAAGAGCTTATTATACTAATCATCCAAGGCATTAGGAATGGCCTCAATAAGGTTGTTTTGAGCCTCCACATTCAAGTCTTCACCTGCTGAAAGAAGGTCAGCAGAGAACTGAATAGCTTCACCTCTAATCTCTTCCTCTCTCTCAATTTTTACCCCATATTTCATAATATAGGAAATTCGATTAGAATCCCTATGTTTCATGGTAGTCAAATGAAAAAACTGGGTGTTCTTATCTCTAGCAGTAAGCCAAACACATCTAGATCTTTTTTTCCAATAATCCTCTTCCTTCAAGATAATATTATGATATTTAGAGAGAATTTCGTTTTCCTTTAGGAGGATATCCCCAACATAACCAACTCTCTATATATAGTCCTAAATATCCCTTAAGTCCTATTGAATGGTAGCTTTTGACTCAAAAATATCCCCAAAAACCTCCTTGTTCCAAGTCTTGATCCTAGATTTGACTTCACCAAGTTTCTTAGCCACTCTAAACATGGCAGTATGACTAACATTTATGTTCCACCACTCATGAATGCAATTAGAAATTTTTGGATGAGATAGCCACATTTTCTCAAATCTAAAAGAAAAATTCATCTTACCTAACACAAAATCAGCCATAAAACTTATAGGGAAATGATCTAAGCCAATTATGGAGAGAGCATTTAGCGAACAACAATAGTCCTTCAGCCGATTATCCAAAATTAGATCTTTTTCAAGCCTAACATGAATGAGATCATTTAAAACTCTCCTATTAGACTAGGTGTAGGTCGCCCCTTTGAGGTCCATATCATGCAAGCACTGGGAATTCATAAATTTCATCAAATCCAACTTATGATCCCATTGAATATGAGATCCACCAAATTTTTCATATTCTAGCAAGGGTGTGTTAAAATCCCCCATGATGATCCAGTTCTCATTCAAAAAGTAGGACCTAAAAAACTCAAGTTTTTTACATAAAATCCTTCTAGCAATTTTATTGTTGGGTGCATAAATATTAGACAAAATCCAACTGAAGCCATCTCTGATATACCTAAATTTGGTAGCCACATGGTTTGCATCTCCCAAAATGGGAGTACCTTGAATACGGTTCTAATTCCAAAAGGTCACCAAGACCCTAGAGGCACCTTCCAAACTGCAGCCCTGCACACCACCATTCTTGAAAATCTTAATCATCTCCACACGATCTCTGGCCATTTGAGTCTCTTGAATGATAAGAATATCCGGCTTATGATCTCTAGTAAAATTGTGCAAAATTTCCTATTTATGGGAACTATTTAGTCCCCAAATGTTCCATGACATAAATTTCATTTTTTAGATGGAGTTCTACATAAATCCAAGATGGTTTTTTGGGTTCTATCAGCAATGTTTTGATTACACTCCTACTCCATATGCCATTTAGTTGATTTTCTACTTGAACCTTTCGGCATTCCCACATCCACTTTAGCCCTATTTCTTGTAGAAACCCCCACTGTATTAATTCCCTTTTTACTCTTCTTCTTCTCAACTTTAGTGTATAGGTTTTCCTCTTCTAGATCTAGATCCTCTAAACCCATAAACTCTTTCCCATCCATAAAGACATTTGTTGCAGAAACTCTATGTGATAGGGTATTGCTATCCTCATTCCCTCCCTTGGGAGATCCAACAAAATTTCCAAAATTGGATTTCACTATCTCTGGAGAACTATGTGGCTCCACATGACCTGGAGAGTTAGATTCCTCTGATCTCTCATAGACCTCTGCCCCTCTTTCCAAGCTCTGGTGTGAGCGAGAAGTATCCTCCAGACTATCAGTTACTGAATGTGGGATGACACTCAGGATTACATTTTTATTTTCATCCATCTCTTCTACTATTCTATCATCCTCCTAGGA
The DNA here is from genome assembly GCA_007258455.2 of Sequoia sempervirens. NCBI lineage: Eukaryota > Viridiplantae > Streptophyta > Pinopsida > Cupressales > Cupressaceae > Sequoia > Sequoia sempervirens. The sequence goes on from VDFB02058242.1 coordinate 258,688,633, forward strand.
GTCCTTGGTTCTCAAATCAACCTCTACTCTTTCAAGACCTTTAATCTCACCTTCAGGATTTACAAAGCTTTCAAATCCTTTACAAGAATCCTCAACTTTCCTTTTTCCTAGGCTGAAGTTACACTCTTTGTTAGCTATTTGTCCTTCCTTAAATAACTCAACGCTTTTCTCCTCCTCCTGAGGCTTCTCCACTAATTAAAACTTTGACATCGTGGCCTCCTTAGGAGCCACCTTTTCATTGAGTTTAAGCTTGTTATTCAGGCATTTCTTCGCCCAGTGCCCAAATTTTTTGCAAGTAAAACACACAAAGGGTAAGGTCTCAAACTCTACATTTTGGGTCCATTTTCCAAGTTTTGAAACTATCTCAATCAACGAAGGGAGATCTGAGGACTGGGTAACCCCCACACAAATTCTAGCAAAAACTAGCCTCTTTCTGGATGAGGTCATAGAGCCAATGGATAGAAGTTCCCAAAGGAGCTAGCAATCCCTTTGAACACATCCTCATTCCAAAACTCCAGTGGTAACCAAGGCAAACACACCCAAATAGGTACTGCTTTGAAGGCATCATCTGAGAAGTTCATTTTTGGAGACCACTTCCTAATAGCCAGAGAGGACTTGCCAATAACCCAAGGGCCCCCACACATAATTGCAAGTTTATCTTCACAAGAAAAAGCGAAAGAGAAGAAGCCTTTAGGTAGAGTAGCAACCTCTACATGTCCTTTAACTCTCCATTTCTTCTTTACAAAGTCCCTGACCACATCAATATTTGGTTGTGGACCCATAAATTTACCAACTAGAGACGACTCCATTAGAGATATGTTATGGTCTATTACAGGATTAGGAATCAGAATGGAAAACTCCCCACTCTCTGGTGATGAGATATTACTAACCGGGGGAAAAAAGGATTTTCCAATCAGCTTGGTTCCAAAAAGTGAAACCCACTTCTTCTTAGGATCCTCCCATGAATGATCCCTAAGAGTTTTGTCCTCAACCTGGTTTCCAAGGCATCCAGATCCACAAGCCCCATCCTTTGACAAAGAGTTAGGGGAACACTTACCTTCATATTCGATCTTTCCACCTGGATCCCTTCCTTTTTCTAGGCCCCAGTCCTCAAACACTGCTCCCTCCTTTTCCTCATCTGCATTCTCACCTGTTGCATCCCCAAAAAATTCGTCCCCTGGTCTAGAACTAGAATCTTTTGGACCAGCCTGTCGTTGCCGCCCAAAAAATTCAAATCCTTGCTCTTTCCCAACACTCATCCTCACTCCCAAAAGTATCCCATTTGCATTGTTAAAGAACAAGGAAAAAGATAAAATAATTGAGCAAATACAAACAAAGATAACCATTCCTATTCTAAAGAAAACACTTGATCTTATGGGGGGATTGGTGCTACTTTGATGTGAAAAGTAGCCCTTTCCCAACCCCTTTTTGATAAGCTCTTGATGATGGATGAACAATATGTCAAATGATGAAGACTATGCATCAAGATGAGAAACTTGTGAGAGATACTAAGATTGTGAAGGATTAATACAATAGAGAAACTCTCTATTTATAGCCAAGAAGGATAAAGAATACCAAACATGGAGGATGTGGGACTAAAGATCCACCAATGACAAGATTCCACTTTTCAACATGTGAGAGGTTGAGGAATGAGCACATTTTGGTCAATGTGCCAAAGAGGGGGAGATTTGAAATTTGAATTTGATGAGAAGATGAGTTAAATGCCAAATTTGAATTGTGCAAGAGACATGTAAGAACTTTTAAATTCTTTGTTGGATGTACATGTCAATTTGGGGGGAGATTTCAAACTTGGAGAATATTCCCTTTTTATGCCATGTTGAGAGAAAATGGAGAATTTAATAAATCAATAAATTGATTTATTTGTGCAAGTGGGAAAAGCTAGAGGATGTGACAGGTGATTAGGATTAGATTAATCATGGTTTGATTAATTAATATGGTGTTAGGTGATTTTTACTTTTGACTTAGATGCTTGGATTTATTTAAATCAAAAGGGAGGAAATTGATGCACTATCCATTTAATTAAATACATTTGATTTAATTAAATGAAGATACTTTAGGAGATAATTAAATAAAGCGATTTATTTAATTAGAAGATAACCTTAGGAGATCAATAAAATAACCTTGATTTATTTAATTGACGAGCGAATATGAATTAGTTAAATATGAGGAATGCATGATGTCAATTCCGCATGCCTACAAAAACAATGCCTTAAGTGGTGAGGACCACCTCAAAGAATTTGCTAATTTCATGGATGATTTTGAAGTAGAAGTTGAGTATGTGATGATGAAACTTTTCATGCAATCACTCAATGAGGATGCCATAGAATGGTATAGAGGTTTACGTATTGAGAGTACTATTTAGAGAGCAATATGGTGATAAAATTGATTCAAGGTTTTTTTTAAATTAGTTTAATAATATTGCTAAAGGCTCAAATGAGGTTGTAGCTAATTTCAGTGTGAGATTTCAAAAGTCCATGAAACAGTTACCCCCTTATTTACAATCAAATGATAGTGTATACCTATTGAATTATTGTAATGACTATGATGCAAAGATGACCTATTGCTTATTGGATAAAAATACTCAGACATTGAGAGAAGATTTTAAGATGGAAATCCATATTGATAGTATCAATAGAGAAATTGGTAAGGTTGGGAGAAGGGATGATGTAAAAATCCTAAAAAATCCAAAGAGAGAGGATAAAAACTCTAGTGCTAAGGGAGGTTCACTTGAGGAAAAGATTGACAATGTTGTCAATTTTATGAAGGATATCAGCTATAGACTTGATAAGCAAGAAAAAGGTATATAAAATGAAAGGTCCAACTATCACAAGAATGAGACCTTGGCTGCAAGACCATCCATATAGCAGAAATTGGAATAATGGGAATCCCATTCATAACAATTAGAAGAATGATCAAAATAAGGTTCCTCTAGTTCCTCTACAGAAAAACTTAGCCAATTGTGATAATGAGACCCATTGGTGCATGTTTTGTCATTTGCCACATTCTCCTTACCAATCTATAGCTGCATAGTTGGTTGAGGTTGAAGAAGGTGTGACAAAATATTATGATCAATCTCATGAGGATTATGTTGAAGTAAATATGATCATGGATAGGTTTGACTTTGCTGATAATGAATGCTCATTTGATCTAGAGTCTCATGAACTTGATGTGGATAGCCAAAGACATATACCTAGTACATATCACTAACAAGTTCTCTCTGATGAAGATGATGATAATGATAGTGAAGTGTATGCATTGAAAGAAGTTGAAGATAATGTGTCTCTAAGGAGACCTTCAGATGAAGAAATCACAAGGTATACAGTGGCCTTGGCTACACAAGCCAAAGGTTCATATCATCTGAGAAACAAAACAATGGGTGGTGACCAAGATAGCCCTATTGGTCTCTTTATAAAGAGTAGAATGTGAAAGGAAAGGAACAAAATTTGATAGAAAAGCGGATGAACCTAATCCAAAGAAAGTAGGGGAGACAAAATTTGGGCCAACAAGGTTGATAAACTAAAAATGGATGGAGAACCCAAGTCCCCTGCTATAAGGACAAAAGCACAAAAGCAAAAGTATGAATCTACAAAGAATGATGTCAAGCCTAGAGCTAAAACAATAAGGAGAGTAATACAAAACAAGATATGCTCCCAATTTATTTTCCTAAATATACTACTATTGATATGTTTTAGTTTCTTAGTCAAGTAAAAAAAAATGTTCCTTTGCTTGAAATGATGAGAATTTACAAGCATGAACAAAAGGTAGTAGCCCTTACCAATGGTGCTACTACAACCTGTAATGAGCTAGTGATGTCCACTCCACCCAGAGTGAGTGAAAAGGAAAATTAAGAGAAAGAGGTTGAGGGAGTAATCACTAAGATCCATCATATCTTTCTAGGAAATTCAGTGATAGCCTATCCTGGAAAGATAGAACCATTTTTTATTAGATTGATTGTTGAGGGAAATTTCTTAAAAAAATGTATAATTGATTATGGATCATCTAACAATATAATTCCAACCAAGATCATGGATCAATGGGATTAAAAATTGAAAATTCCCCATGGAAAATGCTATTCTATGGACTCAAGGGAAGTCCCTATGACTAGTGTAATAAATGACCTTCCCTATAGACTAGCTACATACCCAGATAAAGAGTTCAAAATGAGTGTGGTTTTGGTAGATATCCTACCCAACTATGGAATGTTGTTGTCTAGAAAGTGGAGTGCTTCCATGGGGGGTAGCATGCTATGTGATACATCCTATGTTGCTTTCCTAATTGATGGTAAATATGTCAAAGTGGTTAGAGAACCAAATGTACCACATATGATTGAGCATGCTCATAAGGATGATATAATTCATTTTGTAGATATTTATATCAGTGAGTTTAAGGTGGAAGAGTTACCAAGAGAAAGTGATAGGTGGCCTACACACATAAATAATGAGGTTATAATATTATCTAATAAATATGGACTTATGAAGATGTATCTTGATGGTACAAGTTCTAAAGAGGGGTCTAGTGCAAGTATATTGTTGGTTTAACCTAGTGGAAACACATTTAAGTTTTCTTTCACTTTTTCTTTTGTTTGCACAAAAAATGTGGTAGAGTATGAGGCATTGCTACTAGGATTAAGGCTGGTAGAGAAGCATGGGATAAAGAAGCTAATGGTGATAGGTGATTCTCAGTAATATCCCAAGTAAGCTCCAGATGTGCATGTAAGAATCAAAGATTAAAACACTATAGAAATGTTGTTTGGGATTTTATTGAGCAATTTGATGCATTCAAAATTGACTGGATGGAGAGAGGTCAAAGTAGATTGGAAGACCTACTTTCCAATATTGCACTTAGACCTGATGACATAACTTTTGCAATTATCTCCAACGTTGAGGTACAAGAAAGGCCATCAATCCCTGATAATGTATATAATTGGAAAATCTTCAATGATGATGAAGACATTTTGAGGTTTTTTAAATGTGTTGATGAATATGAGAGTTAGGAAATTGACTTTGGAGCTTTTTTGAAAACATATATGGGAAGGATACAATCTTTGGAAGTGAAGTGATTCAACTGAAGATGAATAAGATTCACAAGGGCCTTGTGGCATTAGAGTGAGTCTTTGGCAATCAAGACAAAAAAAAATCCAAAACAACTACTACCCATCCAGAAGATTTAGAAGAAGTAAACTTGGGGATTGAAAATTCCCCTAAAAAGGTTTATGTGGCTAAAATGATGAAACCCAAGATCAAGGCAATGTTGATTTCCTTGTTGAGAAAATATAGAAATTTATTTGCTTGGTCATATGATGACCTGAAAGTATACATAGAGGAATTGTTCCAACATGAAATTCCCATAAAAGAAGATGCCAATCCTTTCATGTAGAAGCAAAGGCCCATCAATCCAACCTTAGCTCCAAAAATGTAGGATGAATCGTTCAAGCTAAGAGATGTTGACATTATAAATCCTATTAGGCATTCCTCATGGGTGTCTAATTTAGTGCCAGTCAAGAAGAAAAATGGTGATATAAGATTATGTGTGGACTTTAGAAATTTGAACATATCATCATTAAAAGATAACTATCCACTACCAAACATGGAAGACATGTTGCAAAAGGTAATTGGCTGTGAGTTATTGCCTATGATGGATGGTTTTTCTAGCTATAACCAAGTAAAATTGAAGGAGTCTAAGCAGTACAAGACTACATTTAGAACTCCATGGGGTACCTATGTGTATGTCAAAATTCCATTTGGTTTGACCAATGAAGGTGTTACTTTCCAAATGGCTATGGATGTAGCCTTTTCTAATTTTTCTAACTTGTTCTTGGAAATTTACTAGGATGATTTGACAACTTACTCTAAGAATGAAGAAGACCATTGCATGCACTTGGTGAAGATATTCATTAGGGAATTAGAATATGGAATCTCAATCAATCCAAAAAAGTGTGCCTTTGGATTTATTGAAGGAAAATTGTTGGGGCACATTATGTCCAAGGAGGGAGTGAGAATTGACCTTGAGAGGGTAGCTATCATTGAAAAGATTCCCCAACCAAAGAATGTAAAAGGTACTCAATCATTCTTTGGCTAGATTAACTTCTTGAGGAGATTTGTAACAATTTTTTTAGATATCATAAGACATATCTCCAAGATGTTAAAGAATGGAGAAAAGGTGGTTTGGAGTGAGAAGCCTAGTCAATAATTCAAGAGCATAAAGTAGGCTATCAAGGAGGTTCTAGTTTTGAAGTCTCCTGGTTTTCTAAACCAATGCATATTTTTTCTTTGCTTCTTTCCATACTAATGTTGTTGTGTTATTGCCAAAAATTGATGAGGCTTTGAACAACCTATTGCATTCTTTAGTAAGTTTTTATAGGCTATAGAACTTAAATATGATATGATTGAGAAGCAATCATATGCTTTAGTCAAGGTTGTAAACAATTTTAAAACTTACTTAACAAGAGCTATAGTGATAGCCTTTGTACCAAATGCTATAGTGAAGGACATCTTCACTCAGCAAGAAACTATAGGTAGGAGGTGCAAATGGATCAACAAGATCTAGGAGTTCAACATTGATGTTAATATTACCAAGTTATTTATAGGACAAGGTCTAGCTAAGCTAATGGCAAAGACTAACTTGGAATAAAAATAGATAAATCAAGTAGAATATATTAATGTTGCACCTATCTGTGATATGCAAATGTGTGGCTGGTATAGAAGAATAGTGAACTGTTTACAAAATTTGTAGTGCCCTACATATATGGCTAATAATGAAAAGAAAACCTTAAAGTTGTATGCCATTAAGTATGTAATTATTGATAATGAATTGTGGTGGAAGACTCTAGATGGTGTGTTGCTCAAATGTGTGGATGGAAAGAGAGCATTTGAATTTTTTCAAGAATCGCATAGTGGATTGTGTGGAAGACATTACATGGCTAAGACAACTAATCGTAAGATCTTAAGGGTGGGATTCTGGTGGCCCACTATTTTTAAAGATGCCCACAAGTTTGTTAAGACTTATGATGCTTTTCAAAGATTTGAAAGGAAGTTGAAATTCTTAGAGACTTTTCCACTCAAGCCTATTTATGTCTAGGCCCATTTCCATCAATGGAGTATAGACTTCATTGGTGATATATCAAAAAAATATAGTGGGGGGAATTCATGGATACTTGTTGTTACTGATTATTTCACAAAGTGGGTGGAAGCAATCCCCACAAAGAAGACAACAAGTAAAGTTGTGAATATTTCCTGATGAACAACATTCTAATTAGATTCGAAGTTCCAGAGAAGATCATTTTTTATAATTCTATGTGTTTTAGGTTACAAGAGTTCAAGGATTTTTGTGATAAATATTGGATACATGTTTCATACTCTTCACCTTATCATCATCAAGGGAATGGTTAGGCTAAATCTACCAACAAGAGCCTACTAAAAATCATTAAAAGAGTAATTAAAATGAACAAGAGGGCTTGGGACTCAAAGCTAAAGCTTTCATTATGGGCTAACAAGGTTACTATAAAGAAGGATAGTAGACATTCACCATTTGGTCTATTTTATGGTTTAGATGCTAGAATCCCTCAAAATAATCTGCTAAAGATGTATAAGTTTGTGCAAGAGTATGATGAGAATATATGTGATGATATACAAAAAGGGATTGATAATATTATATTTTTAGATGATACTAGAAGAGAATGTCATGACAATAATGCAAAGATGCAACTACAAGTCAAGCACTTGCATGATAAGAAATATTGTCCCATAAAGTTTGAAGTTGGAATTATGGTGTTGATGTGGAATGTAAGGGCTTAGGATAAGGGAAAGCATGGAAAATTTGAAGCATTGTGGTTAGGCCCTTATCTAATATCCAACACACATGGGGAAGATTCTTACTTCCCTCAGAGCTTAATAGGTGAAATTCTTGAACTACTAGTACATGGACAATTCTTGATGCCATATTTCTCCTAAAATATGCTCTTTTCCATGTATGTTGTACAGTCCTATAATTTTTTTCTATATGCTAGTTTGCTTTGGTATGGTCTTCTTTCCTTGTTCAGGAAATTCCTTGGTTTTTGGTCCATGTGCTTGGTTTGCTTCAACCATGATATCTATAATCTTTCCATATCTGCAAGAGGCATGCATCCCCAGTTGGAGCCACTGGAGGAACCCTCAAGTTTTCTTATTCCACTAGTCTAAAAATGCATTTCTATTGCTATCCATTTGGTATGGTGAGGCTAGGGTTTAAGGTTTTATGTGGGGAGTTGTTTTTACTTAGAATTTTTTCTAATTTTTCTAAACCCTTGGCCTTTTGGTTTATTCCTTTGTTGACTTGTTGTGGCATGTCCTCGATCATGTTAATGCATCTTATGTCTTTGAAGTTCATGAAGTAACCAACCCCTCATGGTTAGGTTTTTCATTTTCCTGTCACCTAAATCTTCCATGTGCTTTAGGTATAATGAATTCCATTATTTATAAGGTTGAAATTTTGACCTTGTTTGGCCTTTACATCCTCTACATAAAATTTTATTAAGTCTTTTAAGGCCTTGATCTACATTGTCCTTGGCGGTCCCCGTTTCAAAACTACTTGTGAGCACATGCAAAATTGTTTCACTTAATCTCCCCTTCATCACTTTGCTTATTTCTCATTGTGGATAATTTTGTGAATGCTTAACTTACATTAGCAATGTGCAATGAACAATGTTCCTATGTATCATGCATCACCGATAGGTTGTAAGTTTTGAGTTATGAATTGGAAATGCATGATAACCCTTTGAAATCTTTGCATTTTCTTCTATCATTCATCATGGATTGGTTGTAAGCTTTGAGTTCCAAAGTAGTGATGAGCAATGTGGTCCTATGTTCTAATGTTCCATCATTGATTTGAATTACTCTTGTGGGAAATGTTTCCTATTCCTTTTATTTTGAAATAGGTACACAAGGCTTGATCTTGCTCCGTCACCACTTCTCTCCCATTGCTAATGGGATCTAAATGTTGAGATGTGAATCAGTGATGTGTAATGGGAGATGAATATTATCAAAGGAGGAACTTGATCTAATGACAAATATCTTATCGTGCAAATGTTCGCATTGTTGATAGAACTCATGATAGAAGAAATGTATTAGTGATGAGTGATGGTCTCCAAACAAGATGTGACTAAGGTAAATACGAGGCAATGTGGTAGCATCCTAAGGGCATCATTTAAAGAAAAGGGGAAAGTAGTGAGGTGAAAGGAGAGCCACTAAGATGGCTTTAAAACAAGATGATCAATGACCAATGTTTAAACTCAAATGCGTAAGTGTCAGCTTACTTATGTGATATTTCTATTAGCCATTAATGGTGATACACTCTATTCTTTGGCCATAAAGAAGGTAGCTAGCTAGTTTTCTCACATTTGCAATCACAAAAGAGAAAAGAAGTTAATCAAAGTTCAAGGAGACAATTTGAGGAGCTATAGCAAACAGTTGCAGAGGTATTATCAATGAATTTTCACCTGGGTGAGAAAATCATCCCATCTTTTGCTACCAATTGCATTTAATTGAGATGGTTTGGGAATTACTAAGAAGTATACAATCTCTAAGTACTTAGGGTTTACTATGGTTTGTGCATTATGTATCTCCAATTGGGTTTGCAAGAACTGCATAAGGTCTAGAGGGTTTTATTTCTATAATTTGTTTCTTCATAATACAAACCAGTAGTTTTTTTCCATAAATTGAAATTTGCAAACCCTAGCCCTATCATTCTACAAAAAATGATTGAACCAAAACCTAATGAGTCTAGCATTAGGCTTGAGAGAAAAACTAAGTGAAAAATGGTTAAGAGACCCAAAACTCTAAATGTTACATTTGCACCTAAGCCAGAGGTACCAAAAGCACCTACAAAGCCCAAACTTGAGAAGAGAACCCATGACAAATTCATGGAAGGTGCAGCCAAGGATGTGAAGGAGGGAGGGTCACATATTGGAAAGAGTTCCATAGGGCATGTTGATGGAACTTCAAATTTTTGTTCCTTATGTTTCACTCATGCCCTACCTTTTGTCACTGGTCTTTCATGGTGTTGCAAAATTTCTAAGGGTTGGGGTTTTAGCTTTGTCTTCATGTTAAACCCTGGTGTTTACCTTATGCCTTGGTTAGGATCTATTTTGCTGTTACTTTTTGAGGGGGCATTAAAACAACTTATGCCCCATTGTTTTGTCTAGGCTAGGTCCCTTTGGTCTTAAATTTTATTTCCTCCATGGGTTTTATTTTCCCTAAATCTTGGTTGGCCCTGTGTTTCATCATTTAAAAACAACTTATGTCATTCTTGCACCATCGCCTAATGTGTGCCTTTTCACTTTTAATAAATGTTTATTTTGCAGGAAGGATCAGAATTCATGTAAAGGTCAAGGATAAGAAAAGTGGTAAATCATTAGTTATACTTCTTTAAGTGATTTAATAGAATTTTGAATTATTGTCACATTATATTTATTTACTAAAAGTTACTTATTTAAGTTGTTGCTTTTCAAAAAGTGTAACCTTTTGGTCATGTATTGAATTATTCTTATCTCTAATGATGATCACTCTCTTGTGGTTGTAAATTGAAAATATTTGGTAACCTATGTTTTTTGATTATTTGTAAGTGTAAAATTCAATTATGGTTTAACCTCTTTAATTCCTTTACTTGTTTGATTATAGTATGTTTTAATAATAATAATTTGAATCTAAAGAGTTGGTCAATATAGAAGATTAGATGTTTTCATATTTGAATTTATATGTTTTAGATTAAATTAAAAAAATATATAATGGTTATGACACACTTACATATATAGATAGAAAATTAAAAATAAAATAATTTTATATAAAGAAACAAAACTTAGTATTGTATATCAATAGCTTCCTTTTTGGGTTTTCCTTACCATTAATAATCATGATGTTTAAATAAAACTATAAGAGTATCATATATATTAATTTTGTAAATAAAAAGTTATTCATAAATTAAGGTTGTTTTGTTTTTTTAATAAGTTTTGAATAGAACTAAGGAATCCATGATAATATGTATTGTGGAAAACCAATGAATGTTGTGTTTGTGACTCAAGTTTCAAATATAGAGTATTCAACTTGGGATAAGGGTGTGTGTATAGGAGTGAATTTTCACCCCTTATGCAAATTCCCCTTTAGCCCTTCTCCACTTTAGAAGACCAAGTTCGAAGGCCTAATTACACATAAGCCCACTGCTTTTATTCCACTTGGTGATTGTTTTGAGCGTCAGTGGGGGAAATTTTGTCGGGGACACTCGCACAACACATAGACATCCATGTGGCATGCTTATGCCCCTGATAGATTCATGTGCTTGAACCTACAAAGATGTTACACTTCTCATTGGTAGTCGACTTGGAACACCCTCTTCGACCAACCAACCCAAATATGACCATTTTCTTCATATCTCCTTCAAATTCTCTTCTTCTACTTGTATTTCATCTTCTACACATCTTCTTCACAACTTCAAGTATTTAATTTCATCTCTTAGCACACTCTTCAAGCACTTTTAGCAGCCCTTTTGCACTCCATTACATAAAAAAAATTCTCCATCACTTCAGTAAAGCAAGTTTGGGACAACACCATTGAAGTAGAGGCTTGAGTACTCTCATTCTCTCCCCCATTAACCTTGAGTGCTCTTGGTGGAGGTTGTAAGCTTCCCATTCCTCTCCTCTATTACTTGGTTGAGTAAGAACATTTATTGTTTTGTAGTGTTTTAGTGTTCTTCATTACATTACTTTATTTATCATACTCACTTTCTTGGTTGTTGGTGGAGGTGGAAACACCTAAACAAGGGCCTGACTGAGGCAGGACCCTATATGCCCACCCAAAAAATTTCCTCCACTTTGTGTGTAGGTGGACGTGTTTTTGGGGAGCTAGCTAGTGAACAAATTTCTTTGTGAGATCATTCTTGCCACCTTAACTCTTGCATTTTTACTTTATCATATTAGAGAGTATTTTTTTACTTAATAATGTTATTTTGGCCCTTTAGTGGTAGTTAGCTAGGCCATTAGCTTGTTTTCCTAAGTTTGAACTTATCTCTTTAGCTGTCTGGTCATACAGATGCCAACGCACTTGAGAGATGCTAGCACACCATGCTGTCATCCCAGGACTGCACTTTCATCCTCAGACAGAGAGCTTCATGAGGTGTAGTGTTGAACCTAAAAAATAGCTCACCTAGCCCCATTCTATACTTTAGTTCTGTAGGGTGTTTGAAGGACTTTATAGTCCTTATCATTCTTGTCCTACATTTCCTAGCACCCTGTTAAGTTGAGGTAAGTTCTAGGGCAGCCTTCCGCTCTTGGCCTTATGTGACCTAAGGCCTTGAACGTGTTTGGTCCCCCACTCTTACATTTTTGGTGAACTTGACGTGAACCAATGTTTTTTCATTCATTGGTGTTGGGACCTCTCCCATGTACTCCATGATTGTTGTATTCCCAAGTATTGTGAAGGCTTACGAGCATCATAACCTAGTCTACAACTTACAAGTATATTGTTAGGAGAAGTGTATGAAACCTCTCGATGGAAAGGACGAAGTTCACTACCAATTTCTCTATAGGCATTTTCTTTGGTCCCACCGTTAGTGTATCCATGCAAGACAAGTTGTCAAGGGGCGAGGCAAGATTCTCTAATGAGACCAATCACGTCCCCACTCCTCCTGCATCTCCTACACCATCATTGGTGGATGAGTATGAGGCTGTTAAAATTCCTTCAAAATATGTCTTCACCCTTAGGAAAGGGTTGGATGCATTAGAAAATCAATTGGAAAGGAACCTAAAGATGGATAGGGCTGCTTGGGTCATTGGTGAATTAAAGTACATGATTGGAAAAGATCGAACAAGCTTGGAACTCTTAGCTAGTCTTACTAGTTTGACAAAAGCATGTGCTCTCGTGAACACTCCTAGCATTATGTGAGGAGCCACTTTTGAGGACTATGAAGGAAATTTAGGAGTATCGATACCTCCCATGTCTATCTACATGTCTGATGTGTTCCCTTCTATCAGCATCCTTCTATCTCTAAAAAACCTAAAACTATCAAAGTAAACAAGGTCCCCTTGGGACCCCTCATGTCACCTCTAGTGGTGGAGGTTTTGGCAGGATGAGTGGTGGAGACTTTAGTAGTGGTGGTGGATTTGGCATTGGAGGTGGTGTTGGTGGAAGTGGTTCTGGTGGAGGTCATGGTGGTTGCTCTAAAAGTGGTGGTGGTTCTAGCAGAGGCCCTACCAGTGGTAGTTCTATAGGTGGTTTTGGCAGTGGTTCTAGAGGAGGTTCCTCTAGCCCTCTATCTTCTAATGACCCTATTCTGAATACCCCTCTTCAAAATATGGGTAAGATGTAGAGCTAGTTGGCGAGTCTCTCCCAAGCCTCTTCCCAACCTATCTTCCAACCCTTCTTTTGGCACAACCTATTGTCAGTTGCAATTTTGAACACTCCATTCCTGCAAGTAATGGAGATCCCTAAGTTTGAAAATTATGGTGGTAAAGAGGACCCGCAGACACATGTGCCTTCCTTTAATGCCTTGTGCATTGATTTCTTCCACCATGATGTATTAATGGTGAAACTATTTCCCCCGATCACTTGAGGATACAACACTAAAAAGGTATTATTCCTTGCCTGACAATTCTATTTTCTCATTTGAAAAAATTGTAAATCAATTCCTTAGACAATTTCAAGCTAATATCGAGTTGAAGATGACCTTCTCGGATCTCATTGGATGTAAACAAGGAGATAACAAAAAAATCATTGATTTCATAGCATGCTATCAAACACTTCTTTCAAAAATATTGTATCAATTGCCTAATTTTGACGTGCAGAAAGTATTCATAGGGAACTTACAAAGGCCTTGGCAAGAGAAGTTCGCCCTTTGAAGTACCCTTCTTTCGTGCATTTGTGTGTATCCCTATGAGAGTACCAATAGATGGGTGTTCATTTCAGGGGATGCTCCTCACGCTCTCATTCTAAGGGAAATTCCATCATATCAATCTCTAGGAAAGGTAAGGCCATTACAAATGTAGTAGCCGCTACTAATGACAACAACATTAGATGTAACCAAAAGTTCACAAAGTTATCAGAATCTTATTCTTCTATCTTACAAAAGTTGTTGAAGGATAAGATCGTAACATTGTCCTAATCCTCTTAAGGAGAATTACCCTAATTGGTATGATGGAAGCACTTATTGTCAGTACCATCAAGTTAATGGACATGTTACTGAATGTTGTATGCAGTTGCATCATGAGATACAAGACCGCATCAAGGACAACACCATTCGTCTTGATGTGAGTAAACAAAATGCTAACAAATTAGTGGAGAAAACTAATAGTGAATTGCACATATACATAGACCAATTTTTGTCACATTTTGCTAACATGATTATCAATCCCATTTATTATGTTACTCAACCTAAGGCCTATGTTAACATGGTCATGGTGACCTCTACTGCTCTACCTACACCCAATTTTTCAAACACGACATTCACATCACAAGACTTTCCCTTAAACAGCAAGCCCTCTCCCCTCTACATTCCCACTTGCCTCAATGGTAACATTGTGATAGGGGTCTTGGTGGGACCCACGAGCCATGTGAATGTCATCACAAAAGAAACATTAGTATTAAATTCATTATAGAGGGAAGAATATGATGAAACAAAGTCTACCATCTATACACACGATGGTATGAGTCTCAAACCATATGGCTCAATAACTTTGTCCTAGTTAGACCTAGGGTTGTTGGCACAATTTTTGATGTTATTTTGGAGTCGTATTTATTTAGGCTGAAGCTAGGTATACCCTGGCTAGCTTCCATGAATGAAATCACCTCCATTGTTCACAAATGTTTTAAATTTTCCCACAAGGGTGTCATGCATGTAGTGCATGACACTGGATACCAACCCTTGGTGTCCCATGGTGGATATCCATTGGATCACTTTTGTTCTGCCCTAGTCAGTTTGTTTCCTCCAAGAACAGACCTACTTTACAAGAATTATGTAGAGTATAATACTGGGGGCAAGGGATAGCCAAAATTGACCCTTTCTATGATACAACGGTTGGTCACCTCCTCTTCCCGAGAGGAGAAATCTCCACCGACCACTCCCCCTCCCCAAAAGAGAGAGGAGAAGTTTGCACTGGCTCCCTCTCCTTCTCGTAAAGGCAAAGAGAAGGTTGTCTTTCCTTGGACTACCTCATCCTCTCCCCTTTCTTGGGAGGAGTATTGGATGAGTCAGCCTGACAGCTATCTGTTGAGTCTAATGATACCTCCTTGGCATAGGCCCAAGCTCAAGATCTCAGATCTCCCTAATGAATACCCTGAACCATGGTATTACTTATATGGAAGAAAGACAAGTTCTCAAAGGGAATTCAATCCACAGCCTCCTACCACTCTTACACCTAAAGCAGTGAATGGAAAGAGGCTTGTTTCTAAGGCTCTTGAGTCGACTCCCCCCACCGCTCCTCAACCTGCTCCTCCTGCTCTCGTGTAGGAATTTGTTCCTCTACCAAAGATAACCGTAGTGGCTGTTCCCATGGTTGAGTAGGACCTTCCTATCCCTTTGAAACCTCCATCTTCCAACTCAAAGAGTTGTAGAAACCACCCTACGTGCGAGTGCAAGCACCAGAAAAAGGCTCTCCTAGCTGAGTAGGCCACCTCACAAAGGAAGGAGGAAGAGATGAATACCCCTACTTTAGTGCCTCTTGTATTGTATTCCTCTCCCCTTCCTTATGCTTCCCTTGAGTCTAGTTCTATATTAATTTTGGCTTCCGCTACGAGTATGAATGTGCCTAACCCCAAGGGCGTATAGGTGTTCATCGCTCCTTCAGTGGATCCACCTTTGTTGATATCCATTCCAGATATCTAGCCTTTCTTGAAACCCATGGATTGACTAATACCTTGGTTGTATCCACTATGGTTCTTTCCTCCTCTTCCTTTGCACCTCTAGCCTCGTCTGTGGGGAGTTCGTCTCCTCTGACGAACCAAAAGGTGGAGTGTGGTCCATCTAGTAATGAAGGACGTAAGAGGAGCCCACCTTCTTCACAAGGTGGTTCCGTGCTGACTTGTTTTTTCCTAGTGACAGAACCAGTCCCAACTTCCCTTGAATCCATCACTTCTCCTGAGTCATTCGGCGAGCCTAGTAGTGAACCTCAGGCACGGCCTATCCCTTCCACTCAAGTTAAACACAATACTCCTATAGGGTGCATGTTTAAATTTGTGGATGAATTTTTGGCCTTGTCAGCGATCTTCACGAAATCACTGACCCTAGCTCCACAATAGCTCGGTGAAGGAGACCTTGTGGGGCCTTCTTCCTTGGCCCTTATTGTGATAGGACTGAACACTCCTCTTAACATCCCGCCATTGTAGGATTTTCCTCCTTCCCCCTATGATGACCCAAAGTGGGAAGCGAATGACCTCCTGGTTGATCAGTGTTAGGAGGTCTCTTCTTGATCTTGTGTGTGTGTGTGTTTTGTGATGTGTTCCCCCATGATCATGCTACGTGTTCCTGGATGAACCTTGTCACCCCTATTGGTGCTTGGATATAGGTATGGTTTTGTGTCATAAACCTTCCTCTATTTATAAACCTTCCTCTATTTGTATCATCATTCGTCCATGTTTGTGCTTGATTTTCAATAAATTCAGGATGATGCAAAACGTTGGGGGCTTTTAGGCTTCCCTTCCCTATTGACCCAATATTTTATTTTTACTTTGTTTTCTTATGCATTATTCACATGGTCTGATATAGTATGGGGTTGATGATAGTTCATTCATATATATATATATATATGAGTAGTTCTGACCATGAAATATCAGGCTACCCCTATGCCCTTTGTTTGTGTTTTTCTCTTTTTCTTTCCCTTTATATTTCTCTCTTATTTTCTTAAGTTGTCCCTCTCATGTTTGACAATCCCTTTCCATAACATTTTGATTTTGAAAAAATGCATCCATTGCAAACAAATATTTTCTCAAAAATCTTTGCAAAACTTTCTTCAAAATCGCATTCTCAACTTGGAGCCTTGATGAAACATGTTTCCTTCATCATGGGTTCATAAAGAAAGAACTTGAAAACCTTCCTCCAAAGCGGGAACAACTTTGACCTTCCCCTCACGTGGGGGCATATTATTCCTTTCAAATTCCTTGATGAAGTGAACATCTTTCAAAAGGATCCCTTGATGATGGGTCAATTTGAGAAGGAAAATATCTGCTTTCAAACTGTGCATCCCTTGAGTGGACCCCTTCTTTACGATGGGTTCCCAAGGGACCCCTTTGAAAGTCTTCTAAATTATCGATGGTTTGTGCGATTGTTTGCTTGCTTGCCTACGTGGCTACATCCTAACCCTATGGAGTCCACTTTCTTAGGTTTCCTCCATGTGAGATATCTTGGGGGATACCTCTTTGCAAGTCTGAGAGCCTATAGGGAACTTCCTTTTATCTTCCTCTATGGGAGATATCTTGGGGTGGCTCCCCTATACGTTTGTGAGCCTATAGGGCACTGTCTTGGGTTTCCTCCATGAGAGAGATCTTGGGGGTTACCTTTCTTATAAGTTTGTGGGTCTGTAGGGAACTTCCTTGTGTATACTTCATTCAAGAGATCTTGGAGAATACCTTTCCTACAAGTCTGCAGATCTATAGGGCACTTTCTTGGCTTCCTCCATGTGCGATATATTAGGGGATGCTTATCTGGTATCCTCCATGTGAGAGTTCTTGGGGGACACCTTCCTTGTAGGTTTGCGGGCCTGTAGGGCACTTACTTCATGGGGATTCCTTCATGTGAGAGATCTTGGGGGTTGCCTCCTTGTAGGTCCGTGGGCTTGTAAGATACTTTATTTCTTCAGCTTCATAGTTCTAAGAAGCTATGAAGTCCTTTGCTTGCCCTGCACCTTCAGGTTTGTCAGATCATGGTTTGCTTCCTTGACACTTCAGGTATACATTTCTAACCTTATTCATTATTTTATCTAATTTATCTAACCACTCATCAATACTCATGCTCACTAAAGTGGGGGGAAAATGTATAGAAGTGAATTTTCACTCCTTATGAAAATTCCCTTTTAGCTCTTCTCCACTTTAGAAACCCAATTTTGGAGGTATAATTACACATAAGCCTATTGCTTTTATTCCACTTGGTGCCTGTTTTGAGTGTCAGTGGGGGAATTTATGTCAGGGACGTCTGTGTGACATGTAGACATCCATGTGACACACTTATGTCCCTCAAAAATTCTTGCAACTAAACTTGCAAAGGCATTACATTTCTCATTAGCAGTCGACTTGTAACACCCTCTTTAGCCAACTGACCCAAATATGGTTGTTTTCTTCATCTCTTCTTCAAATTCCCTCCTTCTACTTGCATTTCATCTTCTACACATCTTCACAACTTCAAGCATTCAACTTCATCTCTTAGCACACTCTTCAAGCACTTTTAGTAGCACTTTTGCACTCCATTTCAGCAACACCTTCACTCCATCACTTCAGTAGAGCAAGTTTGGGACAACACCATTGCAATAGAGGCTCGAGGACTCTCATTATCTCCCCCATTAGCCTTGATTTCTCTTGGTGGAGGTGGTAAGCTTCCCATTTCTCTCCTCTATTACTTGGTTGAGTAAGCACATTTACTATTTTGTAGTTTTTTAGTGTTCTTCATTACATTAATTTCTTTATCATACTCGCTTTCTTGGCTACCCATGGAGGTGGAAACACCTAAATGGGGGTTTGACTAAGGCAGGCCCCTATACAACCACCCAAAAAATTTCCTCCTCTTTGTGTGTAGGTGGACGTGCTTTTGGGGAGCTAGCTGGAAAACAACTTTCTTCGTGAGATCATTCTTTCCACCTTAACTCTTGCATTTTTACTTTATCATATTAGAGATTATTGTTTTTACTTAATAATGTTATTTTTTCCCTTGAGTGGTAGTTATCTGGGCCTTTATCTTTTTTTCCTAGGTTCAACCTTGTCTCTTTAGTTGTCTGGTCGTATGAATGTTAGCGCACTTGAGAGACACTAGTGCATCTCATTGTCATCCTAGGACCGTGCTTCCATCCTCAAGTAGAGAGCTTCCTAAGGCATAGTGTTGAACCTGAAAACTGGCTTGCCTAGCCCCATCCTATACTTCATATCTATAGGGTGATTGAAGGACTTTATAGTCCTCATCATTCTCATCTTGCATTTCCTAACACCTTGTTAAGCTAAGGTAAGTTAGGGCAGCCTTCCACTCTTGGCCCTTTGTGACCTAGGGCCTTGAACATGGTTGGTCCCCCTCTCTTACAGTGTGCTAGAAATTTTGGATGATCTACCTATGCATACCCTTGTGTTAATTATATTTTATATCAATTTAAATGTAAATTTGTTGATCATGTTTAATTATATAGTAGAAATTCCCTAGTGTCGATCTCTCCAATTGGAAATGGGTCCACCAATGTACTTGAGGTTGAGGGAAAGGTCTGTTCATAGTAACATTGTGACTTTTCCTTGATGTCCTTGAGCTAGATATAGGACTGATGTTGGAAGATTATGAGTTCCCTTAAAAAATTAAGTTGGGTCTACTCCTTTACTTTTAGGACCACACTGGTTGGTCCATAGTGTAAGAATTTTTTCCTTTAGTTTTGTTATCCTATGGGTTGAGAATGGGCCTTTTGTGCCAAAATGTTGGATAATTTTCCTCTTGGACTGCAAACATTGGATATTTAGAGGCATGGGTTTTGGATGCAGTTCATGGAGAGGAGATATCATTATAGTCTTATTCTATACAAGGGTTAAATGTTCAATAGTCATGAGACATAAGTACTATGGGAAAAGAGAGAATATAATGGAAATTATTTTAATTTTATCACCTTTAAAGATTATAATGAAATAAACTTCAAGGTTTGTGATAGTGTAATATCACAATGATATTATTCACAATATTATCTAAGTGATAAACTTGGTAGTGTTTGTGATAGAGTATTGTGACACTAAACAATGTTCTCATTGAGCGATATCCAATTTATCATTTGAAAAATTACAAATAACCTATATGTGGGATAGTTTAGATATATATGATTTATGGATAAGTTGACTTGAATGTCATGGGTTTTGTGGGACTATGCTTGATTATTATGTGGATATGTTGTGGTTTAAGGCCACCATGATATTATATTCTTAAGTGGTTTGAGACCACTATGCATTTTTTGGCTATATATATGTGGTTTGAGACCACCATTCCCCTCCACTCCTTGAGTGGCTTTAGAGAAGTCGCATAGGGGATGTAATGCATAAAATTGTGAAATGTGTCTTATTGTTGATTTACATCTTGATTGATGATACATTTTTTTCAAAATTGATGCCAATAGTGTTGTTTTTTTTAACTAATTAAACTTGTTTTAAATCTTGCAATGATCCATTTTTTCTCAAAGACTTAATTTGATTTAAATGGTTTCAATTAGAGTTAAGATTTTTCGCTATTACTTTGATTATTCTTTACTTTTTTTTATAAGATTTTTATTGAAAATTTGAAAATATTGTTTTACTTTCTTAGTTTTGAGGCTTTCTTAATGATTTTGTACTACTAGAATATGTGGCATAATTTAAAATTTGTAAACTACCATATCCAATAGGGATCCTTGAAAATTTGTATGGGGGTGCAAATGTGCTAAGAAATTTATATTGTGAGGATGTGGCTACAAATGGGACCAATATGGGATGATCATAATCCATTTCCCTTAGTTCTTATGTGATTCTTTGTGTACCTTCCTTCTTGGAGGATATTCCCCTTACACAATTAAGGGGAAGGTGATAGGAAGTGTATGGAGGGGTCGTAAGAAGGGGACCTCAAGACCATTTTTTTAATATTATCATGATTCTATGGTTACTTAGTGATGGCATAATGAATTTGCAATTACATGGTATTTTAGATTATAGTGATAAGGCATATAACTATTCAATGGTATTTGACATCATTTATCCTCATATATCCCATTGCATGAACCTTGTGGTATGAACTAATGTTGTGTCAATAGTAGGTGTGCTGTAAGCCAATTTTTTGTGATGTGAATACTTTGAATTAATCATAAAAATTGATGTAATAGAATATAGTGAGTGCTTTCTTGCAATGTGACTTGATTTAAGAACTCGATAAGCATGTTATTGTGGAATGTTGTATAGAATTATGTAATTAATGATGATTGATATGAAATCCACACTTGGATATATATGTGTAATGTGGTTTTTAATAAGCACATAGTTAATATGAGAAGTAATGTGAATCCAACCTCCACACATTTTATTTACTATATTAGTATGAGTATAATGTAGATAAAATTAACTATCTTAGGTTGTATTTCTATATAACATATGATTTTAGATTTTTCTTAAGTCATTATGTAGTAGAATAAAATTTATTGTTAACATACTTTAAATTCATCATAAATAAAGTAGTGTGTGTGGATATGAGTAAAATTTCCCTAACCCTTAGGGACTTCTAGGAGGAAATTGAATCTAAGTGGAGGGGAGTGTAAGGTCTAGATTTAGTTTAACTTGAAGTTTTATTTTAATGAATTAGTATTGTTATAAATATGGGATGAATTAAAGGATTAAATTATCAATTGATCATGTATACCCCCACCTTTGAGGACTTCCAGGAGGAAGTCCAATCCTAGGGGACATGTCAAACCTCACCTTTTTGTGATCTTATTAATTTTATGTGTCTTTGATGTTTCTTATCAAATGTTTCATGTGCTTCATGTTTGAACATTATACATGAGTTTTATGAGTTATGGTTATTCCTATACATCAATAATATTCATATGCTTGGTTGTTATTGGATATAATTAACTATATACTTTTATCTAACTAATGGTTGTTATGATTTCTCTATGATAACCATATGAGTTGATCTTGATTTTCATTTATGATTGATTATTGGTTACATGTTAATTATTGTTAGTGGTAGTGTTAGTATGTTTATTAAATGGATTACATTATGTTGACAAGGTTGAGATGATGGATTTTATTAATATTAGATGAAATTATTATTAGATGATTACATAATGTAGATGTGTGAGTAAGCATTATTATGGAGATGATATTTGATACATTAATATTACTTGTAATGGTTATTGATTTAAAATAATTTCTATATTATTTCCTAGATTATTATTTTAGATAATAATTTAAAAATAAAATAAAAATTTACAGTGTTAATTTAATAGTTACTTTCACTATTATTATTTATATGATATACTAACACCTTTTGTTGAGTGAACAAGTAATTTTTTCCAATGGTGGTTGGGATCACATAGCTACTTATATGTTATTTTTAGTGTAATATTTGACCTTGTCTCATTTGTATTACTAGGGTCTTGTGGTTCATACTCTGAAATATTTTATTATAGTTGTTATGCAAATTTTGTATAAATGTGAAAGTCTATTTAATTATCTTTCAATTTTATTGAGTGCGTTTTACTATTCTATGATTTTGAGTTCCTTTATAAGATTTATTTTTTATTTTATTATCTTAAAATGTTCCTAGGTGTAGGACCTATAGGTTAGGGGTTAAATTTTAATACAAAATTCCTTAAATGGAGTTCAGAACCCATTCTACTTTACTAATTTTGAAAAGTGGCTAAAAATAGAATTGGTTGGGTAGTTTAGGAAATTAAAAAGAGTTAATTTCTATTAACCTCCTATTTATTCTTTCTCCTTGAGTGGAGAAGGGTATTTTTCTTTGGAATTATTCTTGAGTTATTTATTTTTTCATTTAGTAGAGGAAAAAAATAATTGAAGGAAGATAAGAAGGACCATAGAGGAAGGAAAGATGAAGGAGAGGATTTGGAGAGTCTTCTAAAACTTGGATAACAATTATTATGGTAGGTTCTAAACCCTTTGTTAGACCTTTGTTTGATGTAGAATTTTCTTAGGAATAGTTTGCTATGTTTATGAAATCCATGTGAAAATATATGATGAATCCTTACGTCTTTGTTTGTGAATTATGTAAGTTGTTCATGGGTACGAGTACCCACCTTGTCTAAATTTGTGCATAAATAACCATTATATGTGTATAAGGTGAAGAGGAAAAGAATGCAAATGAAATTGTTGTAATGTGCTAAGTTTGGTAATGTGAATGTTATGTGGTGAAATTTTGGTTGGAAATATATGACACTAGTGTTTCCTATAAAAATTATGAATTGTATGTGTGAGTTTTTGGGATAGCTATGTGACTCCTAGATTGAGGGTGGGTTGAATTTACAAGCCTATGGTTGGGTGGAGATCCCATTGGGAAAGATTTTTTTTTCTTTGTTGATATTTCTCTTCCAAGTACATTGTTGAATAAGGAAGATTATCTTGGGAATTTCAACATTTATTTTTCAAGAGAGAAACATGTTGGTACTATGGGATTTTATAAAGTTTTTAATAACCTAGGGATGCTTTGTAATTTATAGTTCAATTGTGGTTGAAAGTTTATACTTTTATTGTTGAAATAGCATAATAAGAATGCATGTTAGTTTTTGTTATCTTGGAGGATTCTAAAATTCAAAGGATAAGACTAATTTATAAAGAACCAAGTGTAAATGAAATATTTTTGTATAGGATGTTGTTGTGTAAATTTTTAATGCATACATTTTTAAAAAATGTTTAACTTTAGTAAAATAAAAAATTTAATGTATATTGCAAGGTACTTTTATTATAGAAATAATCAATAATAATTTTAGAAAATAATATCAAAGAATCAGCTTAACCCACTTGATTAATCAATTGTTGAGGCTACAACACTATTGTCCCTATGCCAAACAATAAACTACTATGAACTAGTTTCAAATATTTGATCATAAAAATTGATAAACACGATATTGAAATATATAATTTTTTAAATTATTAGTCCTAAAAAATAATATTCAAAAATTGTTAACCCCAATCACCAATTGTGATTTATTAAGAAAATATTGGCACCCTTTTTATAATAATAATCAATCATAAAATAGTCTTACATAATGGATAACAAAAAATTATAGACAAATAATTAGAAGATACAATGTAAAGGGCTTATTTAAAACATATATTTTTATGACATATCCAAAAATGAAATCAAGCCAATAAAATAATTAAAATTTATGATTAAAAAATTACTATCATGTACTTTAAAACTAAAAAAAAAATGACAAACAAATTTTGAAGTAGATGGGGGAGTGTTACGTGATTCATATGGTCAGCTTGTTTCTATTGTGGCACTCCTCTAGGAACCCAGAGAAACCACTATGCAGAAGCTTTAGCTGCCTACCATGGCTTAACATTGGCTCAAGAGAACGAGATCAAAAAACTTTGGTTGGAGGGGGACTCCTTGAATGTGGTTAATTTTTTGAAGAAATTTAGCCCTCCCTCCTAGACTATCGAGCCTATAATTGAGGACTCCATAACTATCTTAAACACTTTTGAAGATGTCTATGTTTCTCATGTCTTTTAAAGAGGCTAATAATTTATCCAATTGCCTTGCAAGTATGGGGGTGGTTGCTCCTAGGTGTTGGGACTATAACAATGTCTTACCCATTGAAATTCAAACTATTATAAATGATGAAAAAATATCACATGTTTAAAGTGATGGTTGGAGGGGTTCCTAGAAGTAATAGTTCATCTTCAAATAATTGCCTCTTTATTTTGAAAAGACATATGTATTGTTGCATTCACCTTGGTTTCTATGGGAGTGATTTTGGAAATCACTCAAGGCTTGTAGCTATGATGTCAACTAGTACTAAGGCTATCAGGTTTACACGCTTTGTGGGTGGTTGTTTCTTCTTGTGCTTTCCAACATCCATTTTAATCTAACAAATTTCTTTTTGGGGGAGATAGCTTTGGCTTCTTGTGGGTAGTTAAGCATGGGGGTGATAGATGCAAAATCTAGCCTATGACTTGTGAGGATACTAAGGTGAGTGGCTAAGTATGGTAGATCCTTGAAAGGGGGGGTGTAATTCCTTACATGATGAAACTCCATGGTTTTGACTCCCAAGTTTTGCAAGAGTTTGTGAATGTCTGACACAATAGGATTCTAAGAATATTGGAGTGGAAGTTAAAATTATAGAGAATTTGATAACAAAGGTGTCCAGTCTTTCCATAAAAGGTAAAAAAATTATATAGGGATAGGGAAACCTCTAAATCTATTAAGGAAAATTTCTTAAAGGAAAAAATAAGGTGAAGCTTAAGAAGTTGGGGTGTGGGGGATATGACAAGTTATTGTTGAAGCCAATTTGGAGGGTGGTGGGGATGGATGTTATGAGGTACTTTACTCTAGATGGTAGGTTTTCTATGGTTTATGGCTACCATTTTATGTTGAAATCAATCATTTTAGACATAATAGGGTGGTTTCATTTCCCTATTATCTATTTTTATCTTTAGAAAATGGCATTTTAGATCACCGTAAGAATTTGAGTAACCCTTATTTGCATGAGGGGTTAGTGCTCCTAATAATTGAGCATATTAAGGAAAAATATGTTATTGAAAATCCCAAATTGCATAAAGGTCACAAGGTCAAGGAAACCCCCACTAATTTTGACATAGGTGATGATTCAGAGGGTGATGAAGAGAAGGATGTTTGGTCTAACTCCTTTAAGGACTCCCCATAGGATGACTTTGCAAATTACTCCAGTAAAAGGGCTAGGAAATAGGAATCCCCTTCATGGTCCATGAGCTCTTATATAGATTTGGAGTTGGAAGGGGAAGTTAAAGGTTTTGAGAAGAAAAAAGGGAATAAAAGAAAAGTAGAGTCTCCCATCCATCTAGTGTGAAAAGAAGAATATTCTTAGGGGAGGGAGAAATGAGGAAGGTATGGAAGTACTCCATTGAAAATTGTGCCCCTACATTAGGTAAAGGGAAGTAAAAGGTTGGAGAGGTTGTGAAGGAGCCATTGGGAGGCTTGGAGCATCTTCTTGAGGATTTGATGAAGAGGAAAGGTAACAGAGATATCAGGGTTCCTCTTGATAGTGATCGTTAGAAGATCACTAATAAGGTGATTGATCTAGATGATCATTTTTTTGGAGCCGAGTCTATTGATAGAGGTAAAGATAAGGTGGACGCTCGGTTGGTAAGTTTCAAACTATTTCTAAAGCTCTTTAGTTGATGGATGGTAATAATTTTCTTCACTTAGCGAGAGAGGGGACATGTAACATTTTATTGTTTATTAAGCGGCTTTTGAACGAATTCAAGCTACTTAACATAAAGGTGGACTCTATGGCCTAGTTTAATATATCTCTCACTAATAGTAACAAATCAGAAATATTGGTCACTCATAAGGCCAAAAATATGAATCATGCCCTCAATACATTTGTCGTTGATGTTGAAAAGTTAAAGGAAGATCATGAATATAGGATGGTAGCTCTTGAACATAAAGTTTCAAATATTCATGAAGATGTATCCACCCTAGTTAGTGTGATTCATGTGTCATTTCAGAATAATGTGGAGGGATTGGCAGTTCTAAATGAAAAGCCAAAAAGTGGATTAGTAAGCCACTACGCAAAGGGAATGAGGTGCAAGATTTGGAGGATGTGAACTTATTAGGAAATGTTGATAAAGATAAGGAGGTTGGTCCTTGCATTAAGACCAAGAGTAAAAAAAATAAAGGTGGAATGGTCTCTGTCAAAGAGCTTGATGATGTTATCAAGATGCATGACAAAGTAATTTCTAGTGATGTGGAGGCAATAAAGGTCCTAAATAATTTGCAATAATTTTTGTCTCTCTATGTTAGGCCATGTTTTTTTATTTTCTTTTATGTTTGCTTATTGTTGGTTCATTTGATGGTTTTTTTTCTTTGGGATTTCTTGGTTTTAATGTTTATATTTTATAGCAGCATGTTCCTTTTATAAAGGGTTTTAGGACCCCTTCAAAACCCATTTTCCTAATTTAAAAAAATTGAAGTAGAACTAAGTAAGAATTTTATGAGTTCATATTAAACCAAGAGAGTTGAAATATGCCGATAAGGATGACGTTTGATGGTCAAGTCGCTTGGTTGTACTGATGACCACTAGGGCTCAAACCCTTGTTGGGCCAAAGTGCTTGTAGGCCTTGTCCCTTCATTGGGCCATTGCGCTCATGGGTTTGGTAGTATCTTGTGGTCTCTTGTACCTAGTTCATAGCTTCGGTCAAGAGCATTTACCCCTAATAATTTGGGTGCATTGCACCTTTTTTTTTAAAAGAGAGAGAGAGAGTTGAAATATGTTTCTTTCATATTCTTCCTCTTTCTAATTTACAACAATTATTTATGAACATATATATCAATATATTTTTTATTGCAAATAATTAATCAAGTGGAAAAGAAAGAAAATGAATGATAATAATTGAAGAACTAATTTTAAAAGAAAGAATGTACATGGAAATCCAAGAAGAAATATGATTATATAGAATTTCAATCTAGTTGGGAATTATTTTTTAGTTGGAAATTTAAAAGCTTAGTTAATTTATGCTTAATAATTATTTTAGTGTTGGTGAAAATCAAAAGACTATATTTTCCTTTTAAGAAGCCAACTTAAGAAAATTAAATAAACTATTTAATTCTCTTATTAACTTTAATATTTAATATTCAACCTCAATTATTTTCAAGAATTCAAACCTCAAAATTAGAGTTGTGATATTTTCAAGTGTATTAGTTTTGAATAATGATTAAACAAAATAGTCATATTTGAATTGAGTATAAATACAAGGAAAATAAATTGGTCAAAACAAACCTTAAAATTAATAAAAACTATAAATTTAGAAATTCATTTTATAGTTAAAATATATATAAGATGGATGGTGGAGCGAAGGAGAGACCAGGGGCCGAGATGAGCTTAGGATTTTTGTGAAAGAGATCCAAGTAGGTGGCCCTTTAACCAGTGGAATGGGGGAAGGTCGCAGAACCCACAATGGTGAGCACCACAACAAGCATGGAAGGCTCCAACAAAAAATGGACAGAGTTCTATCAGGTTGGAAGGCGATAGTCCAATGTCCCTGGATCAAGATGCAAGAAATAAATGGGGGTATGCTAGTATGTGGTTGACTGGTCCGGTGGACATGAAGAAACTAGAGAAGAAGTTTTGGAGACCAAAACAATAGGAGAATCAACAGTCCTCGAAATAGGTAAACCCTAATTTCAAGCAAACCACAATAGTTTCCTTAATGATTGATGGAAAGGAATGGAATGATTCAATGAGCCATTTTAATGAAATATCCTCTTTTATGAAGTGGAGTGGGCCTTGGTTGGCCTTTAAACATGTTAGAAACTGGTGTGATGAACATTGGGGAAAAACAACGATGTTGAAAACCCTTCCAAATGGCTTTTATCTAGTAATCTATCTACATGCCAAGGATAAGGAGTGGATTCTCAACAGTGGACCTTTCTTAATGGGGAGCAAGAGTTTCTTTTAAAATATTGGACCCCGAATTTCAACCAAAAGAAGGAAGCCATTATGGAGGTACCAATTTGGATAAGACTTTACAATATTCCACATGAGTATTGGGATGAGGAAACCCTAAGGTTAATAGGAAACAAACTGGGTACCTTTGTAAAAGTGGGTGAGGCAGTTACAAACAAATACTATAGTATGTATGCAATAATTTGTATTCTATGGTAGGTGGCACATCCCCTTCCTAGGATGGTGGAGTTGAAAGTAGGAGAGGGAACTTGGAAACAAGAGATTGAGGTTGAAGAAATGATTGAAATGTGCTCTATTTGCAAAGGACTAGGGAATCATGTGGGAGAATGTAAGTATTTGGAGAAAGGAAAAGGTTTAGGTTTAAATTCTTTAAATAATTTATTGATTTTGAAGGAAAATCTCTTTCACGAAGAAAATACTGAGTTCCCGGAAGTAATGTCGAATTTCCATGAGATTTTTGTTGAGGACCAATGGAGTTTGCATAAACCAGACGTGTTCTTGGATATGTGGGCTAATGGGAAAGACAATGAAGTTAGTAGAATACTAGAATGGAGACTAGAGGTGGTGGCAAGGAGCCTAGAGGGCTCCCACTTGGACATGGCACCTATCTGGGACAATAGTGAGCCCCCAGTAAGTGAGTATGAAGTGGTAAGGAATGGTTGGGATGATTAGGAAAAAATTATTATGGGATCTATCCCAAAGGAAAACCCTAGAATTTCATGTAAGGAGGCTAAAAGTAGTGATCAAAGTTGAAGTGTTGAAATAATGATTGACTTGGCAAGGAAATAATCTATGAAAATGAGCACTCTAGCACAGGGATCAAAAGGCGGTGAGCTTTAGAATACACCAAAAGCTCTTAGAAGGGATATTAATAACCCTCAATGGGATCAATGGGGAGAAAGCCTAGAAGATGAACCTGGAAATAGATAGACTCAAAACATAGATTACGTGGAAGAAAAAGCATTCCAAGTGTAGGATAACTATGAAGCAACAAAACCCATTTTTAAAGACATCCAAATCTCCCCTATCTATAATTTGGAGAGTTCATTTGAAGAAGCAAGAGAGGAAGGGAGCTTGTATGATGATCTAGAATCTGAATCCCCAACTGAAGAGGAAGGGGATGAATTAGGCCTGAGATCTTAATTGGGCATTGTAGAGAAGAGAACACTAGATCAAACGATTTCTAAGCAAGTTGAAGTAAAGGTAGGGGAGAAGAAAAAACATGGACCAAAATCTACAAAGGAAAATTTAGAAATTGTTGGAAGTGCGTCAGGTAAAAAAATATGAGATTGGGAAAAGGATATGCCTTTTCCGAGGAGCCATGAAGGTCCTATCATGGAATGTCAGGGGTTGCAATGCCCCTAACAAGATACATTTGATCAAGAGGTGTTTTGATCAAATGAAACCAAATATAGTTCTTTTGTAGGAATTAAAACTTAGTGGGGATGAAACTAACTCTTTCAAGAGGTGTTTTGGTACTTGGAAATTCTTTGTAGTTGAAGCAAAGGGAGTTTCTGGTGGTATTGGTGTTCTTTCAAGAGAGGCTATTGTGGAGGCCTAGGAAGTTAGATTAGGAAAATCTTGGCAATGGATCGGCACTTTCTCAAGACAATTGGCTGAAAACTTAAATATCATAAATCTTTATGCACCAAATAATTGTTTAGAGATGAAAAGAGTATGGTGTGAAATCTCATAGGTGCTTCAAAGAAATGGTGATATTTTGTTCCTTTTGGGAGGTGATTTTAATGCAATCTTACATCCATTTGAAAAGAATGGTGGGATTGGTTGGGTAAATAAAAAACAAAAATATTTCAATAATTTTGTCACAGATAATGGTGTTTTTGACATTCAATTCAAAATAGGAAATTTCACTTGGATGAATAAAAGAAGCGGTTTCTTGAATATAGTTGAAAAATTAGATAGGTTCTTTTTAGCTCAAAACTAGGATAACTTTCATTGGATAGTTCAGGCCGAAATTCTTCCTATCATTGGTTTGGATCACTATCCCATTAGTGTCAAAATCCAAGATGTTGTTCCAAATAGATGCCCTTTTAAATTTGAAAAAATGTGGCTTAGGGCTGATGGTTTTTTGGATTTAGTTGATGGTTGGTGGTCTAATGCTCCAACAAGGGAGGGAAATATGGCATTCATTTTCTCCAAAAACCTTTAGTTTTTAAAGGAGCAATTAAAGCACTAGAATAGAGAGGTTTTCAAAAATATTTTCTTAGAGAAGAACAATTTAGAACAAGAGTTGGGGGTACTGCACTTGAAAGTAATTGAAGGTGGTATGTTGGAGGAGGATTTTAGGAAAGAAAAAGACATGAACAAGTACTATACAAAGATAGTGGCTAGAGGAGAAACCTTCTGGAGGTAGAAATCAAGAGAGACATGGTTAAAGGAGGGAGATCGAAATACAAAGTTTTTCCACAATTTGACAAAGGTAAGGAGATCTACTAATAAAATTCTCTCAATTCAGGATATGCATGGTAATGCCTTAACGGAAAAGGAAGATATTTTCCAAGAAGTTGTGTGCTTCTTTTGGGAGGCTTTTAGAGTGCCTCAAAATGCCTCTCCTCAAGTAGAAGATCTTTTAGATGTTATTCCTCCATGTGTTTCAAATTCTCAGAATATAGCTTTGAAAAATTATGTGACCTTGGAAGAAGTAAAATCAGCCCTCTTTAGTCTAGGAAGCAATAAAGCACTAGGTCCAGATGGCTATCCAACTCTATTCTTTTAGAAATGTTGACGTTTTCAGAAAATGACATCTAGGAAGTAGTTGAGGAATCAAGAAGGGGTGGGTTTGTTTTAAAAGATTTCAATAATACTTTCATAGCTCTTATACCTAAGAAAGAGGAAGTTGTATCTTTCAGTGACTTTTGGCCCATCTTGTTATGTAATATGATTTATAAGGTGATTTCAAAGGTAATGGCCAATAGATTGAAGGTGGTTCTTGATTCTGTTATTTCTCTAAAGCAAAGTGGCTTCTCGCCAAATTGGTCTATCTAGGAAGGTATAATTGTCGCATGAAGTGATACACTCTATCAGGTTAAAACATTTAGAATTTTTTTTGATAAATTTAGATATCATGAAAGTGTATGATGAAGTGAACACGGATTTTTTATTAAAAGTTTTATTGAAGTTTGGTTTTAGTGAGGAATGGATAAGATGGGTAGAAAGTTGTATCAAAACTCCTTGATTCTCAATTTTAGTGAATGGAAGTCTACAGGTTTTTTTTGAATCTAATAAAGGCTTAAGACAAGGTGATCCAATCTCACCATTTTTTTTATCATCATGGTAGAGGCTTTGGGTATATTGATAGCTAAGAAGAGGAGTGATGGGATTTGGAAAGGTGTTTGGGTGGTAGAAGGTTTTGATTCAATATCACATTTGTAATTTGTAGATGATACTTTATTGATGGGGGAGGCTTCCTTTAGGGAAGCCAAGGTGATTAAAGGTGTTTTGGATAAATACATTGCAAACTTTGGACAATCTATAAACTAGAGAAAATCAAAAATCTTTTTCTTCAACACAAAGGGATAGAAATAGCAGAAGATTTTCTCCATCTTCAAGATGAAGATGGGCATGCTACCAGGGATATACTTGGGTATCCCTCTATTTGGAGGAGCCAGTAAATCAGCCATATGGAAGGATCTAGTAGATTTTTGTTTGAAATGAATGGATGGCTAGAAGAGCAGATGATTAACTTCTATAGGTAGAATTTTGATGCTAAAGTTGGTAATTTCTACAATTCCTATCTTTTCAATGATGTGCTTAAGAATTCCAAAGAAGGTTATAAAAGTAATAGGTCAAAGGATGTGAAGATTTTTCTAGAATGGTGTGAATGAGTAGGATAAGATTCCCCTTCTAGCATGGGAAGAGATGTGTAAGTCGAAGGGTGTGGGTAGGGCTGGATTAAGAGATTGGAACCTAATAAATGAGGCTTTGGGGGAAAAAATAGTTTGTAATATTTATTCTCAACCTTCTCAGTTGTGGGTCTGAATCTTAAAGTCAAAATATCTAGATTTAATGGAAGATAATAGGACTCTAACCATGCAGAATCCCCTAGCTGGATCAGCCATATTGAATTTTATAATTTCTTATTGGTAGGCAGTTATGGATCATGTAACTTGGTAGATTGGGAATGGTCAAAGGGCGAAGTTTTGGGAGGATTCGTGGGTTGGTTTCATAGTTTTGCAAGAAAATTAAAATATTTTGGAAATTCAAACTTGGTTTAAACAACACTGGGGTGAAAAGGTCAATGATTATATGGAATTCAGAGAAGATGGTCTTGAAGGTGACTGGGGTTGGAAATCTCTTCAAAATGTGGATCTTCTAGATCAACGACAAGTTATCATGCAAGAGATTCTTAGCTCTCATAAAATTGTAAGGTTAAATTGTGAAGATAAAGTAATTTGGTGTGAAGTTGTGGATGACAAATATTTGGTAAAATTGGGCTACTATCTTTTGAATGCATGTGCTAGGAATGAATCTTGGCCGATTGATCTATTTTGGGGTAAGGAGTGTCTACCTAAAGATGGTACCTTTGCTTGTCTAGAAATTAGAGGGCACATTTCAATAGGGGAAAGAAGAAGGCATTTGGATTTTTGTGGGCCCTCAAGATGTGTTATGTGTGAAAAAGTAGAGGAAATAGTAGATCATCTTTTGCTTCATTATGAAATGGCTACATCATGTTGGGATATGTTATTGAAGTCTTTAGGATGGTATGGACCCCTACCAGATACTTTAAAGAGAGTGTTCAAAGGATGGCCCGTGCGGAAGATGAAATCAACCTTCTCAAGTGTATGGAAGGTAAGCCCATCTATAGTAGTTTGGGAAGTCTGGAAAGAGAGGAATAAGAGAATTTTGTAGGAAAAAGGTGAGTCTTTGGATAGATTGATGTATAGAATCATTCGTTGGAGGAAGTAGTAGGAGAAGAAGCTTCAAAATATTTTAATCCAAAGACTCCCTTTACTTTGGAGGATAAAATAATTCAAGCCTGATGGCCTGGAATTTGTCTTAGGCCCATTAAGGGGCTTGGTTGGATTAATCTGACTCAATCGTCTCTGGAGGTTGATAAATGGGAGAAACCAAAGGAAGGATGGTAGAAGGTAAATTTTGATGGAGCTTCAAAAGGAAACCCAATTCCATCAGGGGCTGGTAGTATTGTTTGTGATTGGAATGGGAATGTGTTGGCCATAGGTGCAATGAGATTGAAGGAAGGAACGAACAATGTAGCGGAAGCAGTAGCAGCCTTAATGGCAATTAAGGTAGCCAAAAAGTTAGGGGTAACAAGGATTCATTTGGAAGGTGATTCCTTGATAATAATTCAAGCAATAATAAAAGGAGGAATTGATGCTTGGCATTTGTAGGGAGTGATTAGGAAAATCATTGAAGAATTAACCTCTTTTGAGGACTTTAAGGTTAGTCATATTAGGAGAACTAGGAATGTGGAAGTAGATACCCTCTCTAAATGGGATCCATCTCTTGTAGAAGAGGAAGAATTTAGTTATGAAAATTTTAGAGGCATTATTTTGGAGGAATATTATCTAATACATTTAATGCGAGAAGGGATGAAAATTTAGCATGCAAAGGATGGCATAGATATCCCCGAAGGATGTGAAGTATTGATGAAGGTTGTTTTGTTGGCATTGGACATATGTTCAGAATTAATGGAGATGGTTGGCAATATGATGTGTATTAAAGATACAAATTTCATCATCTTTGATGCTTCTTGGTGTGCGGTAGAAAGGAATGCTTCCATTTTGAGGTGTGTGGTAATTTAGAAGCTAGTGAACTAGAGGAGAAATGAAGGCCAATTTCACTTTGAAATTAAGGAGGAAACTAGACCTTTTTGTTGGAAAAGAGTCTATGAAGAGGTTGAGAGGTATATTCCTTTTCAAGGATGTGTAGGTGGTGCAATCTATGCAATTAATTTTGGGCAATGGCTTCGGAGATTTGAAGCACAAATATAGCACTAATATGGATATTTACTTGTTGATCATGGCATGGGGGATAGACTTAGAAGAGCTGGTGGATACAATGAGGAAAGTAATGAAAGCTTTGGTTCACAAATATTTTTTAGAGGACATGGAAAGCTTTCTGGAATAGGCTATACCAAAATTGGGATTTGTTAAGGATGAAGGCATGAAAGGTGGGGACTCAGAGCTCATGAATTTAAATCATTTTTTTATCAAATGGCTAGAAGGACGCACATAATCCCTATGGCAAGAAGAAGCAAAATGAGGGTGGAATGCACTTAAGCTCTGCATCAAATTAATGGAGATTGAGGAGGTTATAGAGGGTCTCAAAGATGTTTCCCAAGCAGAGATGCAAGAAAAGAAGGGTCTACATCTGAGGAAGAAGTTGAAGCCGATAATGGAGATTATTTCTTTGGAGATGGGAAGCACGTCAAAGGATTCTAAGTAACACAAGTTTAAATTATGTTTAGTTTACTAGATTTTATGTACCTTGAGACTTTCGCTTTTTGGGTTAAGCCTTGGTTTGTATGGAAATTGTAAACAACTTAGGGCACGAGTAAAAGTTGGTAGGGCAGTTAATAGGAAAAAATTATAGGGTTTTTTTATGCGTTGGATACTATGTTGGTTTATCATCCCTTTTTTGGAAGTTTTTGGATGATGTCAAATCTGAAGTTCTATATTTTTTGCTTAATCTTCAATAAAATAAACTATTATCACTGATCAAAAATATATACATATAAAATGAATATATAGGAATTAGAATTATATGATTTTGTTTGTCCCAACTTATAAGTCTAAATATTAGTATGCAATTCAATCACACAATTAGACACATTTATATTCATTTAATGCTTTGTTTTTTTAATATAATTTTAGAATATTGATTAATTTTACTTAGTCCTTGTTATTTTATTAGAATGAGTTGTACATATATTGTTATCAATTTCCTTGTTACCTTTAGTTTAGTGATAAATCTCTAGTTAAGGATATGTAACTTATTCATCAATGTGCATCCTCTCCTTGAGGTCCTTTCTTTTAGATTAGTTACATTATTTAATTGTTATAAGTTATAGGAAGGTTTTTTATTAAACTAGATTTATACCTACCACTTCATTATCCCATGTGTGGTGCATACAAGATGGCATCATAAACTTGATTTCATCAAATGTGCTTAATATGTTTTCCCTAGTTATATATCTTGCTTGAGTTCCAATTTAAAAAATTGGGCCAGTTTAGGTTGTGATTAAGAAGGATAAAATTTTGGGCATGACATTATCATTGAATATTTGGTCCCAAGGGAATTTTTTGGCCCCTCTTAGTATTTCCTCAACATAGTAAAAAATCCAACCCTCAAATGTGGGCATCTAGTTAATTCCCATCACCCTACTTACAAGAGAAGCCAAGTCATTGACTTCAATAATGAAGTCACTTTTGTATAAATATTTTAGAAACTTATTAGTAGTTCAGCTCTAGGGTGCTTCATCCACATCTAATTTACTAATTTCATACATGTCTCTATATCCTTATCAAATAATCCTATGGCATGATCTATAGTGATTAAAGACATGGTGGAGCAAGATGGGATACCAAAAGTTTGTGCAATACCGACAAAAAAATTATCTACTAATACTCTCCCATAAACAACTATGATCTTTCTTGATTCCTTATGATAGTGTTCCCTACTTTCTATTATCAATTCTAGACAATATATAGCAGTAGGGAAGCTAGTATCTTGAGCCATCCCAATGTAAACTATTTTTGGGCTATCTCAATAGGGTTGGCCTCAAAGATCCTTTATCTAAAGTCATCAATGTCAATATGTCCTATGTTGGTAACCCCAATCATACTCCAACTAGAGGTAATTTTTGTAGGAGGGTTCATTCCTTTAAATTCATACTTTATCTTAGTGGTTCTATCCATGAAACTTGAAGCACAAACCATTAATGAGAAAGTTGACAATTAATCATTAAATTTGAAAAAATCCTTAAATAGATCCTCCCAAATAATCATAAATGTTAACATTACTATACATATACCATCTAATACCCCTATAAGTGATAAAAAATTATTGTATAAGGATACCCAACTTTAACTTATACCATTTCATTGTGGAGTTTCAAAACAAGAAGACCTTATAGAAAAACTCAAGCAGTCAACCTTTTGTAGAAAAACAACAACCTTCTAAACCTTACAAAGTTTTGATATAATCTTTACATGAGTTCATTGGTTACAATTCTTGCAAAAATTTAACCAAGAGATAAACTTGTAGAAAATTCACTCTCACATAACTCTATGAGAACCCTTTTTGTGAAAAAATAGGGGATACTTAACTTTACTAAAAAATAATCATAGAAAAACCTTTACAAAAAAATAAGGGATACTTAAATTTAAGGAGAAATGGTGTGGAAAAAACTATCTGGGAAAACCAAGGAGACATGGGAAAGGTTGAGTAAGCCAAAAATCTTTGAAAATTTAACTTTTTATAAAATTAGAATGAGTCCAACTTTGTGGAAAATGAACATGTTCTCAACCTTGTCGAAAAATGACCTTTGTTTGGATAACCATCAAACCTCCACAAACACACTAGGCAAAGAAAATAAAAGCCTTAAGATCAATTGTGGAAAATTAAAGGGTGTGGGGATATGATTGAAAGATCACTAAATCTTCATGTAAATGAATCTCTACAAAGTTTTAGAAGAAAATGGGTGAATTCATTCTATGGAAAAATGAGCATGCATTGAAAATTGACAAATTTAGAGTATGCATTTTGCACTAAAAATAAAATATTTAAAGCTTGAAAAAAGATGAGGATAAAAAATATAGGGAAAATGACGTTTAAGATCTCCACAAGACTTGAAATATAATCCATGCGATACACAAAATCCAAACCCTAGCTACCAAATGACAACTCACTATGTGAAAATGGTGAAATAGACTCCACAAGATCTAGAGTTAGAACCAACATAAAGATTTCCCTAAAGTTTTGGTATTTTCAAACCCTAAGAGGTACCAATGCATCAAATTTTGCAACAAATAACCAAACCCTAGCCCATGAGAAACCTTCCACTTGCAACATCTAGGCACAAAGCTACTCAAAAATCCTAGTTTTATACTAATTCAAGAATCAATATAAGAACAAATGACATGTTCAAGAAAATTTACCAAATAAAACAATCATTAAATACATATTAAATGTTTAAAACTCATTAATTCATCTAGTCGACCAATCAAAAATGGGAATAACTCGGGAAAATGAAAAGGTTAGAAACTTGATTAAAATCTGGGAAGAGGCACCTAAGGGACTTTGTAAATCATGGTGAGAGATAAAATTGGGTCAAAAAAATCTCCATAATGCCAAATTAATTCTCAAATTACTGAAAATTACTTCAAATTGGGCTCACAATACTTAAATACCCTGAGCCACCAACCCTCATTTTAATGTTTTGTAGGATAGAGTGGTTGGCACTCAACTATGGAAATTTGACACTCATCCAACTTTGTAAAATAATGTATCCCCTTTAATATTGTGAAAAAATGACAACTACTCAACCTCAATCTAGCCAAGGTCAAATCCATGCAAATGAGAGTTTTATGGAAAAGACAAGGTCTCTCAATTTTGCACAAAAAATTGAGGGTTACTAAACACTACAGAAATTTGGGAGGGTTTGACTGACCATCAAATATCATCAAAATTTTATATATCAAACCTCTAATGCAACCAAAACTCAAAATAATATAAGCACCTATCTAAAAAAGGAAAGACAACCTAAAGAAAACTAACCTAAAACACAAAAAGTGAGAAAACCATGCAAAAGGGAAAAAGGGGGTCATTGTTTTAACATGACATGTGTGCAGGGCACAACAGTATAATTGATAAAATATCATTGGTTTCTAGTTTCAAATTCGCCTATATATTGGATTCATGGATTGATGGTAATAAATTACAAATGTACTTGTAAGGTTATGATATCAAATTAATTTAAAAAGGAAATGGTTGGAAATATAATCTTTCTTGTAATAGAGCACTAAAACTTTTTTTATTTTTCTTATAATATTTTGGTTACTAATGAATCTAATTTAGATTCTAGGTTTTTTCCTAAAGGGTTTCCTAGGATAAATATTTTATAATGTGTTTCTCTTGGTTATTTGTTAGACTTGTAGCTTCTTGTACTTCTCTCATAGCACTAATTTAGTAACTATTTTAGTTTTCCACTACAAGCTTAGTTTCCTTTGAAAATAAGATTATTGAACATGTGTATCTATCTTGGGATCAAGGTTCCAAATTCTATTTTTTCATACTCCTTATTTTGTATGTGCTAGTATGTTATGAGATCCTTGGTGCAATAGATATATTTAAAATCCCATTTATTTTCTATTTCCTTAATATTAGAGTACAGAGGGTTATGACTAGTCAACTTGTGGCTATATTAACTCTTAATTAAGTTATATTATCATTTAGTTAGTTAGGTTAGCCTAAGGCTTAATAGGGGTATCTAAGACAGCTTGGGTTATATCCTAGGTGTAAGTAAGGTACATATAGGAGGTAATGAATCTTATTTATTCATCATATTATGAATTGTGTTCTTATTGGAGATATTTTGATGGTTTCCCCCTTGAAGTGGCTTGTTATTCTTAGTTATTATCAAGTATTTACAACATACTTCCTATCATATTCTTCTATTGTGCAATTTATTTCATTAAATTCTTCCCTTTATATGTTTAAAATTTTGATTATAAGATCCAAAAGGGGGGATAATATAAAAGGTAAATATAAGTAGCTAATGGATTTTTTGGCTAATGACATTAAATTTTAATGCAAAGACTAATGGTGCATTGGACCGAATATTGTAGTAGATTGTCACACTACACAATTCGATATTCAATTCTAACTTTGTTGAGTAATACTTTTAGATATTGTAATTAATATGATTGACCTATTCTATCTATTAATAATGAGTTAATTGAGGTGGAGATAGCTATCTTCTCACAAGTACATTAATTCCATATATGACTATGTCACTCATGTTCCCACTCTTATTAACCATTTGAACAACAATTATATATGATATAATAGGAAAGGATTTACCCTAAAATGAGGAAGAGGTACCAAAACATCCCCAAAATAAAGATAAGTGGAAACACATTTTCTCATACCTACCCGATTTACTAAATGATACATCTGAAGTAATTAGGAGTCAAGAAATAAAGTAGAAAATATTTTGACCTAATAGTTGAATTAGGATTCAAGAAGTCAAATGGAGGTACATGAAATTTTAAGCACCAAAATAAAAAGTTGCACGAGTTCCAAGTTAGGTAACAAGTCAATTTCCTCTATGAATACACTATTTGTTAGGAATTGTAGGAAAACTTACCAATTAAATGGAGATTAAATACACAACAGAATTAAAAGTGGTTCACCCAATTTGGGCTATGTCAACCAATAATAGAGTTTTTTATTATTTAACTTCCAACAAAATGAATTACAAATTACTTGTATCAATAGTTGCAACTTGCAACAACATATTAAAATGTTTTCATTTCTTTGTTTCTACCCATGCTTTGCTACATGAACCCAACACACAAAATTGTCACTAAATTGTTACCTTATGCTAATCATTGCTTACACACCATACAAAAAATCAATGCCAAACTTCACGTGCAACAATGAAAAATTTGAAATCTACGTTCCCTTTTGCCTTCCCGTGCATACAACTAATTGTGCATTTCATGGCTCTTGATTTCCCACATGAAAATATTCAAATCCAGGAAGTTTATTAATTGTTTCCAACTATATTTGATATTCAAATTGGTAGAAATTTTTTTATTAAAATAATGGTGATCTTTTCTACAAGGGTGTTTCCCCTAGCAGCCCTCGCTAGGGCATTTCCCTTTGACCCCCATGTGGGGTCCACCCTCAAGCTCCTGTCAAGGGGATAATACCACCCAAACACTACAAGAGGGTCTCTACCCCCTTTGCATTCCCTTGTTAATTTATTTTGGGGGGAAATGTGCAAACAAAAGGGGAAAATTTAACTATCAAGTCTGATCAGGCTCCATCTAACAACACTATTTCTAGTGTCAACCACTACACATGGCACAACAATACCACCACTACAAGCACAAATAATAATAAGTAAAAGTGTCAA
Organism: Sequoia sempervirens; assembly: GCA_007258455.2. Taxonomy (NCBI): domain Eukaryota; kingdom Viridiplantae; phylum Streptophyta; class Pinopsida; order Cupressales; family Cupressaceae; genus Sequoia; species Sequoia sempervirens. The sequence goes on from VDFB02058242.1 coordinate 258,729,117, forward strand.
TCACAACCTCAACATCCTAATTTAATGCATTAGAGGCACACAAAAGAACCAAATGAGTGTTGGAGATTCTTAGGCTCTTTTTAAGGAATTGCCAAGCTTATTTATGTAAAACATAGTGGTTTACATTCCTCACAACTATCCATAGTCCAATTTGGTCTACCTTTTCATCTTATGAGAGTATTACAATAGATTATTAAGATGAAACCCATTTTAATCTCAATACCAAGGTTTAAAGATGTCAAAGTGATGGTTCTAGATGGATAATACGTTGCTACATTTTTAGAAACCAACACATATAGTGATGTAGCAAACCACTTGTAGTGCATTCTCTGGTTTTTTAAAATTCTTCTCATTTCTAAAGACTCAATTCCATTGGCCTGTTTGGTGGAGGGTCCTAGTGACCTTTCACATCAAATATTGCTATTTCTAGTGGCTATATTTCAAGGGAATCTTTGGGTCTCTCCTCTAGAAAGGGTCTACAACTATCTCCTTCCTCTCTGGATTATGACTTGGATTTGTTTTTCTTTGAGGAGGACCCAACGTCATATGTGGAAAAGCTTGTGAGTGGTTGTTCTCCTAGTATTTCTAAAGTGAAGCATGTTGCTGCTTCACATGTTTCTTGTTCAGTGGAAAGGCTTGAAGTATCTATGTTGAATGATCTTTTGGAAGATTCTATTGTAGATTTGCAACTTTCTCTTATGGGTAAGTTTCTTTCTTTTTGACCAAATATAGATCGAGTTAGGAAGTGGGATAATTCAAAATGGAAATTGAAAGGTACTGTGTGTATTAGTGTTATGGTTGGTGGGATTTTCCTTTCCAAATTTATTGTGCATGAAGACATTCTCATGGTTTTAACAGGGGGTCCCTAGTCCTATGATAGTGATTTTAAAAAAAATATTTCACTAAATGCAAGTGGAATCTAGGTTTTGACCCTTCTGTAGATCTAGGTACAGTTGCTCCAACATGGTTCCACCTTCTAGGGCTCCCTCTCGAGTTTTGGAACTATAGGGTTTTTCAAGGAATTGCTAATTCCTTTGGAACCTTGTTAGCAATTAACAATGTTACTAGGCAAAAATCAAGGCTTGTCTTTGCTAGGATTTGTGTGAATGTGGTTGTTAACTCAATTTTTCCTACCTAGATTGCTTTAAAAACAAAATATTGGAGATGGGTGCATCGTATTGAATATGAGAATGCCAAGATGTTTTTCTAAAACTATAGAAATTTTAGTCATCTATCTGATGCTTGCAAGAATCACCCTTATAGTAATACTAATGATTTTTTGGATAAATAGAAAAAACCTTGGCTATTAAAAATAGCCTAGATGTTGTTTTCCTTTTAGTTGCTAATGTTTATTTTAAGGTGGATTCCCAAAGGATAAGGAATAAAATAATGTGAGATTTTATACTTTTGATGTTGGCTATAAGGTAGATTCTCAGTTGGTTAAGGGACAAATCAATGAGCCCTCCATAGAAGGGAATATAATAGATATGGAGATTCCATATGTTGGTTTAGATGGCACCTTCAAATTTTGTAAATTTGAAGTACCCATGTTGAAAAATTTTCCTTTGCACACTCAGAAGTGCACCTAAAAAATCTACCCAAGTGAGCTACTTTGGAAGGTCATAATTTGGAGCCAGTTGATTTTCAAGCCAAACCCCTTGTTGAGCATGCTTAATTGACATATGTGAACATATATGTCAATTTTTAGTTTCCCATGATGAGTTTTGATAGGGTTTTGAAAAGCAAAGCTAGAGGGTTTTGTGACTGTTTTGTTGTTTGCAAACTCTATCCTGTGAAGTAGCCTCCTGTTCGAGATGATATTTCATAGTTAGATGATTGTAAAGAAAAAAGGATTATTTCCTTGAATTCTCCCCACATTCATATGCTCCTTGGTCCAATTTCAAAGCCTCATGATCTGATTTGATATTTTATTGAGATCAAAAGCAAATGCAGTTTTTTCTAATTTTGCATCTGCATTTTTGACATGTTTCAAGGTGGTCAACTTTGACCCCTAATATCTCGTGAAAAATGATGATTGAAGGAAAGTATTCTTGTGCACATACTCATTGGACCCAAATGAACTTGTGTTTCTAGTGGCAGGTTCTCAGAAGTTGATCTAGTATTTTTTCAAGGAGATGACTTCGTGAGCCTTAATTAGTTTTGAACAAGTGCAGTTGCAAAAAAGTTTGACTGAGCAACTTTGACATTGAATATATTGCACCTCAAAAAAAATTTGTCGAGCCATCTATTGCACTACATTCTCAGGTCAAATTTCTACATGCCTATAAATTTTCATATCTCTAGGAGGTCATTTGATTGGTTTTCCAGAGCAATTCCAGAGTCCACCTGGCTAGTTTTGATCACTGTGTGAATGTGTCAGAAAGCAAATTTTAATGACAACCCAGTTCATTTTTTCACCTTGGATGCATTCAAAAGCAGCCTCAAGTTCAATTGAGCATGAAATTTTTTTCAAAACAATTTTTTTTAGCCTAGCCCACATGGGGACCTAGTATGCTCTACACAGTCATGAAGTTGTAAGTGCATCACATGATTAAGTAACAAAAACTATTAAGATTTTGCATCAAAATTTTCCCAGTTATGCCTCAATCAATAATAAGGAAAGAGAATTTTCAGGTAGTTAGAATAATCCATTGATTTGTGTGCTTTGATTGTTGCTCATTTGATAGAGATACAATAGAGCTCTAATGGCAGCCTTGTGGTGAGAGTGATCCAGCTAATATGTTTAGTGATTTTTGTTCAATTGACTACATTGGAAGCAATGGTATGGATAACATAAGACATAAAATAGATGAATGACAAAAAATCCATCAAACATAAGAGATTGTGTTTCATTTGATTTCCCTTGGAATAAAGTCACAACACTATTCACTCTTGCCTATTATTTGAACAGTTACATGATACTGAAAAGGAACAATGTGGGTTTTTCACTATTTAAAACCAAGTGTTTTAAATGTGAAATATAAAGGTAATGTACATGAGTACAATTTTATTTGCTCAAGTATAGTTTTAAATCCTATGCATTTTGAAGCAAACATTTTGAATGGAAATGAAAGGCGAATAGAAGTAGGGGTAAAATTGATTTTTGCCCGAGGAAATTTTCTATGGACAAACATTTTAAATGAAGTAACATGTGCACATGAAAATGACATGGGTGTAGTTGTGTGCAACACCTTGAAAATAAATCAAAGTCAAATGGCTCTATTATTAATTTAGAATATTTCATTTGTTGGTGGTAAATATGAAAGGTGCAACAAGGTAAAGGAAGATTGAAAGACTTCCATGAGAGAGATAAATTTTCACTGCAGGGTAAATGGAGATGAAGATTTTTCAGGGGGGGTGGTTTTTTGTTGTAAATTGGTTTTCAAAACAAAGACATGGTTTGTTATTGCAAAGGAAGAGAGAAGAGAGAGGCTTTTCCCAACTTCTTGTTGTTGATTAACGGAGGATGAAGCTTCCAGGTGTCTTCAACGAATTAATTTTGGGGCTCTTCTTCCTTCTATATCTTCTCCTCTTTTCTCATTGTAAAGGGTTCTAAATTTTTGTATGGGTTGGGTAGATAGAGAAATGTTGAGTCTAATTCATGAATTGAATATGTAAATTGTAATAGTTGAATTTCATGAGTAAATGTCAATGAGTTTGTGCAAACAGAGCATGACTATCATCAAATTGTCTCCAAATTTGTACATTTTAAGTCATATGAATTTATTATACAAAGTATGTTGAATTTGTCATCTCAATTTCCCTGAGATTGTGTTATGTTTTTATGGTTCTATTTCAAAGAAATAGTTAAATTACTTTGAGTAGATAATTGTGATTTCAAGTGTGTAGGGTGGAACTATAAGAAGAATTTTGATGATAACAAGAGTGGATTAGTTGGTGTAAGGCATTAGTAGTTTTGAATCCACTGGTTGAAGTATATTTGTTGATGAAGTTCTCTTTATGATTACATATTTGACTCCATGACCCAAAATTAGGCTCTAATTTGTCATTTAGCTTAATGCAATTTCAGAAATAAGTTATAAATTCAAAATCATTTTAATTCTCATTGTTTGGTTTGGGTTTAGTGTTGAATTCTACTTACCAATTGCTGAGTGAATGTTGAGATACCAAGAATCATAGCTAGATTTGAAGTTGTCAATACTTTCCTTAGTATATTTTAATTGGGAATTATTTGCTGTAAAAAACAATGTTTGTGTATAATTGAATTAAGTCCTTAGGCATTGGGAAGGGTCAACCCCCTAGGTCCTACAGAGCCTAAAGTGTAGGGTAAATGTGTTCTAATTTAAAGCTATCATTGAGGAATAGGATAAAGCCTTAACTTTAAATGGGAGTGTTTCTTCTCTTAAGGAGAATCAACCCAAAGTTAATAAGAGTGATTCTACTTTGTATTTGGGGTCAAAATGGGAACAAGAAGATCTTTCTAGTAAGACTAATGTTATGATAGAAGAAAAGGAAGAAGGCAAAGTTACTCTTAAGGAGCAAGTGGAAGAGATCAATACCCCTACTTGAAGAAACCTTGGTACAAGTCAAGGGAAAGAAAGGAATGAATGTTTACAATCAATGGAACTACTGGGATTTGGAAATCTCGCTTCTCAATCTAACCCTAAGCTATTATCAAAGGAGTCACCAAAAGAGTGGACACAAGTCAATTTAAAATTGAAAAAGAAGAAAAAACCAAATGTTGGAATAGAAAATAAGCAAGGGTGACCATCAAAAAGAGACAGAAGGGCTCAAGGAATAGCAAGGGATGTTGATGTTGGTAAATAGAATAATTTGGTGGCTTATTTTCTTTATCTATTTTGTTTTAATGAATATTTTGTCATGGAATATTAGAGGGGCTAAACAATCCTCTTAAACAACACTTGCTTAAGACCTTCCTAATGGAAACTAAAGTGGACATTTTGTTAATTCAAGAGATCGAGATGAAAGAAGAAACTTTTGATAAGATAATTAAAAATGTCTAGCCTACTGCTAATTGTTTTGTTTCTTATGCTGGTGATGCTTCTAAAGGAATTGCTTCTTTGTGGAATGATGTTAGGTTTAAGGGTGCTAAAATATTTACATGTAAAATAGTCTCATAGTGGTCATAGAAGATCTTATTACATGTCATAAATGGAATCTAATAAATGTTTATGTACCTAATTCTCATGGTGCTAGGGCTAGACTATGGTATTATCTAGATTTGAAGTTGTTGAGGGGGAAGAATGATCTTTGGATGTTAGGAGGATATTTCAACTCTCTATTGTTTCCTTCTAATAAAATTGGTGGTATGGGTGATTACAACAACAGTATGTTCAACTTTGTAAATCTCATCTCCTCTACTACTTTTATAGATATTCACCTAGTTGGGTGTTGTTTTATTTGGTCAAATAGGAGACAAGGTGATCACTTAATTTAGGTTAAGATGGACCAGTTTATTATTCCTAGTAATTGGGATATCTTGGCTAAGCTCTCCCTTTTGGCTATTCATAGGTCAGGTTCTAATCATAATGATATTTTCTTATACTGAGATGATTTATCAAAAAGGTCCCTTCCCTTTCAAATATGAGATAATGTGGACCTATCACCCTAATTTCCATGGTTTAATTGAAGATGGTGTAATTCTCCTTGCAATGGTACTCCTATGTACTACCTTACTCAAAAACTAAAGAGGATAAAATACAAGGTTAAGGGCTAGAATAAAATTTATTTTGGAAACTTATTTCATAGAAAAGGGACTATTTTTATTGTCTTAAAGAAATTCAAGATATTATGGAAAGAGGTGGCCAAGATGTCAATATTTTCTAAAAGGAAAGGGACCTACACTTACATTGGATGAAATTAAATAAAGAAGAGGAGGTTTTCTAGAAATAGAATTCCAAAGTGTAGTGGTTAATGGAAGGAGACATAAAAAAAAGTTCTTGCACCAATCTAATATGAAGCATCGTGGAAGAAATAGAATAAGGAGCTTAATAAAATAATATGACACCATTATTATGGAGGATAATGAGATAGCTAAGGTTGTTGTTTTTTTCTTTTCTAATTTTCAGAACCACAACTATTCACAAACTTTTGGGCTAGAGGATTTGCTTGATGTTGTAATTAGGGATAAAATCATCAAGGTTGGGCAACAATGCATGTAAATCAAACCCCAATAAACAATGAAGCACAAATAAGCATAAAGACATAAAACATAAAATGATATTACCAAATATTCTTCATACCACCATTAATTCACCATCATTGCACTTCTCCATTTTGCTTGAATATGATAATTGCCCTTAGATTTTTGAGTATGCAAGTAGGTCTAATGATAATGAAAAAGCAAAATATTGAGGATTATCAATGACTAGGGATGCACTTGACTTGGTGTTGATAGACTTGATAGCAAGATAGCATAAATCACATAAAATTGTATAAGCTTGTGTAGGTAGGTCTCAGAATGGCAATGACAAGATCTTTTATAGGAGAGACAATTTTGAATGAAGGGTTAAGATTGGATGTCAATTAATCAATGGACAAGAATAAAAGATGTAGTATGGAATAAGGTTAGGGAAAATGATAAGGATTAACGTTCAAGATTAAATCATAAATAATTTAATCAAGGGTGGAGGTTAATTGAGACATGGATAGATAAGGATCAACATGGATAAAGAGGTGAGAGGAAATTAAATAATAAAAAATATTTAATTTAGGTGGCCAATAAATAATTAAATAATTTAAAATAATCATTTAATTATAGAAGAATGTGAGTAAAGGGACTTTTTGAATTAAATAATGATTTAATTCAAAATTCAAGAGATTGGACCAAATTAAATAAATAAAATTTATTTAATTTATGACAGAAGAAGCTAATGAATAATTAAATAATTAAAATAATTATCTAATTATAGTGGAAAGTGATATAAAATTACATAAGAATTTATTTAATTTTAGAAAGAAGGGGACTTAATTAGTGACATAATTAAATAAATAAAATTTATTTAATTAATCAAGGAGGAATAAAGATAGAAATGAATTAATTAAATAATTAAAATTATTTAATTAATAGAAGAATTATGAGTTTAGAAAATAATTAAATAATTAAAATTATTCAATTATCAAAGACGAAAGGGGATATAATGGAGAATTTAGAAGTCATAGGGTTAAGAAAAAAATTTATTGTCTACAAATGTCATTCCCGAAGTTATCACTGATCAAGATCTCACTGACTTGTTGAAACTATTTCTCTCTAAGAATTGAAGAATGTTATGTTTTCCTTTGGAGCTTATAAATCCCCTAGTCCAAATGGTTTCCCACCAACTTTCTTTTAAGGATTTTGGGATCTTGTTTCGCTTGACCGGGGTATGTGCAGGATCATGATGGGCCAAAAAGTGGCAATATGATGGGCATGTGGCTGACGATTTTTTTTTTACCCAAAATTGATGAAATGAAAAGGGTTTTAAAGGAGATTCTTAGCTTTCCACTAATATAAATTATTCTTTACTTTGAATTTAATAAGTAATTATTATTCATTTTCTATTCAAATTACAACTAAAGTCCCGATTGATAGACTGATTACAAAAATCTATAGCTTTCAAACAATATCACCTTTTGAATCCAAAACATGTGTCACATTCTATGATTCGATACTATAGGATTAAAAAATCAAAAATGAATTTCATGAAGTTTTGAGCAAGTTAAGGTGGTTAGACATACTAGATTTTATTTTTAAAAAATTTGTAATAAAAAAATCATAATTAATTATTTACTTGGAAAAAAAATACAAAAAAATATGCATCACATTGAGACATGAGTCCTCTACTTATATGTAAAACATTATCATTTTATTGTGGTTAGGGTGGTTAGACAGACACCTACTTCTTATTTTTTCCCTAAAATTTAAGTACTATTGCATTGAAATTTCAAAATTTCACCAAATAATTGTTTTTTTTTTTAAACAAACCTAGTAGTTAAGAAACTACATTCAATTTTATACATATTCTATTCTTACATATTTTTGAAATAATATAGATAATTATTCAAACTTTTATGTCAAGTTTCCTAACTCTAAATGTTTTTATTTGTTTGCCACTTAAGGGCCTATTTTTCCCATGACGATCTTGCACATACCCACCTCCTCAATATTGCCAAGGATTTCTTCAGATTTGGTATGCTGCTAAAAAAAACAATTCTACTTTTATCAATGTCATTCCTAAAAAAGACAATATCTCTAATATGCATGAATTCCACCCTATACTCCTTTGTAACACAGTGTACAAAATTCTTTCTAAGCTTATAGTCAATAGGTTGGAAAATGTCTTAAATATAATGATAGTTGATAATAAAAAAGGCTTTGTTAAGGGAAGACACATTCTTGATGTTTCTCTCACTACTCATGAAATAATTCATTCAATGAAGGCTAGCAAAAGACTGGGGATGATTCTTAAATTGGATACTTATAAATCTTATGATAGGGTTTCATGGCCTTTCCTCTTGGTTGTTCTATAGAAATTTGGTTTTAAAAGGCATTTTCTTAAACTGATTACTTCTTGTGTTACCACTCCTTTTTATTGTTTTCTAGTTAATGGGGTTCCTAGGGATTTCTTCTCTTGTGGTAGAGGTTTAAGATAGAATGATCCTCTCTCCCCTTACCTCTTTATTCTTGTTTATAAATTCCTTGGACAAAATATTTAGAAAATTTTAAATTAGAAGGTTATAATGGGGATTAAAGTTGCTTCATCACTCCCTCTTGATTCCTATCAACAATTTATGGATGATACAATATTGTTTAGTGCTACTTCTATTGTTGAAGTGCAACAATGGAAGACCATTTTAGAATATTATTCCAAGGTGTTTGTTCAATTCATAAACTACAATAAAATGAATATTTACTTTTTTAATGTAGATCAATAGATTAAAGATAAGTTCATAAAGATTTTGGGGTTTGCAACTTACTATTCTCCTGACCACCTATCTTGGTCTTCCTTTAATTGCCAAGAACTCAAGCAATGCATACTAAAATTAGATTATAGAGAGGTTTCAAAATAATTTAGTAGAGTGGAAAGGTAAAATTCTAGGTCAAGTTGGTAAGTTGTAGTTACTAAAGGATTTTTTGCAAAATATTCCTATCTACTACCTTTCATTGTTGAAAATCCCTATTTTTTTATAGTTGATGAAATTGAACAGATCCAAAGGAAGTTTCTTTAGATATGTGTAGAAGAGCATTCCAAGATAATTTCCCTTTTGGGTTGGAAGAAATTTTATCTTCCTAAAAAGTATGGAGTTCTTGGGTTAAGAAAGCTAAATTTGTTTAATAAGGCCCTCCTCTACAAAATTGGTTGGCAATTCCTTCAAGGAGATATAAAGACTGGGTGAAAATCCTAAAATCTAAATACCTCAACACTGGGGATCAAAGGTGCTTTATATACGATAATGAGCTGCCTTATGGCTTAGACATTTAGAACAAGTTGAGAATTAAAAATATCTTAAGAATGGGGGTGTGTAGAAGAGCAGGGAATGGTAGGAAAATAGTTTGGATGAATGGCCCACCCTTATCCAGTATTAACAACTTGAATATTATAAAATAGATATTTCTAAGAACTAATGGAAGCCAACTTCATGATTATCTCATGTGGAATGGATATAATCCAATCTAGAAAAAAAAAAAAAAGATAATAGGTTTATGGGGGAAGACAGCTAAGAAGCGAAATACAACAAAACTGGGAGATAGCTATTCAAAACCTATACCAATGTATTGCTAATAGTTTGTTTCTCTACAAGAATAGAGAGGATGAATGGTTGCAGTCTTTTCATTCTTTAGGAAAACTTTCAGTTCAGTCAACTTACTTTTTCTTGGAAAGGCCTTTCATTGTTATTGTTGATTTATATTGGAAGAAGTTCTGGAATCCTAAACTAATACCTAAGATTAATTACTTTTGGTGGATTTCTATTCATAGGAATATATTGACAATTAAAAACTTAAATAGAAGGGGATTTTGTTTTGTGAATAGATGCAACCTTTTCTTGAATGACTTAGAAGATATCAACCATTTGTTTTTCCATTGCCCTTATGCTTACGATATTTGGTCTAATGTTATCTCCCTTCTCTAGATAGATTGGGTTTTCCCTAAGTGTATCTTATAGTTTGTGAAAAGATAATTACAATGTCCTTTCTATCATAAAGTCATCATGGATATTTGGCATCAGATCCCCACTTTTGTTGTTTGTGGTTTATGGAAAGAACAAAATAACAATTTTTAGAGACACTAAGAGAAACAACAATGAGGTTTTCTTGATTATAAAGCAGCGAATCCAAGAGAATATTAATGTTGGATTTTATGGATAGTATAAACAAATACCTTCCTTCAAGGAGCTAAGAATTAAAAAAAATGGAGAGACAAATAGGATTTAACCAAAATTAATTGGTTGAATAAAGTCATAAGGAAACATACTTCTTGGTTGCTTCCTAAAAATTGATGGGTCAAATACAATTTTGCTAGCTATTATAAATGGAACTCTTGGTTGGCCAGTGCAAGGTGAGTGATTTGTGATCACAAAGGGATGATAATTGAAGGTTATACCAAAAATCTTAGGACTACTAACAATTTTGTTGAAGCTATGGTTTCCTAGTGGGGAATTGGAGATTTGAAACTAATTATTGGTATTCTCAAAGGGGATGCTAGAGGACCATAGGAGATTTAAGATATAATGGAGGATTGTATTTTGTTGTTAGGGAGCTTTCTTCAGTTCAAGGTTGTTCATACCTATAGGGAAGGTATGGAGCTACAGATGTAGTAGCTAATCAATTACAATTTTTGGGCTTCTTAAAATTCAAATAATATCTTGTTCCACATAAAAGCTATTATTTTAAAGGAAGGATATGGGGAGAAAGGTATTTATGACACAAATGAATGATAATATATATATGTGTTTCTTCTAATCTTGAGTTGTATTTTAAGACAATGATGATGGAGTATGTTGATATTTTAAATAATCTTACTAAAGATAAAGGTTCATATTTTAAGGTGTTGAGGTTATGATTACTTCTACTAAGGCTCATTTAATCATCACCTCATGAGTCTCAGTGACATCCTTTGATTCACTGTCCTAGTCTATTCCTACATGCAGACTAATTACACAATATGCTCTCCATTCAATACATAGAGTTTTATTATCTCTCACAGGTATTTTTGACATGCCTAATATTTATGTTTGAGATCACTCGAATTCTCTACTCCTTTTCATAATTTTTGGTGAGCATAATAGTAAGTTTTCTCAAATGCATGAGGTTAGGTTTAGTCTTGATACTGAAGAGATTGTTGTTCTAGTGATTTCTTCTGCAAGTGAAAGGGGTCTCGGTGAAGATTGTTTGTTGTTGCGAAGGAATTGTCTTTCTAATGAAGGAATAATAGGTGGTCCTTGAAAATTTTTGGAGCCTATGAATTGTGATTCTCTCAAACAAAATGAGGAGTTATGGGACCTATTTGAAAAAGGTAGGCTTTACTTCATTTTTTCAAGCTATGCAAGGCTATAATGATGCCCTAATGTATAAGTTCATTAATTCTTATATAAATGATGAAGTTACGATTCATGACCTTTGTTTTACTATTTATGCTAAGATGATAGAACAAACAATTGGGTTGAAGTATGCAGGAAAAAAAGATAGTGAAAAAATCTCTAGAAGCTATTAGGAATTCATTGATAGGTTCTTCGAAGGCAATGCGAAGCCAAAAAGGTTTCAAAATGGGTATGCAAGGTTGAATCTCCCTCCTCCCTATGCTAATGTTAGTTTGCATATAATGATATACTTTACCCTTGAGGGGGGTTACATGATGGTTCATAGGTATCATTTTCCCATTTTGAACCATGAAAGTCATAATGGTAAGACAAATCTTCCTTCATCTTTTTTCTATTTTCCTCCCTCTAGAAAAACATTGAGCATGGTGCCAACCCCCCTTTGCACCAAGGTCTTATTAGGCCTCTTTATGAGTTTTTTTTGGCCAATAACCCTTAAATAATTTTTCTAATTAATCTTTTAGAGAATACTCCCACCTCAAAGAGCTTTGTTCAGATTGATATTATTGATAGCTAGCCACATTCCCTTGGCAGAATGTCGAAGTTGACTAAAAGTAAAAAATTCTCCATCTCCCACCCTTGACCTCTCACAAATGACCCCAAAATGACCCCAAAATAATGTAAGGACCCCCCTCACCCCTAGTTCATCTAAAAAAAGGAAGGTGGAATCGAAGGAGGCCAAAAAGAAAAGTATCACTATCACAATTTCTTATGATCAAGATGTTAGCTCATAAAGTGGTGTTGTTCCTTTTGGAGGTTGCAGATCTATTAGATTGGCTAAGGTTGCGTCTAAGGATAAGAAAATAGATAAAAAAGGTAAAAAGAGAACAAAGGAGGAGGTTATTGACACTTCAAAGGAAGAATTCATTACTGATAGTGTTGTGAGTATGAATATTCAGAGGATGATGATATTACTGACTTTGAAATGGAGGAGGAGGAGTTTCAAGAAGAGGATTATAATATTGATAGGGATGTAAAAAATGAGGTTAGCGAGGAGAAATATTCTAACAAGGATGAAGCGATTGAGGTAAAAAATGAGGACTCACTATCCAAGGAAGACAAGGAAACTATAATACATAAATCCCCTATGCAATATAATTCTAATGATATGGATTTAAATATCTTTGGCTCCAAGATTGAAGCCCTTAATTCTTGTATGAATTCGATGGAAAGACAACTTGGTGAGGATACCAACTATAAAAATTTTAAGGAAATGGAAGAGGCTATTAAAAATATCAATGTTGTGGTTGATGTCATCGTGAAAAATGTTGTGATGGGCATGGTGTCAAGACAGAGAAAAATAAAAAAGCAACAAAAGAAAAGGGGGGTCTCTTGGTAAAATAGAAGTGGCTAAGTCTAAGAACAGGGTGATCAATGAGAGTTGGTTGGATGTTGTGGCAGAGCTTCAAGGAAATTGGAGTCTTATTAATGACTCTTAATATTTTTGTCTTTCTCCATGTTTCAGTTTTGCTTCAAAATCTATGGCCTAAGCACCTTATTAGGTGTGGATATTAGTTTAGATTTTTTAGTCTAGTTTGGTTTATTTTATTTGCTTATAATAGTTTTAGTATAACTTTGCATTATGTTTTAAAGACCTTATGGATTATGCTTAATGGTTGGTGACCTCTTGTTATTTTTTTGTTGATTTGGTTTTTGGTTTTGATAAGTGGCTTGTGTGCCTTGATCATTATCTTGATATTGGTCTGTGTATTTGTATTTGATGTTCTTCTTAGGTTGCTAGCTTTGATCCAGTCCTTCTCTATTTTTGGCTAGTTGTTGTTTTTCTAGCCTATTTTTTTCTCTATTGTTATCTTTTTATGGGATCAAGGCCCTTCCCTACTTATCTAATAAAAAAAATCCACTTGTATTCACTAATGGGCTGATGAATTAGTTGGGCTAATTTCAAACATGTATCCATAAAATTAAGGATACCTTGCATAGACACATGCAAAATTATAACTACAGAAGAAGAAATGTAAAAAGAAAAAGAGGAGACTAGGGACACTAGATCATAATATGATTACATGTAGCACTAGTATAAAATAATGGAGGTAAATTCAATAGAATAAACCACCAAGATTACCATACTAGGGAAGGAACATAATAAAATATTCCAATCATTAGGGCTCATGAAAGGTTACTACCATAGCCTTCAATAGCATATGGTAGCATATATGACATATATATTAGTATTAGAAGTTAAGATGATCACTCAAAATTCCCCCAATATAGAATGTGTTGATGTATAGGTGACATGTATTCAACCTCTACTATGCCTATGTATAGTATTGACAAGTTAGAACTATCATTGAAGAGAACCAAGGCATTGAAGCATGTAACAAAGAAAGTGTAGAAATATGGGGATAAAGTTACACAAAAGGAGGATGAAGATGAGGTTATGTGAAAAGAACAAGAAAAGTAGAAATATAAATATACACAAAGCTAAGGTTGAACTCCTTTGGTCCTATGTTGATACAAGTTTTGAGCATGTTGCCACCTTACATAATACTTATTCTCAAGATCTAGTAGTTTTGTGCAAGGTGTTTAGAGGGCATATAGTAAAAAAAATTATGTTGATGTGTGTGTGGAATTTTTGTGAAAACATAAAATAAATGCATAAAATTAGAAATCATATGCTCATATTACTATGCAACATACTTCTGATAATATGAATTTATAAGAAAAAATTATATTGAAGTGTGTGTGGCATTTTTGCAAAAACATAAAATAAATGCATAAAATTAGTAATGACATGCTCATATTACTATGCAACATACTTGTGATAATATGAATTTATAGGATGCCAATAAAAAATTCTTAATGTGTTATACATGGTAGTTAAGATGGTTGCCTACTAGAAAAAAATGGATGAAATTCAAGAACTATTGATGGATATTACACTTAAAATGGTTGATATGATGGATTATATATTACATACCATAAGGGATTAAACTGCATACTTTAATACCATTTGTACCAAGTGGAGTGATCTTTATCATTTTAAATTTTTATCATGCTAAAGCTTGCTTCCTTTTGCCATAAAGTCTTGAGTGATACTTTAGCTTTTTCCTTTTTGATTTTTTTTTTTTTAAATTTTATAAGGAAATAACACATTATTTACACTAGGAGGATATTGGTTACAATATACTTTGCATTTCATATATTTATAAGTACACAACAAAGATAGACTAACATATGTATGTAGTATATGTGTCTGAGAACATAGATATGGATAATAATAACTAGATATATATTTTAAGAATATAATGTATTTTAGAACTATAGATAAGAAAGAATGGTATTTTGTTGATATTAGCATGGTGTGATGGTTTAAAGGTGGTGTTGGTGTTCTTTCCACCAAGGTTCAAACCTCGTTGGGGTGGTGTTGTTGAGTGGTTGTACTGGGGATGAGGTCCCCCATTTGTGACCTCACTGGTTCATAGCTATGGATCAAAAGCATTTACCCCTTGACTAAAAAAAGAAGGAATGGTATCTTCTAAGAAAAATATGTAAAAACAATCTTAATAAGAATATTGAATTGGTGTTAGGGATAAGCAACTATATAAACTCATTGATGTAAACCATTTTGATATAAAGAAAAGAAGTAAAGATCTACCATTTTTTATAGTTAATTATCTTTTGTGCATGAGTGCTTTAAAATTTAATTTCTATAATATTTTTCTAACACTTGTGTGGGTCACTAATAGGGTGAAGATCTCAAGAGTGCTTTGGGTGAGAATTATGGAGTATTACATGCAAGTAAGTGGTAATTGATTTAAGTGTTTATCCAATGTAATGCACTTACTTGAAATAATGGCTAATAGTATGTCACCTATAGGACTAATTGAGGTAATATCCGAAAGGATTTTCCCATTATTTCCCATAGAATTTTGGTGGTCATATATCTATTCCAAGGAGACACATTATGAATTTAGAAACACTAGAGGCTTTATAAAAAAATAGGTGATAATCTATTGGAAGTTATAAATCATTTAGATGCTAGGAGACTACCATACACTTTAGGAACAAGAAATATATAATTGGATATGAGTGCTCCATCTTAAATATAATAACATGTCCCTAAAATAATAACCCTATTTTGAACACAGGTGTATGAAAAAATAAACCTTTTTTAGATCCCTAAAGAAATTCCTACAACTTGTGTTAATCTTCAACATCCTCCAAAAATGTTTGAAACTAGAGATGCTTCTCTAGCCCTACTTTTCTATTCTAGTAATAATAGCATTTTGATTCTTACCTCTTTGTGTTTATCTTACATAATATAAAAAATAAAAAAGGTATCATTTTGTATTTGTTTTACATAGAGTGTAACCATTTTATTTATTTTTATTTGGTCAACCCAAAAATAAATAATTAAAAAAGCCTTTTTTCTTTTCATTTTATTAAAAACAACAAACAAGATCTTTAAAGTAGATAACTAATACTTTTAATAAAAAACACACTATTCTCCTAACTACATCATAACACTCTCCTTATTGTTCTTCACCCCTTCACCCATTCTCAACATTAGCCTAATACTTGAAATAGATTCCTTCAAATTTGGAAGTACTCGCATTAAAAGATAATTATGTAAGTCATAAAGAATGTATCCTTGCATCCTTTAGGAGATAAAGGAGGTTGACATAGTGGGATAAATAATTGAGGATAACCATCAATCAAAATACTACTCCCCATCAATCAGAAGACTCTTAAAGTAGGAAAATTTTACTTGAGAAGATGGTAAGATTATCAACAATGAAGTCCTATTTCTCAGCTCTTCTAATTTTCAATACTGAAGAATCCTTATCAATTCATGACATATTTTTAAGTACAAATACCCTATCCTAGAGGTTATTGTAGCTTATCAAAATAGCCCCAATATAGAATAAGTGGTGAATAGGTACCTATGAACAACCTCTACATATGTTTGTATATAGTATTAAAACTTGGAATTGACATTAAAGAGGGATAAGACATAGAGTTTAGGGACAACGAAAGTGGATAAATAAAGGAAATAAGTTACAAAAAGGAAGATGAAGAGGAGGTCATATAGAAAGAGAAGGAAAAGTAGAAAATATAGATGAGCACAAAGTTAAGGTTGAATTCCTCGAGCCATATGTTCACACCAATTTGGTGCATGTTACCACCTTATGTGTTAGTTATTCTCAAGACTTAGTAGTTGTGCACAGTGATTTTAGAGTTATTGTGGCATGAAAAGATTATATTGAGGTGTTTGTGGAATTTTTGTGAGAAGAAATATGCAATAAATGCATAATTTTAGGAAATACTTTCTCACATAATTACTATGCAACCTACTTATAACACTATGAATCTAGAGGATGTTAATAATAAAATGTTTTTATGTGTTGTGAATGGTAGTTAAGATGGTTTCCTATTAAACAACAATGAATAAAATTTAAGGATTGTTGGTCAATATCACACCTAAAGAGATTAATATGATGGAACATATTTTACATACCATAAGGATTCAACCATACACTTCAATACCAACTCTACCAAGTGGAGTGATCGTTATCATCTCACATTTTTATCTTTGCTAAAGCTTTCTTCCTTTTCCCACAACCTCTTGAGTACTATTTTGGCATGGTTTTAATTTTATGTTACAAGGACATAAAACATTATTTACATTAGTAGAATATTAGTGCTAGAAATATTTTACATTTTGTATATTTATAAGTGCACACCAAATATATTTTGTATAGATTTTAAGCAAACCATGTATTTTATAAATAATTATTTAAAAATAATTTAAAATAGATTTGATTGATTCTAGGAATAATTTCTTATATTTAAAACTTTTTGATATAAAGGAATGAATAGTGAGGCTCTATTAGTTTTACTAGTTAATTTTCTCTTATGCATGAGAGTTTTCAAGTATAATTTCCATATATGTTTATCTAATACTTGCATAGGCCATTTATAGGATGAAGAGCTCAAGAGTTCTTTGGGTGAGGATGAAGTATTATGATAGTAAGTAGGATTTGATTTAAGTTTTTAACTAACGTCATGCACACACTTGAAATAATGACTAATAATATGTCACCTAGAGGACTAATTAAGGTATATTCCTAAAGCAATTACACATTATTTTCCACTTGGAACTTTGGTGGTTTATTCCAAGGACTCACATTAGAAATTTACGAAAACTAGATGTGTTAAAAAAAGTAAGGGAGAAACTATTGGAAGTCTTAAGCATTTAGAGACTAGAAGACTAGTGTACACTCCAGAAACAAGAAATCTAGTTTGACATAAGTGCTCCACCTTATGTATGGGAACTTGTCTCTAAAAATTCACCCCATTCTAGACAGGAGTATCTATTAAAATTAAGCCTTTTGTGGAGCCCTAGATACATTCCTACAACTTGCGCTAGTCTTCCACATCCTCAACAATATTTTTTATCAAACTAGGGATGCTTGTCTAGCCTTATTTACCTTTTCTAGTAACAACATTATGATTCTTACCTCATTGTCATATATTACTTAATATATATATTTTTGAAATTGTATCATTTTTATAAGTAATTTAAGAAGTATACTACATTAAGGAAAGAAGAAAAACATCTTATTTACATAAAGTGTAACCATTTGATTTATTTTCATCAAATGAACCCAACAAATGATACTTAAAAGGTCTTTTTTTAAATAAAATAAAATAAATAACAAGATCGCTAAAGTAGAAAATAACACTTTTAATACAACAAACACACCATTCCTTCTTCACGCTTTCACCAATTCTCAACCTTGACATAGATTCGTTTTATACTTGTCTTTATTTCACCCTCTACATTTTCTTTCTTCCATTTTTTTTTTTGTTGCTACACGGGTATCCCCGCGACCCATCCCAACGTCCAAAGGGCAAGTTGGGGTGAGACTAATCCCCTACAGGTGGGCACAACAACCCACAAACCGGTCCACCAATTAAGCCCGGGAGTGGGAGGCAAACCCGAAACCTATGGGGAGCAAACCCACAACCCAACCCATGCGGGCTTTCTTTCTCCCATATTCTTTCCCACCCTTGCAGCACCTATTTTGACCATAATATCTTCTTAATGATCCTTTATCACACTTTCCTATCTTTGCTTCCTATCCAACCATGCCATTTCTTTTCCTTTTCAACTCATTGACCTTCCTTCCCTCTTTATCGCACTTTCTTTAAACTGTCTATGTCCTTTATTACACCTCATTATTGTCTCCTCTTATTCATTCCTATTCTCTAATGCCACAACTTCTAACATAATCCCTATTGAAACCCAACCATGTCTCTCCATCTTCCCACCATTGATAAAGCCAACACCTTCCTCCATCCTAAAAATCAATTTGACCATGATGCTTACTATGAGCATATAGAGATTCAAAAATGTTAGAATATTGACCTCCCATTTGTAGATGAGATGGGCACTCTTGCGGATTACACTAACCCTTCTTCCTCACATCAATTAAGATAAAAATTCTTTAAAACTCCATATGATCTATAATATTCCCTATGCATTGTTTGAAAAAACATCTTCAGTCAACACT
This sequence comes from Sequoia sempervirens, assembly GCA_007258455.2. NCBI lineage: Eukaryota > Viridiplantae > Streptophyta > Pinopsida > Cupressales > Cupressaceae > Sequoia > Sequoia sempervirens. The sequence continues at coordinate 258,748,211 of VDFB02058242.1, forward strand.
CGCGAAGTACTAATTCTCTGGTCTTCCAAGTTGCAAAGCTCACCAATGCAAGTTGGTACATGGGCCTTATCAAAAAGCCTTGTCAATTCATGGCATCTTGGCAAGTCCAATGAGATGTTTTTTAGCTTATCTAACCTTAACTACAGCTTCCTTGACAACGTGATAATCTGAGAATAGTTGCTAGAAATAAATTACTCATATCGATATATTGCCAGCTTATTAAATCCCCAAAACAATCAGAAAAGTGAAGATAACAACAAGTGCTCCATTCTGTCAATACAGCTTATATTACCAAAAACAAATGCTTCAACGATTGAAAAACACAACTCTTTTAACAGACAGCTACCACAAGAGCCAAAGTCTCTTAGTAAAGACACCACATTAGAGCACTGAGTGATGCACATTTGTGTACTGTTCTCTGTGTAGTGATGCTACTGCCATCAGGATCTTCAGAATTACCTATCAACTTTCACGCTTGTTTGTGTTGATGTATCGATACAAGTGATGGTTAAATAAGATAACAGCTGTGTGATCATTCCAAGTCCATAAGTGGGCACAAATGGCTTCTGTACACTAAACTTTTGAATCTTCGCATTACTGTTGTCACCCAGAGTTATCAGGGATGCACTTTCTGACAGAATATTTGTGTCTTACATCAATCGTTGAATGGAGTACATATTTGATATAGTATTCCAGCCAACGTACATTTTACCTTCAATACTGTAACTCTGGTTAGCCGTATTCTCAAAATAGTGGCACCACGGATCACTTATTTTCAACAGAAGTACTTCTAGCATGGCTACATGGTCAGAAAATTGAAGTTTGAACAATTCCACGTGATATCTTTGGAGCAGTCACAAGATTTATTGTAGGTGACAGTATTAAAATGTTTGTTTTTATTAAGGTTTTACACGAAAGCATATTAGAGCACATATTAGGGTATGAGTTATATTAGAATTTTTTTTTGTTGAGAGTTTATGATTGATGAGTATTCATTTTATCGAAGTCATATGAAATCTCTTTTGTTGAGAGCTAAGGATTGATGGGTATTCATTTCATCAAAGTTATCTGAAATCTCTTTGGTTGAGAGTTAAGGATTGATGTGTATTCATTTCATCAAAGTCATTTGAGATTTCTTTGGCTGAGAATTAAAGATTGAGGAGTATTCATTTCATCAAAGTCATCTGAAATCTCTTTGGTTAAGAGTTAAGGATTGATGGGTACTCATTTCATCAAAGTCATCTGAAATCTCTTTGGTTGAGAGTTAAGGATTGATGGGTATTCATTTCATCAAAGTCATCTGAAATCTCTATGGTTGAGAGTTAAGGATTGATGGGAATTCATTTCATCAAAGTCATATGACATCTCTTTGGTTGAGAGTTAAAGATTGATGGGTATTCATTTCATCAAAGTTATCTTAGATCTCTTTGGTTGAGAGTTAAAGATTGATGGGTATTCATTTCATCAAAGTCATTTGAAATCTCTTTGGTTAAGTTAATAATTGATGGGTATTCATTTCATCAAAGTCATCTGAAATCTCTCTGGTTGGGAGTTATGGATTGATGGGTATTCATTTCATCAAAAGTTGTCTAGGCACTATCCCATCCTTATCCCTTATGATGTTGGGGTTTTGCACTCAACAAGAGTTGATCTTTGGTAGACTCATTCATAATCATTCAACTTCACTAGTAGACCAAGGACCCATTGACTATTATTAGTTTGACTTATGTGGATTTGCAAATTATATTAAAAAATATATAATAGGTAAATCTTGAATTTCTTAAAATATATAAATTAATAATTTGTGATATTTTAATACTTTTGTTAATTTTAAAATATTGTTTATCTATGCATTAAATATTTGTTAATAAAGTGCTTTTTATATTTTATAATTGATGGGTATTCATTTCGTCAAAGTTGTCTAGGACATCCCATCCTCATCTCTTATGATGTTGGGGCCTTTTCACTCAACAAGAGTTGATCTCTAGTAGACTCATTCATAATCATTCTTCACTAGTAGACCAAAGTTCCATTGACTATTATTATTATTATTATTATGACTTAAGTGAATTTACAAATTTTATAAAAAATAATATAATAAATAATCTAAAATTTCTTAAAATATATAAATTAATAATTTGTGAAATTTCTCATAAATTCATGAATTTTTAAATATTTTTATTCTATGCATTAAATATTTGTTAATAATGTGTTTTTATATTTTTAGATTTTAAATGAATAATATAATAGTTTGAATTAAGAATTAATGCACATATATATTTTTAAAGTCTAGATGTAAAAGATGTTGAGGCATCATTCTCCAATACAATTTCAAGAATGATCTTTCTCAATCTCTTAAATAGATTTTTCTAAAGATAAGTATGCTAGTTTTATTTACTAAAGAATTATTTTATTTACTCTAGTTTTATTATTGGATGGGTTATTTTACATCTATCTAAAAATGTAATTATGTATTTCATAAATAAATAAAATGAAATATATAATTTAACTCATTGAATAGTAGTTAAAAATTTTAAATCTATATAGAAAGTCATAAAATTGATGAAGGAATCTAAGTTTGATACATCAAAGTCTAAAAGTTCATTGACCTATTTTTTATTAATGGTGTGATTTAAGTGTCATTCTCTCTTGAGAATGATATCTCTTGACATCTTTTACATATTTTTTTGTAAAGATATGAATGCTAGCTTTATATCATTTACTTGAAAAAGTATGTTTACTTACTAAAGAGTTATTTTGTTTATTTAACATTTTTTAACTTTAGTTTATAATTATTTAAGACTTATTTTATTTTAATTTATTTACTTAAGAGTTTTTTTTAATATATATCCACTCTTAAATATTTTGTTGTTAACACATTCACATCATTATATTACACTTCTTATTGTCACTGTCGTCATGCCTCTTGAACATAAAAATTGGTAAACATTTAATTCACACCTACAATTAATTTAAACACATATTTTTCTATAACGAATTTTTTTTTGTATACTTAATTAATTAATTTTTTTGTGAAGAAGAACATCAAAGACACTCTTATTTTTTAGATTTGTTTCCCCTATTTTTTTATGTGTATCAATTATAAATCTTTAATTTTTGTAATAAATTTATTTTGATTAAAAAATATAAAATAAATACATTAAATTCTAAAATTTAGAAACTTTATTATGAGGTCTATATTCTTGTAGAACTTCATGTATGATTTCATTTAATCATAAAAAAGATTATCTAAATCAATATGTATGTCTGAAATTTTTTCATGTGATATGGAAGGAAAAGAGCACCACATGGAATGCTTAAGAGACAAATAAATTTCAAGAATGGCATCTACATAGGTCTAATTTGTTTTGTGTCTTAAGATTGGAACATACTATTTAAAAAAAATATCATATGATCCACAAACGTTTTCTTTGTTTTGAAACTTTATGTGTTCACTCCTTGATGAGTGTGTAAATTAGTATTCATATTACAGTTATCACATTTTTTTATTAATAAATGATACATTCAAGCAAACAAATTTGAAAAACATCAAAAGACTTATACATGAGTAAAGGAAAACAATTAAATTTGTAGACCTATAAATAGCATGGTGACCAAAAAGATGCCAAGTCAATTTTATAAATGTTATAATGTAAATAAAAGGATGTCATGTAGCTAAGTTAAAATTTTCTCCCCTTCAACCATTCACCCCACTAATATAATCACATCACTAATTTTACATCATCTAATACAAACACACACAAAAATTAAAGGTTCTAAAATTTAATGCTAATCTAAGGAGATCATCCTAGATAAATAATTACTAATAAGTAATGACACGATTCTAGTGGACTCCAATTGCACATCAAATTGTGCTCTTTGTTCCTATAAAAGTAAATCATCTAGTTTATAGATCATCTAAAATAGTAAATGGTCCATTTGCATTTCCATATAAAATATAATCAATTGATAGAACTAGGGATCAACAATTTGAAGAAGGCTAAAGCAACAAAATACAATGTGGGATAACATCAAGGACACAATATATAATAAATTGTTAGGTACAAACCTTGATTACAACTATAAGAAGGTTAGAACTAAGTAAATGTATGATTAATTTTTGCAATAAAATATAAGCAACGAAGCACTATTTATGTCAAAAATTTCAACTTAGGCACATGATAGAAAATGTCAGCTACACCCAAAAGTAGGAACTTACACAAAATTTTAAAAATGTAACAAAACTATGACAATACCTTCTTTAGTTCTTCTATCTTATGTTTTTCTCTTCCTCCTCTCCATCTCCCTCATTATACTCATTTTTTACCCTTCTATGCCACATGTTCTACATCACCTTTATCCCATGTAGAAGAAGCTTCTTTTTCATCCCTTTTCTTCTCATAGATCTGATAACTATCAACTTGCACCATAATACTCTCTCCCCTAATAATCTGTCTCATCCCTTTCATCCAACATTCACGCATGAATTAGTTTCCACCTTAATCTACAAAAGCATGAGAAAATTAATAGGTATTATCCTACCATGTATGCATGAATCTTCACAATTATTTCATTTACTTCTTTCATCATTTTAGCATGCATGATTAATATAACTCATATATACACCATAGTTGGAGGGAAAATGTATAGGAGAAAGGTGCATACCTTAAACCCTTTTACTCTCTTGTTTTACATGTAAATTAGGTCATGTTGTAAGTATAATTTCCTTATTCTCAATTTCTCATAGCTTATGCATACGTTGACCCAAAACCTAAAGGTCTAAATCACTAATTTGCAAGGCCTAAATAACCCATAGGGTGAAATTTATTTGACTAGCGTTTTCAAGGACACTTAGAGCATAAAAAATTGATGTGTACCTAAGGAGAGTAGTCATAGACATGTACTTTCCCACTATCTTCCAAATGAAAAAAAAGAATCATTGTGTACCTAAGGAATTGTATTTTTTTGCGTGTGTTTAGAGTACCCGAGCAATAAGTAATTGAGGGCTTTGAAATGTGTGATATCCGTATATGTCATGCAACTTGTCAAGTGGCTTTCACTCTCAGCCCAAAAGGGTTTGGGTTTTTCTTATTAATTGCTCTTGAACATTAATAATGAATCTTTATTCATTATAGGTCGATAGGTTTCCCTACGTTTTTAAGTTTGGGTATTTAGTTCTAGAAATTTATAGGATATTGGAAAAATGTGGGTTCTCTTAAAGTTTGTTCAAGTAGTTCAGTTTTTTTAAATTAGATATGTTTTGGACAAACTTTTATGGGTATTATTTTTCATTCAATTAAATTTAATGAATGATTATCTATTGTCTTAGTTGTTAAGTTTGGAATATGGTTTAAACTCTCTTGAATGAATATATTTTGGACATGTTTACAATTTTTTTCATGAATTTATAATTTATATTATTTGAGTGAATTTTCAATGTCATTGTATCAAATTTAAGAATAAACAATAGAAATAATGTAATATATTAATTAGAGTTAATTATTTAGTTTTGGTGTGCTTGTCTTTGACAAGAAAAATGTTATCCAAAATCTTGGTGAAAAAGCTCTCTAGATCATTGTAGTTCCACTTTGTAAAGGTATGAGTTGATTTCCAATTAGAAAGTGCCCGAACATGCTTGAGCACTTCATAGGCCTCAAAGATGAGTTGCATGTTGCCATATTTGATGCCATTGTTAACCATCTTAACAAAATTGTTAGATCCACCCTTGTTGACATTGGTTACATGGGGTCATCATCAACCTACTCAATAAACTTGGTGACCACATTGTGGATACAACAGTAAGTTGTGTGGCTACCATTGATGTAAAGACCCAACCATTATATTCAAAATTACCACTTAAATTTATTTATATATGTTGTTTTTACTCAAGTTATTAAGTGTTCCTTCATTTGTATGCTCATATACTTCTATTCAAATGGGATAGGCATTTGTCTATTCAAGACAAGTATCCAATTATAGAAGTTAGGAAACTATCCATATGAGATGTATTCTCTATCCATGTGTGTGTACATGTGTTTATTTTTATATATAAAAAGTTTAACAATTAAATATATGTGTATTAATATAAAATTTAAGTAAAATATATGATCACACACACACACACACATATATACATGTGGAATATATATATATATATATATATATATATATATAAACAAATAATAAATATTTAGAATAGGAAGTATCCAAGAAAGATAATGTCAACTTAAATATTTATTTGAAATCAATCTTTATTAAAGAAAACCATTCAATAGAACTTAAGGATGAAATCACTAATAAACTACAAGATAAAATGTATTAATTGTATACTCAAAATAATCTTGGAAAGATTGCTTGACTCGTCGAGGTTTTAGGCCAAATTCAAAGGTGGGATTCAAGCCTATATTTTTATGAATATATTTTCAATTATATCATTAAAATGTGATGACCTTAATGCACTCCTAGTAGAGGAGTGTAGTCTTTAGTGAGCGGCTCAAAACTCAGATGGAAATTGCCTATCTTGTATGGATAGAAGTACTTGAGTATACAAATGAATTAACACTAAAAAACTTGAGTACAAAGCAAAAAGAAAAATTAGGTTGCAAATTTTGGGTATAGTGGTTGGTTCTTTGTAATCGGACATGAGTAGTGATTCATTCTCCATGCCTTCCTTGCCTATAGAGGCATTTGTTTCAAGATAGAGAAAACCACTTGATGTCACATGTTCTGTTTGATGCTTCATGTTCATGCATGACTCATTGTCATTGCTAATGGTGTAGCCCTTGGAATCCATCAAGTTTGAGAGAGTGGAGTTTTTCTAGTCCATCAGTGCCCCATCCTTCATTAGGATGATCATGGTGCAAGGTCATTGGGTCAAAAACATGAAATCCTTGGAATTATAGAAACATTTGAGCAATAACATATCTTTCTTCTTTGAATACTCTATGGTTTTATCCACACAAATTGATGTGCAATTATAGACAAAAATGGAGAACTGCTTGTCTACCACATTGAATGCCAAATTTTGTGTCATTACTAGTACCGACCCAATCATGATCCTTTCCTATGCTTTCCTTATTCATTTATTTATGTCCTTTATGATGGTTTTGATTTAGAATTAGATAAAAAGATCAGAGCTTGTGCTAAGCATGGTCAAAATTGTAATGGTATTTATATGTCTCATATCATAATAAATACATAACAAATATTCTATCATAACCCAAACTTTTATCTTGAAAATAAATATGATGTTGTGGAAGTTTATATTTCTTCTTTGCTCATGTTGAAGAATTAACTTATCAAGATAATAATTGTGATGTAGATGTGCATATTGGTTAAAATAGGTTTGCAATAGGTCTAACATTTATAAATGCATCAATGCATCTTTTAGTACTAAAGAGGGTGCAAGTGTTGTGTTTAATTTGAGTTAATTATATATTGAGATGTTTGAGTGTGTACTACTATTTACATACAATGATTCCAAATGTAGGATTTGTGGTACTTTAACACTCACTAATGAGTTTACAGGTGCCACTAAATAAGGTTAAAAATGAGATTTTACGTAGATCCCACCCAACCTACCTTTGGATATGTGTTTTTTTGGTTTCACTGGTTACTCTTCTCAAATTAAGGTTATTCTTTTTTATCTTTAACCATTTAAAAATCTATGGTTTTAAAGGTAACATTATTGGTTTAATAAAATATTTAGATATGATCCTAATTTCAATTTAAGGGTATTTTTGTGGACCTTCACAATATGTTCCTATTTTCTTGTCAAAATTTGAGACCGTGTTTATTTTTAGACTTTTTTTCTCATCCTTATCCTTTAATTTTGAAATCATTTTAATATGTGTATATACTTTGGGTGGGTGAAAAGATAAAAAGGGATAAATTTTGAAGTATTGCATTTTTTAATTTTAGAGAAAATCTAAAATTTTGAAGGGTTTAATATTTATTTCAAGTTACAAATAAAATCTAAACTCTAGTTTGTAAGTTACAAATTGGACCTAAACTATAGTTTGCAACTCTACCTCATGTGTAGTTATTTTCATATGTTTCTTTTACAAACACAACTCTTCATTTTCTTGTTGATTTATCTTCATTTTGATGATCCATTTACTATTTTTTAGCCACACAAAGTTAGGTTTATGTGATTTTTCTTTGTGTGGACTCAATTTTTCTTTTCAAGTTAATTTATATAATTTTTGTGTTGATTTATATTTTTTATTTTGAGAGTTTTGTATTATTAGTTGAAGCACTAGTTTGAATCCACACTCCCAAAAGTTTTTATAACATAATTTTATATACACTCCAAACTATATTTAAAGTTTGATATTAGCTAGGTTCACTTTGTAAGTTGCAAGTAGTTAAAAATTGTAATTAAAGTTCAAACCTTGGTTAATAGTCACATTCACTTTGCAAGTTGCAAGTAGTGGCAAGCTACAACTAAAGGATGCAATCTAATTTATAATAGCATTCACGTTGTAACTTGCAAGTAGTTGCAAACTATAACCAAACATTGATTTTTTATCACATTCACATAATTTTATGTAATTTCTAATTTTCATGCATATTTTAACTAAAATCTGAACCCAAGTTTATAACTTACAAACTAGGCCCAGACTCTAGTTTGCAAAAAATCAATAAAATACATATTTTTTTAGTCTTACATATGTAAATTATTATTTTTTAATCGCATTAGGAATTGTGCATATGATTTTTTAATCATACCAAAAAGACACTTTTAGTATATAATATATTTTAAAGGATTAAAATTTATTGTTTATAATTATTTGACATTATTATTTTGAAGGAATTTTATGCTTCATTACTACTAAATGCATCATATAAATATAAAAAGGGGAACTCAAATTATAAACTATAAGAAGAAACCAAAACCATGTTGCTTTAATTTGAATGCATGGATACATGAAGATTTTATCAACCAAAGGGGATCTTTAGAGAGTGAAAGACACTATGGAAGCATGCATAAGTCCTATAACATGTATCCACATCTCATATTTTAAATGATATGTAACAAAGGAATAGAATGTGGAAGGACAATTCAAAATGACCCTTCAAATTCTAATGTAATTGATCATGTTATGATTTTGGAGGGAATGAAAATCGGTCTTCCCATCGAAATGTTTTTATTTATACACATTTGTAACTTGTTGTAAAGAGTTGGAAATGTTGGAAACCCATGGAAACTCAAATTTGAATATAGTGTACCAATTGTTTATCTATTTTATTTTTTATTAACATGAAAAACAAGTTTTGGAGGGACCTGAAACCCTTACAAATAAAATGTTGCTACAAGATTAAAATATAGCCATACAAAAACTAACCAATAGTAAACTAAAAGCTAAAAAATAGCCACAAGAAACAAACTATTTCATATTCTTAAGAGTGTCTGCCACTTCTACCTCCTAATTATAAAAGTTCTAATGAAGATTAACCAAGTTCAACAACTCTTTCTTTTCTCCCTAAAAGGATTTCTTCTTGCTCGCTCGAGTCCTCAAGCTAGGCCCCTTAGTCTCGGTCTACACCTGTTTCTTACCTTTATCCTTGTTGGTATAATCTTCCTTTCTAGTCTCCTTAGGGATCACTTTAGTTATTTGATCCTCTCTCAATTCTTTGAGCTTCTCTTTAAGAATAATTATCCCCAAGCAGTACTATTTTTTATAGAATAGTGACTAATATTCAACATTTTTCTAGATTTTTATTTGTTTCCTGAACCTCATCCTTTGATTCTATCACATGTTTCTCAAACTCCAATTTTAAAACATTAATAAAGTTCTCCAAACATTCGATCCTATTCTTCACATCTATATTCACAAACTCTAGTTTTTCCCTAGATCCTGATTGGTGTTTTTTCTCATGTAGGGCTCAAAATTTGATATTGATTTTGTTAATTTTGAGGAAGAACTATTTTGAAAGTTTAAAATTGTTTATAACCTGTTCCCTTTCCAACCCTAAAACATCATAAATCTCCTCTCTATTAGCATGGAGATATGTAAAATCCTCCGAAAAATAAGGAAAATTAGTAGCACCCTAGTCATCCTTCTCACTGCCTTTCTTCAGTGGCTAGATTATTACAACCATTTTGTCATCAACTTTCTCCTTACCTTTATAAGATGTATCCCCTTTAGTTCTTAAGATTTTTTTCCCCTTCAACTGATTATTGTCCCCATCATTCTCCTTCCCTATTTGTGAGCCCTCAAACTAAGAAATAGTTCACCATAGCCCCTTAAATGTAATATCCAAAGTGCTCTCAGGTTGATGCAAGAAGTTGGGTCCACAAAAAGTTCAAAAAGTGGAAGAATTTCTCCTATTTTTCAAAATTTGTCACACTTGGACTTAAAATTTGAAGCACTTACACATTGAATCTTAAAAAAAGTCAATAATATGAAATTTAGTAATTTGAATCTAGTTTTCCAATATGTAATTTATTCTAATATCTAGATGATACAAATTAATTTTTAATAGGCATGTATAAAAACCACTTTTTAAAAGTCACTTTTTTTTACCATACCATGTATGTGTATGAACACCATAATTTTACCTAAATAAAAGTACTTTTCTAATTCCTTTTGGGGAAATATATGTAACAAACTAAAGATTGATGAAGATTTTTTTTGTAATTTTTTAATTTTTTTTATTGACCCTAATAGTTGTTTTTAAAAAACATGTGCGTACACCATAATTTTACTTAAACTAATCATTTTTATTTATTTTTCATTGTGTATACAAAAAATGATTAGTTGAATTAAGAGATTAAAAGTTATTAAAAAACAAAAAAGCCTAATATTTCAAGTTTATGGACTAGTTTGCTTAGAAATTAATTAAAAAATAGAAAACAAAATCAAATCTTAAAAAAATTATATATTTCAAAACTACACACCATGATCTATAATGGGTTTTAATTTTATAAATTTATTCTAAAAAAAATCCATTAGCTATATTGCCAAAGTTAGGCATTTGTCTTGAATCTGTTTGTTTTTTAGCTGCAGGTCAAAGGCTAAGGGTTAGGTTACCAAACCTTTCTAGAGCCTAAAACCCAAGCAAAAATTGGGTTGGGATTTCAATTTTTTTTAGAACGAGTACCCATTTAGGAACAAGAACCCGATCCAAGATTTAGGATCTAGCTCCTAAACGGGTACCCATTTCTTTTGACATTTTTTTTGGCTGAAACTTCCCCTCTTCATGGATCCAACTTCTTGCAATTACCCTCTTCAGTTGAAATATTCTAGTAATTATTTTGTAATATTTGATGAAAGCACTTGAGGCTATCCATGTTCCAAGTAGGGTAACCCTTGTCATTCCACCCTATAGACTTCACAATCTGCAATTCAGTTGGTTTGTCAAAAACTACATAAAAAATGACACTACAAGGAGGGCCTCTTAAAATGTAGGGTAATTTTTTTTTTAATGATTAGTTTGTCTTCTCCATTGTTAAAATTAATTATCCTTGATTTAAAAAATATATATATATAAAATTCAAAAGAGAAAAAAACTATAATTTTTTAAAGGGATTTAATGAATGTTTTGTAAAGTTTTAAAAATATTCTTTTTGTACGAATTGTGTTTGTTTTATCTTATGGATGATCCTGTGTATGCATAGTGTTCTTTTCAAGTCCCTACAAATCCATGCAATTGGCTTCCTACCTCTTCCTCTAATATTGGCAAAAAAAAATTAGCACATGAAATTTTGCTAATATTTGATGATAAAACATCAAATAAATCATGAAGGGACTACTTGTCAATTATTCATTAACACTTTTCATGATGCAACATGTATATGCTTTTATTTCTTTTCATATAATTCCATACATTCATGGGTAGAATTGAAGACTATATTCTTGTGATAATTAGTACAAATATGGATCCATGAGAAGCCTTCCTATAATTTAGAATAACGAGGAGACAACTTGGCAATCTTATCTCCCAATTTATTCAACGATTTTATCAATACATTGAAAAGGTAAACATTATGCATAGGCTTAATCAAATTGATTTGTTTTGATTGGAGGTAAAAAATGGGTTTTGAAGGGGCCTGAAACCCTATACAAAAAAAAATAGCTGATAAAAAAGAAAACGACATTACGCATCAATCGACCCAATGACAGCGAACCAACAACCCAAAAGCAACCAAAAAGAAGGCAACCAACCAACAACACTACATATTTTTTAGTATCTCTATAGCCTCCATTTCACTAGCAACCACCTTCTACCCATTATCCATAGTATTAAACACCTCTATACTAGAGGCCCCGCCTTGAGCTTTCATTTTGTTTCTAGTTTTGACCCTCAACCCACTAGTTTTTACCTCACCACTCAAAACACTACCTTTAACACCACCCTTCTCACCAACACAATCCACATCTAGTAGCTTACCCACAACAGTACCATCAACAAACACAATATCCTTTCTCTTTTTCATAGTAATCATAGGGGAGATCACCTTGGCTGAGTCAAAAATGCCCAAAACCTTAGATAAATCTCCACTCTTCATCACAACATTCCACATTTTATCTATTTTATCCTCAAGGGATAATATTCTCCCTTCCAAGTTATGTTTCAAATTGATGCTTTCCTCCACCATAGTATTAACCATAGTATTAAGAGAGTCCATTAGATCATCAATTTGGCTTTGGACAAAAGGGTCCTTAGCCTTACTAGCAATACCTCTAATTCTAACATTATTCCTATTAATCTCATGGAAGAACCACTTAAAAAGTTTAAACAACACATTAACACTATCACGAGCTGAGCCCAACACATCAGACAACTCCTTCCTGTCAAAGTTCTCAATCCCTTTCCCCACAACAACGTCCTCATTAGAAGAACTAACATGAACCTTATCAACAAAAATATCCTTACCTTTGCCAACGGAGACATGAGTCTTCATCTTTCGAATGGAGCAGGTGATTTCCTCCACAACATCCTTCCTTTTCATCAACCTATCCACATCCACTTTGCTAGTTCCCATGGTATGTCCTCCACCCATAGCCCTTTCCTTCCCCTACTTTTGCATCCCAATGTCAACACTCAGAGAAGCCTCACCAAAGATACCTCTAGCCAAGGAAAGAGGGAAACCCTTCTCCAAGAGTTGGCCAACATTTCTCAACACCCTTCTCTTCTGACTCCCGTCCTTGATCTCCTGCAATTGTCTAGTCACTGGGGGAGGAGAGGAAGCTTCCCCATAAAGTTCATTTTTGTCCTTAACCCCCTTAGTATGAACATTCACAACCACCTCGTCATTGCATGTCATATAGCCCTCTTTGTCATCCAACTTCCTTTTCCTAGTCTTACTTGGAACAGGGGAATTGGGGCCCTCCTCAAAAGAGGCATACGAATCTAGGACATAGTCAACATCATCATCCCTACTAGACTCAGAATATTTGTTCAAAATAAGCCTCCTCTTTTTAGATTTTTTACTAACCCTTTCCTCTTCCGACTCTGTCTCTTTCCTCTTCCGACTCCATCTCATATCCCTTCTAGGGTTTAGCAATATTTTCCTTCGAGGACACAAGAGGTTTTTGCACCTCATGAACTTTGACATGTTCATAGATCGGGAGAATTAACCCCACATGTAGGACAGGGTTTATGGGGTTTTTCATATGATCCTTAATCCCCAAGTCAAGCGACATCAACAAGTAGTATGGAAAGAAAATCCATTTCTTATGTTGGAAATGGTTAAGCAAAAGGAAATGGTAAGAGTTAATCATCGTATGCCTGCCTTCCAAGGTGACATACCTCATAATATCTTCAACGTTACGCTCCTTTGATAACCACCACTCTTTGTCTTCTTCAAATCATCGGCTTCTTTCCCTTTAAAGAAAATAGACATTGAAACTTGTGATTCTTTTTTTTCTCTGAACACTTTCATACCATGCATGGCCAAGCCAGTAATTTGGGATATGAATTCTTCATCAACCACAACTTCCGTTCCACCTAAATTCAGGGTTCTCTCATTCCTCCCTAAAGCAACCAGATCAGTGACCTGGGGGTTGTTACCATATACGGAGTTAATCCACCCTTCTCTAAAATCTCCCACACCTCCTTCCTCTGCTTAGCAGAAATGCATGACTTAGGCTTGGTGTGGTTTCTATCCCCACCCATTGTAGATGAATTAACAAACCAAGGCCAAGGACAAAGTAGAAAACTCAGGAAACTAAGATAGATACCACCTAGAGCAGAATTATAAAATAGAAGACTCTGGAAACTAAGATGAATATCACCCAGAATCCAAGCGAAGCCAACAAAATGATAGATATGAAATGATGAACTTGAACTCTGATCCTTGTGAAAGCCATCCCCCATACTTAAAACTTGAACATCCTCATTCATAAAATTAGGCCACATGAATAAGGACATGCACAACTCAATGCAAAATAAGATCAAAAGCAACTTGAGATTAACATTCATTTGTTAATAATAGTCGTTGCCTCAAAAGGAATAGGATCATTTAAATCCCACTCCTTTCTTTCTCTAACACCAATGTTAGCGAAGAAATCAGCTAACATATTTCCCTCTCTCAATATGGGGGAGATATAAAAAGTGTCAAAGGAATTGATAATTTCAATGGAGTCCCTGACCAAGGCCTCAATAGTCCAAGATGGCAGTGAAGCATTCTTCAAATTATTTATAATGTTCAACGAGTCACCCTCCAACCAGACCTTCCTATACCCTTTGTTTTGAGCCATTTTGAGTCCATGATAGGTTGTAGGTCCATTGCTTATGGGAATTGGATCCTACATTCACTACTCATATAGGAGATGCACCCATAGTAATCATAGTGGAAACTAATTTTCATATAACTTTAATATTGGCCCATTATAGATAAATCAAACACAATAAGGAATGTAGAGTCAAGTGTTGTATCAACTAAATACATATGGAATGTCATTCAGTCTAACAATTAATTATATCTAATTAAAATTAATATCTAAAAAAAATTGAAGGGATTAACAATAAGATACAACCTTTCAAAACCTTTAACTAAATCAATTTATATGATCATATAAAAGTATATTTCAAAAAAAATAGTGGTTACAATAATCAAAATTTATCAATGGGTGAATGCATGTAAATGGTGTACAAAATGAGGTCAAATGGAATATTCTCTACATAACACACTTCCATTTTGTTTAAAATCACATACCATGATCATATTATGGATTGGTAGATACTTAGAAATAAAACCCTCACATTTTGTGCCTTATAAAATGTGAGTGCATTTTGTGGCTCATAAAACACAAAAACATTTTGTGGCTAATAAAATACACTCACATTTTACAAAATTATTTCAAATATCTTGATACTATCATTTTTTATTCCTACATTGCTATATCAATTTATTCCAAATTCTTATCATATCAATATCATATTGATCCTATATTGGGAGAATCATGGCCTTTCCCCATTTACATGCTAGGCTCTATTGTCATACTTGATTACTTAGATCTAAATTACTTAGCTTATAAATTTCCCTATGCTCATTGCAACATGTATTTTTTATTCTGTAGTTGGTTATGTGTAATGGTTTTAGTAGAAAATCAATTAAAAGTATAATTTAAGTGGTTAGGGTTAGAAATCACAAACACACATGAAAAAGATTGATAAAACCCACCGACTAATGAAATTGAGTGCTCCTACATTACAAAATGACCATTAACATGAAAATTAACATTCAAAATCACAATCAAAGTAGTGCAAACCTAACATTACATTATGTATTGTGTTGGTTTGATGTTGGATTTCTCAAACCTTAGAACCCATGATTGCAAAAGCTTGAATTGACCAAAAAGATGCTCAATATGACATGAATTCAATACAATGCTTCTAGCTGATTTGAAATGGAGAGAGATTGATTATTTTATAGATTTTCAAAAATTAGATCAAGGGTGGAGATCATATCTTGAGATCAATGGTTTAGATTGAATCTTGAAGATCAAGGGTTGAGATTATTTGAGAGGTTTAGTTAACTCAAAATATCTCCTCAATTTTAGGGAATTGGTTAAGATATTTTTGAAAATGAATATCCCTTAAAATATGCTTTTGAGAGGGAAAATTAGATTATTAAATAATTAAAAATTATTTAATTATCTAAGGAAAATAATTTCCTTTTTGAAAAAAGAATATTCCATGTGCAAGTCGAGGGAAGAAAAATAGATAATTAAATAATTAAAATTATTTTAATTATGGGAGATAAAGGAAAGTTAAAATTTTCTAATTAAATAATTAAAAAATATTTCATTAGGGGGAATGAAGAAAAATTAGTAAAAAGTGATGAAAATGATGAGAAATGATGAGAAAGTGATGAAAATGCATGGTTGGTGATGAAAGTGAGAAAAATGAGGAATTAGTGATGAAAATCATGAAAATGCACTATTAGTCAATGTGTGATATGCTTAGGCATTTTTGCATGTCTACATTTTTCCCCTCTTTGATATTACAATGTACTCATTATGTTGTTTCAAAGACAATTGTTGCTTAGATAAAAAAAAATTTAAATTTTGTGATGCCCTACTATGCCCAAACGAACGAAAGAAGGATGGTGGAATGCTAAGCTTCCCCATCACAAGGTTGTAAAAAAAAAGGGTCAAACTCACAAAAATACTTCAGGATTGGTTTCAATGAGAAGAGGACAAAATCAAGCCCCAAGGGTCCTAGAACGTAATCAGGATGGATAGGGCGGTTGAGGGAAAAATCCTAGGGGTTTGGGGTCATAGATATGCATTTAGGTTCAATTTATCCTCATTTATATTGAGTTATAGATTTCTTGAGCTCTAGGTGATTTCTAGCTTTGAGAGCTTGTAGAGACCCTGACACTATGGCACACACAGTTTGAGCACCACATTATGTAGATTGAGTCCATTAGTTCCAATAGCCTATGGGAGCAAATGTCCCGGTATGTGACAAACCCTTGTTTCCTTTCATGCAATTCTAGGTAGCTAAATGTAGGGTTAAAACTAGGTGAACAAATGTCACTTTTATAGCAATGTTTATGTAACTTGATATTACACATTTGTACATTGATGTTACATATTTGACAAAAGCGTTAGCTTCTTACAAAAGTGTTGGGATATAAAATTTTGTACTGTGTTTGACTGTCAAGGTGTGACACTTTTGTTAAAAGGTCTCACTTTTGACTAGCATCAAGCAATGCTTTTGTAAAAAGTCTCGCTTTTGTTTTTAGGGTGACTTAGACTTAGGGCCTTTTGCAATTTTTTTGAATTTGATATTATGAGCATTATGATTGTAGGTTCTCTAGACCCAATTATGTCACAAGAGCAATGACCACAAGTCTTGGAATAGATGGGAGGATTGAGACAAATTGGTGTGGAGTTTCTTAGTGCTACAAAGTTGTAATACATTGCATACATGCTAGAGATCAAGGATAATCTAGCCTTGATGACAACACTGTTCGAGAGATGGCACTCAGAGATATCGTCCTTTCATTTTCTTACTAGAGATGCCACTGTTACACTTGATGATGTGTGGCGGATCTTGAGAGTAACTATCAATGAGGAGAGGGTCATCTATGATGTGGATCAAGGCAAGGAGGCCCTAGAGAGGGTCCTAGGATATGATGAGTTTGAGGTAGATGATAGAATAATTGATTTGTGCTAGTATATTGGCTTTGTGAGTGAAACCATCATCGTTGTGGCTAGTATAATTTGTAGGAAACTCATTCCAGATAAGAGATCTAAAGGATTCAACATTGGATGGGGTCAGGTATTGGAGAGGATTATGGAGGATGCATGTGCCTTTGCATGGGGCCCATGCATTCTTTCTCATTTGTATCATGATATGTAGTGGGTTGTTTACCGATTAGTGACCATATTATCCATTGGAGTTACACTATTACATATCTAATCTTGGAAGCATGTTGTCATGCTCATATCTATTGGAGATTTATATAGGGGAGTAGGTTATCCAATGGTATATTGATATGAGGGTATGCTGACAGAGCAACACCTGTGAGACTTAGATTATTGGAGACACTAGATTGATGATATTGGGGTGTGTGCACCAATCTGTGACACAAAAAGGTGCCACTTTTGTTTTTTTATCCGAAATGACCATTTGGCGAGTGCCAAATTTGGTGATCACCAAATGGCTTGGATGATTGAGCCTAAGGCTCAGTATTTTAAAATTCAAATAATTTTGGTGCTCTTCATTTGGTTGGTGCCAAATTTGGCTCTAGCCAAATGGAGCACTTCATTTGGTGAACTCCAAATTTGGTGCTCCATTTGGCTAGCACCAAATTTGACGCTCACCAAATGTAAAGCATGAATTTTTGTAATACATTTTTGTGAGCTCTTTGTGTTTCTCTTTCTCTACCAAGGAGACTATATATGTGAAATAAACATTTAAGTATAAGTTTAATTTCTTATACTTTAAGTTATATTTCATGTATATAGATTCAGGATGTTTGAGAGTGGTTTCAGATCTCTTGGAGTTATAATGCAAATTCTAGTTTTTGGAAGATCTTATAAATTTTTAGACTTAGTCAGATTTTAGTAATTAGCATGTCAAATTTCAGTAATCAAGAGGTCTAATTTTAGTAGTCAACAAGTTCTATAATCTTTCTCTCACTCTCTCCTTCCCTCTCTACTCTCTATCTCTCCTCTCCCTCCCTCTCTCTCTACCTCCCTCCCTCTCTCCCCTCTCTCTCACACATCCCTCTATCTCCTCCCTACCTATCCCTCCCTCCATCCCTCCCCTCTCTACTTCTCTCTATATCTTCTCTATCTACATCTCATTCCCTCTCTACTTACCTTTATCTCCCCTCTCCCTCCATCACTCTATATATCGCCTATGTCTCCCTCCCTACCTCTTTTCCTCTCTACTCTTTATCTCTCCTCTCCCTCCCTCTACCTACCTCTCTCTCTCTCTCTCTCTCTCTCTCTCTCTCTCTTCCCCCTCTTTCTCTCTCACTATCTCCTCTCTATCTCACCACTCTCTCTCTCTCTCCACCAATACAAAAATAGAAAAAATGACTAAAAAAACTACTAAAAATTGGTCATGTGATCAGTAGTTTAGTCACATGACCATTAGTATTTTATTGCCAATCATTTATAACTTGTCCAAATTTATGACTAAACCATTTTTAGTCATTTATTGGTTGTTTTGATTGATCAATTTGGTGGTATATTTGGTCATTAGTTTAGTCATTGATTGTTGTTAATTGATCATTTATTTAGTCATGGTAGTCATTTATTTAGTCATGATAGCTATTTATTTATTCATGATAGTTATTTATTTAGTCATGGAAGTCATTTATTTAGTCATGGTAGTCATTTATTTTAGTCATTGTAGCCATTTATTTAGTCATTGTAGTCATTTATTTAGTCATTGTAGTCATTTATTTAATCATTGTAGTCATTTATTTTAGTCATGGTAGTCATTTATTTAGTAATGGTAGTCATTTATTTAGTCATGATTTAGTCATTTATTTGGGTGAATCAATTATTCAAACTACAAATCAAATCTAACTTAATTAATCCTCACAAATTTATGCATATAAACTTCAAGTATCATAGATATTGAAATGTTGAAGAAGCACCATGAAATGGAGACTAAAATGCTTGAACAAATATGACTGATCAAACAAAAGAGAAGCCACAACACAATATTTATGAGTGGAGAAAAAACCACTCTAAAAATTTACTTTATTAAGCCTCATTGGAAAATCAAAACCTGTTACATTCAATGTCTCAGTGAAAATTGCCTCATTGGCAAAGCAAAACCTCACTGACTCTATTTTACATTTGAGCTACTGAGCTTGTACAAAAAATAGCCCCAAGGATCCTAAACATCAAATCAAAAAAATCCTTGTGAAAGAACTAGTCTATCCAAAAGATATAAACCAAACCTCAAATAGGGTGAATAAGAGACATCATAGTGGATCTACAATGTGGAATATGTGATTTAGATATGCCAAAATTCCAATGTTCCTGCCATTTACTTCTTTATTCTCCACCAAAAAACTGTATATGCTATGTAGAGCAAAGAATTAATACGAAAATCTAGAAAATATTCTGCATGAGAATTCACTGCTCCAAAAAATCAATCTTTTCCTCAAGAACAAAGCCATCAAGAATTTGTGAGGTGCATTTGAGGCTCGAAAGGGGAGGCACAATTACTCTGAATAAAACAGACACAATATTTACTTCAAATACTTTACTATCTACTAATTTTTTTGTTAAAAGAACTAGTTTAAGCTGATACTCAAAAAAATTGCCTGATCCATACATATCGTTGGCTTCACTAATATCAGTTCACAACAATGTTACAACAATCATCTTCAACTATGTGTGAGGCAAATAAGTAATGCAAAAGCCTATAAAACAATGAATATATAATGTCAAATTCCTTCCCCAAAATTTAGTGTAGGCCTCGAGAACAAAGCCCCCAAAGATCCATTAGGCTTCCATTGGGACTTGAAAGGTGAGGCACAAAAATAGGATAAAACTGTCAACAAAATGGAGAACTAAAGAAAATCATTATAAGTCATTTTTTGTTTCTTTTCCTGTCACTATTGGTTTTAGCTCCTCCAAACCTTTCATTACTAGTATTTGCCTTCACTTCTCCATTTTGGCGAGCTGCAACCTGAAAATAAGGTTTCGACAAGGGTTTCAGAGTGTTTATTAAAATGAAAAAGATCTTGTAATGAGCACATTTAGGTTTTTACATTACCATTTTTTGCATTCATTTTTTTTCTTTCCCCATCACTATTGGTTTCAGCTCCTCCAAACTCTTCCTCGCACTTAGGTTTAGCTCCTCCAAACTCTTCCTTGCTGGTATTCACTCCTCTCTTGCGTGTGCGATTAGGGTTTATGCCAAGAATGAGGTGGGCTTGGGCTATTAGAGTTTATTTTTCCCTCTTAATTTTACTTTTCCCACTTCACTTTATTTTGAAATGGAATCCAAAATAAATATATTATAATACATAATATCATTCTTATTTACACAATATATATTATTAAATATATTATAATATATTAATATTATATAATAATATAATATTATAATATAATAATATTATATTATAATATATTATAATATAATATTATATTATATAATAATATATTATAATATAATATTATATTATATAATAATATAAATTTTTTTTGATTAGAGGTAAATAATGGGTTTTGAAGGGGCCCGTAACCCTTTACAAAAGAAAGCAACTGAACTAAAGATAAAATCAATACATTAGTAAACAACCCCACAGTAGCGACCCATTAGCAAAAAAGCAGCGAAAAAGGAGAACCACCCAACAACACTACATACTTTTTAGAATGTCTGCCACCTCCATGTCGCAGTCGATAGTTTTTTGTGCATCATCATAAACATCAAAATTTTCCTTACCAAAATCCCCTCCCTGAGCTTTAGTTTTGTTCCTAGTACGTGCTCCAGGACCACCTGTATTTACCTTAGAAATCAAAACAATACCTTTTTCACCACTCTTCCCAGCAACAACAACTTCACCCATCTACTTACCAGCAGTAGCACCCCCATTATCATGGGCAATATCTTTCCTCTTCTTAGCACTAACTAGAGGAGAGGCAACAACAATAGACTCATAATTACCAACAATTTTATGACCCTCCCCATCTCTCATCACAAAATCCCAAGCTTTCCCCATTTGTTCTTCAAGACTGAGGATTCTTTCTTCCCTGTTCTGCTTCATTTTGAGGGTTTCCTCCACCACCATGTCTACCATAGTGTTCAAGGACTCAAACAACTCATCAATTTGGTTCTGAACAGAGGACCCCCTAGTCTTGTTAACCATACCCCTAACTTTGACATTTGTTTTATTGAGCTCATGGAAAAACCACTTAAAAAGCTTAAAGAAAACAATAGACCCCTCATGCATAGTGCCAAGAACATTAGACAATCATCTCTATCAATATTAAAAACCCCTTTACCCAGGGAATCCTCCTCCTTAGAAGAACTATTCCTATCCTTTTCAACAAGGGGTTCCTTACCTTTTTCCACAGTGACGAGAGTTTTAAGCTTGTGGATGGAGCTCACAATTCCCACAACCACCGCTTTTCTCTTCATAACCCTCTCCAGGTCCTCACCCTAGGTTTCTAGAGCACCAATAGTAACCCCATACTTATATTTCATCTGCATAGTCGGCTGAACGCTCGGGGAGTCATTAGCAAAAAGGTCACCCACAATTGTGAGAGGGCAACCCTGCTCTAGAATCTAACTCGAAGACCGCAAAACCATTTTCCTCCCATTGGCATCCCCAATGTCCTTCATCTTGGTGGTCGAAGGCGGAGAGGAGGCCTCTCCATACAAGTCATTCCTTATCTTCGGGCCCCTACTCAGCACCACAACAACAACTTCATCACTACAAGTTAAATAATCACCACTATCACGATCTTCCCCTTTTTTCTTCATTCCTGAGGGATGGAAATGTGGACCCCCTTCCATAGAATCAAGAGAATCTGACACAAACTCCACATCATCCTCTGACTCATCCTCTTTACCTAAAATCAACTTCCTTCTCTTGGCCCTTTTACTAGCAAGTTCATCATTGGAAGCCGTATCATACCCTTCAACAGGTTTTTTACCCTTTGGGGTAACCATAGGTTTGGGAACCTCAAAAGATTTCGCATAATAAAAAATCAGGAGAATTAACCCAACATGTAAAATGAGATATTTTGGGTTCTTCTTGTGATCCTTAATCCCTGCATCAAGAGACATAAGAAGATAAAACAGGAAAGAGACCCTCCTCTTGTGACGAAAGTGATTTAACAGAATGAAATGATAGTTTCTCACCATCGAGAAATGGCCTTCCAAGGTAATGTAGTGCATCAATTCCTCCACAACATCCCCCCATAGGGCCTTAAGGGAGTTGCGCAGATAACCACCACTCTTAGAAGTCTTTAAGTCCTTCTCTTCATCATCCTTGAAGAAAATTTTCATTGCAGTTTGTGCCTCCTTTTTATCCCTGAAAACCTTCATACCATCCATAGGCAGGCCCATAATTCTAGCGATGAATTCCTCATTCAACTCAAACTCAGTCCCATAAAGTTTAAGCACTCTGTCATTCCAACCCTTAAGAAAGAGGTCTGTCACCTGAGGGTTGTTTCCATGAAGTTTCTCTAGATAGGAAGTTAATCCTCCCTTAACCAACACCTTCCATACCTCCTTCTTTTCCTTCACAACATCACAAGATTTGGGTTCAACCCGATTTCTATCACCCCCCATCTTTCCACAATTCACACCAGGAACCAACTTATAGAAACTAAGCCCAACACCAAGAATACTCTGGAAGACAATTCCAACACTACCTAGAATCCATGTGAGGCCAGAGCTAGGATAGGGGAAAATAACAATCATTTGTCTATGGCACCCTACACCCATACAAATCTCTTCATTCAAATCTTGCACCCCATTCATATTCATAACATTCTTCCATGTGATGAGAAGCTTGCTAATTTCCCACCATAAAAGGACTTTAATCCAAATGAATTCAAACTCATTATTTATCATGGTAATAGCCTCTATAGGAAAAGGGTTGTTTTGACCCCACTCCCTAAAATATCATACACCAATGTTTGCGAAAATATCTGCAAGCCCATTTCCTTCTCTAAGGATATGTGAGATATAAAACTCATCAAAAGACTTTAAAATATATATTGAATCCTTTATTAAGGACTCAATAGTCCAAGAGGGAGGAGTGCTATTTTTCAAATTGTTTATAATATTCAGAGAATCTCCCTCCAGCCAGACTTTTTAAAAACCTTTGGTTTGAGCCAATTGTTTATAATATAATATCATATTATAGTGTATTGTAATATAATATATTATATTATAATACAACCCACTCCCTCAATTCAATATATATATTTTAATTATCCACTTTAATATCATACAACTAGGTACAAACACAATTGCAAAAGTAATGGTAGTTCTTCATGGTTTGCTTCTTGCTAGACAACTAGGTATCTCTAGAATTCACATAGAAGGAGATTCATTAATAATTATAAACACATGTAAAGAGAGATCGTGCTATAATTGGCATCTAAATTATTTAATGCAGATTGATTGGAGGTTGCTTGATGAGTTTTAAGCTTTTTATATATCTCACACTTATAGAGAAGGGAATAGCCTGGTAGATCACTTGGTAAATTGGTGGTGCCAAAGGAAAATAGTGTCTATTTCTGGCAAGAGTGTCGATGCTGATGCTTTTCCAATGTTAGCTTGGATAGTGGCCAATGAAATTTGTGCCTAGTGTAATGGTGTGGTTGGTGCATTCAAAGTGAAAAAATGCTCCTTCAACATTACTTGTTCATGTCAGAGAGACCTTGAAGATCATCCCTTTGATAGCTTGAAGACATGCTATATTAGCGTGACCTTGGATTTTCAGTGGGAGTTTAAGTGGTGTTTGTTCAACACAAGTGTTTTCCAATGATATACTCTGTAGGCTAGGAGGTTGAAAAATGTGCTCAGAATGGAATTTTATCTGCTCTCAGTCAACTAGGGTTTTATCAGATAAACCCTATCCATCCTTGTTCATTGAGCTAATAGGTTTATATTTTGATGTTGTCCGATTAACACAAGTCTCTGGTTACCTAAGTGACAACTTATGTCATTGTCTTCGTGTTTATGACCGGCCCCTCTTTCCTAATTCACCAGTCGATGAGACCTTAGCACATCGGCGAGACTCAAGTGATTGTCTCTTCGATAGGCCGATAACATTGTTTCAGCATGACTTATTCATGTCAGCGAGACCTTGAAGTTTGTCTCCTTGATGGACCGATAACATTCTATATCGGTGTGACTTCAGTCTCTCAATGGGAGTCTAAATGGTGTCTAACCGATACATTGATGGTATGCTTATCAATGGGACTTGGTTAGCTATTTCATGTCCCTTCAATCAAAGTGGAGTTCATTAATGTGAGGTGCTTTCATCGGTGAGATGACACTCATTGTCTCAGTGATGCCTCGATGTCTCTTGTGAGGTAGGGTTGTTGGTGGGAGTGAGCTTCGTCAGTTGGATTCTATTGTGGCTATCCTTGATAGTACAATGGGCCACTTCTTTGTTTGGAGGTGTGTGAATATCCCTGATGCTTTTCATCGGTGTGAGGTTCTTTCATCGGCAGGACAACACTTGTTGTCTTACCAATTTCACGATGTCTCTTATGAGCTAGCGGTTTTCAACAGGAGTGTGCTTTGTTGGTTGGACTCTATCGGGGTATCCCCGATAGATCGATGGGCCCCTTTTGTGTTTGGTGGTGTTTGAAGATCCTTGAGGTTTTTCATCAATGTGAGGTTCTCTCATCAACAGGAGGACACTCATTGCCTCAGCGATGGCCCAATGTCTTGTGTGAGGTAGCAGTTGTCGGCAGGAGTGTGCTTCGTCGATTGGACTTTGTTGTGGATATCCTCGATAGTTCGATGGGTTCCTTATGTATTTGGTGGTATGAGCTTTTTCAATTGAAGCTTTTATGATTTCAATTCTGGCTAGCAAGAGCCAATATTTTTCAATTTTGTAAATTTTATTATATTATATTAATATATACAGGCTTCTTGCCTTTCACCCAAAAA
>VDFB02058242.1:258773891-258836338 GCA_007258455.2 Sequoia sempervirens
CTCTCATGCCATTACATTAGTGCTAGGTTCTATAGTTAAGTCAATATTGATGCGACAAGAGTTTGGAACTAAGTGAGGCAATTGGAATGCCAAGATTCAAGAGTATGACATGGAAATAAAATTGACTAAATTGGTTCATGGGAAAGGATTATGTCAGTTGATTGTTGATAATAAGCCGAAAGAAGTATCTGAGGATGAGGAGGTAAGCGTAGAAAAAAATCCTACAATCTTGTTTGTTAATACAACTGATGAATGATATTTAAATATTGCTCATTTTATCACCTATGGAGAATTTCTAGAGCACTTGACTTATAAAGAAAAGAGGATGGTCAAACTCAAGGCTGTGAACTTTTTCCTTTGGGACAATGGTTTGTACAAAAGGAGTCTTGATGGTACCTTTCTATGTTGTGTAGATAAAGCATAGAGCAAGTTGGAGTCATTTCACAACTTATCATGGGGTGGAAATTTCTCAGCACTAGTAATAGCTCACAATATATTGTGAGAAAAGTACTACTGGCCTACATTATTCCAAGACATGTACAATTGGGTATGTAGGTGTGAACTATGCTAACAATTCATGGGGAAATCCAAGTTGGTTATCATTGAAGAACACTTCCAATAGTGGGGTATTGATTTCATTGGCATCATCAATCCACTGTCTAGTGTAGGAAACAACTATGTCTTGACACCCACCAACTATTTCACTAAGTGGGTGGAAGTTATTCTGGTAAAACATGCTACTTCGAAAGTGGTATGCAATCTCCTTAAAGAAAACATCATTTTCCAGTTTTTCATTTTGAACAAAATTGTAGTGGATAATGCTACTTGTTTCTCATCTGGGGAGATAATAGAATTCAACTTTGAGAATGGGATCACATTGTCACATTCTTCAAACTATTAACCTCATGATAATGGTCAAGCAAATCAAGCAATAAGAACTTGGTCACCATCATTCGGAAGTTAGTAGATGAGAGTTAGAAATATTGGCACAAACCATTGTATGATTCATTGTGGGAAGGTCAAATTACCACAAAACAAGCAATAGATATGTCAATGTTTCAACTCTTGTATGTGTTGAATGCAGAAATTCTGATCACTTTGGAATTGTTTGCTCTGAAATTGGCCAAGGCCATAGAAGACAAGGCTTTTGAAAATTTTATGGATTTAGGTGTTGTTGTCACCTAGAAATGCACCCTATGCAAAATTATAAAAATTGAGCTTTCTAGTGAAACATGGGAAGACCTCTTAAGCTGTGGGTCACTTGTTGGCAAAGGTCAACCTCCCAAGAAGGCCGACTTCCTTTGGTGTCACCTAACTACTGATTCTTGTGGGGAAAAAGGAAGAAGGAATACATAGGATGAAGATTTAAATCTAAGGTGATACACCAAGATGATGAGGAAATATGGAAAGAAAACAGGGTGAACATACACTGGGAAACCTAATTGCAAGCATTTTTATGCTCACACAACTTCTTTTAGACTTATGCATCAATCCTAACAGGTTCGATCTACATACACATCTCGGGAAGGAAAGATTAATTTCATAGCATTTAAGATATGAATACATATTTTAAAGATACATAATTGAGGACTCTCATAATCTAAAATACATAAAGTAAGAGTGATACAAACGTTAACATTAGTTTCCAAGGGGAACTCTGCGTTGCATTCCAGATTCCAATTTTGAGTTACAAAAAAGAAATACATTAGCTGAGAAAGGATTGATGAAAATCACTAACTCCCTTCCATGCATAATCCAAACTCCCTACAAAAAGGAAAAAAAATGCCTTATATACAAACTGTGTCGGCCCCTTAGGGCTTACAAAATATCAGTCCCTTTAGGATAGATTTTTCCCTAGATCTTTTGATTGAAACGAATGCTGCACCCTTGCATGTCCTTGTTGTATGTGTCAGTGAAGAGCTACTTCCTGGAGAATTCTTTTGATCTTTCCGCAATCACCGCATTCATTTTGATCCTGGCATCGTGTCCTATTCAAACCACCTCGGTTGAACACTTTGAATGCCCTGAGCTCACAACAAATACGTGCTGCATTCATTCCGTTGACATCCTTCATTCCGATTAGACTACCATGGCTCGTCTCAGCTCCTCCTTATTGGTTGAGCGTATTCCACGTAGGCTCTGCAGGCGGTCAAAACTCTTTTAAAAAGAATCGCATCTTAGCAAGACACTGAAAGTGTCTCACCGATGCGATCATGCTCCTCTGAAGCCATTAGCATAGCATGGATATATCAATGAGAGTCTTTATCAAGCTTCAGAACTTGTACCGATGTTGCCTCTTTGGTCACCAAGACAATCGCTCATTGGTAAGACATCATACCTAGTGTACAGCCTCCTCCCGAAGTCTCCTCGAACTTGATATTACAAACCATATCGGCAAGAGTCTATCGATTTCACCCTGATGCATTTTTCTCTACCGAGCCCTGCATTCTTTGTTGAGACCCCATATCGAGTCAGCAGAACATCCATGGGTCACTAAGACCTTTTTCCAAATTCCTTTTGTCTGCTCGAGCTCACTTTGTGTTTTGGAAAGAGTCTTGCTGAACTGATTTTGTCTTGGTGAGGGCCCATCCTAGTATCGGCAAGAGTCCTACCGAAGGAAAGCACATCGAGGCCCACCATCTAGTTGGCGAGACTAAATGTCTTCCCTGAGACATTACGGCAAAGGCATTTACCTTGGCCGAGACCATGAGCAAGTCGGGGAGACCTTTTATAATCGCCGATACATCTCAGCGAGATCCCTTAGTTGTACCGAGGGACCTCCTTCTTTTGTGTTGCTTCTATCTGTCGGCAAGAGATCATATATTTGGTGAGAGATCTTACCGAAAGCATAGCGCTATCCCGAGCTCACCATATTTCGGCGATGGGTTTTCCTTTTCTCTGTTGGGGAGACCTTACCCCGAGCCTGTTTCCTTTCACCGACACACATCTCATTGGTCGCCGGGTCATCTTGTAGAATCCCTTTGTTTCGCCGAGATATCTCTTGGAGTCGGGGAGACTTCCTGACTTCGGCGAGACCCTGTGGCGAAGGGACCAACCTTTACCGAAAGCTTATCCTTCTTGTCGAGGAGATGTCTGCCAAGCTCATTGTTGTCACCGAAGCACCCTCGGATCGTCGAGACCTTTTGGCGAACTCAAGTTTCTACACCGAAGACTTCAAAATAAAGCACCAACGGTGAGATTTTGTCTCTTTGCTTGGACTTCTCACCGAGCTCTCTTTGTTACGCCAAAGCCTATGGTCGCCATAAGTCTCGTCAACAGACGATTGAATGGCCTATTGGCCAGAGAAATCCACTCGATAAGAGGTCCTACCGAACCCCTCCCGTCACAGCGATAGGCTCTGCAGCTTCGTTCGGCAAGACAAAAGCTAGGTCACAAGGACCTATTCAAAATGGAAGGTATGAAAGCTGCTAGTCAGCCAAACAATGAAGATGTCATACTAACTTGGGTCCAATGGAGGCTCGAGCCTATGAAAATTGAGGCATATTTCCAACAAAGTAGGCCTCCCAACCAAGATCCTTGTGAAATGTCATCAGATGCATGAAATAACCCTTAATGGAATTGTCGCATTTGGCCCCTAGAACACTTGCAACATAGATGCCTTGCCTGATTGAGCTTGAGGGTGAAAATTAGGTAACATTTATGGTGACCTTTGCTAGATGTTTGCCTGCTAAACATGAAGACCAGTAGTCTAGGCCTAACCATTCAGCATAGAGTCGTTAGGAAACCAAGAAACAAATAGAAACATCAGTCTTGCACATGGCCGCAATTCGCATGAGATCCATAGGACACAACAGGTTGCCAAAAACGGCAAGACAGGGGAAACTAAAAAGAAAAATATTTACTGTGCTGAAATAGCACTTATGGAAAACATAAAGCCTAAACTAATATGTATAAGTGATAGACCTGTCAAACTCGGAAACAGGGCTTGAGGTGTATCCCATTAACTGGGATAGGGAGCACTTCACCTTCTGTTGTGGCCAGTCGATACACATTGTGCTCCTTATAGCCTGTGATAATAAATGGACCAGTCCACATATTGTCGAACTTGGTGTGATGGCCTAGCCTGCTTTTTAGAACATCCCATTTGAGCATGAGGTCTCCCGCCATAAAAGACTTTGCTGTAGCCTTTTTGTCAAATGTTCTTTTCATCTGGAGCTGATGATACTCCAAAGCTTTCATTGCTCTGTCCCTTAATTCTTCAAGTTCCATGAGCTCTGCATATCTTATAGACATTGGGTCCTGTCTCTCAAGCATCTCCAACTAGTGAACAATGTCTAGAGCTGGAAGCTCCACAAATAGGGGCAATCTTGCCTCTTTTCCATAGAACAACATATATGGTGAATTTCCAATAGACCTCTTAGGGGTCACTTTATCTGCCCAGAGTGCATACTTTAATTTGATGTGCCAGGTCCTTTGGTTATCCTCCATTTTTCTTTTAATGATTCTTATGAGATTTTTATTTGTGCTTTCTGCCAGACCATTACACTGGGGGTAGTAATTTGAAGATGTATTCAAATGAATTCCATGTTTGACAGCCCAATCAGTTACTCTTAGACCCATGAATGCAAGAGCATTATCAGATATGATGGAGTCGGGAACTCCAAATCTAGTGACTATATCCTCATAGAAGCTCAAAACTGAATACTCCTTTGCTTCTTTCAAAGCTATTGCTTTAGTCCACCTCATGAAATAGTCTGTAGCTATGAGCACCCACTTGTGACTAGTACTGGAAGGTGGATTTATTGATCCAATGAAATCAATGCCCGATCTCATGAAGGGCTGCTCCACTTGTATTGGATGTAGAGGCATAATAGGCAGTTTTTCCTTTCCTAAAAATAGAGCGCATTTGATACACTTTCTTGAACATGAATATGTATCTTTGAACAAGTTGGGCCAGTAGTAACCAGCTCTCATGATTTTCTAGGCAGTAGTTCTGGGAGCAAAGTGACCTCCTATAGCTCCATCATGAAACTCATGAAGTACTTTTTTCAATTTGATGACTGTGAATGCATCTTAATAGGACACCATTCAGATCCTTTTTGAAAAGAACATTGTTTAACAGTACATATGGTATGGACTGCAATCTGAAGTATCTTCTTTTAGCTCTGTTTAATCCTAATGGGCATTCACCAGTTTGTAGAAATTGGGTTATATCTTGAACCCAATTAGTTGTTCCCACAAGCACATCATCTTGAGCATTCTGAAATTCACCTGTATTAGCAAGCACAACATCCTTTTCTAATTCAGTTTTACTGCTTGACCTTGTAGCAAGCCGCTCACAAAGACCTTACCTCTAACCAGTTTGGTGATCTTAATATCTACATCATACTCCATGACCTTGGTGATCCATCCAGCTCTTTTATCATTCAAGTCTTTGTTCAATAGAAACTCCTTCACACTTGAGTGTGCTACCATGACATGAATTTTATTATGAGAGATCAAAGGCTTGAATTTCTTCAGGCTTCTGATCACAACAAGAACATGCCTCTCTACAAAGGAGTATTTATGTTCATAATCAACCAAACCTTGACTAAGAAGGCTATTGGTTGTTCTAAATTCTATTCATTTTTTTTAACCAATATTGTAGAAATGCTACTTGTGCTACCATGAGCATACAAATAAAAATCTTTAGAAAAATTGGGATTCACCAGCGTAGGAGCTGCTGCTAAGGCCTCCTTAGTTGCCTCAAAGTTTTTCTTAGCATCTTTTGTCCAACTGAAAACTACATTTTTCTTTAACATAGCTGTTAAAGGTTGTAACATGTTTGCTACATCAGGGATGAATCTTCTTAGAAAGTTGATCTGGCCCAGAAAGCTCTGTAGACCCTTCTTGTGATTAGGTAATGGCAACTCAAGTATGGCT
Organism: Sequoia sempervirens; assembly: GCA_007258455.2. NCBI lineage: Eukaryota > Viridiplantae > Streptophyta > Pinopsida > Cupressales > Cupressaceae > Sequoia > Sequoia sempervirens. The sequence continues at coordinate 258,779,775 of VDFB02058242.1, forward strand.
TTGACTCTCTCAGGATCAATAGTAATCCCTTGCTTTGACACTATGTGTCCTAATAATTTCCCTTTATGAACAACACAGATACTCTTTTTTGGGTTGAGAGAGATACCAAACTCTGCATTTTTCAAAAACTGGCCTAAAATGTGACACATGTTCATCAGCATTCCTAGAATATATTGTAATGTCATCTAAATAAATCAGTATAATCTTATTGATCAAACTTTGAAAATCCATGTCCATGCCCCTCTGAAATGTGGCACCAGCATTAGATAAACCAAAAGGCATACTTTTGTATGCAATGGTGCCCCATTTAGTTGTAAAAGCAGTTTTAAACTGATCTTCCTCTTTAACCAACACCTAATTATACCCTGAAAAACCATCTAATAAGGAAAATCTCTCAGAACCAACAACCTCTTGCAAGATTCGTTCCATGGAGGGCAGCGGGTAGTGGTCTTTCAAAGATGCTCGGTTAAGATCCCTAAAGTCTACACAAAGTCTTATTTCACCACTTTTCTTCCTAACTGGCACAAGGTTAGAAACCCATGAAGTGTGTTTGATAGGAAAGACAATACCCCCCTCAACTAGTTTGGTCAGCTCTTTGATCATTAAGGGCTCCAGCTTAGGATTCAAGGGCCTTTGTTTCTATCTTACTGGCTTAGCATCATGCTCTAACTCAATTGTGTGTTGAGCAATATGGGGATCAAACCCTTTCAAATCTAAATATTCCCGAGCAAAGACATCATGAAATTCTTGGCATAAAGCAAAAAAAGCTTGTTTATCTTCATGTGAACAAATTTTTCCTATCTTAAGAAGTTTATCTTTGAAAATCTCCAGTTCTTCATAATGCTGTTGTTTGATTTGCAAGCCAACTTTACCCTTTTTAAGCTAATCATCAGTACTGAAAATTGACTCTAAGGTAACAAGGCCTTTGGGCAACTTATTCGTCCTCAGATGTATGACTTGATCGTCATACTGTTGCTTGAGTTTTGCTTGATTCACCATGGAGAACTGATCTTCTTCGAGCAAAAAGGAAAGAATCTGTTCATCGCTATCAAAAACTTGCTAGTGAATGTTGTTATCAAGAGTTGATGGTCTAACCACAACCTTGACATACTATTGCACCTTCTCTTTTCTAATGTCGCCGGGAATATCAAATTGTGCCCCAATGGCTGCAAGCCTATCAACATGCTTGTTCTGATTCCTTGGAATAGGCACTAAATTAAAGGCATCAAATTCCTCAAGCATGTTCCACACTTTGTTTCTATAAGACTTTAGTGCATCATTTTTAGCCACATTTAGGCCCCTTATTTGATTAACAATTAATTCGCTATCCTCATATACTTTCAAGCGGGTTATTCCTCTCTTCTTTTCCCACTCAAGACTTTGAACAAGGCCCTCATACTCAGCGGTGTTGTTGGAGCACGCAAAAGCAAAATGGAAAGCAACATAATAGTTATCACCCTGCGGAGATACAAGCATTGCACCTCCTCCAACACCATTTTTGCTTCTTGAACCATCAAAATACATCTCCCATAATTCATTCTGCTGCTCGAACTGACTTTCTGCACTTCTCTCAAGATTTGGCATTTCTGTCCCAGCTTCATGCAATATATAATTGCCCAAACCAACATCCTAAATAAGCTCATTTGGATTATCAACCACATTCTCAATTGCCCATTCATTCAGGAGCACCTCAAGTACACTCTCAGCTTGTAACTCTTGTGCTGCAACAAGTTCAGTATCCTCTAAAACAATAGAGTTAACATTTATAGCAGATGGTGCATAAGGTTCGATGCGATCCTTGGCAAGGGACTCAGAAGTTATGGTTACGTTAGTACCATACCTGGTCCTAAAAAGCATATGGGACCAATTTGAAGATAAATACCCTCCAATTTTAGCTGTGAAGTCTCTCAATAGGCATAAAGCAAAAAATGGAGGTAGATCTATGACAAACACATCTTGCGGGATTGAAAAATTGGGACAGGCATGTAGTGTGAGATTCAAATTTTTAATAACACCTATAGTGTTTACTGCTATCCCATCCAATTGAAGTACTCCCTTTTCCAATGGATGGTATTGTAAACCTAGCTGGTCTGCAATCTTTTTGGGCATTACGGAACTACTAGCCCCGCTATCCACCATACAATTGTGCACTAATTTATTCCCTACTATTAAGGAAACATAGAAAGGATGGGGCTTGACACCATCACTTGGCTGTGGGGTAGTGTCTAGAGGTGCATTGGTTAAAACTAACTTTTTTTTCCCTAAAGAGACTTCATTTGAAGGATTTAAATTGACTAGATTTGATAAGGCTGACTGTAACAAATTGATTTGACTAGGGATTGCTAAAGAATCCCACCTTGAAATTGAAACATTCATTTTTTTCATACTTTCAACAATGTTGAAAGGTGTAGATATGTTTACCTTTGGCTGCATCTTCACAACAACATGATCAAGTTGCACTTGACTTGCGGATGTAGCATGTAAAGATTGCTCCTTACTAGTGTCGTGACCTCGCTGCAAGGTGTGTGGTACCTGCTGATTTGATGGACCAACAACTCCTTTATCTTTATTTGTTACTTGTTCAGCCTCAAAAGCCCTCTTCTTGGCTCTAGTATTAGCAGCAACAGATGTGTCATCCTGATTCACTCCACATAATTCTTCTCTTTGCCAATTCAAGAGAGTTGAATCATCTCCAGGTTGATCCTGCTGTTGTGGATACCCCTCCTTAGGAAAATCTTGCGCACCTACAACATTTTGCACCATAAGAGCTTGGTTGATGATGCCATTAGAGCATGTAGCTTGACTATGTGGCTGGTTACATGGATAACACCATTCATAATCAGCAGCTAGACTATTTTGAACAGGAACAAGCTCTTTGACAACACTGATTGGAGCTAGATTATAGGCCTGAAAAGGTCTTGTGGAAACATTTTGTCTTGTGCCTTGGTAATTGCTTTGATACTGTTGTCTATTCCCCTGGAATTGCTGTTGTTGACCTAGAAAAGGCCGACTTAAGGCCTGATTCTGCTATTGATAAGGCCTAGAATAGGTCTGTTGTTTTTCCAAGTTCACCAACTTGTTACCAAAAGTCTGTAAAAAACTTTTGATCTCTTGTAACTCATGTGATGATCCTGAAGCAATACTTTCTTATCTATCAACGGCTAGAATAGCAGCATGCAACATTGGTATAGCTGGTAGAGGTGTGAAAGGAGGTATGTGCAAAGGAAGGTTTGCATGAATTTATGGAAATATTGGCATTGGTGGCTTGGGAGCAAGCTTACCAGCCTGTATTAAGCCGTTTTCATATCTGATAGCTATTTCAAAGGCATCTGGTAGAGACACACCTCCCATTGATTGTATCATGACAGCTATATCACTATTAAGGGCCCTCAAGAAGTACAAAAATGCATACTCTGGAGGTGGCCTCACCATCACAGGGATTCTATCCCAGGTTCTTTGGAATTTGAAGTTGAAGTCATTCATCTGCTCTTGTGGAGTGCTCTTGATTGTGGTTAATTTTTCTAATAGAGACAAGTTATCAGATCTGTCTTGAAATTGCTTGTGCAACTTGTCTCCAAATTCGTCCCAAGTTGCAATTGAACCTACTGCTAAGCTCCTATACCATTGCACAACTCTTCCTTTCAGTGAAGCAGCTAGTAATCTCACTGCAACATCCTCTTGGGTTATATGATGGACTCCGCATAACGAAGCCACATCTCTCATATGTTCAACGGGAGTAGTTTGGTCTTCCCTTGTGAAAGTTGGAAGACTCTTGAGGGCTGCCATTGGGATGTTGTTGTGCTGTGCCAAATTTAAAGGATTCCCTCCATTAAAAGAAACAAAGGGTTGATTCCTTGGAGCGGCCATTGGAGGTAGCTGAATTGGATTTACTTGTATAGAAAAATGAGATCCCACTGATGGAGGAGTAGACTGAGTTCTTCTAGAATAGATAACTATTGTTCCTCTTTTTTCTGTTGCTCTACCTTTTCTTCTTGGTGGTAACAACTGCAAATATTCGAAGGGTCCTAAGCTGCCTCTTGTTTGAACTTTTCTTGTAAACTGTAGAAGGAACTGATTTCTGGAGTTCTTCTTCCTTTTGGAGTCGCCAAGTATGCCAAATGACTTGTATAAAGCCTGGGAGTAGCTGGTTGCATACTAAACCAGCAGTTTAATCTAATTTCGGTCCCACCGGGTGTGCCAGAAACTATTGTCACCTAGAAATCCACCCTATGCACAGTTATAAAAATTGACCTTTCTAGTGAAACCTGGGAAGACCTCTTAAGTTGTGGGTCACTTGTTGGCAGAGGTCAACCTCCGGAGAAGGTTGACTTCCTTTGGTGTCTCCTAACTACTGATTCTTGTGGGGAAAAAGGAAGAAGGAATACATAGGATGAAGATTTAAATCTAAGGTGATACACCAAGATGATGAGGAAATATGGAAAGAAAACAGGGTGAACATACACTGGGAAACCTAACTGCAAGCATTTTTATGCTCACACAACTTCTTTCAGACTTATGCATCAATCCTAACAGGTTCAATCTACATACACATCTCAGGAAGGAAAGATTAATTTCACAGCATTTAAGATATGAATATAGATTTTAAAGATACACAATTGAGGACTTGCATAATCTAAAATATAGAAAGTAAGAGTGATACAAATGTTAACATTAGTTTCCAAGGGGAACTCTGCGTTGCATTCCATATTCCAATTTTGAGTTACAAAAAATAAATACATTAGCTAAGAAAGGATTGATGAAAATCACTAACTCCCCTACATGCATAATCCGAACTCCCTACAAAAAGGCAAAAAAAATTCCTTATATACAAACTGTGTCAGCCCCTTAGGGCTTACAAAATATCGGTCCCTTTAGGATAGATTTTTCCCTAGATCTTTTGATTGAAATGAATGTTGCACCACTACGTGTCCTTGTTGTATGTGTCGGTGAAGAGCTACTGCCTGGAGAAGCCTTCTGATCTTTTTGCAACCACCGCATTCATTTTGATCCTGGCATCGTGTCCTGTTCGGACCACCTCAGCTGAACGCTTTGAATGCCCTGAGCTCACAACAGATATGTGCTACATTCATTCCATTGACATCCTTCATTCTGATCAGATTGCCACAGCTCATCTCAGCTCCTCCTTGTTGGTCGAGCATATTCCACGCAGGCTCTGCAGGTGATCAAAACTTTTTTAAAAAGAATTGCATCTAGGCAAGACACTAAAAGTGTCTCACTGATGCAATCATGCTCCTCTGAAGCCATCGACATAGCATGGATATATCAATGAGAGTCTTTATCGAGCTTCAGAACTCGTACCGATGTCACCTCTGTGGTCGCCAAGACAATCACTCATCAGGAAGACATCATACCAAGTGTACAGCCTCCTCCCAAAGTCTCCTCGAACTTGATATTACAAACCATATCGGCAAGAGCCTGCCGATATCACCCCGACACATTTTTCTCTACTGAGCCCTGCATTCTTTGTTGAGACCCCATATCAAGTCGGCAGGACATCCACGGGTCACTAAGACCTTTTTCCGAATTCCTTTTGTCTACCCGAGCTCACTTTGTGTTTCGGCAAGAGTCTTGCCAAACTGATTTTGTCTTGGTGAGGGCCCATCCTAGTATCGGCAAGAGTCCTGCCGAAGGCAAACGCATCGAGGCCCCCCATCTAGTCGGTGAGACTAAATGTCTTCGGCGAGACATTATGGCAAAGGAATTTACCTTGGCCGAGACCACAAGCAAGTTGGGGAGACCTTTTATAATCGCCGAGACATCTCAGCGAGATCCCTTAGTCGTACCGAGGGCCCTCCTTCTTTTGTGTTGCTTCTATCTGTCGGTAAGAGATCATATATTTGGTGAGAGATCTTACCGAAAGCACAATGCTATCCTGAGCTCATCATCTTTCGGCGATGGGTTTTCCTTTTCTCTGTCAAGGAGACCTTACCCCGAGCTTGTTTCCTTTTTCCGACGCACGTCTCATTGGTCGCTGGGTCATCTTGTAGAATCCCTTTGCTTTTCTGAGACATCTCTTGGAGTCGGGGAGACTTCCTGACTTCGGCAAGACCCTGTGGCAAAGGGAGCTACCTTTGCCAAAAGCTTATCCTTCTTGTCGAGGAGACATCTATCGAGCTCATTGTTGTTGCCGAATCATCCCTGGGTTGCCGAGACCTTTTGGCGAACTCAAGTTTCTACACCGAAGACTTCAAAATAAAGCACCATCGGTGAGATTTTGTCTCTTTGCTTGGAATTCTCACCGAGCTCTCTTTGTTACGCCAAAGCCCGTGGTCACCATAAGTCTCGTCAACAGACGATTGAATGGCCTATTGGCCAGAGAAATCCACTCGATAAGAGGTCCTACCGAACCCCTCCCGTCACAGCGATAGGCTCTGCAGCTTCGTTCGGCAAGCTAGAAGCTAGGTCACAAGGACCTATTCAAAATGGAAGGTATGAAAGTTGCTAGTCAGCCAAACAATGAAGATGTCATACTAACTTGGGTCCAATGGAGGTTCGAGCCTATGACAATTGAGGCATATTTCCAACAAAGTAGGCCTCCCAATCGAGATCCTTGTGAAATTTCATCAGATGCATGAAATAACCCTTAATGGAATTGTCCCATTTGGCCCCTAGAACACTTGCAACATAGATGCCTTGCCTGATTGAGCCTGAGGGTGAAAATTAGGTAACAGGGGCATCATGTTCCTCACTTTATTGGAGGAGAAGTGTGTTCAAGTGGTGGATCGTATTGTGGAACACTAAGGCCAAGTCAAGAGGCTTTTCGAAACAAAATTGAAGTTTCATAATTTTTGGGTTGGAGTTCAAGTCCTCTTGTGGGACAAAAGAAGAGAGCCCAAGGGTATGCATGGAAATTTTGATTCATTATGAAGAGTACCTTTCAAGATTCACTAACTTTATGGTGAAAATAGTTTCTTGCTAGCATACTAGGATGTGACTCCTTTTCGCTACCTCATAGTGGACAACATCTGAAGCTCTTCACTTAGTGAGGTGTTTAGATAAGTTTGTAAATAGTTGTACAATTTTTTTGTCTCTTTAACATCTTTTTGTGTCACCTGAATCTATAGCTCAATGGATGGATGAAGTCAGTTAGAGACTGGAATTCTTCTCCCTTTGATCATTTCAAAGGATGATCAAAGGAAGCTCCCTAGTTAGAGCTAGTTGTTATCCTTGAATTCAACTATGCTTAATTTGTGGGATAACCTCTATGAAACTTGTCCATTTTGTAGCCTACAAACTCTAAGAAAATAGAACAAGGTAGATCATACTTTCCCTCATACATGATCTCAAAACTCAAAACATCATTTCGAGCATTAACCTCTTTCAATTGTTTGAAATTTGCAAAATAGACAGTTGCAAAATTTAAATTTTTCAGTGTTAATATTTTTCTCGCTCATGCAAGAGCACTGAATTTCAGCACCTCTGCACACTCAATAAAATAAAAACATGCAGAAGCACTAAAATTTAGTGCCCCTACATGTCTTATCACTCATTAAATGAAGTGCACGAGCATCATTTTTCACAGCCCCTGCAACTCGACCTTCACACAAGTGTCATTAATGCAGGGTTTTAATTGCAATTTGAGGGTGTTTTAAATTAGTTTTGTGTCATTTTATTTTTTTTGTTTCAATTTCTACCTTTCCTCTTCCTATGCACGTTCATTGAGCTCTTAAGTTTTTTTATGCACAAATTTGGAGTGATTTTTCTTGTCAATTCGAGCTAGTTTTTCATCGACGCCTTTTCTTTTCCAAGTACACTCTTTTCTTGTTCCTTTCTATGTTTTTGTTTGGGTTTTTTTTTACGGTTTACATGTCTCATTTTGTGTAGTTTAAATTGTTTTTTTTCCTAGGGTTAGTTTAGACTAAGTTTGCATTGTATTGTTCTGTTGTTTTCACAAACCCTAGTCGTATGTCTTCATTCCTTGCTATCCACATGTGTATAATACCTTGAGGGTTTTTAGTTTTTGTTTAAACTTCATCTGGTTTGAAATGTGATCTACCAATAAAATTTCATATGGTTTTGAGCGTCAAATGTAGTTTGTGAACACCATGATACCTTTGTACATCGTAGGTATTAAACCATGCATTGCATAGAAAAATTATTTCAATCCAACATTGAACCTTTAAAAACCTTCCCAAAATTGATACATGCAAGGCCCACCAAAACATGCAAAACCATTTTATCATTGATGTATTGGTGAATTTCATCGATAATACTTTTCATGCACAAGGTTTGGACTTCTCCCCATGTAGGTTTGGTGAATTGTACTACACATACCTTGCAAATATTTACCTTTTGATACAAAGGTGGTGAAATTCACCACCATTGCATAGTTAAAACTGACCCATCACACGTCATAGCATCAAATTTTAATGCTTTTGGACAAGATGTTCATGTGAAAATGCATAATCAAAAAAATTTTCTAACCTTGCACTTTGCAAGTTCTTCCCATGTAGGATTGGTGAATTTCACCAATCTTGCACTTATAGTTTTACCCTATGCAGGGTCAGTGAATTTCACTGAACTTGCACTTTGAAAGTTCTACCCCCATATGCATGGTCATAAAAATTTTCCAACCTTGCACATTTTATCCCACCAATATGTAAAGGCATCAAATTTGAACGTGACTACATAAAAGATGAAATATACCTGCAATGGTGTAGAATTTCATTGCCTTTTCACCAAATACAAAAAGCACTTGTAGAGGCATCAAATTTCAATGCCCTTACACCCAAAATAATTTTTTTTTCTAACTCTCAAAAATATTTTTTCTTTGTATTCCACTTGCTAGTTTACTTGCATTTTCTCCATTTTTTACCACCATCGTGTTAATCCCTTCAAAATCATGAAATCACTCAAAATTTCCCCATCATTGCATCTGAACACCATTTTTCCTATAGAAGCTCAAATTTTCTCCACTACTGCCTTTTCAACCTTGTAAATTTTTCTAACACTGGAAAACACTAAACTTTGTAATGTAACAATTTGTGCACGCATTTTAGATTTTCATATTTGCTTTCCCAAAAGGATACAATTTTTGCTAATTGTTCTCTAGATGCCAGATCCTTCTTTGAGCAAAGCGAAAGCCATGAAGTACAAATACCAGGGAGTTTCCCCCATGACTTTAGTGTCCTCAAACATTGATGAGATAAAGGATGTTGAAATCAAACATGTTGATATGTTTGGATTTGTGGAAAGGACTCAGAAACAACCAATGGATGATGATATGAGGTGTATAGTTTAGAGAAACATTCAAATGGTAGAAACCTTCTCTGATGCTACACATAATCCTTAATTTTTCTCCAAGTTGTTTTACATTACAATAAGGATGACTGAAGTTTTAGGGATGTAAATAGAAATGTGGTCATTAGGCTAGATCTGGAATTCTTTGACAAAGCTTTCTTGTGTCCTAGTATTGAAACATATGTAGATATCACTATGGAATATGCACAAGAAGAGTATGAGAGAGATACAAACACTTTTAAGAAAGTGATCATCAGTAAATGGTTGAAAAACCCAAGGCCAAGTGTTTCAAGGTGGCCTAATAGCTTTCCCTGAAGTGACTTCATTGAAGAAGTGAATGATTTGATCACTCTTCTCAGAAGAGTGAAAGGATTTCCCACCTTATCTACCTTTCAAGGTTGGATGTATTTATACATCAAAATCATAATGAGGAAGAAGCAACCAATATTCTAGGGTCAATAGATCAGTGATGCAATTCATGATCAATTGATAAAGATACACACTTCACTGAAGTTCTATATGACATCATACTTGGTGTATGTTGCTATTGCAATGAGGAATTTTATAGGGTTAACATCAGAAGGAAATAGAAGAGTAACTCTAGTATATAAGTACTATCCCTAGATAACTCTTTATGGAATTATTCATCATTTTAGAAGAGCTAACGATGCTTTATTTTCTCCTTTCCTATGCATGTTTGATCTTGAACTTGAAAAGAAAAGAGTTTTTGATGAAGTGTGGGCGGTGGTCAACAAATATGGTTTCCTATATTGGTAGTTTCCTACATTCACCTACTTAAGAGTTGGCTACTTCACGTGTTATCCCTACATGCTCCCAAGGTACCCCAGTGACAAGATTATTCTAATGGAGCTTTGTAGGAATATTATGACAGTCCGTGACAAGAAGATGGAGTCTCACAAATCGGGCTTCAAGTTTCCCCTCACAATTGGTAGGTATTCTATCTTAACATCCCCAAAAGCTAAATCGATAAAATCTAAGATGCAGTGTGATGGTCAAATTGACACAACCAGCATTAAGCATAATATTTCTATCCTACTTCTCCTAAAAGAGATAACTAATAATAAATCACCTATCTTCCAAGGTCTCAGTAGTTGATTCACAACTATACTGTATCACCCAGTGATCAATGTGGATATAATATTCAAGGGGCCTTTTGCTAGTTAAAAGGTAAAAAACTAATATTTTCAAATATTCCAATAGCAGCTTTTAAAGAAACAATAAAAGATACATAGGTTTTAGAATAGGAAAACATGAATAAGTATCATTCCCATAACCAAACATGTAATTCTAAAATAAGCTTCTTGAAAAGTCAATACTGATGAATGAAATAACTCATAATGATTTATGCAATCATATCCATCCACAGTGCAGATTTAATAAACATACTTGCAATTTTTATTTTACAAAAAATAATCAAAGACATATTTCATTAACTCATCACAGGTTCTATAGATCAACAAATAAAAGAGAAATACCATTCAAAGATAACACAATTGATAGTTTTAAATTCAGCTTCTTCTATTTATTTTCATCAAATAAGTTGCATTTACATCCAACAAAATTCACTAGCATACAAAAAACCATTGCCTTTCATGTATCCACTAAACTTAATAAATTGTTGTAAAAATTAATTAACTGCATAAAGTTTTTGAAAATACCTAACTTAAAGCTGCAAATCTAACTTCAATTTGCCAACCTTTACAATAAGGAGAATTCTCTAACTTATAGAAAATTAAAACATTGGAATCTCCTTCCAAAATCCCGATCCACAAAAATAGGGCACTCAGATTCACAATTATAGGGACTCCCAAATTCAGCTTAAGTTTTCACTTTATCAAAATTGTTGGGTGATCCCACAATAATGGTTTGCAATTTTTTGGCCAAACTTGACATTGAACTAATATTTTTTAGCTAAATCTTCACTTTCGGACACCTATAGCTGCTAAACCACGAGGAATTTGAAGATGATGCAAACTAATGATTTGTGAGATTTTTTCTGTAGATTCTAAATATATATTTTTTAAATTTTTTGAAATCATATTACATTTATTTTTCCATCTACTTTGAAAAAGAGTTTTAATAGTAAACAACATTTTTAAGGAGTGATGTTCACTGTAAACAACATAAATTTTTTCTATGAAGGATAAAATTCTTTTTTTTTTCAAATTTGGATTTGTAACTATGATATCTAGCATGTTCATTTGGTTTCATAGTGTTTTATTGAATATTTTTTTCATATTTAAGTTTTGAAGTCAAACCAATTACAATTTGGACATAGGCGGGCCATATGCAACATAAATTTTTTTGTATGTATCAAAATTCATTTTTTTTTTGTTGGATAAAGGACATCAATACCTACAACATATATATTTTTCATTTTTTTTGGTAATCTACTATTTTTCTACATTTGCAGAACAAAGAGCTTGATTTTCAACGAAAAACCTACATTCACAAGAAATAAAAAATAAATATAATAATAAAATTAAATAAATTTAAAGTTATACTTGTTGGGAAGCTTATAATAAGGACTACATACAAAAAATAAATTTTAAATGAACTCATTTGGTCCCCCAAAAGGTAAATAAAAAGTGTTTTTTATCAACATTTTGATAGGTGTAAAGGAGACTCCATTATAGATATGGTTTAAAACTAGAGGGGTTTTATCCAAGGGGTTTTGATCTAAGGTGGTTTGATCAAACTCTCTTTGATTGGAATCCTTTAAATGGAACTTTTCAAGGCTTAAATCATTATATTTTCAAAAAATATGTGATTTAAGCAAAAAATCAGGATGTCCCAAAAAGTGTAAACCACTATTGTAGGATGACCTTGCCAGTGTACAAGGAGTGGCGCTTCTTTCTTGGCTTGTCAGAGATAAGTTGTAGTTAACTGCTGCAAATAGGATGCCTAGAAAAGGTTGACCTTTTTGAACTTATTCTATTTCAAAAATGGAATATTATTTTCTTTTACTTGACATCTTTCCTTGGAAACCCATGATAATCATCCAAATTATTGAAAATTTGTTCAAGGACCTCTTCATCAGGTCTATCCACCCACTCTACCTTGAGCTTTGACTGCTCAAAATCCTCTGCAACTACTTTGGTGGCCTCGTGCATCTAGTTGGTGTCTCTTGAAGTCCATTTAGTGTCAGATCTCATGGTCATTAATTCATCTAATAGGGTATCATTAGGTCCATCTCCTTTCTTTATCAAACCTTCCAGTCGGCTATTCCATTCTTCCCTTGTCTTCTCCACAGAGTCTAACTCATGAGTTGGCTAGGAGCTTGGGGATTTCTTGATAGTAATACACCCAAAAATGTGCTCAAATATTAGCATGTGATCCCACACATCATGTTGAACTCTGAGCAAATTAATCCTATGCTCAATGAGGATCTTTGATTGAAAGATAATAATGTTGATGGCCTTGTCAATGTACTCAGGATTCTCATCTACTAGCATCCCTGATTCAACCAATGTTTCTTTGGGCATCTGTTAGCCTAGTGGAGTGTATTTCTCATGGCTTCTTCTTAGGTTTTACCTTGTCCACCTCTTTAATCATCTCATCCCAACTCACTGGTTGAGCTTCAACCTGTTGTCTCTTCTCTAAATTCAATCTTAACTAGGTTGGAGTACTTGGTGAGGCTATTGTTTGTTTAGTACCTAGGGGTGTTGGCTTTAGAGGCTGTGGAGGTGTAACAGTTGTTCCAATTTCTGGTGCAAATAAAACCTTTTGCTGCTCCAAATTTTCCTTATCATCTTTCTCTTTTTCTCGCTTCTCATTTTTAGTTTTAATATCTACAACCTTCTTCAGCTCCATCTCCATTTTTTGAGCCTCCTCTTCATCCCTTTTCTTCTTCTCTAGCTAGGTCCTCAACAACTTGCTTCTTGGCACTTTCCATTATTTCTCGCTACTCATCCTTTGTTAGGACATGTTCCATTTCTTCTTCATTCTAGAGGTTTCCTTCTCCCACATTTGCATCTTCCTCAAAATATTCTTCATCTTCTTCCTTTTCTTCTTCTCGAAGGGTAGTCTCTTCAAAATCTAAGAGAAGAGGAGATTATGTGACTATTATTATTGGGGGATCTTCCCTTCTTCAGTTTTTTTTTTGTTGTTGAAGGAACTGTAGAAAGAGTTTCCTAGTTCTAGCTTACTTAATTTGTGGAGAAACAATAGAAGTAACTTCTTGAACAATTTCTATTTCAAGGTATATAGTGGAAATGGGTTCAACACTGAAACCTGAGACAACTCTAGCAGTAGTAGCTTGATAGGTAACTATAGCCTTTTGGAAGGCTTTTGTAACCTTTTCCATTGTAACTACTTCTTCTTGTACTTGTGGAGTTTGCTTCTTAAGCCTCTTGTACTTCTTTGGCTCTGTAGTTGAATATGATTCAACTTGTGAATCCTTTCTTTTCATGGATTTTCCTTGAGGTCAGTTGATGTGTATGCCAATCTACTTTAACCTCCTATTAATAACCACATGTGAAACCTTGTTTATATCATGTTGTTCCTTTTCCATCTAGTTAATAGGCTCCAACTATTTTTTTGCAATTTCATCTACCTCATATTGAGGATCAAAGATAGTGCCATCATTGGATATCCCTTCAAGTATATCCTCTTTAATGTTGAATTATTTCATTTGGGGAGTAGTCATCCTTTCATATCCTATTTTTCTTACCTCAAATTGATCTTGAAGATCAGCCCAAAAATCCTAGAGATGACACTCATGATAAGGGAACAAAGATGCATACAGATGATTCATCTTCCCATTTGGATCAAAATCCTTTCTTTCCTCATAAAATTTGAAATTGCATGCTTGGAACTCTTGTGTCGCTATCTTGGCTACCCTTACTGATGAACATGAGTAAAAACCTAAATCCATAGGGAATGTGTGGCAACCTTCCTTATGCTTGCTAGAAAACTTTTCATTTACTTCCACTACCTAATGGGAGAATTCCATTAAAATCATTCTATCATTGCAGCACCCTAGAAACCTAAATGGAGCCTTGTCAAAGCAAAACAATGTGATGTATGTAGTCTTGGGGTATTGAATAATCCAATTCCCCTATTTTCCAATAAAGACCATGGCTTCCTTAGTTAATCTAAAACCAATATCTCTCATTAATTGGTTGATAACATACAAGAAGGAATTGTTAACTCTTTTGAAATGTTTTTCCACCTTCTTGAGCTCTAATTGATCAAAATACTTCTAGATTCTATTCTCACTAGTTGCTTCCCCAAGGACCCCTTCTATGTTTAGGTCTCAAAAGTTTCCCATTATTGCAACATAGTAGATTACATAAGAATTCATATAAAACACCTTGGTATCCTTCACCTTGGTGATCTAATCATGAATGGAATCAAATACCATTTGTCCCTAGTCCAAGTATTATTTCCCATCAAGAATAATCTGAATAAAATAAAAAGTCCAAGTTTCAAATGCATGTGAATCCTCTTTCCTAAACACCTTGGATAGCAATGTGATGATCTCCTCTACTTCAGAAGAAAATTCAGACCTTTTAGGCTTGGTGGGTAGCTTATGTATTTACTTTCTTTGTCTTCAACCACCTCTTATTTATATATCTCTTGCTACCCTCCACATCTGCTTCATACTTCTGCAATGCCTCAACCTCTATCATGATTTTAAGATTGGGATGGGGAGGTAGGTGAAAGAGTAGCCTTATCATTCTCGATGTTAAATAAATAATTTTGGTCCCCCAAGGATCAATACATTTCCTTTCGATTAGCTTGTATGTGTATGCAACAACTAGTATGAATTCAAGACATTGAACAACT
Organism: Sequoia sempervirens; assembly: GCA_007258455.2. NCBI lineage: Eukaryota > Viridiplantae > Streptophyta > Pinopsida > Cupressales > Cupressaceae > Sequoia > Sequoia sempervirens. The sequence goes on from VDFB02058242.1 coordinate 258,794,847, forward strand.
ATGGGAAATGAAGCTACATGTTCCAACCTGGAACTAGAAATCTTCTTAGCCCTTGGACTTGCATATTCTATGAAGGTATCTTCTACAAATTTCTCAAGGTCAACATGACCAACCAATGTATCTATTACTTGTGTTACATCTGACCCAAAATTTGACACCATAGGAGCACCCTAGAACTTGTACTTCATAGTCAGTGGGATCTAATATGGCTTCAATCTCTTGGCCCTCTATTCTTTTGACACCTCCTTGGAACCAATAACTTCCTCTAAATTAAATATTTAATAAACCTACAACCATGACATTCATTATGCAAAAGGATCACTACAAAGAGTTAGGCATTAAATACATTTCGTATTAAGACTCTATAATATGAAAGAAGTACTAATTTAGAAAGATATCCCCGATTCTTTTGGGTGTCAGGTTTGGTATAGAACCTAAAATATGAACATTCCTAAACCTATTAGCAAACTATCAAACATCAGAATCAAGGTAAAAATCAACACTTGAATCTTGAAGAAAGTCTATTGAAATATGGGATCAGCACAACACTTGGCACTAGAACTTTGAAAAGGGAATGGGTTTAGGTTTTGCTTTGAGGTCTGATCTTGACTTGAAAGGGTGAAAGTTAGAATTGGGATGGAAACTAGAACCAGAATTCTATTTGGCATCAAGGTTCAAGTTTTTTTTCAAGGTCCGATCCCACCAATTGTTCAAAATTCAAAATCAAAATTATTCTTAGCATATCGACAACGCAAAGGTGAAAGGTTGAGGTTCCATTTTGATTTTGATCTTGACCCAAAAGTCAAAATTCGAAATCAGGTTGGAACTTAGCATTGGATAATTTGTTTTGAAAAAGGTAAGATTCTATTTCAAGGTCTAATCTGGAGAGAAGGTTAAAAGTTGGAGTCAAAATTATGTGAGGAACAAGAACCATATGAATGTGTATAGTTGGGGTTCAATTCCAAAACCTAATCCCGCAACATATGCAGAATTAAAAATTGAAACTTTACCTAGCATGAAGGTGACAAGGTAAATTTGCAATGTTTTAAAAAAAAATAGGATTGGGATTGATCCAAACATCATAACCCTATTAAAAAGACTGATCCAATACTTAGTCAAATTATTTTCATCAGGGATTGGAAATGGGGAAGAATCTAGGGTTCAAACTTAGATTTGTAAAGATCGATGTAATTCAATATTTTCAAAATAAAATTAAAAGGGTTGAACCAATGGTACAAAAACCCTAGAAAAACTAGGATTTCAGTGGGACTGAAGAAACTTGTGCACAAAAAATGAGACAAAAAGAAAAATACAAAAACATAAACACCCAAGAGAAACATGAAATGAACAAACTAAACAATGAAAGAAAAAAAAAAGAACAAACAACAAACCCAACAAACAAGAAATGAAGAAAGAAAATAAACAAGAAAGAAAACAAACAAGAAAATGAGAAAGAAACAAGAAAAGAAGAAAAGAAAGAACAAAAAACCCTACATTGAAAGACTCACATGACAATATACCAACAAGGCTCGATCAAAAGTCTACAAACTTGAACCTGTGCCCCAATCCACTGCTCAACTCTAGCTCTTACTCATGAAAATGCAAAGCAATTGTGAGCCAAAACACAAAGGAAATTAGAATATTATATGGGCCTGTGCATGTGAACTAACTGTCATTAATGCGAGGTAGTTTGGGCATTGAGATTGGGATGAAACCCATGAATGAACCAACACAAAATCCCAAAGGTAAGGCAAAATTTAGGATCAGGAAAGAACTTGGCACAAGAACCTTCAAAGAGTGCATAGTTTTGACTTCATTCTGAAACCGAAACCCAACAAGAAAAAGCACAATAGATGTGAAAATTAGGATCAGGTCAGAACCAAGAACATGACCCTTAGAAAGGTTCAAGGTTCTGGTTTTTTTTCAAAATCTGATTTTGAAAAGACAAAAAGACAACAAGCAAGCAGGGATCGGATTTGGGATGGAACAAGGAAGGTGAACCTTCACAAGGTGAAAATTTTAAATTCCTTTTTGAAACATAAATCCAACAAAACAAAAAAAAACAAGGGAAAATGTGGGGATTGGATTTAAAACAAAAATTAAAACTTGGACCTGCTAAAGGTGCTAAGTGCTAGTTCCAGTTCGAAACCCAAGCTTGACAAAACAAAAGAAAACAAGGCTTGGAAGAAAAAGACATCTCCCAAAGCCAGAGCAAAAATACCAAGGGAAAAATCAAGAAAGGGGGCCCATTTTGACCAAAGAAGAAATGGGGTGGTTATGCAAGGCATAACAAATGGTGACTCAACTAGGAAAATAGTTTACCCTTTTTAAGGATACTGAGGAATTGAATCACCCTAGAACCTCTAGTTTATGATTGTTTTAACTTGAGCATGATTGGTTACATCAAACGAGATTGAATTGAAATCTCAAATTGTGAATCATTATAAAAACCTTGAATCTGAGTGTGTGTGCTTGTGGTTCATTTTCCTACTTAAAAAATCTAACTATCCTGGAAATGACTATATTCCCATTCAAGTTGCATGAGGTGGGTCATTTTAGTTGTCGTGCAATGATATCCTGGGCATTGCTCTGCTACCAGCTAGGTGTCTATAGCCCTGACAAAGATACGTCTAGTTCTCTCAGAGCATTTCTCTACTACTAGCCAAACATCCATAGCCATAGTAGAGATACTTGAATCACCTTTATAGATTTATTTTATTTAAAAAAAAAATTCTTTTCTCTTTTTCTCAAGTATTGGCTTTCTTGAAGTAATATTTTCTTATATTTTCCTCAATACTCAGACATTGCAGTCTAAAAATTAGGTTGAGAACTATGGTGGACATCATGACAATGTTAGGACATCAGATTTTTCACTTGAATAAAAAATACAACAATCCTAAGACACCTAGACTCTCAAGGAGATAAATGATTCTAACTAATAAGTGACAGATTCAATCATGTTTCACAAGATCACTTAGAATGTACCTGTTCGTTTTGACCTTTCAAATTATCATTAAGACAAACATAAAACATAAGTTTTAGAATGAAAAAGAATGACAAGTATACCTAAAAATACATAAATAAATTTCTCTACCATAGTATGCTTTGGATAACTTCCCACTATTCCAAAATGATGAAAAAGGAAAACCCCCACAACAAAAAGAAAACAACAAGAGAAAAAAAACAAACAAGTAGGAAAACAATAAAACAAAGAAAAAAATGAAGAAAAAGAAACTAAACTAAATATATACAAAGGAAGAATCATCAAGCCTTCATGGGACAAAGTAGTGCTTAATAAATTTTCCATTGATGGGCAATGGAACAGGTTCTCCCATTAAGGCACTCAATCGAAAAGCATTTTCACTAAGAATTCCAACAATCTAGTATGGCCCTAACCACAATCTATCAAATTTTTTGGTGATCACCTTTCTTCTCTCTAGCTTTATCCCACAGTAGCACAATATTCAATATCCTAAAGGTCTTAATCTTGGCTCTCTTGTCAAACCAATGCTTGATCACAACTTGATGTTTAGAAAATTTATGCAAAGTAGTATCCCTTTGTTCTTGTAAGTTCAACAAACTAGTCAACTTGACCTCTATCCTATCGTCATTGGTATAAAACTCCTACATGAATTGTAAAAAAAGGATTTGGAGGTTAATAGGAAAGACAGGGTCTTATCCATAGACAAACTTATATGGTGAATTTCCTAGGGAAACTTTAATTCTAGTTTTATCCGCCCATAAGGAAAACTTTAACTTTGTATGCTAGTCCCTAGGATTATGTTCTAATAACCTCTTAATAACTTCCAATAGATTTTTATTGGTAGAATCAACTACCCCATGACCTTGTGGATAATACTTGGAAGAATATTTTAATACTATTTTATACTTAGAGGCCCATTGAATAAACTATGCAAAAGAGAAATCGAGGTCATTCTCACATACTAGAGTGAAGGGTACCCCAAACTTGGTAATGATATGATCATTTAAGAACTTGATGACTACATCACTAGTGCAATTTTTATACGCTTGTGACTTTGTCCACCTTATGCAATAATCAGTCACCGTCAAGATGAATTTATGACCTATAGAGGAGTTTGGGTTAGTTACTCCAACAAAATCCAACACCCATTAGGAAAAAGGCCTTACCTCATACATTGGCTACAATGGCATTGCTAGGTTATGCTCTTTGGATGCTAATGTCTGACATGTATGGCATGTTCTTACATGTTGGTGAGCATCTTGAAATATGTGTGGCCAATAATACCCTGACCTTAAGATCTAATGAGCCATGGCATATGCTGAACTATGTCTGGTACCATGTTTTCCATGAAATTTTGTAATGACTTGCTTCACCTACTGCTAGTCCAAACAACATAAGTACACACCTTTGAATTTTTCACTGTACAAAGCTCCACCCTTAATCATGTAGTGATCACTCTTTAGCCTTAATTCTCTTCTCTGTGGTGTGTTCATCCCATTGGGACACTTGTTATTTAGTAGTAAGAAGATTAGATCATCATACCAAGGATCTCTAGTGAATAATTGCATTGTATATTGTTGAAAGGTTATCTTGATATCTACATCAACCATTGCTTTAGACAAACCTTATCCTCAAACCCATTTCATGAGATGGATCTTGAGATAAAACTCTTGTAAAATTGCCACCCACTTCCCTCTTCTCTCTCTTAGCTCACTTTGTATGAGTAGGGACTTCACAGTTGGATCTGGGATGATGGCTGTAATTTTGTTGCACAAGATGTAATGGTAGAATTTTTTTACAGCTCTTACCAATGCAAAGGCCTTATTTTCTAATGGTGGATCTACCTTATCTCAGTAATTTTAAACAAGGAGCTCATGAAAGATCATGGTCATTTTTCCCCTTCATCTTTTCATTGTTTCAAAACAACAACACATGAGTGGTCAGATGCAAAAGAATAAATGAAGAAAGAATGTAAGTAGTTAGAAATAGTTAAGAAAGGTGCATCTAAAATGGATTGCTTGATCTATGACAAAGTATCATTTTCCTCGTTGCTCCATTTGATCTTTGCATCTTTCTTCATCATTTCGTTTAATGGTTTGATGATCTGTGCAAACCTAGTTATAAACTTCATCACGAAGTTTATCTTTCTCAAGAAAGATCTCATCTCATTTTTACTGTTGGGCATAGGTAATTTCATAAGAGGCTCGACTGTATCAAGATCAATGGAAATTCCTCTTTCTAAAATTATATGGCCTAACAACTTCCCTTATGAAACCCTGAATACACATTTCTTCGAGTTCAAGGAAACACCAAATTTTATGCACTTCTCCAAAACCTTTGCTAAATTAGTACCATGATATTCTATATTGTTAAAAAAGATTTTCAAATCATCCATGTAAATTATAATGTATTTTCCTGCCAGATCTTTGAAAGCTACATCTATTGCATTCTGAAAAGTCGCTCCCATATTGATGAGGCCAAACGACATTCTCCGGTAAGCAAAAATTCCCCACTCCATTATAAAGGAAATCTTCATTTGATCTTCATAGTTGAGAAATACTTGGTTATATCCCGAATAACCATCTAGGAATGACATCATCTGTGAGCCATTGACAATTTGGAACACTTTATCAAGGGAAGAAAGAGGATAATTATCCTTTTTCCGAAGATTTGTTCAAATTTCTAAAATCTACGTATAGCCTGATTTCCCCATTCTTTTTGTGCATAGGTACCAAATTTGTGACCCATGTAGAATGCCTGATAGGAAAAAATATTTTCTTTGATAACAATTTTTGTACCTCTTTAAGGATAAGGGGTTCAATTAGAGCATTAACTGGTCATTGCTTCTGATGCAACTTCTTTGCTTGAGGCTTTAAAGGGATGGTATGCGTTATCACTAAGGTGTCAAAATTTTTCAAAACCTCATATCCTCGTGTAATAGCCACGATGCATTTTTTCAACACTTTCAAAATATTTTCATGGATATCTTTTGGACAAGTCTTTCCAATAAAGATATTCCTTTTGGGGCTGAAATTTGCAAGATTGTAAGTTTCGTACTTCCCTCCATCAACATCTGTATGTAATTTTTCCTAGGCTTGAGGATCAAAGTAAAAAATCCTCTCTAGTGCCACCATTCCTTCGGGGATACTGTTAGTTTTCAGGTTGAGGGTATGTGCAGGATCATCATGGAAAAAACAAGCCCTTAAGTGGCAAAAAATTCAGAAAAATCCGAGTTAGGAAACTTGATGTAAAAATTTGAATAAGTTATCTATATTATTTCAAAAATATGTAAGAATAGAATTTGTAGCAAATTGAATGTAGTTTCTAAACTACTAGGTTTTTTTTTTTTTAAAATCTATTTGGTGAAAATTTGAAATTTCAATGTAGTAGTACTTAAATTTCAAGGAAAAAATAAGAAGTAGGTGTCTATCTAACTACCCTAACCACAATAAAATGATATATTTTTTATAATATTTTAGATATAAGTAGTGGACTCATGTCTCGATGTGATGCATATTTTTTTGTAATTATTTTCTAAGTAAATAATTAATTTATGATTTTTTTATTACAACTTTTAAAAATATAGAAACTCGTATGTTTGACCACCTTAACTTGGTAAAAACTTCATGAAATTCTTTTTTTTTTAATCCTATAGAATGTGATGCATGTTTCAGATTCAAAAAATGTGACATCGTTTGAAAGCTATAGATGTTTTTCATTTAGCTTATCAATCAGGACTTTAGTCGTAATTCAAATAGAAAATGAATAATAATTATTTATTAAATTCAAAGTAAAGCATAATTTATATTGGTGGAAAGCGGAGAATCTCCTTTAAAAACCCTTTTTGTTTCATCAATTTTGGGTAAAAAAAGTCATCAGCCACATACCCTACACATACCCATCATATCGCCACTTTTTGGCCCATCATGATCCTACACATACCCTTGATTATTCCTTTCATATCAAAATCCTCTGGCTCCCAGTATCCTTGATCTCTATCGAATTCATCAATGATCTATCCTTTAAAAAAATCTGAACTTGCCAAAAAGGAAAGAATGTGTTGATCATCATCAAAAACTTGAAAATTCCTTATATTGTCAGGAATATTTGGGACTGGCACCAACTCAACAGAGAACCTTCTTAACTTGGAATCCTTCATGGGTTCTAGTGTACTAGCTACTACCGCTAGAGCATCTACAATCTGATTATCCTCCCTAGGAATCAACTTAATGTCAACACATCAAAGTCCTTAATCAGGTTCAACACCTTATTTTGGTAGACTGCTAATCTTTTTTTGTGACAAGTGTATTGACTACGAACCTATTTTACTATCACTTTTGAATCTCCCAACACTTTGAGGCCTTGTACTTTTTTCTAATGTGATAACATAAGTCCTCTAGCCAATGTCTCATACTCTGCCACATTATTAGTGTACCCAAACTACAACTTGTAAGAAGCAAAATACGGTTTCCCTTTCAAATTATTCAATTCAACTCCAGCTCTACTCCCTAGTTATATTTAGAACCATAAAACTTAAGCATCCATAATTGGTCTTGGGGTAAAACCTCCTTCTTAAAATTGGTCTTAAACTATTGTAAAAGAGGAATAGATAATGAATTTGACTGGTCTAAAATATTAAGGTCAAGAGATCTATGTGTCTAAAGGTTGTCAGATACTTCATTTAGATCAAGCACATGTGCAAAAATCATTTCTTGCAACTCCTTATGGTTCTCAATTTCGAGACTCACTTTCTCTTTAAGTAATTCTTTCGTAATCGGAAGGTGAGCAAGAGAAAGGGTATCCAACATTTCCTAGGGTTCTCTGATCTTAGTTTGTATATTTAGAGATAGGCTCTAGGGTTGACCAATGAATGATGGAACACTTTCCCATACACTACTAATTTTTTATAACACAAGTATAGCATTAATTTCAAGTGGAAAATGATGCAGGATTGTCATATAATTTTTGTTTTGGGTATCTCCTAACTAAAAAACTTGATTTAGAATGCCTAGACAAGGTTGATAATTTAACTCAAAATGGTTTTGATAGTTGACCCTACACTAGTTTGGAAGCAATAAACTCCACAAATATGCTTCCTCTCCCATGATCCGTTTGTCTTGATGTAGCTTTTGGATTAACACTTCCAGGTTAATGGAAGTCATACAATCACTATTTTCTAAGGGTTGTACTTGATCAAAATTTAGTGTTGAAAAGGTCATAACCTCATCCATCCTATAAATTCCTGGTTCAATCTCAAAGTAAGTAACCTCGTTGGGGTGATCATATTTTGTTATCATTTGTTTTAGACGAGGTTCACTCTCTATCCTAATTTGGCCTTCCATACCTCTCCATGGCATCCACATATGAGAGAAGTCCAATGAAACATAACCCCTTATGGTTTTTTCCCAATCTATTCTCAACAACATGCCATACATCTCAAAAATGTCAACAATTTGAATATCCATGCACTATTGAATCCTTGGGTATAATCTGATCTATATGAGTACATTTTTTTTTTTTGATGAATAGGCAGGTATCTATATGAGTATATTTTTCAACTCTCCCACAATATTTAATTTTTTTTTATCCAATTTTATGACCTTTTGTGGGTTTGGATCGAGGTCAGGCCTAATTTCTTACAAATAGAGAATGGAAAAACATTACTTGAAGCCCTAGAATCTATTAGAAAGTTATGCAAGTTATTTCCAAAGATCCCCAAGGTCAACAAGAATGAAGGTACTCCCATCTTTCCCCTATATAAGATTTCATTGATTTCAGTAGTAGGGGTTACCTTTGTTTTCCCCTTGAATTGATTGGTGTCAACTAGAGCTTTCAACACAAGACCGTGTTGAGCAGGACACCATTTTAGAACATCAAAGAAAGATAAGGAAGCCATTTTTTTTGCATCTCCTTAATCAATTCATACTCTGTATTATTGTTTAGGGATAAACTAAAAATTCCCTCTATTGGGAACTTTAGGTGGCCCTTTTGGTGGAGGGGGATTTTTATCCACTATTAGGATTTAGGGGTACCATGTTGTTGGTTGGAGGAGCCAATGTAGTGAATGGCCCTTTGTTTTCCCCTTGGAAGAGAAACATAAACTCATCATAAGTTTCAAAGGCCATGGTAGTATCTATAGAGCTGCCACTCTTGTTAGCATTTCCATGTACTAGTTGAGAATCAACTTGAGCAATTTTAACCATGTTGGTGATTTTTCCAACTAAGCTTGGAATCTTCTAAAAGGTAGCCAACCTTTATGTTCTGAAATTGACAAGGATTAGTGGCCAACACAATGAATAGAGGATTATTAGGTCTCTATTCCTAAACTTTAGGCTCTGTAGGACCAAGGAGGGTATTCCTTATAGTGTTCATTTGGTATATCAACTTCTCAAGAACACTTGAATACAAATTCATTCTTATTTGAGGAAAACACACTAAATTCACTAAAGATTTGGTAGACCTTTGAGTGAATTAATATCTATTTTTCTAAGAATGTGGATACATTTCAAACATATATTTTAGAATTGGCAGAATTTTATAAGTGTTGTTCTCATTTTGAATCCATAGCTAGGTACATGATATATTCATTTAATTGCATGAATGATCGATAAAAAATCTAGTGCCAAATCAATTGGGTAAATGGAGTCAAATATGAAACAACCAGTAATACATCGATTATTTAATTCTGATATATTTAAACTATCTCTGTAATGCCTTACACTACAAAGAATCATGTTATCCAGAACATTACTTATTATCAAATCCTTGTAAATTCTCACATACCCATAACTTTTCCCAAGCATTTTATTTAACCCTTTAAGTTAAAGCAAGGAAATGAATCCATACATTCAACTGAACCATTGATGATAGATGAGACAATCTTTGATAATTTCATTTACTATTTGTGAAAATGTACAAAAGGAGAGTATATGATTTGGACCTTGTAATTTGTTCCAATATTAGTAATATATGTAAAACCATTTAAGACTATTACATATATAACTTCTACCCAAGCCAATTTCCTAGTGGATTCGTCCAACATTCTGCACTATCATTTGCTTCTTATACTCAAATTCTACCTATGACATACTAGACTCAAAAAATTTAGACAGAACCCCTTAACATTGAGCCATGAAATCCCTTTTAAAACACAAGGGCGTGACAAAGAACCAGACTCAAAGTGTAATTACATTTCATGTCAATTTCAAAATTATTTTCATCGGGGTTAATTTCCTGAACCGTTACATCTTTAATCATTCCTTTATCAGGAGAAAAGAAAAAATAAAAAAGGAGCACCAACCCATTTGTCGAAGCCACCACACAAGCCTTCTAAAAGGCATCACCAAAATTGGCACATTCAGCAACACTAGAGTAACCACCATCATAGTCATCAGCATGAACCTACAAACTAGTCCATGAACCTACAAACTAGTCACCAGCAAAATGAATCAACAGAACTCACCACTTGGGAGCCTAATCACCACAGCACTCAAAACCCAACACCACTAGAAGGGGACATGGGTGTTACCTAGCCTTGTCATCCGCTGAGTAACCACCCTCATCGGGTCTTATAACAGATAGTGGAGTTGCAATAACAATCTCGTCCTCTGAATCACTATAAGGTACCAACGAAGTAGGGAATTGACTAGGGCTAGGGCCAACTCCTCCCTCTTCACTTGAAGAGCTATTAGAAACTAAGATAGGAGCGGTGGGTTTCTCTGAACAAACCCCACGACCCAAACCATACCTCATTAATTCTTTCGCAAACAGAGGTCCCTTCTCTTTCATCTTGGTCAATTTCTACGAGACATTTCTCCTCCTCAAGATGTAGGTGATCCTAACATCCACCTTCTAACATTTCTTGCACGCACTTCTCTTTTTATTTGGAACAATTGGCACCTCAAATGGGATGGGTTTATCCTCAGGTACATATACAACTAGTTCTTGCATACTCAACCTTCAACACATCTGAACTGGTGCAATAGGAGTACTAGGCTCACTCATATTTTTGGGGTACAATGACAAACAATGCCAATTATGTAGAAGAACACAAAACACAATTTCTAGGAGACCCACATGTATAGGAAGCAAAAAAACCCATGGATTCAAATTGCAAAGAAAAGTTGAATCACAACAAACAATGCAACAAGCATAAACACTTACATACCAGAAGACACATGCCACCACCTTTGCAATCCTTGCTCTCAGAACTTCTGCAACTATTTCTCCAATAGTCACATCAATTAATTCTATTCTCTGGAAATTCATGAATGATTCAATCAAGCCATAGTAAATCCTCATTAAATAGAGGAATGTAGAGCCAGTTCCAATTTATATCCATCTCATCTCACTCGTGTCAGTAGAAAAATCAATTACTGCATGCTACATCTCCACCGTCGATCATTGTGGATTTAAAACTCAATCAACAAGGCACATTAAGAGTCGCCACTTGCTTTATGGATCATACCAAGAAACAACGAGGAGGTGATTTAAAGCTGCCATGCATTCGTTTGCAACCTTACCCAATCATCCTTGACTCATTCACTATTGATCATGTTGAGTGTGGGAAAATCCTAACCACATCTTGGAGGCATCACCCATCGCCTATTCACAATCCATTTTGGGACCTCATCAAGCGATGGCCTTAGAGCCAATGATGAAATATTGTCCGTTCATTTTTCCATTAGAAGATCACAACCAATGAATCTCACCTTTACTGTCACCCATCGCAGGTTGCCTCTCTGTTAAGCCACCTCAATCGATGATAGACCAAACCTGCACGATGGGGAGGAAATCCACCCATTGGTGGTCGCAGGTTCCTTTCTAAAAGACAAGAGATAACTAGCGATAGTGCAAGGGCCAATGACAGGTTAAAGAATTAACCACATTTCTCATTGTGGGTTCCTCCTCCTGCGGCATCAATAGAACACTCGGCTGGCAATTTACCTCAGAACTAGCGATGGGTCAAAAAATTTAGCCGCATCACTCATCATGGGTTACCCTCCAAATGTAAGGACATAACACGTGATAGGTGATGAAAGTCTGTGGTTCCTAAAATCCATGCATCACTCGTTGCAGGTTATCCTCTGGTAGGGAAAACATAACCTACGATGGGCGATGAACAAGTAGTGATGGACTTAGAGGGTGCTACAAAGGAAGTACATTGCTCAGCGCATGTTGAGTGTTGCATTTTGAAACAAAACCCAGGATGATCAATAGATAATGAGTGACATTTTAAAAGGTGCTAAAGCGCACTTGGGAATAAGTTGTTCATAAAGTGGGGCTCCTCCTAGGCATAAAAGGTGACTTGAATGCTGGGGCCAGTCAAATATGATAGAGAAAGCCATAAAATTCCAATTGATTTAAAAGTTGACTTGGCACAACTGGTCAATAAGCAAACACAATCCAATAAGTGGATTAATGGTATAAATGAACAAAGCGATAAAAACCTAAACCCTAATAAAACTAAGGAATAAGATTTCACTAGCTTGAGAATAGGAACAATGGAACAAAAAAATTGAGGGTTCCACTAGTGGCTTCAATTGGGGATGTATGCCTCTTGCAAGCATAGCAATAATCTAGAATCTTTTATTGAAGCAGACTGACAAGGGGAAAATGGGCATAGTTATGGGGATGTAGAATATAACCCTCCTTTTTCATCACAAAAGCCATCTCACCCATTTTATTGGCTTTATTTTACCAATTGGAAGCCCAACGGCCTCCCAAAGCTTAGAATGAGCTCTTTCCTCTATAAAATACCTTGTTCTACTTTGATATTATCATATCCATATTTGAGGGATTGTGGCTTGGGTGGTCACGTTTTTTGCTTGATTTTGGTGCTTTCTACAGACGCTTTTCTGCTACTTCCTATGCATTTTGTGCTCTACATGTGGTGGTTGGGGGGTGTTCTAGCATTTGTGGGTGGGTTATGGTTCATTGTGGTGATTGAAACTTGGTGGAGGGAGGCTGGGTGTTATTTTTTGTGCTCTTCTCCAGCTTGCTTTGGGTTATTGGGGTTTTTTTGGTTTCAGGCCTTGCATGGATCCAAACGGGATTTCCCTTGGTGGTAAGGGGTTGTCTTTCAAGGATACGGTGGCGGGAAGCAATCCTTCGATACTATTGCATACAAATCCTTTTTTTGGTGAGCCTGGATCAGGAATGGGAGAGTCCTCATATCTGTCTAGAGGTTTTAGGCCCTCAAAGGTGAATGGGTTCCTTGCTAAGAGTGATAATAGGCCAATTGTTGAGATCCAACCTGAAGCTATTGTGGACGATATCAACTATTTATCAAAGCATGCTCTGATCTGTAAGTTCCTAGGGATTCGGGTATCTTTGTCTTTTTTGGAATCATGGGCTTGGCATACCTAGTCTCCAGAGGGGGATATGGATGTATTGTTGGCAGCCAATGGCTATTTTCAAGTGGTTTTCTCTTGCATGTCAGATAGGAATAAAGTTTTTGAAGGAGGGCCCTATTTCTACAATCAAGTGGGTCTCTTCATTAAGCCTTGGCATGTGGGATTTAATCCTATAGAAGAGCTTCCTTTGCGGGTTCCAGTTTGGGTGAGATTACCATGGCTTCCTTTAGAATTCTGGAGAGAGAACATTTTTAGTTTAGTTGCAAGCCAGCTTGGAAAACCAGTTGGTCCTTCAAGATAGACTATGGAGAAGAAGGTAATTACCTATGCCCGGGTATGTGTCAAAATTGATTTGAATAATCCCTTGCCTGATTCTATCGAAATTCAGTTGGGGTCAAGTTCATGGATTCAACAACTTGACTATGAAACGTTGTCGTTTCGTTGTCGCTTTTGTCATGAATATGGGCATTTGCAGAGGGTGTTCCCCAAATCAAAACCTACAAAGGATTCAAAAATAGGGCCAGCTAGTGCACCTCACACCCAAGATAAAGGGAAGGCCCCTATGAGGGAGGACAAGGAGGGCTTCATCCCTGTAAGAGGTCATAATAAGGGTCGCGACCAAAAGAGGACCTTGAAGGATAGACAGACAGATGAAGTTTTCAATAGGTTTGATGGGTTGGATGACTTGGAACAGTTTGATGGAACCATTTCTAACATGCCGGCTAGCCATGAGCTCTTGGAAGCAAAGGAAATAGGTGGGGAGGAGAACAATGTTGTTCAGGCCGATCCATAGGAGGGAGAGCTTGGGGTACAGATGGACACAGATACTTCAGTGAGACCTTTTGAGGAGTTGGAAACCAGTGGAGACAAGGAATTGCAGGAGATTTCTGCTCATGCCTGAACCAAGGCTTGCACTATAAATGTTCGGCAGGAGGAGAGCAAAAGAAAGGGTTCCCCTTTTATTTTAGGTATTCATCAAAAAACCATTAGAAAAGATACCCCAGAGAAGCCTCTTAAGGTGGGGAGGAAGAAAGACCAGGAAAAGGTGAAGTTAGTGGGAGAGACTTTAGTGGAGTCTGGTTCTGTGAAGACCATTGATTCCCACTTCCCTCTTCATCAGAAATGATTGTTCTTTCATGGAATGTAAGGGGGTTGAATAGCATCCCTAGACAAAAGGCTATTCGGGATTTGATTAAGTCTCATTCGCCTGAGGTGGTTTTTATTTAGGAAACTAAGTTATCTATTGATAGGATGCATTACACGGCTGCTAAGATTTGGCCTAGATTTCTTTGTCAGTGCATTGGCGCTCAAGGATGTTCTGGGGGTTTGGCTCTTTTATGGGATCCTCGCAAGCTGGTCCCGCTTTGGTGGGTTTCTAGCAAATCTGCTATTTCCTTGGTGGCCACGTGTTGCGTAACTGGTGAGATTCTTCTCTTCACTAATGTTTATGCTCCGATTGATTTTATTGGAAAAACTTTGCTTTGGTCACATATAGGATATGTTTGCTCTCTTGCCCCTCTATTCCCTTGGATTCTGGTAGGAGATTTCAATGCAGTTTTAAGTTTGGAAGAGAAGTAGGGAGGTAATCCCAAGCTCGATCCCTCTGCAGGCCTTTTAAGCAGTAACATTGAAAGCTTGAGGGTGGTGGACATCACACCTTCCAATGGGTTATTCACATGGAATAATAGGAGATGTGGGGCGGAAGCGATAGCGGAAAGATTAGATAGGTTTCTGGTTTCTTGTTTCTAGATGGCGGATAGTTGGATTACTAGTTCAGAGATTTTCGACTGGAGGGGTTCAGATCACTAGCCAATTCTTTTGACTGCTTCTAAGTTTCAAAAGATAAAGAATCCATCCTTTAAGTTTCAGCTTATGTGGTTGAGTGATGCTTCTCTTTAGGATTATATCATTGCTTGGTGAAGGGAAGGGAAGCCTGCTTATGGCACCGCTATGTTTTCTTTTGTCAAGCAATTGCAGTATGTTAAGTTTAAGCTGAAAAGGTGGAACAGAGAGTGCTTTGGAAATCTCTTTGGAGCCAAGAGAGAAGCACAATTGAGGGTGGACAATGTTACTCACAAAATCAGAGAACAGGGCTTGTCTGATGGGCTATATAGAGAAGAAGTTGCGGCCTTAAAGAATCTGGAGGAATGGGAGCTACGAGAAGAGATTTATTGGAAACAAAAAGCTCGAATTGATTGGCTCCAGGAAGGGGATAGAAATACTAAGTTCTTCCACAACACTGTTAAGGACATAAGACATGGGAGCGTTCTCAATTCTCTCACGACGACTGAAGGGATTCTGATTTCCTCTCATAGGGAGATTGCTTTGGAGGCTACTAGATTTTTTGGGAGTTTGTTTTCAGAAGACTCTGATCTGGCTAGGGTTGAGGAGGATTTGGTTCTGGCTTGCATTCCCTCCTTGGTCACTCCTGAAATGAATGAGGCTCTCATTAAGCCCATTACTCTATCAAAAAGGGTAAAGCCCCAGGACCAGATGGTTTTCCTATAGAGTTCTTTCAAGCTTTTTGGGAGATTGTCAAGATGGACCTCTTTGAAGTGGTGCAGGAATCCTTTAACAATAAACAGATGCTTAAGGCTTTGAATGCAACTTTCCTTGCTCTCATCCCAAAGAAGGAAGGAGCTAACTCCCTTAATTTCTTTAAACCTATTGCTTTGTGCAATGTGATGTACAAAATAATTACAAAAGTGATAGCTAAACGGTTAAAGCCATGGCTCAGTAACCTAATCTCTGAGGAGCAAGGGGGCTTTGTTACAAGACGACAAATTTTGGATGGGGTTATCATAGCGGCAGAATCTATGCACTCTATGGCTGCCTCTAAGGAAAAAGCTATGTTCATAAAGTTGGACATGGCCAAAGCTTATGATAGGGTCAGATGGAGTTTTTTGCAGAAATTTTTACAGGCCTTTGGTTTTGGACAGGAGTGGATCAGCTGGGTTATGAGCTGGATAACTTTACCTTCTTTTGTTGTCCTAATTAATGGTGAACCTTCTGACTTATTTGGTGTGGCCAGAGGCCTTAGGCAAGGGGATCCTCTCTCCCCTTACCTTTTCATCTTGATGGCAGAAGGGTTGGGAAGACTTATCAAGTCTCAAGTTAGTCAGGGAGGGATTCAAGGTTGGAAGTGGGGGCATGGCATTCCTCCTTCTTCCCACCTCCAATTTGTGGATGATACGTCTTTGATGGGTGCCGCAAGAATTCAGGAGGCAGCTAGTTTTTGAAGAGCTTTGGATATTTATGTGAAAGCCTCAGGACAGAAGATTAATGAAGAAAATTCACAAATCTTCTTCTTCAATACCCCCACTTCTATTCAAGTTCGGATTGCTCATATCTTGAGGTTTCAAATTGGAACGCTTCCTTTAGTGTATCTTGGCATCCCTCTTTTAGACCAAAGGCTATCAAGGGGTGTGTGGCAAGAGATTTTGGATAAGCTTCGAAGTAAGGTGAGTCATTGGACTCACTGATGGCTCTCAACTGCTGGTAGAATGACTCTTTTGAAGTCTGTGATCCAAGCTCTTCCTATCTACATGTGTCTTGTGCAGTCATCCCCTGCTGGATTCATTAAGGACTTTGATGCCCTTTCCAAGAAATTTTTATGGACAGGTAATTTGCTTTCCTCAAAATGGAGTTTGGTCAAATGGGATTGTGTTTGCAGATCAAAGCAAGATGGTGGCCTTGGTTTGAGGAATACAAGCTTGAACGGTTGGGCTCTTACTGCTAAGCTATTTTGGAGATGGTGCATAAGCCAAGATCAAGGATGGGCTAAAATCCTTAATGTTAAGTATCTTGGTGGGGTGAATGGGAAAGATGTACCAAGGTACAACCTGACTGGAAGGGGGTCCATGATCTGGGAGACTTTGAAGAAAGGGGCGTAGTTAGTTAAAAATGGTCTTTTCTGGATTTGCAATAGCGGTTCAGATGCCCTATTTTGGGAGGATTCTTGGGATGGTTTTCCTCCTATTTTATCTCAATACCCCCACCTTCAACCTTTATGTGATAGTTTCCTTGCAGTAGGATGGAGTAAGGTTGAGGATTTTAAGGTGTTTTTAAGGGTGGGGCGGGGCGAGGTTGCCAGATGGAAAGAACCCCAAGAATGGCCTCCTAGGGGTTCTGAGGGAGAGAGAGACTCTTGTTGGGATTCTTGTGGGCAGAGCGTGTAACTCTTTAAGAGGAGCTGATACCCTCGCTTGGGGACCCAATCCAAAAGGAAAGTTCTCAGTTGCCTCAGGTTATCAAGAGTTGGAAAGAAATTTTTTTGACAGGATTGACATATCTTGGTGGAAGCAAGTTTGGAATAAGTCGGCTTGGCCCAAGTGCAATTTCTTCTTATGGCTTGTGGTTCAGAATAAATGTCTTACCTGGGAGAATCTCCAGAAGAGGGGCTTTCATGGGCCTTCTATCTGTACTTTATGTAATCAAAGTGAAGAAAATAGTTCGCACCTCTTTTTCCAATGTTCTTTCACTGGGGTTATTTGGCACTGGTGGTGGGAAGCTTGGGAGCATGCTTGTATTCATGCTCACTCTCTGGTTGAGTTTTGGAATAGTCTTGGTAGACCCCCTTCTAAGACTTCCTTTCTGGAGGTGGCTTGGGGTATTGGTCTGGGATTTATTATCTAGCAAGTGTGGTTGGAAAGGAACCGTAGAATTTTCCAGGATAAGCCAAAGAGGGTGCAGCAGGTGTGGTTGCAAGTAATAAATATGTGACAGGAGACTCTTGCTGCGAAGTGTGATCTCTCGGAGGATATTGCTCCTGGAGACATGCGAGTGGTTCAAAAGTTGAATATTCTATGTGCTGATTCTAGTGGTGCTTTTTGGAAGATACAACAGACCAGAAGCAGGAAAGCTAAAAGGAAGGTTTGTAGGGAGGGAAAGTGGTCCCCCCCCCTTTGGGACTCTCAAGATCAATACTGATGGGTTTTCTAGGGGAAATCCCGGGCATACTGGGGTTGGAGGAATTGGTAGGGACAGCTCTGGTAAGGTGATTTTCTTTTTCTCTGAATATAAGGGGATTCAAACCAATAATTAGATGGAGGCACTTGTTGTCCTCATGGCTCTTGAAAGAGGTTGTGCTCTAGGATGGAGCAAGATTATCTGCGAGTCTGATTCTTAGGTGGTGGTGGATATGCTGAATTTGCAATGGGTGGAAGATGTGGATTGGCATCTGGCAGTGGTGGGTAGACAAATTCTTAGGTTGAGCACTTCTTTGGATGCAGTCTCTTTTTGCTATGTTCCTCGTGGGTGGAATAAAACTATTGATTGCTTGGCTAAGTGGCCTTCTGATCATGGAGAGGGATGGAGGATGGGATATTGGACTCACCTGCCTCCGAAATGTGCTTTGGATCTTGAGAGTCTGGTCAAGGAAGATATGGATGGTTAGTTGTGCCCCTTTTGGGGGCTCTTTTCTGCTGGTGTTGTGTTCTCTTTTGGGCTCTTGGCCCTTGCTTGTTGTACTTTGCTGGTTGATTCAATAAATTTTTACCCCTTTTATTAAAAAAAAATCATATCCATATTTGTATTATGCACTTCTGAGCAACCAATACCACCATAACTGACCTCATCCACCCCACTTACCATGAAGTTATTTTTCTCATTACCCTGTTGCATTACAAGCTCATCTAGATGTATTGGGAAGACAAAAATTTCATATTCCACCTGATCATAGATTGTGGCACTATATTAAACTTGTTCACTGATTTGAAGATCTTCAAAGACACTTTGTTGTATGTAATATCCAATTTCTCCCAAGGTATTTGAGGAATAGAATACAAGTATAGGAAAATCTGCATTTTGCTCCACCCAAGTGTCCATTTCTTTAGATGGACACAACCCTATGATAAGATCCATAAGGTGTGGAACTTCTGCAAAAAAATCAAGTGCACACTCATACTGATTATCATCCTGCTTGATTCCATTTATACCCCTAAGTTCCCTTTCATATGAATCACACAATCCTATAACATTTGCATAACCCAAAAGTTCAGCAAACTATCTCTCATCAACATTAGCACTACATTCAGTGTTGTCATCTTCATTTTCAGGATCTTCTCCATATGGATAATCATCACTTTTATCACATGACTGAGTAATCATTGAACCAACATTACATCCCTCAAAAGCAAAGTCAAAACATTTGGTTTCAGGCTTACCTCCACATCTTACTACTTCAACTGTATTATATTCTTCATATGTGCAAGTATCACCTACAAGAACTCATCAAAGTCCTCAACAAAAAGTGGATTATTTCGACACCACTAGGAGTCATTATTGGTTGTTTCATATTCTGATAAGGGTTCATCATATAAGGGATTTTCCCACAACTTCATTCTTGTCATAGAAACCTCTACCTTTTCAATATGAAAGTCTAAATCTTCCATATCATCATTATATTCAGAATCATTACAATCACTGGAAGAATATACATATGAACTCTCCATTCTACCCACATCATCAATATTTAACCCCTTCAACTCACTTTCTAAGAATTCATTATTAGATAAATTTGCAGGGTTGCCAACATTATTAATGTGTGATGACATTAATTCAAAATCCATGTGCTTGTCATAATATTCCATATGCTTATTTGATAATGAAAACATTTCATTTTCCATTAGCACCTTATACTCCTCTTGATGTGTATCTAACTCTACCTCTGCTTCATATGAGAAATCAGAAACAATAGAGCTAGAAGCATGTCCATCATCTTTAACTTCATACTCAGTACCAGCATATTGAATGCATATGTTCTTATCTTAAATCTCTTCATCATTCATAGAATTAACATACTCCATTGATGAAAAACCTTCATCACATTCCAAATTTTCACTAAGAAAACCTTGATCATCCATTAGGGGACAGGTGATTTCATCAGAATTCATATCACTGCATTCTCTAAGTGGATAAGACACCTCTAGAGAATCCTTATAGGAGCATTCATAATCAACATGAGAGCAATTAGTTTCTCCATCATTAAAATCCTCATCACAAGAAGACTCATCACTACATAAACCATGCTCAAATTCTTCAAAGTGAGCACTTGAACTTCTTTCTTCAATGTCTTGATTATTGATTTGTGATGGAATGTCATCCATATTACTATCATTTTCACTAACCAAAGCATGATATGGAATGACATTAGACATCTTTTTTTACTCTCCCTTTCCTGAAACATCACCATTAAGGAATTCATACATATTTACTTTATCATCATCCCATGCATCTTTTTCTTCAACAGTACCATGTTGCTCTACTTTTTGACCCTTTGCAAAAGAATAATTGCTATCTTTACCTTGGGATTCCATACTTTGTGCACATTCATATCTAACATATTCATAAATTTCACAGAAAAAATCAATGCAGTTAGAATCTTCAAGTTTGAAAGCGAGAGGAACTTCTATCAGAGCATCCAAAAACCTCAAAAACAATTCATATGATGACTCTCCATTGAACCTCTACATTTTATACAAATTATCAACAAAATACTTTTGAGAAACATCGCTCACATTCTACTTATTCTTAACCTGAGAATTATCATAATTTGCATGTTGTGATAATGGAGAGATCAAAACACTGGA
Source organism: Sequoia sempervirens (assembly GCA_007258455.2). Lineage (NCBI taxonomy): Eukaryota > Viridiplantae > Streptophyta > Pinopsida > Cupressales > Cupressaceae > Sequoia > Sequoia sempervirens. The sequence goes on from VDFB02058242.1 coordinate 258,815,774, forward strand.
ACCATTATCATCCTGACAAGTAACTCTATTACCTAATCCATGAGTTTTATTTGCATGGAGTATATTAGGATGACCAACATTTGCATCCTTATGCCCTTTGATTATTGAATACTTCAAATTATTCTCAATATCCATAGCAATTTGATATGCTTGATGCAAAGTTGTAGGCTCTTTATCCCTCAGTAGATAGCTCATCTTGCTATCAAATGCACCAAGGTATACGACCAAACATTCAACATCATTTGGTCTGATATTTTCAGGGATATCCTTTACACTTCTTGTAAATCTGAGATTAAAAGAAGGGACTAATTCATCTTCATGTCTTTGAATTTTCATGAAAATTTTCCTCACTTCACTTGGATTCACTCTTTCACCAAATTGTTCCATAAAAATTATCTTAAGTTCATTCCAAGAGTATATAGAGGACTCTGGTAGGAAAGAGAACCAATCTCTTGCATCCCCCTTCAAGTATTGCACAAATAATTTCATAATCACATCCTTAAAGTCTACTTCATAATCTCCCATCAAATCCCTAAAATCATGTAAATGCTTGCTTGTTGACTCAGACTATTGTCCATTAAATTTTGGTATCTTGTCCCTGATCTTGGGTGGTACCACGTTTGGAAAGCCCCAGACATTACTAAAATTTATGGCCATGTACCTTTCAGTACTGAAATTCCTTTGATGTGACAAGGGGTACTCATCATGTGTCATTACATTCATTTTTGGTTCCAAATGTATAAGTTGAAAATACATCTTATTCTACCCTTTTCAAATTTTGTGAATGTCATCAAAAGGTAACTCAAATTCCTCTTACACTTGAGAACATAAGCCTTTATGATGTAAATATTCTAATTCTACTTTACATAATACTATTCAACATCCATTTCAATTCACTTTAATATTATGAAAAGATATCATTTCTTTCCCTATCTTAGTGCTGTTTTCACCAAATTGGGAAGAATTTATGTCCTATATCTTGAAAATTCCCACAAATTATCTACAAATATAATGATATTTCCTTAGATTCATGAGGATACTTGGAGTTTCAGAGCAGTTTTTCACCTTCGATCTTGAAGTGTGCAAATTTGAAGCCTTATCATATTCTTTATTAGGTTCTTTAAGTCAGAGTTGCCACCTCTTCTTTAGAGGATTACACTTTAAAACAGATTGAAATATCGTCAAAGTAAATCTAGTTATGGGTTTTCTCCAACAGCAGAGTCACCTTCAAATTTTTCACACTTTGTTGCTACGAACACGTTCACCAAGTTCAAGAATTACATAATATCTAAACTGGATGTTCAGATTAATCTCACCATTTGACTCTGTACTAAAACAATGTACAACTGGAGGATGAAATTTTTCCCCAACAAAGTCGTGATTTCTGCTTGTGATTTTTCAAGCTAACCTTGGAATCTTCTAAAAGGTAGCCAACCTTTATGTTCCTAAATTGACAAGGATTAGTGGCCGACACAACGAATGGAGGATTTTGAGGTCTCTATTCCTACACTTTAGGCTCTGTAGGACTAAGGAGGGTATTCCTTATAATGTTCATTTGGTATATCAACTTCTCAAGAACACTTCAGTACAAATTCATTCTTGTTTGAGGAAAACACACTAAATTCACTAAAGATTTGGCAGAACTTTGAGTGAATTAATGTCTATTTTGCTAAGAATTTGGATGCATTTCAAACAAATATTTTAGAATTGGCAGAATTTTATAAGCATTGTTCTAATTTAGAATCCATAGCCAAGTACATGATTTATTCATTTAATTGCATGAATGATTGATAAACAAGCCAGTGCCTCATCAATTGGGTAAATGGAGTCAAATATGAAACAACCAGTAATACACCAATTATTTAATTTTGGTATATTTAAACTATCTCTGTAATGCCTTACACTACAAAGACTCATGTTATCCAAAACATTACTTCTTATCAAATCCTTATAAATTCTCACATACCCATGACTTTTCCCAAGCATTTTATTTAACCCTTTAAGTTAAAGCAAGGAAATGAAACCATACATTCAACTAAACCATTGATGATAGATGAAATGATCTTTGATAATTTCATTTACGATTTGTGAATATGTACAAAAGGAGAGTATATGATTTGGAACTTGTAATTTTTTCCAATATCAGTAATCTATGTAAAACCCTTTAAGACTATTACATATATCACTTCTACCCAAGACAATTTCCCAGGGAATTCATCCAACATTCTACACTATCATTTGCTTCCTATATTTAGATTCTACCTATGACGTATTGGAATCAAAAAAATTAGACAAAACCCCTTAACATTGAGCCATGAAATCCCTTTTATAACACAAGGGAACAGAAAAGCATCTGACTCAAAGTGTAATTACATTTCATGTTAATTTTAAAATTCATTTCATCGGGGTTAATTTCCCGAACCGTTACATCTTTAATCATACCTTTATCATGGGAAAAATAAAAATAAAAAAGGAGAACCAACCCATTTGTTGAAGCCACCATGCAAGCCTTCCAAAAAGCATCACCAAAATTGGCACGTTCACCAACACTGGAGTAAGCACCATTGCAGTCATCGACATGAACCTACAAACTAGTCACCAACAAAATGAACCAACAGAACTCGTCACCTAGAAGCCTAATCACCATAGCACCCAAAAACCAACACCATTAGAAGAGGACACATGTGTTACTTGGCCTTGTCAACCATTGAGTAACCACCCTCATCGAGTCTTATAACAAAGAGTGGAGTTGTAATAACAATCTCATCCTTTGAATCACTATAAGACACTAAAGAAGTAGGGCATTGACTAGGGCTAGGTCCAGTTCCTCCCTCTTCACTTGAAGAGCTATCAGAAACTAAGATAGGAGTGGTGGGTTTCTTTGAACAAACCCTAGGACCCGAAATAGACCTCATTAATTCTTTTGCAAACAAAGGTCCCTTCTCTTTCATCTCAGTCAGTTTTTGTGAGACATTTCTACTCCTCAGGGCGTAGGTGCTCCTAACAACCACCTTCTCACATTTCTTGTGTGAACTTCTCTTTTTCTTTGGAACAATTGGCACCTCAGCCAAGAGGGGTTTATCCTTAGGTACGTATGCAATTGGTTCTTGCATATGCAACCTTCGAGAGCTTCGTACTGGTGCAACAAGAGTACTAGGTTTTCTCATCTTTTCGGGGTACAATAACAAACAGTGTGAGTTATGTAGAAGAACAAAAAACATGATTTCCAAGAGACCCACACATATAAATAGTGAAAAAACCTATAGATTCAAATTGCAGAGAAAATATGAACTGCAACAGGCATACACACTTACATACTAGGAGACACCACGCCACCACCTTTGCAATCCTTGCTCTCAGAACTTCTGCAACTATTTCTCCAGTAGTCACATCAATTAATTCGATGCTCTAGCAATTCACAAATGATTCGATCAAGCCATAGTAAATCCTCATTAAATAGAGGAATGTAGAGCCAGTTGCAATTAATATCCATCTCAACTCACTCATGTGAGAAGAAAAATCAATTACTACATGCTACATCTCCACCATCGATCATCGTGGATTTAAAATTTAATCAATGAGGCCCATTAAGAGTCACCACTTGCTTTATGGATCATACCAGGAAATAGCGAGGAGGTGCTTTAAATCTGCCATGCATTCATCTGCATGCTTACCCAATCATCCTTGAATCATCTGCCATCGATCATGTTGAGCATGGGAAAATCCTAACCACATCTCAGAGGCATAACCCATTGCTAGTTCATAATCCATTTTGGGACCTCATCAAGCGATGGCCTTAGAGCCAGTGATGAAATATTTTTTGTTGATTTGGTTGTTAGAAGATCACAGCCAATGATTCTCACCTTTACCATCGTCCATCATAGGTTTCCTCTTCGTTAAGCCACCTCAATTGGCGATAGACCAAACCCACACGATGGGGAGGAAATCCACCCATTAGCAGTCACGAGTTCCTTTCTAAAAGACAAGAGATAACCAACGATAGTGCAAGGGCCAGTGATGGGTTAAATAATTAACCGCATCACTCATCGCGGGTTTCTCCTATTGCAACATCAATAGAACACTCGGTTGGAAATTTACCTCGAAACCAATGATGGGTCAAAAAATTCATTTGCATCGCTCATTGCGGGTTACCCTCCAAATGTAAGGACATAACACATGATAGGTGATGAAAGTCTGTGGTTCCTAAAAGCCATACATCACTTGTTGCGGGTTATCCTCTGGTAGGGAAAACACAACCTGCAACGGGCGATTAATTAGTAGATAGACTTAGATGGTGCTACAAAGGAAATACATCACTCATCATGTGATGAGTGCTACATTTTGAAATAGAACCCATGATGAGCGATAGATCATGAGCGACATTTTAAAAGGTACTAAAGTGCATGTGGGAATAAGTTGTTCATAAAGTGGGGGTCCTCCTAGGTAGAAAAGGTGACTTGAATGATGGGGTGAGTCAAATATGATAGCCAAAGCCATAAAATGCCAATTGATTTAAAAGGTGACCTAGTGCATCCAGTCAATAAGAAAACACAAGCCAACGAGTGGATTAAGGGTATAAATGAACAAAGCGATAAAAACCCTAAACCCTAATAACACTGAGGAAGAATATTTCACAGAATTGACAATAGGAACAGTGGAACGATAATATTTAGGGTTCCACCAAACCATTTTTTCCATTTTTTGGGAAATTCACCTCAAAATGAGCAACGGTATCATGTAACGTACACCAATTTGTCATGAAGTTTAGATATGCTATGTTAGCAATGTGTGCCCTATCCTCATTGGCTTGGTTATTGTGTAGAACTCCTCCATTGTTTGGTCTTGTATCCCATTGTCTATTGTTGGGACTTTGATTATATCCTTTGTTTTGGTTTTGATAATTCTAATTTTGAAAATTATGATTTTGGAAATTTCTTTGATTTTGATTGAGATAATTGTTCTGATTTTGACAAGCTCCCTAATTTTGGTTTTGGGGAGGGTTTAACCTAAATTGAGCCATCTCATTTGTAACTTGGGACATAGTTTTCTTCAAAGTTTCCAACTCCATTGACAGAGGTGTAGTCTATTCATTTTCTAAAGTTGTTGCAACTTGATTAGTCTATTGTGTAGTTGGCAGATTTGTTTGAGGATTATGTCCTACGTAGTTTTTCAAATTTTGAGGCTGGAAAAAATTTGGGGTTCCAGGAATTGGTACTATACCAGCCTGAGTATGGTTGTTTTTGTGAGACAAGGATTGTCAGTGTGGGTCAATTACGCTTAATCCATGAGGAATTGAAGCATAATTTACCCAAATAAACTTGCATCTACCGAACAAGATCATTCAAATTAAAAATATTAAACTAAGAATTTAATTGAAACTGAAAGTTACAAACTACAAAAATAGTTAAATTCCTACTCTAACCCATTTGAAACTTATCTTGTTTTTGAATTGGTGTCGTGTTGATGTGAAATGATGACCCTTTCCCAATCCTGTGATTAGTGAGCCTGTTTCAGTCAATTCTATGGAAGAGAAATGATGAAACCATTGTGATAAATGGATGAAAACTTAGTTTATGCTAATTTAAACATGATGCAAGCTAAGTTAATATGATTTTATGCTAAAAATGAACTAATTATGCAATTTCTAAGCTAATATAAGCTAATTTTAAGCTAAAAGATAAAAATTGTAATTCATATACAAACTAAGATGGATGCATGAAAACCATTAATGGATGCTCTAAGATATTATGCAATTTAAAATAAACTAAAACAAGCTAAAAGTGAGTAAAATATGAGTGTGGATGCAAGTGAGTTCAACAACATGACTTTAAAATTGAAAGATGCATCCATTTGTCTCCAAATAGTGACCTATTTATAGGGAATCAAATGAGAAATGGAGGGTTGAGATCAAAAAGATTAATCAATAGTCAAAGATGAAGGAGATGAGAGGCATGGATCATGGATTCTCATCAACGGATGAGAATGCATGATGGGATTTAATCAAGGGTTCACATTTTCTCCAAAAAAACACACTTTTGACCTACACATACAGGTCAAAGGTGACTTGTTCAAAAGGTTAAAGGTTAAAACTTGTTTAAGAAGCTAAGTGAAAATATCCCTTTTTCAAATGATGGAGGAATAACAACATTCTTTTGGAATATTCATTTGGGTGAGGAAAAAGGAATTTTGTAAATTAAAAGAAAACTTTAATTGTGCAAAAATGGGATAAGGAATATTCCCCTTTTTAGAGGAAAATTAGTTTAATTGTTAATTAAGCAAGATTTAATCATGCAATTAGGGGATTTGGAGGAATAAAGTGATATTTAATTAAATAACTCAAGGTTATTTAATTAAATAAGATGACTTAGGGAATTAAATTAAATGTTTTGATTTATTTAATTTAATGAGATGAAGTGTTAGCGTGCAGAGGGATGAATTAACCCAATTTTGATGAGTTAGGTTAATAGATGAAACTGATGCAATTAATTAATTAGATAGGATAATTCAATCAATTAAGTGAAAAGAAGATGGGTTTAAAGAAGAAATGATGTTAGTAAATTTGTTTCGAGTGTTTGAGATCATTTAGGACATTTTTTCAGTGTCTACATTTTGCCCCTCTTTGAAGTGAGGTACATGTTGCTTCAGTTCAAAGAATAACACTCTTCAGGTTAAAAATGTTGCTTAAATCAAAAAATAAAAAATTTCTGATTTTTTAGATGCCCCACTGCTGAAGGATAAAGCTAATTCCCTGCCCCCTCAAGAAATCGGGCAGAGATTTCAAATTTTGGGTTGATTTCTCGATAAAGGTTAAAAGTTTCCCCAAGGGTCCAAAAAGGCTCTGGGATGCAAGAATTATGCCAAAACACAAAAAAGATGCAAAATTAGGTTTAGATTGAAAAAAATTGGTGAAAATGATGATAAACCCTAGCTTGAAGATGAAATTAAGGAAAAAAACCCTAATTTATTAGCATAAAGAATCCAAGAAGGGTCACTTTCAATTCATTTTTGCAATCACACTTAAGATATTCTTGCTATTTTGAGCTCTAACCCTTTGACGAAATGGCATGTCGAGAGCTTCTCAGGAACATCTCTGACCAAGTTCAATAGTTCCAGCGGCTTCCAAGCACAGGACCACCGGTATGTAACTACAAACTTGATTTGAAATTTAACTTTTGGATGCATTTATTACACTTTGAAATTTATACTTTAATGGCATCACTATATAACGATGCCCAAATTGAACTTAGCGATGCTAAAATGAATTATAGTGACACATGTTTATGGCGATGCTCGTCATCATTTAAAATTAGGGTTTATAATTTTAAAATGCGACGTATACTTGTATAGCGACGCTTTTTCCAATTTAGAAATTAGAGTTAGGGTTTTCCAAAGATTAAAATGCAAAGCCCGTGTGTTTGGTGACACATGTTGTGATTTGTAATTTTAAATGCTTTTGGGTGCCGCAATTTGAAATTTGAATATAGCGACGCTATTGTGGATTTTGAGCTATCAATTTCAAATTGAGTCAAATTTCTTCAATTTCCTGACACCGTGTGCTTCATGGATGCCGAAGGTCATTCCACTGCTGATGTCGTGGGAGCATAGAACCACTGTATTGGAGAGATTGAATGATCTGTCAGATTTGTGCCAAGAGCACATGGGAGAGATAGACCTTTGGTATGTTGCATATGCACCTATCATCATGACACATCTTGCTATGATGACCACTTTGTGTGAGAGATGGCATAGTGAGACTTTTTCGTTCCACCTTCCGACAACTGGGGTGACAGTGATCTTGGAGGATGTTTGGTAGATCCTCTGTTTGTTGATTCATGCTGATTGAGTGATCTATGATGTTGATTCTAAATTTGACGCCTGTTACGAGGTGATGGAGCTTGAGGACATCACCTTAGTGACATCATAGATTGACCTCAAGATGTATAGAGGTCACGTGCCCACTTACAGATTGATCATCGTAGCCATCATTTTAGGTTTGGTTGCTCCTGATAGATGCAATAGAGGGTTTAGCCTAGGATGGGGCTTGGCATGGCATCAAATGCTCTATAGGAGGACACTCTTTGCATGGGGGCCCATGATGTTGGCCTCTTTGTATCATGACATGCACAATTTAATTTATTGTGATGGGAGAGCCATTGGCGTCGGGGTGACTTTGCTTCACATTTGGGAGTGGAAGCATATTGTTGTGCTCCAACCTATTGTTCAGATGGTAGAAATTGATCCAAATTATCCTGTGATCTAGTGGTATAGGGGTGCAATTACACTGAGGAACATTAGACAGATTGGGCTCTCGTATTGGTGACTGGTCATTGATGATATAAAAAATTTCTACTAGTGCCCATGGCTATAAATGTCACCTTGGTTTGATGATGTCCAATAAATACATTTTACTAGGCAGACCTGATACATGTAGGGTCGCGAGCACACCATTATTGAGCTATATTTACCAGACATGGTGGCTCAGTAGTTTGGAGAGGTCTAGGACAAACCTAATGATGAATACAAGGCTATTTTTTCTAGGTTGGCCAGAGAGGTTCCCACATGGGGACTGACCATTCCAACTCTCAAGGAAGTCGAGAGCTTTAGATAGTTAGTGGCTCACCCATGGGCCTATGATCAAGGTCAGGAAGTAGCATAGACTATACCTACATCTGATTCCTAGTTCGTACCTCCATAATGATTGAAAGATCCATAGGTACTCCTCTACGAGGGAGGCCCAGACACAGGGGGCTAGAGGCAAAGGACAGGGTGGTTAGGATGGCTAGGATGGTCAAGTTTTGGGGGCTCCGTCGATTGGACTGTTGGAATTGTTAAAATCTGATATTTTCATAGGTTTTGCATTCATACTTTTCCAAATAAGTTCCATCTTGAACACTTTTTGCTCATATTTTTCCCATGTTGTCCCATTGAATCCATTGGGTCATGCATAATTTACATTCTGGTTCATATCGGCATGAGAATACCTCTGTCTCCCTGACCCATTGTACATTTTTTGCTAACATAAGTTTGTGTTGCCTATCGGCAAGACTTATTATTTGTCATGGCGATTGGTTTTCGCTTACAGGCACCGTTCAACAGGAGTTGCGGCGTCAGCATATGGTCATAGCGAGTTTTTTGGGTCTTGCCGTCAAACGCATTATGGATTCTCTTCGGCCAGACTTGGCAGTATCGGCATCACGTCTTGGCGATTATCTTTTGTCTTAGCGACTGGCATGTGGAGACTTCTATCGGTGTATGTTTTAGCTATCAGGGTAGTATCTCACCAAATTCTATATGTCTCCATGACTATACTTGTGGTGGTTCATCAGCAAAGGCATGTGTTTGCAGCAGGAGGTCATAGCGAAAGGGTCGGGTCTTGCCGACAAGTATAACGAATGATTTTCGGTGGGAGATATTGCTTTCATTGTAAGGTCTTGGCGAGTGACCTTCAGTCTCGCCGACCTTACATGTGGATTTCTTCATGTGGCTTTCGGTGTAGGTGTGGTTTTCTCCTGGTGATCAAAAGTTATCTCGGGGTGACTTTCAGTAAAGCATGGTGCATTCTATATGAGGTCCCCCCCACATTGTTTTGTCTTTCCGACAGCTCGATGAGTATTCTCTTTGGTGAGAAAATCTAATGGTCTTGGCGAATGGGAGTGACTACAAGGTTTTTCGGTGTGACACGAAGATTCTACAAGAGGTCTCCTCGACGGTTGGAAGCTACAGCGATATACATGATGAACACTCATCGGTGAGACATTCCTTGTGTCTCAGCGAGTGGAAAGCACGTGAAGAAATGCATTGCGTTATAACATTTTATTATCGGTATGATATCTCATTGACTTCACTAAGTCACGGTGAAAGTGAAATACAATGGCAGAGCGATTGACGATTGAGTTGCCTTTGGCATACCTTCTGTGTCATCCTGGCGACTAGTTCACTGGCGAATAAAAACAGAAATTCAAAGTTGTGGGCTGACATATGGAATTTTTTTACTGTTACAGGCTGACTTGGTTTTTCCCGAATTCTACGGTGGCCGACATGGATTTTCATTTGATTTATTTTCTTGAATGTTGGTGTATAAATATGCACCCCAATTGTAATTGATATCATCAGTTTTAGATCAGATTTTAGATCACATACAGTAGATTAGGAATGGCTACAGTAGAATAATTTTCTCTTATCAGAGACTATGTGCATGCTTTAAAATGGCGAATTCAATGGAAACCAACTGGTGTGGTAGGTTATTTCTGGTGTCAATTGTATGTTGAACTTATTGAAAAGTATTGCTGAAGCTGTCTCCAATTTGATTCTTTCTGGTTGTTTAAATTGACATAACAAGTTTATGTTCAGTTTGTCAATACACATTTGTTGTATCTGTGTGATTAATTGACTGGTTCTCTCAAGTAGAGATTAAATCCTTTTTGTTGATCACAGTAATCAGGAAGATTCATCTGGATTATTAAAGTAGAGCTTAGTAGTCATAATCTTGCATTGTTTATACAAGTTATGAACAGATCATATGCCTGCAATTTGATTTTTTGCCAGAATAAGTTGCCCACTTCTGTTTCATTTGACTCCGCATACCCAATAAGGCACTGGTCTCTACAATTTCATTATTTGAATTCATTCAGTCTCTTTATATCTATTAATTAAGCATTTTAGGATTTAGATCAGAAGATTGCTATCAAGTTTGATTTCATTTGTTCATTGTCATCTGCCATTGTGGACAAAGCATTTTAGAAGGATAATCATAAGATAAGTCTGCTCAATTCAAAAGGTACACCCAGTTGGGTCTAGCAGCACCTAAAGAGTAGAAGGTTGAGTTCTCTTGACCTTGTTTGTTACCCTAAAGCATATCAAGAGAGTGGTAGCCTCTTGAGGCATTTAGCCTGCGTTTTTGAGAGCTAACAAATTGGCGACTCTGCTGGGGATTACATCAGAAAATTTGGTTGAAGACAACATTATAGATTCATTGGAGGAAAATTTGTAATTTGAAGAATCTCAGAAAGAGTGATTCCGCTGGGAAAAGATTAGAAATAATCATTTTCCTACTTTTGGAAAAGTAGGTGGCGACCCTAAAAAAAGTTTGATGCATAATGGAATTTATATATGGAACGAACGATTAAATAAATGCAGGAAGTTATTGGGCCCCTCAAGTGCCTGATATTACAAATGGAAATTTCTACAATGGAGGTGATACATATCATGCAAAGCAGAGCACTTATCCTCCACAGCCATCAAAGCAAGTAAGTGTTTATCCAGTCCCTCCTGGACAAAGATTGGCAAGTTATCAAGAATGCCAATGTGATCAGTGTCAAGTACAATGCCAATGTGATTAATGTCATATGCAGCATAATTCTAGCCCACTTGAAGATGTCAGTCAGAATTTGTAACAAGGTATGTATCAAAACCAACAATCTAAAGATGATGAATACTTCAAAAATCTTTTACATTACTTTCTTGGTATAAGGAGATATAGAGGAGAATCTGGGTACTCTTTGCTCTGTAGAATGACTGATATTTCTAAGAAAATACCTATTAAATTCCCACCTAGTAGGTCTGACATCATTCTGCGGTTCATGAAAGTGTATGAGCCAAACCAAGTATATTGGCCTAAATCATACATACTAATTTATTTAGATCAACTACTTGAATGGGCTGATATTGTAGATAGGAAAAAATATGAAGATGAAGATAGAGGAGTTGATCAAATAATACATCCTGGAGAAGATGAAACATGTGCAAGTCAGAAAGACTCATGTGATAGCTTGCATAATGAAGATGAAGATACAAGAGATCTCTCTTGTATAACAAATTGTGACAAGGAAGGAAGTGTGTGTTATGAGGGATCCAGTGAGTATTCAGATTTTGCGGATGCACTTGTGGATTTTGATCTACAGTTAGGGGATCCTTCTACCTCTTATGGAGATCAGGATGAAGAGGCAATGTGAAATGTTGATAGTGAATGTACAATGCCTCCAGCTACAGTTGAAAGCTACAAAGATACATTTGATGAAGAGGAGGGTTGTAAATTTGAGAATGATTTCCAAAAAAATTCAGGCCCATTGCATGATGAAGATTTAAAAGAGGATCAAATGGTGTTTTGCAAAGATTTGCTCAAGAATGAATTTCAGGTATTTTCAGATCCACTTGATGTTGAGCAAGAGGTATTTTTAGATAAACAAAGGGATGTGTCAAGTTATGGAACAAATGACTGTGCTGGTAATTTTTCATTCTCTGATGATCCTGGGCCTCTTTTTGATAATGACAAAAGTGATGAGTGTGACTGTAATAATGAAAATATGGAAACCTATTTGCTTAGCAGTGAGCAAGTTTTAGATTTCTTAACTCTTGATTATCAGAGATATATACATAAGGGTGATCTTGAAGCTTTGTGTCCAGTTGATAGTGAAACTTTTGGTGTTGATCAAAAGCCTGTGTCCATTCAAGAAGAGATATGTGATTTTGAAATTTCTAATTCATGTGAAGAAAACATTTTTCTGCATACCAAGGATGATAGTGTTCCAAATCTGATTGGTTCATATATGCTTAATATTGAAGATTTGAATCATAGGGGTATCAAAGAGGTGCAAAAGGGTTTGCAGACAATGTTGGTCTGACATATTTTTTTGATTCTCAAGAGAAATACTTTGATGATGAATTTTCAATGCAGCTGAATGAGTGTTTTACAATACACAACAGTGAGAAAGATAATGAGGAGTTTTGCATTGAATATATGTATATTTTGTATGTTGGTAATAACAGGGGTTTGTCCCAAGATGTTGAAGAATTTGAATTACAAGATGATGTAGGGATTTTGGGCCAAACCGAGCATGATGATACTCTAAGAACTTGCAATAACAATGACAAGAAAGATTGCATGAGTATCTTCAAGAAGAATTTGATGAACTCGATACAAAACCAGGTGTTTGATAGGGGAAAGCTTGGTTTGAGTTTCAAATTGTAACAGCTCAGAACAGGTGAAATTAAAACACAGAGGATTAAGGGTTGCCAGTGCATGGACAACTCTTGCTTATCCTCTCTAAATTTCCTTTCCATGCACAGTAGTTTAGGGTTGTGGTTCACCTTCATTTTGCATCCATTTCACCTCCATCATGCATTCATTTTGCATTCATTCCTTCATGCTTTTTGTCCATTTCCATTCTGGCTCATCATTTTGTGTCTGGTCTACTCACCCAAAGATTCTAGATCCTTGCAATGATCTCACTATCATTCATCCCCAGATGGAGCCACTGTTGGAACTGTTAAAATCTAATATTTTCACAGGTTTTCCATTCATATTTTTCCAAATAAGTTCCATCTTGAACACTTTCTGCTCATATTTTTCCCTTGTCCCATTGAATCCATTGGGTCATGCATATTTTACATTCTGGTTCATATCGGTGTGAGAATACCTCTGTCTCCCCGACCCATTGTACGTTTTTTGCTAACATAAGTTTGTGCTGGCTATCAGCAAGACTTATTACTTGTCATGGAAATTGGTTTTCATTTACAGGAACCGTTCGGCAGGAGTTGTGGTGTCGGCATATGGTCATAGCGAGTTTTTTGGGTCTTTCCAACAAACACATTATGGATTCTCTTCGGCCAGACTTGGCGGTATCGGCATCACGTCTTGGCAATTATATTTTGTCTTGGTGACCGACATGTTGAGAATTCTATCGACGTATGTTTTAGCTATCGGGGTAGTATCTCACCGAATTCTGAATGTCTCCCCGACTATGCTTGTGGTGGTTCATCGGAAAAGGCATGTGTTTGCGGAAGGAGGTCATAGCGAAAGGGTCAGGTCTTGCTGACAAGTATAACGAATGATTTTTGGTGGGAGATAATGCTTTCGTTGTAAGGTCTTGGCAAGTGACCTTCGGTCTCGCTGACCTTACATGTGGATTTCTTCATGTGGCTTTCGGTGTAGGTGTGGTTTTCTCCTGGCGATCAAAAGTTATCTTGGGGTGACTTTTAGTAAAGCATGGTGCATTCTATATGAGGTCCCCCCGACATTGTTTTGTCTTTCCAACAACTCGATGAGTATTCTCTTCGGTGAGAAAATCTAATGGTCTTGGTGAATGGGAGTGACTACAAGGTTTTTCGGTGTGACACGAAGATTCTACAAGAGGTCTCCTCAACGGTTGGAAGCTACAGCGATATACATGATGAACACTCATCGGTGAGAGATTCCTTGTGTCTCAGCGAGTGGAAAGCACATGAAAAAATACATTGTGTTATAACATTTTGTTATCGGTATGATATCTCACCGACTTCACTAAGTCACAGCGAAAGTGAAATACAATGGCGAAGCGATTGATGATTGAGTTGCCTCCGGCATACCTTCTGTGTCGTCCTGGCAACTGGTTCACTGGCGAATAAAAACAGAAATTCGAAAGCTGTGGGCTGACATATGGAATTTTCAACCATTGCAGGCTAACTTGGTTTTGCCCGAATTCTACGGTGGCCGACATGGATTTTCATTTGATTTATTTTCTTGAATGCTGGTGTATAAATATGCACCCCGATTGTAATTGATATCATCAGTTTTAGATCAGATTTTAGATCACATACAGTAGATTAGGAATGGCTATAGTAGAATAATTTTCTCTTATCAGAGACTATTTGCATGTTTTAAAATGGCGAATTCAATGGAAACCAGCTAGTGTGGCAGGTTATTTCTACTGTCAATTGTATGTTGAACTTATTGAAAAGTATTGTTGAAGCTGTCTCCAATTTGATTCTTTCTGGTTGTTTAAATTGACATAACAAGTTTATGTTCAGTTTTTCAATACACATTTGTTGTATCTGTGTGATTAATTGACTGGTTCTCTCAAGTAGAGATTAAATCCTTTTTGTTGATCACAGTAATCAGGAAGATTCATCTGGATTATTAAAGTAGAGCTTAGTAGTCATAATCCTGCATTGTTTATACAAGTTATGAACAGATCATATGCCTGCAATTTGATTTTTTGCTAGAATAAGTTGCCCACTTCTGTTTCATTTGACTTTGCATACCCAATAAGGTATTGGTCTCTGCAATTTCATTATTTGAATTCATTCAATCTCTTTATATCTGTTAATTAAGCATTTTAGGATTTAGATCAGAATATTGCTATCAAGTTTGATTTCATTTGTTCACTGTCATCTACCATTGTGGACAAAGCATTTCAGAAGGATAATCATAAGATAAGTTTGCTCAATTCAAAAGGTACACCCACCTGGGTCTAGCAGCACCTAAAGAGTAGAAGGTTGAGTTCTCTTGACCTTGTCTATTACCCTAAAGCATATCAAGAGAGTGGCAGCCTCTTGAGGCATTCAACCTACATTTTTGAGAGCTAACATGGACAACAACCTCCTCAATAGGCTTCAGTTGTACAATAGGGACATTAGCAACAAGCAGTAGTAGTAGCACCACCTCTAGATGCTAGGGATGCACAAATTTAGTAGCTACAACAATAGGTGCAGACTTTGACTGGTAAGTGGGATCAGGCCCACCAGTAGATTTTGGGTATTACTGTTGAGCGAGATTAGGCACAATAGTAGGTAATTGCCATTATGGCCGAGATAGATTAGGTGTTATAGCGAGTGCAGGTTGTGATCGAAGAGAGAGACCAAGAGATTTTTTGGTGCCAACAGATAGAGGCTATGATGGTGGCCACTCATGGTAGGACAATTTCAACAAGGTTGTATAAAGAGGCCATTACAAAGGATATGTATTATAGGTAGCATTACCACCAAGATGTAATGCAGAAACTTAGACAACCTAATTTTTCACAGCACAGTGATGCATGACTGAGAGTAGAGGATCAACCTAAGAGGTAGGTTGGAGAGGATAGCAGCCATTAGGGCTAGCTATTATTATGTATAGACACTTTTTAATTTTGTTGCTTGATTCTTTATCATAGATATGCATTCATGGGATCCTTTTTGATAGCCTCATAGATATTGTACTTTTGATTGTTATACATACACTGATCTAGATTGTGTACCATGACATTCATTTTTTGATACATACATATGATACAGATATGGATTATTCATGATGTGTTCATCTTATTTCATATATATGGATGCATATGATATGAGATGCTTATATTATGTATGGATGCACTCTACTTATTTCTATATGATATGTGATGATCATGATATGATATGGATGCAATGTTGTGTTCTTTTTCAATATCTTTTCACGATATGCTATGAAATGAATGATATGTGATGTAAATGATGTGGATGGATTTCTTTTTGTGTATTCTCTATTGAATTTTATGATGATGATGTATGCATATGGATATATGGATGCAAATGATAATGCAACATCAATTTAAGATGCTTAGAATAACAAATGTATATTATTCATCACAACTCAAATGATAATGCAAAATGTATGATGTGATATGAAATGATTATGATGATGGATGCTATGATTATGCTATGATTATGAGATGTATGTATGCTGATGGTTTATGGATGCAGGGTGGATGCATTGATGATGTTTTGGTTGATTTTCATGATACCAGGTTAGCACGAAGAGAAGATAGAAGAATAAAGAATGAATGAGTTTTGATTTCGATGATTGCTTCAAAAGATCCAACAAGTCCTTGATCCATCAAGACTTTATTAGAGATGGTGACAAGACAATGCAAAATAAAGATGTAGGATGATGAGTTGCTCACACTTCGGGATTGGGATTTTTTTCGTTCCTTATTGTTTGATATAACACATAGACATGATGCATCAAGATATTGATAACCAAGACGATGTTGTATCTAGTGTAATGGACTTTGATTCGAAAAATAGATAGGATAGTTCTTGTTCACACCTTGACATATAGAAACTTCGTTGGAATGTAAGTTAGAAGCTTAAAATATATTGGACCAAATCATACACAATAGTTAACAACATACCGTAAATGACCTTCTTACACACAACTAAGCAAGTATGTGCCAAGATTATTTTTCAAGAGTATCCACAAGCACAACAAACAAAAGATAATGATTGATGCCCCATTCCTTTCTCTCTAAATAATTTTGATCGAGATCATCGAGAGGTCCTCAAAATGGGTCATTAAGATAAATCATAAGAAAAAATCAAAGAAAAATAGTTAGTGTTATCCATATCTCTTGCCTAGTTTAAGTTTAGCTAAAGTGATTTCTAATACTGATGCCCATCACAAGAAGGATACATCCTAAGACATGTTGATTAGAGGTTGTTTGATGTTAGGATGATGATGCTAAAATGAACCATTGATATAAAATTCATTGATGCATTTACTTGTGATTTAGAATTTAGATTTTGACATTTAAGTTCACACTTTATGCCTTACAATGCTTGATTTCTACTTGTTTCACCAAAGGTTGAAGATGACGATCGATTTATTATGGGTGATAGTTTATTGCAGGTGAAAGCGAGATGGGATGGATGGTTTTGGATTTTCTTGATTATTTCAATTTTTTGGTATTTTTGAAAATGTTTTGAGGCTATTTTTGGTCTTTTTGAAATTTTATGCGAATGTTTAGGATTTTCAAATTTTTTGAGGTTGTTTAGGGTTTTCTGAGATATTTGAGGCTTTTTAGGGCTTTTGAACGTTTTCTATTTTTTTTTGGATTTTCCATTTTCAAATGTTTTTATATTTTAAGAATATTTGGATGTTTAGGGTTTTCCAAGGTTATCTGTATGTTTTGGGGTTTTGGAGATTTTGACCAAGAACCTAACCTAAGGACCTATCCTAGGAGTCTTGGGGGTTGATCAAAGATAAGCCTTGCCTATGTTATACACGCAGAGACCACATAGTTTGACTGACTTGACCCATTTACAAGATGAAGATATGAACATATGAAAGATGTCAGTTTATTATTACAGACTCCTAAAGGAGTGACCTAGGGTGTCTCAGGGGCACATCAATGATGGACTTGCCTACGTTGAAGCTCAAAGACAACATAGTTTGACAACGGTACCACTTTTTTTATTTTTTGATGTTTTGACCTTTTTAGGGATTTTGATGTTTTCTAGATGTTTTACATTTTTTCCTTTACAATTTTTTTTTTTTTTGGATTTTAGCTATACAGGATTTTGCAAATGTTTTTGGATTTTCTAATGAACATTTTACGAATGTTTTTGGTGTTTTCTAATGAGATAATATTTTCGGTGACCTCAAGATATACAAGAATCCAATATGACTCATAACGAAATGTCCCTCAGTGTGACATGTTATACTACTTCAATAAAGGCAGGACAAACTGACCTTTGGAATATGCTAAGTAGTGCTAAAGGGTTCATGATACTCATAATATCAAGCTATGATAAGGACGCAGATGATGGATAAATGGTGGTGCAAAGAAAGATAGGACAAAAGAGCCAAAGAATAGATGGAGGTGCTTTATTTATGCAAGGAACCTATTTTCTAGGTTTTCACCAAGGTACTTTCCCAAAGTGCCACTAAAGTGGTTTTCACTAGAGAACAATTTTTTCTCTTTATTTTTTTCAATCCTTTTCCTCATTTTTTTTGGATTTTGATTATTTTTTGATTTTATACCCTTCAAGACTAGCATAAATTTTTTTGAGATGCAAGTTGTTAGTTGGCTCCTGTGAGGGTTCACCTTCAGGGGTTGACAATTGGTATGCTCTTGATCCATAGCTTGTTGTGATGACAAAGGGACCCAACTAGTTAGGTTCAAACTTTCCTTTGTTGTCTTGATCTGGAAGGTTCTTCTAATTCTACTTTAGGACAAGATCTGTGAATTGGAATGAATAAATTTTGATCCTCTTCTTATAGCTTCATTTCAATCGGTTTTGATATACTTGCAAGTGATTGAGGGTGTCAAGACAATGTTCATCTAGGAATTCTAGTTCATTTAGTCGAGACACTCTATATTCTTCCTCAATAATTAGGTTATGTAATGACACTCATAATGATGGGAGCCCCACCTCAATAGGCAACATAGCTTTTGATCCATAGACCAAAGAGAAATGGGTTGCACCTATAGGCATGTAGATACTAGTTTGATAAGCCCAAAGAGTGAGATTTAACTGCAAATCTGCCAGTCACGAACAGTTTCATTCACTGTTTTCTTCAATATTTTTAGGATAGTTTTGTTCATAGCCTCAGCTTGGCCATTTCCTTGGGAATAGTATGGGGTAGAGAATCAGTGTTGGATATTGAATCTTTGGCACAACTCTTTCACATCCTAATTTTTAAAGGGGGTTCCATTATTTGAGATGAGAGTTTGTGAAACACCATAAAGGTAGATAAGGTAATTTAGGATAAATTTGGAAATCTACTTCCCCATTATATATGTCATAGGAATGGCTTCTGCCCATTTAGTAAAGTACTCAGTGGCGGTTTTGATAAAATTGTGGTCATTGGATGATGTTGGGGTGATTTTTCCTATGAGGTCAAGGCCCCATTATGAAAAAGGCTATGGTGTGATCATTGGCTAAAATTCTTGAGTTGGAGCATGACTCAGATCCCCATGCTATTGACACTGGATGAAATTCCCCACATACTGATGAGCTTCTTTTTTCATGGTTGGACAATAGTATCCTATCCTCAACAATTTCTTAGCTAATGTCATACTACTAGAACGGGACCCACATATGCTATCGTGTACTTTTGTTAAATCAATTAAGGCTTCCTCTTGGTTAAGACATCATAGTAATGTCCCTTCGATGCTTCAACGGTAAAGGGTATCACCTAGGATCATGAATCGAGGCACCTTTTTAATAAAGATATTTTTAAGGTTTGAGGTGATATCCAATTGGAGGGTTCATCTGTGTAGGTAAGTGAATATGTCATGATACCATGGAGATACAGGACCAACAATGACACATGCAAATTTAGATTCAGGAATTTCAAAAGTTGGTACGAGAAGTTGTTCTACCAAGAATTCACATTGGAGGATGTTGTTTGGCATGTTTAACATTGATCTGATTTTTTCCATGGTGTCTGATGCTCTATTATTTAGGCGAGGAATTTGCTCAAAAGTTATGTCTATGAAAAGATCCTTGAGATTCTCCACCATCTTTTTGTAATGAGTGAGATTGTTGTCTTTAGTTTGATAGTTGTCATTGACTTGGTTGATAGCCAACTATGAGTCTCCATAGACTTTCATCACTTGAATCTTCCACTGAATTGCTATCCTTAGACCTGTGATTAGGGCTTCATACTCAACAATGTTGTTAGTATAAGGAAATGATAGCCTGTATGACTTTGGGATACAATCACCTTGAGGGGTGATAAAAAGAATGTCTACTCCAGATCCATGTTGGGTGAATGATCTATCAAAGTACATCTTCCATTGAGTTGTGAGATTGATAAGGAACACTGATTCGTTAGGGAACTTAGATATCAAGGGGTTCTCAACATAGATAGGTGTGTATGCCCATTGGTTTGTGATCACTTGTCCTTTGATTACTTTGCACTCCACATACTCTATGTCAAACTCTGTTAAGATCATCACCCATTTAGCCATTTTTCCTATGAGAGTTGCTTTGGATAACATGTATTTTAATGGATTGATCTTTGCAATGAGCTTGATTTGATGTGACAACATGTAATTTCTG
>VDFB02058242.1:258836438-258938077 GCA_007258455.2 Sequoia sempervirens
TGTTCCAAGTCATCCAACCCATCAAACCTATTGAAAACTTCATCTGTCTGTCTATCCTTCAAGGTCCTCTTTTGGTCGCGACCCTTATTATGACCTCTTACAGGGATGAAGCCCTCCTTGTCCTCCCTCATAGGGGCCTTCCCTTTATCTTGGGTGTGAGGTGCACTAGCTGGCCCTATTTTTGAATCCTTTGTAGGTTTTGATTTGGGGAACACCCTCTGCAAATGCCCATATTCATGACAAAAGCGACAACAAAACGACAACGTTTCATAGTCAAGTTGTTGAATCCATGAACTTGACCCCAACTGAATTTCGATAGAATCAGGCAAGGGATTATTCAAATCAATTTTGACACATACCCGGGCATAGGTAATTACCTTCTTCTCCATAGTCTATCTTGAAGGACCAACTGGTTTTCCAAGCTGGCTTGCAACTAAACTAAAAATGTCCTCTCTCCAGAATTCTAAAGGAAGCCATGGTAATCTCACCCAAACCGGAACCCGCGGAGGAAGCTCTTCTATAGGATTAAATCCCACATGCCAAGGCTTAATGAAGAGACCCACTTGATTGTAGAAATAGGGCCCTCCTTCAAAAACTTTATTCCTATCTGACATGCAAGAGAAAACCACTTGAAAATAGCCATTGGCTGCCAACAATACATCCATATCCCCCTCTGGAGACTAGGTACGCCAAGCCCATGATTCCAAAAAAGACAAAGATACCCGAATCCCTAGGAACTTACAGATCAGAGCATGCTTTGATAAATAGTTGATATCGTCCACAATAGCTTTAGGTTGGATCTCAACAATCGGCCTATTATCACTCTTAGCAAGGAACCCATTCACCTTTGAGGGCCTAAAACCTCTAGACAGATATGAGGACTCTCCCATTCCTGATCCAGGCTCACCAAAAAAAGGATTTGTATGCAATAGTATCGAAGGATTGCTTCCCGCCACCGTATCCTTGAAAGACAACCCCTTACCACCAAGGGAAATCCCGTTTGGATCCATGCAAGGCCTGAAACCAAAAAAACCCCAATAACCCAAAGCAAGCTGGAGAAGAGCACAAAAAATAACACCCAGCCTCCCTCCACCAAGTTTCAATCACCACAATGAACCATAACCCACCCACAAATGCTAGAACACCCCCCAGCCACCACATGTAGAGCACAAAATGCATAGGAAGTAGCAGAAAAGCGTCTGTAGAAAGCACCAAAATCAAGCAAAAAACGTGACCACCCAAGCCACAATCCCTCAAATATGGATATGATAATATCAAAGTAGAACAAGGTATTTTATAGAGGAAAGAGCTCATTCTAAGCTTTGGGAGGCCGTTGGGCTTCCAATTGGTAAAATAAAGCCAATAAAATGGGTGAGATGGCTTTTGTGATGAAAAAGGAGGGTTATATTCTACATCCCCATAACTATGCCCATTTTCCCCTTGTCAGTCTGCTTCAATAAAAGATTCTAGATTATTGCTATGCTTGCAAGAGGCATACATCCCCAATTGAAGCCACTAGTGGAACCCTCAATTTTTTTGTTCCATTGTTCCTATTCTCAAGCTAGTGAAATCTTATTCCTTAGTTTTATTAGGGTTTAGGTTTTTATCGCTTTGTTCATTTATACCATTAATCCACTTATTGGATTGTGTTTTCTTATTGACCAGTTGTGCCAAGTCAACTTTTAAATCAATTGGAATTTTATGGCTTTCTCTATCATATTTGACTGGCCCCAGCATTCAAGTCACCTTTTATGCCTAGGAGGAGCCCCACTTTATGAACAACTTATTCCCAAGTGTGCTTTAGCACCTTTTAAAATGTCACTCATTATCTATTGATCATCCTGGGTTTTGTTTCAAAATGCAACACTCAACATGCGCTGAGCAATGTACTTCCTTTGTAGCACCCTCTAAGTCCATCACTACTTGTTCATCGCCCATCGTAGGTTATGTTTTCCCTACCAGAGGATAACCTGCAACGAGTGATGCATGGATTTTAGGAACCACAGACTTTCATCACCTATCACGTGTTATGTCCTTACATTTGGAGGGTAACCCATGATGAGTGATGTGGCTAAATTTTTTGACCCATCGCTAGTTCTGAGGTAAATTTCCAGCCGAGTGTTCTATTGATGCCGCAGGAGGAGGAACCCACAATGAGAAATGTGGTTAATTCTTTAACCTGTCATTGGCCCTTGCACTATCGCTAGTTATCTCTTGTCTTTTAGAAAGGAACCTGCGACCACCAATGGGTGGATTTCCTCCCCATCGTGCAGGTTTGGTCTATCATCGATTGAGGTGGCTTAACAGAGAGGCAACCTGCGATGGGTGACAGTAAAGGTGAGATTCATTGGTTGTGATCTTCTAATGGAAAAATGAACGGACAATATTTCATCATTGGCTCTAAGGCCATCGCTTGATGAGGTCCCAAAATGGATTGTGAATAGGCGATGGGTGATGCCTCCAAGATGTGGTTAGGATTTTCCCACACTCAACATGATCAATAGTGAATGAGTCAAGGATGATTGGGTAAGGTTGCAAACGAATGCATGGCAGCTTTAAATCACCTCCTCGTTGTTTCTTGGTATGATCCATAAAGCAAGTGGCGACTCTTAATGTGCCTTGTTGATTGAGTTTTAAATCCACAATGATCGACGGTGGAGATGTAGCATGCAGTAATTGATTTTTCTACTGACACGAGTGAGATGAGATGGATATAAATTGGAACTGGCTCTACATTCCTCTATTTAATGAGGATTTACTATGGCTTGATTGAATCATTCATGAATTTCCAGAGAATAGAATTAATTGATGTGACTATTGGAGAAATAGTTGTAGAAGTTCTGAGAGCAAGGATTGCAAAGGTGGTGGCATGTGTCTTCTGGTATGTAAGTGTTTATGCTTGTTGCATTGTTTGTTGTGATTCAACTTTTCTTTGCAATTTGAATCCATGGGTTTTTTTGCTTCCTATACATGTGGGTCTCCTAGAAATTGTGTTTTGTGTTCTTCTACATAATTGGCATTGTTTGTCATTGTACCCCAAAAATATGAGTGAGCCTAGTACTCCTATTGCACCAGTTCAGATGTGTTGAAGGTTGAGTATGCAAGAACTAGTTGTATATGTACCTGAGGATAAACCCATCCCATTTGAGGTGCCAATTGTTCCAAATAAAAAGAGAAGTGCGTGCAAGAAATGTTAGAAGGTGGATGTTAGGATCACCTACATCTTGAGGAGGAGAAATGTCTCGTAGAAATTGACCAAGATGAAAGAGAAGGGACCTCTGTTTGCGAAAGAATTAATGAGGTATGGTTTGGGTCATGGGGTTTGTTCAGAGAAACCCACCGCTCCTATCTTAGTTTCTAATAGCTCTTCAAGTGAAGAGGGAGGAGTTGGCCCTAGCCCTAGTCAATTCCCTACTTCGTTGGTACCTTATAGTGATTCAGAGGACCAGATTGTTATTGCAACTCCACTATCTGTTATAAGACCCGATGAGGGTGGTTACTCAGCGGATGACAAGGCTAGGTAACACCCATGTCCCCTTCTAGTGGTGTTGGGTTTTGAGTGCTGTGGTGATTAGGCTCCCAAGTGGTGAGTTCTGTTGATTCGTTTTGCTGGTGACTAGTTTGTAGGTTCATGGACTAGTTTGTAGGTTCATGCTGATGACTATGATGGTGGTTACTCTAGTGTTGCTGAATGTGCCAATTTTGGTGATGCCTTTTAGAAGGCTTGTGTGGTGGCTTCGACAAATGGGTTGGTGCTCCTTTTTTATTTTTTCTTTTCTCCTGATAAAGGAATGATTAAAGATGTAACGGTTCAGGAAATTAACCCCGATGAAAATAATTTTGAAATTGACATGAAATGTAATTACACTTTGAGTCTGGTTCTTTGTCACGCCCTTGTGTTTTAAAATGGATTTCATGGCTCAATGTTAAGGGGTTATGTCTAAATTTTTTGAGTCTAGTATGTCATAGGTAGAATTTGAGTATAAGAAGCAAATGATAGTGCAGAATGTTGGACGAATCCACTAGGAAATTGGCTTGGGTAGAAGTTATATATGTAATAGTCTTAAATGGTTTTACATATATTACTAATATTGGAACAAATTACAAGGTCCAAATCATATACTCTCCTTTTGTACATTTTCACAAATAGTAAATGAAATTATCAAAGATTGTCTCATCTATCATCAATGGTTCAGTTGAATGTATGGATTCATTTCCTTGCTTTAACTTAAAGGGTTAAATAAAATGCTTGGGAAAAGTTATGGGTATGTGAGAATTTACAAGGATTTGATAATAAGTAATGTTCTGGATAACATGATTCTTTGTAGTGTAAGGCATTACAGAGATAGTTTAAATATATCAGAATTAAATAATCGATGTATTACTGGTTGTTTCATATTTGACTCCATTTACCCAATTGATTTGGCACTAGATTTTTTATCGATCATTCATGGAATTAAATGAATATATCATGTACCTAGCTATGGATTCAAAATGAGAACAACACTTATAAAATTCTTCCAATTCTAAAATATATGTTTGAAATGATCCACATTCTTAGAAAAATAGATATTAATTCACTCAAAGGTCTACCAAATCTTTAGTGAATTTAGTGTGTTTTCCTCAAATAAGAATGAATTTGTATTCAAGTGTTCTTGAGAAGTTGATATACCAAATGAACACTATAAGGAATACCCTCCTTGGTCCTACAGAGCCTAAAGTTTAGGAATAGAGACCTCATAATCCTCTATTCATTGTGTTGGCCACTAATCCTTGTCAATTTCAGAACATAAAGGTTGGCTACCTTTTAGAAGATTCCAAGCTTAGTTGGAAAAATCACCAACATGGTTAAAATTGCTCAAGTTGATTCTCAACTAGTACATGGAAATGCTAACAAGAGTGGCAGCTCTATAGATACTACCATGGCCTTTGAAACTTATGATGAGTTTATGTTTCTCTTCCAAGGGAAAACAAAGGGCCATTCACTACATTGGCTCCTCCAACCAACAACATGGTACCCCTAAATCCTAATAGTGGATAAAAATCCCCCTCCACCAAAAGGGCCACCTAAAGTTCCCAATAGAGGGAATTTTTAGTTTATCCCTAAACAATAATACAGAGTATGAATTGATTAAGGAGATGCAAAAAAAATGGCTTCCTTATCTTTCTTTGATGTTCTAAAATGGTGTCCTGCTCAACACGGTCTTGTGTTGAAAGCTCTAGTTGACACCAATCAATTCAAGGGGAAAACAAAGGTAACCCCTACTACTGAAATCAATGAAATCTTATATAGGGGAAAGATGGGAGTACCTTCATTCTTGTTGACCTTGGGGATCTTTGGAAATAACTTGCATAACTTTCTAATAGATTCTAGGGCTTCAAGTAATGTTTTTCCATTCTCTATTTGTAAGAAATTAGGCCTGACCTCGATCCAAACCCACAAAAGGTCATAAAATTGGATAAAACAAAATTAAATATTGTGGGAGAGTTGAAAAATATACTCATATAGATACCTGCCTATTCATCAAAAAAAAAAAATGTACTCATATAGATCGGATTATACCCAAGGATTCAATAGTGCATGGATATTCAAATTGTTGACATTTTTGAGATGTATGGCATGTTGTTGAGAATAGATTGGGAAAAAACCATAAGGGGTTATGTTTCATTGGACTTCTCTCATATGTGGATGCCATGGAGAGGTATGGAAGGCCAAATTAGGATAGAGAGTGAACCTCGTCTAAAACAAATGATAAAAAAATATGATCACCCCAACGAGGTTACTTACTTTGAGATTGAACCAGGAATTTATAGGATGGATGAGGTTATGACCTTTTCAAAACTAAATTTTGATCAAGTACAACCCTTAGAAAATAGTGATTGTATGACTTCCATTAACCTGGAAGTGTTAATCCAAAAGCTACATCAAGACAAACTGATCATGGGAGAGGAAGCATATTTGTGGAGTTTATTGCTTCCAAACTAGTGTAGGGTCAACTATCAAAACCATTTTGAGTTAAATTATCAACCTTGTCTAGGCATTCTAAATCAAGTTTTTTAGTTAGGAGATACCCAAAACAAAAATTATATGACAATCCTGCATCATTTTCCACTTGAAATTAATGCTATACCTGTGTTATAAAAAATTAGTAGTGTATGGGAAAGTGTTCCATCATTCATTGGTCAACCCTAGAGCCTATCTCTAAATATACAAACTAAGATCAGAGAACCCTAGGAAATGTTGGATACCCTTGCTCTTGCTCACCTTCCGATTACGAAAGAATTACTTAAAGAGAAAGTGAGTCTCGAAATTGAGAACCATAAGGAGTTGCAAGAAATGATTTTTGCACATGTGCTTGATCTAAATGAAGTATCTGACAACCTTTAGACACATAGATCTCTTGACCTTAATATTTTAGACCAGTCAAATTCATTATCTATTCCTCTTTTACAATAGTTTAAGACCAATTTTAAGAAGGAGGTTTTACCCCAAGACCAATTATGGATGCTTAAGTTTTATGGTTCTAAATATAACTAGGGAGTAGAGTTGGAGTTGAATTGAATAATTTGAAAGGGAAACCGTATTTTGCTTCTTACAAGTTATAGTTTGGGTACACTAATAATGTGGCAGAGTATGAGACATTGGCTAGAGGACTTATGTTATCACATTAGAAGAAAGTACAAGGCCTCAAAGTGTTGGGAGATTCAAAAGTGATAGTAAAATAGGTTCGTAGTCAATACACTTGTCACAAAAAAAGATTAGCAGTCTACCAAAATAAGGTGTTGAACCTGATTAAGGACTTTGATGTGTTGACATTAAGTTGATTCCTAGGGAGGATAATCAGATTGTAGATGCTCTAGCGGTAGTAGCTAGTACACTAGAACCCATGAAGGATTCCAAGTTAAGAAGGTTCTCTGTTGAGTTGGTGCCAATCCCAAATATTCCTAACAATATAAGGAATTTTCAAGTTTTTGATGATGATCAACACATTCTTTCCTTTTTGGCAAGTTCAGATTTTTTTAAAGGATAGATCATTGATGAATTCGATAGAGATCAAGGATACTGGGAGCCAGAGGATTTTGATATGAAAGGAATAATCAAGGGTATGTGTAGGATCATGATGGGCCAAAAAGTGGCGATATGATGGGTATGTGTAGGGTATGTGGCTGATGACTTTTTTTACCCAAAATTGATGAAACAAAAAGGGTTTTTAAAGGAGATTCTCCGCTTTCCACCAATATAAATTATGCTTTACTTTGAATTTAATAAATAATTATTATTCATTTTCTATTTGAATTACGACTAAAGTCCTGATTGATAAGCTAAATGAAAAACATCTATAGCTTTCAAACGATGTCACATTTTTTGAATCTGAAACATGCATCACATTCTATAGGATTAAAAAAAAAAGAATTTCATGAAGTTTTTACCAAGTTAAGGTGGTCAAACATACGAGTTTCTATATTTTGAAAAGTTGTAATAAAAAAATCATAAATTAATTATTTACTTAGAAAATAATTACAAAAAAATATGCATCACATCGAGACATGAGTCCACTACTTATATCTAAAATATTATAAAAAATATATCATTTTTATTGTGGTTAGGGTGGTTAGATAGACACCTACTTCTTATTTTTTCATGAAATTTAAGGAGTACTACTACATTTGAAATTTCAAATTTTTCACCAAATAGATTTAAAAAAAAATCTAGTAGTTTAGAAACACATTCAATTTGCTACAAATTCTATTCTTACATATTTTTGAAATAATATAGATAACTTATTCAA
Source organism: Sequoia sempervirens (assembly GCA_007258455.2). Lineage (NCBI taxonomy): Eukaryota > Viridiplantae > Streptophyta > Pinopsida > Cupressales > Cupressaceae > Sequoia > Sequoia sempervirens. The sequence continues at coordinate 258,844,229 of VDFB02058242.1, forward strand.
ATTTTTACATCAAGTTTCCTTTCGGATTTTCTAGATTTTTTTGCCATAAGGCTTGTTTTCCATGATGATCACACATACCCTCAACTTTGAAAACTAACGGTATCCCAGGAAGAATGGTGGCACTAGAGAGGATTTTTTACTTTGATCCTCAAGCCTAGGAAAAATTACATACAGATGTTGATGGAGGGAAGTACGAAACTTACAATCTTGCAAATTTCAGCCCCAAAAGGAATATCTTTATTGGAAAGACTTGTCCAAAAGATATCCATGAAAATATTTTGAAAGTGTTGAAAAAATGCATCGTGGCTATTACACGAGGATATGAGGTTTTGAAAAATTTTGACACCTTAGTGATAACGCATACCATCCCTTTAAAGCCTCAAGCAAAGAAGTTGCATCAGAAGCAATGACCAGTTAATGCTCTAATTGAACCCCTTATCCTTAAAGAGGTACAAAAATTGTTATCAAAGAAAATATTTTTTCCTATCAGGCATTCTACATGGGTCACAAATTTGGTACCTATGCACAAAAAGAATGGGGAAATCAGGCTATACGTAGATTTTAGAAATTTGAACAAATCTTCGGAAAAAGGATAATTATCCTCTTTCTTCCCTTGATAAAGTGTTCCAAATTGTCAATGGCTCACAGATGATGTCATTCCTAGATGGTTATTCGGGATATAACCAAGTATTTCTCAACTATGAAGATTAAATGAAGATTTCCTTTATAATGGAGTGGGGAATTTTTGCTTACCGAAGAATGTCGTTTGGCCTCATCAATATGGGAGCGACTTTTCAGAATGCAATAGATGTAGCTTTCAAAGATCTGGCAGGAAAATACATTATAATTTACATGGATGATTTGAAAATCTTTTTTAACAATATAGAATATCATGGTACTAATTTAGCAAAGGTTTTGGAGAAGTGCATAAAATTTGGTGTTTCCTTGAACTCGAAGAAATGTGTATTCAGGGTTTCATAAGGGAAGTTGTTAGGCCATATAATTTTAGAAAGAGGAATTTCCATTGATCTTGATACAGTCGAGCCTCTTATGAAATTACCTATGCCCAACAGTAAAAATGAGATGAGATCTTTCTTGAGAAAGATAAACTTCGTGATGAAGTTTATAACTAGGTTTGCACAGATCATCAAACCATTAAACGAAATGATGAAGAAAGATGCAAAGATCAAATGGAGCAACGAGGAAAATGATACTTTGTCATAGATCAAGCAATCAATTTTAGATGCACCTTTCTTAACTATTTCTAACTACTTACATTCTTTCTTCATTTATTCTTTTGCATCTGACCACTCATGTGTTGTTGTTTTGAAACAATGAAAAGATGAAGGGGAAAAATGACCATGATCTTTCATGAGCTCCTTGTTTAAAATTACTGAGATAAGGTAGATCCACCATTAGAAAATAACGCCTTTGCATTGGTAAGAGCTGTAAAAAAATTCTACCATTACATCTTGTGCAACAAAATTATAGCCATCATCCCAGATCCAACTGTGAAGTCCCTACTCATACAAAGTGAGCTAAGAGAGAGAAGAGGGAAGTGGGTGGCAATTTTACAAGAGTTTTATCTCGAGATCCATCTCATGAAATGGGTTTGAGGATAAGGTTTGTCTAAAGCAATGGTTGATGTAGATATCAAGATAACCTTTCAACAATATACAATGCAATTATTCACTAGAGATCCTTGGTATGATGATCTAATCTTCTTACTACTAAATAACAAGTGTCCCAATGGGATGAACACACCACAGAGAAGAGAATTAAGGCTAAAGAGTGATCACTACATGATTAAGGGTGGAGCTTTGTACAGTGAAAAATTCAAAGGTGTGTACTTATGTTGTTTGGACTAGCAGTAGGTGAAGCAAGTCATTACAAAATTTCATGGAAAACATGGTACCAGACATAGTTCAGCAAATGCCATGGCTCATTAGATCTTAAGGTCAGGGTATTATTGGCCAAACATATTTCAAGATGCTCACCAACATGTAAGAACATGCCATACATGTCAGACATTAGCATCCAAAGAGCATAACCTAGCAATGCCATTGTAGCCAATGTATGAGGTAAGGCCTTTTTCCTAATGGGTGTTGGATTTTGTTGGAGTAACTAACCCAAACTCCTCTATATGTCATAAATTCATCTTGACGGTGACTGATTACTGCATAAGGTGGACAAAGTCACAAGCGTATAAAAATTGCACTAGTGATGTAGTCATCAAGTTCTTAAATGATCATATCATTACCAAGTTTGGGGTACCCTTCACTCTAGTATGTGAGAATGACCTCGATTTCTCTTTTGCATAGTTTATTCAATGGGCCTCTAAGTATAAAATAGTATTAAAATATTCTTCCAAGTATTATCCACAAGGTCATGGGGTAGTTGATTCTACCAATAAAAATCTATTGGAAGTTATTAAGAGGTTATTAGAACATAATCCTAGGGACTAGCATACAAAGTTAAAGTTTTCCTTATGGGCGGATAAAACTAGAATTAAAGTTTCCCTAGGAAATTCACCATATAAGTTTGTCTATGGATAAGACCCTGTCTTTCCTATTAACCTCCAAATCCTTTTTTTACAATTCATGTAGGAGTTTTATACCAATGACGATAGGATAGAGGTCAAGTTGACTAGTTTGTTGAACTTACAAGAACAAAGGGATACTACTTTGCATAAATTTTCTAAACATCAAGTTGTGATCAAGCATTGGTTTGACAAGAGAGCCAAGATTAAGACCTTTAGGATATTGAATATTGTGCTACTGTGGGATAAAGCTAGAGAGAAGAAAGGTGATCACCAAAAAATTTGATAGATTGTGGTTAGGGCCATACTAGATTGTTGGAATTCTTAGTGAAAATGCTTTTCGATTGAGTGCCTTAATGGGAGAACCTGTTCCATTGCCCATCAATGGAAAATTTATTAAGCACTACTTTGTCCCATGAAGGCTTGATGATTCTTCCTTTGTATATATTTAGTTTAGTTTCTTTTTCTTCATTTTTTTCTTTGTTTTATTGTTTTCCTACTTGTTTGTTTTTTTTCTCTTGTTGTTTTCTTTTTGTTGTGGGGGTTTTCCTTTCTCATCATTTTGGAATAGTGGGAAGTTATCCAAAGCATACTATGGTAGAGAAATTTATTTATGTATTTTTAGGTATACTTGTCATTCTTTTTCATTCTAAAACTTATGTTTTATGTTTGTCTTAATGATAATTTGAAAGGTCAAAACGAACAGGTACATTCTAAGTGATCTTGTGAAACATGATTGAATCTGTCACTTATTAGTTAGAATCATTTATCTCCTTGAGAGTCTAGGTGTCTTAGGATTGTTGTATTTTTTATTCAAGTGAAAAATCTGATGTCCTAACATTGTCATGATGTCCACCATAGTTCTCAACCTAATTTTTAGACTGCAATGTCTGAGTATTGAGGAAAATATAAGAAAATATTACTTCAAGAAAGCCAATACTTGAGAAAAAGAGAAAAGAATTTTTTTTTTAAATAAAATAAATCTATAAAGGTGATTCAAGTATCTCTACTATGGCTATGGATGTTTGGCTAGTAGTAGAGAAATGCTCTGAGAGAACTAGACGTATCTTTGTCAGGGCTATAGACACCTAGCTGGTAGCAGAGCAATGCCCAGGATATCATTGCACGACAACTAAAATGACCCACCTCATGCAACTTGAATGGGAATATAGTCATTTCCAGGATAGTTAGATTTTTTAAGTAGGAAAATGAACCACAAGCACACACACTCAGATTCAAGGTTTTTATAATGATTCACAATTTGAGATTTCAATTCAATCTCGTTTGATGTAACCAATCATGCTCAAGTTAAAACAATCATAAACTAGAGGTTCTAGGGTGATTCAATTCCTCAGTATCCTTAAAAAGGGTAAACTATTTTCCTAGTTGAGTCACCATTTGTTATGCCTTGCATAACCACCCCATTTCTTCTTTGGTCAAAATGGGCCCCCTTTCTTGATTTTTCCCTTGGTATTTTTCCTCTGGCTTTGGGAGATGTCTTTTTCTTCCAAGCCTTGTTTTCTTTTGTTTTGTCAAGCTTGGGTTTCGAACTGGAACTAGCACTTAGCACCTTTAGTAGGTCCAAGTTTTAATTTTTGTTTTAAATCCAATCCCCACATTTTCCCTTGTTTTTTTTTGTTTTGTTGGATTTATGTTTCAAAAAGGAATTTAAAATTTTCACCTTGTGAAGGTTCACCTTCCTTGTTCCATCCCAAATCCGATCCCTGCTTGCTTGTTGTCTTTTTGTCTTTTCAAAATCAGATTTTGAAAAAAAACCAGAACCTTGAACCTTTCTAAGGGTCATGTTCTTGGTTCTGACCTGATCCTAATTTTCACATCTATTCTGCTTTTTCTTGTTGGGTTTCGGTTTCAGAATGAAGTCAAAACTATGCACTCTTTGAAGGTTCTTGTGCCAAGTTCTTTCCTGATCCTGAATTTTGCCTTACCTTTGGGATTTTGTGTTGGTTCATTCATGGGTTTCATCCCAATCTCAATGCCCAAACTACCTCGCATTAATGACAGTTAGTTCACATGCACGGGCCCATATATATTCTAATTTCCTTTGTGTTTTGGCTCACAATTGCTTTGCATTTTCATGAGTAAGAGCTAGAGTTGAGCAGTGGATTGGGGCACAGGTTCAAGTTTGTAGACTTTTGATCGAGCCTTGTTGGTATATTGTCATGTGAGTCTTTCAATGTAGGGTTTTTTGTTCTTTCTTTTCTTCTTTTCTTGTTTCTTTCTCATTTTCTTGTTTGTTTTCTTTCTTGTTTATTTTCTTTCTTCGTTTCTTGTTTGTTGGGTTTGTTGTTTGTTCTTTTTTTTTTCTTTCATTGTTTAGTTTGTTCATTTCATGTTTCTCTTGGGTGTTTATGTTTTTGTATTTTTTCTTTTTGTCTCATTTTTTGTGCACGGGTTTCTTCAGTCCCACTGAAATCTTAGTTTTTCTAGGGTTTTTGTACCATTGGTTCAACCCTTTTAATTTTATTTTGAAAATATTGAATTACATCGATCTTTACAAATCTAAGTTTGAACCCTAGATTCTTCCCCATTTCCAATCCCTGATGCAAATAATTTGACTAAGTATTGGATTAGTCTTTTTAATAGGGTTATGATGTTTGGATCAATCCCAATCCTTTTTTTTTTTAAAACATTGCAAATTTACCTTGTCACCTTCATGCTAGGTAAAGTTTCAATTTTTAATTCTGCATATGTTGCGGGATTAGGTTTTGGAATTGAACCCCAACTATACACATTCATATGGTTCTTGTTCCTCACATAATTTTGACTCCAACTTTTAACCTTCTCTCGAGATTAGACCTTGAAATAGAATCTTACCTTTTTCAAAACAAATTATCCAATCCTAAGTTCCAACCTGATTTCGAATTTTGACTTTTGGGTCAAGATCAAAATCAAAATGGAACCTCAACCTTTCACCTTTGCGTTGTCGATATGCTAAGAATAATTTTGATTTTGAATTTTGAACAATTGGTGGGATCGGACCTTGAAAAAAAACTTGAACCTTGATGCCAAATAGAATTCTGGTTCTAGTTTCCATCCCAATTCTAACTTTCACCCTTTCAAGTCAAGATCAGACCTCAAAGCAAAACCTAAACCCATTCCCTTTTCAAAGTTCTAGTGCCAAGTGTTGTGTTGATCCCATATTTCAATAGACTTTCTTCAAGATTCAAGTGTTGATTTTTACCTTGATTCTGATGTTTGATAGTTTGCTAATAGGTTTAGGAATGTTCATATTTTAGGTTCTATACCAAACTTGACACCCAAAAGAATCGGGGATATCTTTCTAAATTAGTACTTCTTTCATATTATAGAGTCTTAATACGAAATGTATTTAATGCCTAACTCTTTGTAGTGATCCTTTTTTATAATGAATGTCATGGTTGTAGGTTTATTAAATATTTAATTTAGAGGAAGTTATTGGTTCCAAGGAGGTGTCAAAAGAATAGAGGGCCAAGAGATTGAAGCCATATTAGATCCCACTGACTATGAAGTACAAGTTCTAGGGTGCTCCTATGGTGTCAAATTTTGGGTCAGATGTAACACAAGTAATAGATACATTGGTTGGTCATGTTGACCTTGAGAAATTTGTAGAAGATACCTTCATAGAATATGCAAGTCCAAGGGCTAAGAAGATTTCTAGTTCCAGGTTGGAACATGTAGCTTCATTTCCCATAGTTGTTCAATGTCTTGAATTCATACTAGTTGTTGCATACACATACAAGCTAATCGAAAGGAAATGTATTGATCCTTGGGGGACCAAAATTATTTATTTAACATCGGAATGATAAGGCTACTCTTTCACCTACCTCCCCATCCCAATCTTAAAATCATGATAGAGGTTGAGGCATTGCAGAAGTATGAAGCAGATGTGGAGGGTAGCAAGAGATATATAAATAAGAGGTGGTTGAAGACAAAGAAAGTAAATACATAAGCTACCCACCAAGCCTAAAAGGTCTGAATTTTCTTCTGAAGTAGAGGAGATCATCACATTGCTATCCAAGGTGTTTAGGAAAGAGGATTCACATGCATTTGAAACTTGGACTTTTTATTTTATTCAGATTATTCTTGATGGGAAATAATACTTGGACTAGGGACAAATGGTATTTGATTCCATTCATGATTAGATCACCAAGGTGAAGGATACCAAGGTGTTTTATATGAATTCTTATGTAATCTACTATGTTGCAATAATGGGAAACTTTTGAGACCTAAACATAGAAGGGGTCCTTGGGGAAGCAACTAGTGAGAATAGAATCTAGAAGTATTTTGATCAATTAGAGCTCAAGAAGGTGGAAAAACATTTCAAAAGAGTTAACAATTCCTTCTTGTATGTTATCAACCAATTAATGAGAGATATTGGTTTTAGATTAACTAAGGAAGCCATGGTCTTTATTGGAAAATAGGGGAATTGGATTATTCAATACCCCAAGACTACATACATCACATTGTTTTGCTTTGACAAGGCTCCATTTAGGTTTCTAGGGTGCTGCAATGATAGAATGATTTTAATGGAATTCTCCCATTAGGTAGTGGAAGTAAATGAAAAGTTTTCTAGCAAGCATAAGGAAGGTTGCCACACATTCCCTATGGATTTAGGTTTTTACTCATGTTCATCAGTAAGGGTAGCCAAGATAGCGACACAAGAGTTCCAAGCATGCAATTTCAAATTTTATGAGGAAAGAAAGGATTTTGATCCAAATGGGAAGATGAATCATCTGTATGCATCTTTGTTCCCTTATCATGAGTGTCATCTCTAGGATTTTTGGGCTGATCTTCAAGATCAATTTGAGGTAAGAAAAATAGGATATGAAAGGATGACTACTCCCCAAATGAAATAATTCAACATTAAAGAGGATATACTTGAAGGGATATCCAATGATGGCACTATCTTTGATCCTCAATATGAGGTAGATGAAATTGCAAAAAAATAGTTGGAGCCTATTAACTAGATGGAAAAGGAACAACATGATATAAACAAGGTTTCACATGTGGTTATTAATAAGAGGTTAAAGTAGATTGGCATACACATCAACTGACCTCAAGGCAAAGCCATGAAAAGAAAGGATTCACAAGTTGAATCATATTCAGCTACAGAGCCAAAGAAGTACAAGAGGCTTAAGAAGAAAACTCCACAAGTAGAAGAAGAAGTAGTTACAATGGAAAAGGTTACAAAATCCTTCCAAAAGGCTATAGTTACCTATCAAGCTACTACTGCTAGAGTTGTCTCAGGTTTCAGTGTTGAACCCATTTCCACTATATACCTTGAAATAGAAATTGTTCAAGAAGTTACTTCTATTGTTTCTCCACAAATTAAGTAAGCTAGAACTAGGAAACTCTTTCTACAGTTCCTTCAACAACAAAAAAAAAACTGAAGAAGGGAAGATCCCCCAATAATAATAGTCACATAATCTCCTCTTCTCTTAGATTTTGAAGAGACTACCCTTCGAGAAGAAGAAAAGGAAGAAGATGAAGAATATTTTGAGGAAGATGCAAATGTGGGAGAAGGAAACCTCTAGAATGAAGAAGAAATGGAACATGTCCTAACAAAGGATGAGTAGCGAGAAATAATGGAAAGTGCCAAGAAGCAAGTTGTTGAGGACCTAGCTAGAGAAGAAGAAAAGGGATGAAGAGGAGGCTCAAAAAATGGAGATGGAGCTGAAGAAGGTTGTAGATATTAAAACTAAAAATGAGAAGCGAGAAAAAGAGAAAGATGATAAGGAAAATTTGGAGCAGCAAAAGGTTTTATTTGAACCAGAAATTGGAACAACTGTTACACCTCCACAGCCTCTAAAGCCAACACCCCTAGGTACTAAACAAACAATAGCCTCACCAAGTACTCCAACCTAGTTAAGATTGAATTTAGAGAAGAGACAACAGGTTGAAGCTCAACCAGTGAGTTGGGATGAGATGATTAAAGAGGTGGACAAGGTAAAACCTAAGAAGAAGCCATGAGAAATACACTCCACTAGGCTAACAGATGCCCAAAGAAACATTGGTTGAATCAGGGATGCTAGTAGATGAGAATCCTGAGTACATTGTCAAGGCCATCAACATTATTATCTTTCAATCAAAGATCCTCATTGAGCATAGGATTAATTTGCTCAGAGTTCAACATGATGTGTGGGATCACATGCTAATATTTGAGCACATTTTTTGGTGTATTACTATCAAGAAATCCCCAAGCTCCTAGCCAACTCATGAGTTAGACTCTTTGGAGAAGACAAGGGAAAAATGGAATAGCCGACTAGAAGGTTTGATAAAGAAAGGAGATGGACCTAATGATACCCTATTAGATGAATTAATGACCATCAGATCTGACACTAAATGGACTTCAAGAGACACCAACTAGATGCACGAGGCCACCAAAGTAGTTGCAGAGGATTTTGAGCAGTCAAAGCTCAAGGTAGAGTGGGTGGACAGACCTGATGAAGAGGTCCTTGAACAAATTTTCAATAATTTGGATGATTATCATGGGTTTCCAAGGAAAGATGTCAAGTAAAAGAAAATAATATTCCATTTTTGAAATAGAATAAGTTCAAAAAGGTCAACCTTTTCTAGGCATCCTATTTGCAGCAGTTAACTACAACTTATCTCTGACAAGCCAAGAAAGAAGCGCCACTCCTTGTACACTGGCAAGGTCATCCTACAATAGTGGTTTACACTTTTTGGGACATCCTAATTTTTTGCTGAAATCACATATTTTTTGAAAATATAATGATTTAAGCCTTGAAAAGTTCCATTTAAAGGATTCCAATCGAAGAGAGTTTGATCAAACCACCTTAGATCAAAACCCCTTGGATAAAACCCCTCTAGTTTTAAACCATATCTATAATGGAGTCTCCTTTACACCTATCAAAATGTTGATAAAAAACACTTTTTATTTACCTTTTGGGGGACCAAATGAGTTCATTTAAAATTTATTTTTTGTATGTAGTCCTTATTATAAGCTTCCCAACAAGTATAACTTTAAATTTATTTAATTTTATTATTATATTTATTTTTTATTTCTTGTGAATGTAGGTTTTTCGTTGAAAATCAAGCTCTTTGTTCTGCAAATGTAGAAAAATAGTAGATTACCAAAAAAAATGAAAAATATATATGTTGTAGGTATTGATGTCCTTTATCCAACAAAAAAAAAATGAATTTTGATACATACAAAAAAATTTATGTTGCATATGGCCCGCCTATGTCCAAATTGTAATTGGTTTGACTTCAAAACTTAAATATGAAAAAAATATTCAATAAAACACTATGAAACCAAATGAACATGCTAGATATCATAGTTACAAATCCAAATTTGAAAAAAAAAAGAATTTTATCCTTCATAGAAAAAATTTATGTTGTTTACAGTGAACATCACTCCTTAAAAATGTTGTTTACTATTAAAACTCTTTTTCAAAGTAGATGGAAAAATAAATGTAATATGATTTCAAAAAATTTAAAAAATATATATTTAGAATCTACAAAAAAAATCTCACAAATCATTAGTTTGCATCATCTTCAAATTCCTCGTGGTTTAACAGCTATAGGTGTCCGAAAGTGAAGATTTAGCTAAAAAATATTAGTTCAATGTCAAGTTTGGCCAAAAAATTGCAAACCATTATTGTGGGATCACCCGACAATTTTGATAAAGTGAAAACTTAAGCTGAATTTGGGAGTCCCTATAATTGTGAATCTGAGTGCCCTATTTTTGTGGATCGGGATTTTGGAAGGAGATTCCAATGTTTTAATTTTCTATAAGTTAGAGAATTCTCCTTATTGTAAAGGTTTGCAAATTGAAGTTAGATTTGCAGCTTTAAGTTAGGTATTTTCAAAAACTTTATGCAGTTAATTAATTTTTACAACAATTTATTAAGTTTAGTGGATACATGAAAGGCAATGGTTTTTTGTATGCTAGTGAATTTTGTTGGATGTAAATGCAACTTATTTGATGAAAATAAATAGAAGAAGCTGAATTTAAAACTATCAATTGTGTTATCTTTGAATGGTATTTCTCTTTTATTTGTTGATCTATAGAACCTGTGATGAGTTAATGAAATATGTCTTTGATTATTTTTTGTAAAATAAAAATTGCAAGTATGTTTATTAAATCTGCACTGTGGATGGATATGATTGCATAAATCATTATGAGTTATTTCATTCATCAGTATTGAATTTTCAAGAAGCTTATTTTAGAATTACATGTCTGGTTATGGGAATGATACTTATTCATGTTTTCCTATTCTAAAACCTATGTATCTTTTATTGTTTCTTTAAAATCTGCTATTGGAATATTTGAAAATATTAGTTTTTTACCTTTTAACTAGCAAAAGGCCCCTTGAATATTATATCCACATTGATCACTGGGTGATACAGTATAGTTGTGAATCAACTACTGAGACCTTGGAAGATAGGTGATTTATTATTAGTTATCTCTTTTAGGAGAAGTAGGATAGAAATATTATGCTTAATGCTGGTTGTGTCAATTTGACCATCACACTGCATCTTAGATTTTATCGATTTAGCTTTTGGGGATGTTAAGATAGAATACCTACCAATTGTGAGGGGAAACTTGAAGCCCGATTTGTGAGACTCCATCTTCTTGTCATGGACTGTCATAATATTCCTACAAAGCTCCATTAGAATAATCTGTCACTGGGGTACCTTGGGAGCATGTAGGGATAACACGTGAAGTAGCCAACTCTTAAGTAGGTGAATGTAGGAAACTACCAATATAGGAAACCATATTTGTTGACCACCGCCCACACTTCATCAAAAACTCTTTTCTTTTCAAGTTCAAGATCAAACATGCATAGGAAAGGAGAAAATAAAGCATCGTTAGCTCTTCTAAAATGATGAATAATTCCATAAAGAGTTATCTAGGGATAGTACTTATATACTAGAGTTACTCTTCTATTTCCTTATGATGTTAACCCTATAAAATTCCTCATTGCAATAGCAACATACACCAAGTATGATGTCATATAGAACTTCAGTGAAGTGTGTATCTTTATCAATTGATCATGAATTGCATCACTGATCTATTGACCCTAGAATATTGGTTGCTTCTTCCTCATTATGATTTTGATGTATAAATACATCCAACCTTGAAAGGTAGATAAGGTGGGAAATCCTTTCACTCTTCTGAGAAGAGTGATCAAATCATTCACTTCTTCAATGAAGTCACTTCAGGGAAAGCTATTAGGCCACCTTGAAACACTTGGCCTTGGGTTTTTCAACCATTTACTGATGATCACTTTCTTAAAAGTGTTTGTATCTCTCTCATACTCTTCTTGTGCATATTCCATAGTGATATCTACATATGTTTCAATACTAGGACACAAGAAAGCTTTGTCAAAGAATTCCAGATCTAGCCTAATGACCACATTTCTATTTACATCCCTAAAACTTCAGTCATCCTTATTGTAATGTAAAACAACTTGGAGAAAAATTAAGGATTATGTGTAGCATCAGAGAAGGTTTCTACCATTTGAATGTTTCTCTAAACTATACACCTCATATCATCATCCATTGGTTGTTTCTGAGTCCTTTCCACAAATCCAAACATATCAACATGTTTGATTTCAACATCCTTTATCTCATCAATGTTTGAGGACACTAAAGTCATGGGGGAAACTCCCTGGTATTTGTACTTCATGGCTTTGGCTTTGCTCAAAGAAGGATCTGGCATCTAGAGAACAATTAGCAAAAATTGTATCCTTTTGGGAAAGCAAATATGAAAATCTAAAATGCGTGCACAAATTGTTACATTACAAAGTTTAGTGTTTTCCAATGTTAGAAAAATTTACAAGGTTGAAAAGGCAGTAGTGGAGAAAATTTGAGCTTCTATAGGAAAAATGGTGTTCAGATGCAATGATGGGGAAATTTTGAGTGATTTCATGATTTTGAAGGGATTAACACGATGGTGGTAAAAAATGGAGAAAATGCAAGTAAACTAGCAAGTGGAATACAAAGAAAAAATATTTTTGAGAGTTAGAAAAAAAAATTATTTTGGGTGTAAGGGAATTGAAATTTAATGCCTCTACAAGTGCTTTTTGTATTTGGTGAAAAGGCAATGAAATTCTACACCATTGCAGGTATATTTCATCTTTTATGTAGTCACATTCAAATTTGATGCCTTTACATATTGGTGGGATAAAATGTGCAAGGTTGGAAAATTTTTATGACCATGCATATGGGGGTAGAACTTTCAAAGTGCAAGTTCAGTGAAATTCACTAACCCTGCATAGAGTAAAACTATAAGTGCAAGATTGGTGAAATTCACCAATCCTACATGGGAAGAACTTGCAAAGTGCAAGGTTAGAAATTTTTTTTGATTATGCATTTTCACATGAACATCTTGTCCAAAAGCATTAAAATTTGATGCTATGACGTGTGATGGGTCAGTTTTAACTATGCAATGGTGGTGAATTTCACCACCTTTGTATCAAAAGGTAAATATTTGCAAGGTATGTGTAGTACAATTCACCAAACCTACATGGGGAGAAGTCCAAACCTTGTGCATGAAAAGTATTATCGATGAAATTCACCAATACATCAATGATAAAATGGTTTTGCATGTTTTGGTGGGCCTTGCATGTATCAATTTTGGGAAGGTTTTTAAAGGTTCAATGTTGGATTGAAATAATTTTTCTATGCAATGCATGGTTTAATACCTACGATGTACAAAGGTATCATGGTGTTCACAAACTACATTTGACGCTCAAAACCATATGAAATTTTTTTGGTAGATCACATTTCAAACCAGATGAAGCTTAAACAAAAACTAAAAACCCTCAAGGTATTATACACATGTGGATAGCAAGGAATGAAGACATACGACTAGGGTTTGTGAAAACAACAGAACAATACAATGCAAACTTAGTCTAAACTAACCCTAGGAAAAAAAACAATTTAAACTACACAAAATGAGACATGTAAACCGTAAAAAAAAACCCAAACAAAAACATAGAAAGGAACAAGAAAAGAGTGTACTTGGAAAAGAAAAGGCGTCGATGAAAAACTAGCTCGAATTGACAAGAAAAATCACTCCAAATTTGTGCATAAAAAAACTTAAGAGCTCAATGAACGTGCATAGGAAGAGGAAAGGTAGAAATTGAAACAAAAAAAATAAAATGACACAAAACTAATTTAAAACACCCTCAAATTGCAATTAAAACCCTGCATTAATGACACTTGTGTGAAGGTCGAGTTGCAGGGGCTGTGAAAAATGATGCTCGTGCACTTCATTTAATGAGTGATAAGACATGTAGGGGCACTCAATTTTAGTGCTTCTGCATGTTTTTATTTTATTGAGTGTGCAGAGGTGCTGAAATTCAGTGCTCTTGCATGAGCGAGAAAAATATTAACACTGAAAAATTTAAATTTTGCAACTGTCTATTTTGCAAATTTCAAAAAATTGAAAGAGGTTAATGCTCGAAATGATGTTTTGAGGTTTGAGATCATGTATGAGGGAAAGTATGATCTACCTTGTTCTATTTTCTTAGAGTTTGTAGGCTACAAAATGGACAAGTTTCATAGAGGTTATCCCACAAATTAAGCATAGTTGAATTCAAGGATAACAACTAGCTCTAACTAGGGAGCTTCCTTTGATCATCCTTTCAAATGATCAAAGGGAGAAGAATTCCAGTCTCTAACTGACTTCATCCATCCATTGAGCTATAGATTCAGGTGACACAAAAAGATGTTAAAGAGACAAAAAAATTGTACAACTATTTACAAACTTATCTAAACACCTCACTAAGTGAAGAGCTTCAGATGTTGTCCACTATGAGGTAGCGAAAAGGAGTCACATCCTAGTATGCTAGCAAGAAACTATTTTCACCATAAAGTTAGTGAATCTTGAAAGGTACTCTTCATAATGAATCAAAATTTCCATGCATACCCTTGGGCTCTCTTCTTTTGTCCCACAAGAGGACTTGAACTCCAACCCAAAAATTATGAAACTTCAATTTTGTTTCGAAAAGCCTCTTGACTTGGCCTTAGTGTTCCACAATACGATCCACCACTTGAACACACTTCTCCTCCAATAAAGTGAGGAACATGATGCCCCTGTTACCTAATTTTCACCCTCAGGCTCAATCAGGCAAGGCATCTATGTTGCAAGTGTTCTAGGGGCCAAATGGGACAATTCCATTAAGGGTTATTTCATGCATCTGATGAAATTTCACAAGGATCTCGATTGGGAGGCCTACTTTGTTGGAAATATGCCTCAATTGTCATAGGCTCGAACCTCCATTGGACCCAAGTTAGTATGACATCTTCATTGTTTGGCTGACTAGCAACTTTCATACCTTCCATTTTGAATAGGTCCTTGTGACCTAGCTTCTATCTTGCCGAACGAAGCTGCAGAGCCTATCGCTGTGACGGGAGGGGTTCGGTAGGACCTCTTATCGAGTGGATTTCTCTGGCCAATAGGCCATTCAATCGTCTGTTGACGAGACTTATGGTGACCACGGGCTTTGGCGTAACAAAGAGAGCTCAGTGAGAATTCCAAGCAAAGAGACAAAATCTCACCGATGGTGCTTTATTTTGAAGTCTTCGGTGTAGAAACTTGAGTTCGCCAAAAGGTCTCGGCAACCAAGGATGCTTCGGCGACAACAATGAGCTCGACAGATGTCTCCTCGACAAGAAGGATAAGCTTTTGGCAAAGGTAGCTCCCTTTGCCACAGGGTCTTGCCGAAGTCAGGAAGTCTCCCCGACTCCAAGAGATGTCTCAGAAAAGCAAAGGGATTCTACAAGATGACCCAGCGACCAATGAGACGTGCGTCGGCAAAAGGAAACAAGCTCGGGGTAAGGTCTCCCTGACAGAGAAAAGGAAAACCCATCGCCGAAAGATGATGAGCTCGGGATAGCATTGTGCTTTCGGTAAGATCTCTCACCAAATATATGATCTCTTACCGACAGATAGAAGCAACACAAAAGAAGGAGGGCCCTCGGTACGACTAAGGGATCTCGCTGAGATGTCTCGGTGATTATAAAACGTCTCCCCAACTTGCTTGTGGTCTCGGCCAAGGTAAATGCCTTTGCCATAATGTCTCGCCGAAGACATTTAGTCTCACCAACTAGATGGGGGGCCTCGATGAGTTTGCCTTCGGCAGGACTCTTGCCGATACTAGGATGGGCCCTCACCAAGACAAAATCAATTTGGAAAGACTCTTGCCGAAACACAAAGTGAGCTCGGGTAGACAAAAGGAATTCGGAAAAAGGTCTTAGTGACCCGTGGATGTCCTGCCGACTTGATATGGGGTCTCAACAAAGAATGCAGGGCTCAGTAGAGAAAAATGTGTTGGGGTGATATCGGCAGGCTCTTGCCGATATGGTTTGTAATATCAAGTTCGAGGAGACTTTGGGAGGAGGCTGTACACTTGGTATGATGTCTTCCTGATGAGTGATTGTCTTGGCGACCACAAAGGTGACATCGGTACGAGTTCTGAAACTCGATAAAGACTCTCATTGATATATCCATGCTATGTCGATGGCTTCAGAGGAGCATGATTGCATCAGTGAGACACTTTTAGTGTCTTGCCTAGATGCGATTCTTTTTTAAAAAGTTTCGATCGCCTGCAGAGCCTGCGTGGAATACGCTCGACCAACAAGGAGGAGCTGAGATGAGCTGTGGCAGTCTGATCAGAATGAAGGATGTCAATGGAATGAATGTAGCACATATCTGTTGTGAGCTCAGGGCATTCAAAGCGTTCAGCTGAGGTGGTCCGAACAGGACACGATGCCAGGATCAAAATGAATGCGGTGGTTGCAAAAAGATCAGAAGGCTTCTCCAGGCAGTAGCTCTTCACCGACACATACAACAAGGACACGTAGTGGTGCAACATTCATTTCAATCAAAAGATCTAGGGAAAAATCTATCCTAAAGGGACCGATATTTTGTAAGCCCTAAGGGGCTGACACAGTTTGTATATAAGGAATTTTTTTTTCCTTTTTGTAGGGAGTTCGGATTATGCATGTAGGGGAGTTAGTGATTTTCATCAATCCTTTCTTAGCTAATGTATTTATTTTTTGTAACTCAAAATTGGAATATGGAATGCAACGCAGAGTTCCCCTTGGAAACTAATGTTAACATTTGTATCACTCTTACTTTCTATATTTTAGATTATGCAAGTCCTCAATTGTGTATCTTTAAAATCTATATTCATATCTTAAATGCTGTGAAATTAATCTTTCCTTCCTGAGATGTGTATGTAGATTGAACCTGTTAGGATTGATGCATAAGTCTGAAAGAAGTTGTGTGAGCATAAAAATGCTTGCAGTTAGGTTTCCCAGTGTATGTTCACCCTGTTTTCTTTCCATATTTCCTCATCATCTTGGTGTATCACCTTAGATTTAAATCTTCATCCTATGTATTCCTTCTTCCTTTTTCCCCACAAGAATCAGTAGTTAGGAGACACCAAAGGAAGTCAACCTTCTCCGGAGGTTGACCTCTGCCAACAAGTGACCCACAACTTAAGAGGTCTTCCCAGGTTTCACTAGAAAGGTCAATTTTTATAACTGTGCATAGGGTGGATTTCTAGGTGACAATAGTTTCTGGCACACCCGGTGGGACCGAAATTAGATTAAACTGCTGGTTTAGTATGCAACCAGCTACTCCCAGGCTTTATACAAGTCATTTGGCATACTTGGCGACTCCAAAAGGAAGAAGAACTCCAGAAATCAGTGCCTTCTACAGTTTACAAGAAAAGTTCAAACAAGAGGCAGCTTAGGACCCTTCGAATATTTGCAGTTGTTACCACCAAGAAGAAAAGGCAGAGCAACAGAAAAAAGAGGAACAACAGTTATCTATTCTAGAAGAACTCAGTCTACTCCTCCATCAGTGGGATCTCATTTTTCTATACAAGTAAATCCAATTCAGCTACCTCCAATGGCCGCTCCAAGGAATCAACCCTTTGTTTCTTTTAATGGAGGGAATCCTTTAAATTTGGCACAGCACAACAACATCCCAATGGCAGCCCTCAAGAGTCTTCCAACTTTCACAAGGGAAGACCAAACTACTCCCGTTGAACATATGAGAGATGTGGCTTCGTTATGCGGAGTCCATCATATAACCCAAGAGGATGTTGTAGTGAGATTACTAGTTGCTTCACTGAAAGGAAGAGTTGTGCAATGGTATAGGAGCTTAGCAGTAGGTTCAATTGCAACTTGGGATGAATTTGGAGACAAGTTGCACAAGCAATTTCAAGACAGATCTGATAACTTGTCTCTATTAGAAAAATTAACCACAATCAAGAGCACTCCACAAGAGCAGATGAATGACTTCAACTTCAAATTCCAAAGAACCTGGGATAGAATCCCTGTGATGGTGAGGCCACCTCCAGAGTATGCATTTTTTTACTTCTTGAGGGCCCTTAATAGTGATATAGCTGTCATGATACAATCAATGGGAGGTGTGTCTCTACCAGATGCCTTTGAAATAGCTATCAGATATGAAAACGGCTTAATACGGGCTGGTAAGCTTGCTCCCAAGCCACCAATGCCAATATTTCCATAAATTCATGCAAACCTTCCTTTGCACATACCTCCTTTCACACCTCTACCAGCTATACCAATGTTGCATGCTGCTATTCTAGCCGTTGATAGATAAGAAAGTATTGCTTCAGGATCATCACATGAGTTACAAGAGATCAAAAGTTTTTTACAGACTTTTGGTAACAAGTTGGTGAACTTGGAAAAACAACAGACCTATTCTAGGCCTTATCAATAGCAGAATCAGGCCTTAAGTCAGCCTTTTCTAGGTCAACAACAGCAATTCCAGGGGAATAGACAACAGTATCAAAGCAATTACCAAGGCACAAGACAAAATGTTTCCACAAGACCTTTTCAGGCCTATAATCTAGCTCCAATCAGTGTTGTCAAAGAGCTTGTTCCTGTTCAAAATAGTCTAGCTGCTGATTATGAATGGTGTTATCCATGTAACCAGCCACATAGTCAAGCTACATGCTCTAATGGCATCATCAACCAAGCTCTTATGGTGCAAAATGTTGTAGGTGCGCAAGATTTTCCTAAGGAGGGGTATCCACAACAGCAGGATCAACCTGGAGATGATTCAACTCTCTTGAATTGGCAAAGAGAAGAATTATGTGGAGTGAATCAGGATGACACATCTGTTGCTGCTAATACTAGAGCCAAGAAGAGGGCTTTTGAGGCTGAACAAGTAACAAATAAAGATAAAGGAGTTGTTGGTCCATCAAATCAGCAGGTACCACACACCTTGCAGCGAGGTCACGACACTAGTAAGGAGCAATCTTTACATGCTACATCCGCAAGTCAAGTGCAACTTGATCATGTTGTTGTGAAGATGCAGCCAAAGGTAAACATATCTACACCTTTCAACATTGTTGAAAGTATGAAAAAAATGAATGTTTCAATTTCAAGGTGGGATTCTTTAGCAATCCCTAGTCAAATCAATTTGTTACAGTCAGCCTTATCAAATCTAGTCAATTTAAATCCTTCAAATGAAGTCTCTTTAGGGAAAAAAAAGTTAGTTTTAACCAATGCACCTCTAGACACTACCCCACAGCCAAGTGATGGTGTCAAGCCCCATCCTTTCTATGTTTCCTTAATAGTAGGGAATAAATTAGTGCACAATTGTATGGTGGATAGCGGGGCTAGTAGTTCCGTAATGCCCAAAAAGATTGCAGACCAGCTAGGTTTACAATACCATCCATTGGAAAAGGGAGTACTTCAATTGGATGGGATAGCAGTAAACACTATAGGTGTTATTAAAAATTTGAATCTCACACTACATGCCTGTCCCAATTTTTCAATCCCGCAAGATGTGTTTGTCATAGATCTACCTCCATTTTTTGCTTTATGCCTATTGAGAGACTTCACAGCTAAAATTGGAGGGTATTTATCTTCAAATTGGTCCCATATGCTTTTTAGGACCAGGTATGGTACTAACGTAACCATAACTTCTGAGTCCCTTGCCAAGGATCGCATCGAACCTTATGCGCCATCTGCTATAAATGTTAACTCTATTGTTTTAGAGGATACTGAACTTGTTGCAGCACAAGAGTTACAAGATGAGAGTGTACTTGAGGTGCTCCTAAATGAATGGGCAGTTGAGAACGTGGTTGATAATCCAAATGAGCTTATTTAGGATGTTGGTTTGGGCAATTATATATTGCATGAAGCTGGGACAGAAATGCCAAATCTTGAGAGAAGTGCAGAAAGTCAGTTCGAGCAGCAGAATGAATTATGGGAGATGTATTTTGATGGTTCAAGAAGCAAAAATGGTGTTGGAGGAGGTGCAATGCTTGTATCTCCGCAGGGTGATAACTATTATGTTGCTTTCCGTTTTGCTTTTGTGTGCTCCAACAACACCGCTGAGTATGAGGGCCTTGTTCAAAGTCTTGAGTGGGAAAAGAAGAGAGGAATAACCCGCTTGAAAGTATATGAGGATAGCGAGTTAATTGTTAATCAAATAAGGGGCCTAAATGTGGCTAAAAATGATGCACTAAAGTCTTATAGAAACAAAGTGTGGAACATGCTTGAGGAATTTGATGCCTTTAATTTAGTGCCTATTCCAAGGAATCAGAACAAGCATGCTGATAGGCTTGCAGCCATTGGGGCACAATTTGATATTCCCGGCGACATTAGAAAAGAGAAGGTGCAGCAGTATGTCAAGGTTGTGGTTAGACCATCAACTCTTGATAACAACATTCACTGGCAAGTTTTTGATAGCGATGAACAAATTCTTTCCTTTTTGCTCGAAGAAGATCAGTTCTCCATGGTGAATCAAGCAAAACTCAAGCAACAGTATGACGATCAAGTCATACATCTGAGGACGAATAAGTTGCCCAAAGGCCTTGTTACCTTAGAGTCAATTTTCAGTACTGATGATTAGCTTAAAAAGGGTAAAGTTGGCTTGCAAATCAAACAAGAGCATTATGAAGAACTGGAGATTTTCAAAGATAAACTTCTTAAGATAGGAAAAATTTGTTCACATGAAGATAAACAAGCTTTTTTTGCTTTATGCCAAGAATTTCATGATGTCTTTGCTCGGGAATATTTAGATTTGAAAGGGTTTGATCCCCATATTGCTCAACACACAATTGAGTTAGAGCATGATGCTAAGCCAGTAAGATAGAAACAAAGGCCCTTGAATCCTAAGCTGGAGCCCTTAATGATCAAAGAGCTGACCAAACTAGTTGAGGGGGGTATTGTCTTTCCTATCAAACACACTTCATGGGTTTCTAACCTTGTGCCAGTTAGGAAGAAAAGTGGTGAAATAAGACTTTGTGTAGACTTTAGGGATCTTAACCGAGCATCTTTGAAAGACCACTACCCGCTGCCCTCCATGGAACGAATCTTGCAAGAGGTTGTTGGTTCTGAGAGATTTTCCTTATTAGATGGTTTTTCAGGGTATAATTAGGTGTTGGTTAAAGAGGAAGATCAGTTTAAAACTGCTTTTACAACTAAATGGGGCACCATTGCATACAAAAGTATGCCTTTTGGTTTATCTAATGCTGGTGCCACATTTCAGAGGGGCATGGACATGGATTTTCAAAGTTTGATCAATAAGATTATACTGATTTATTTAGATGACATTACAATATATTCTAGGAATGCTGATGAACATGTGTCACATTTTAGGCCAGTTTTTGAAAAATGCAGAGTTTGGTATCTCTCTCAACCCAAAAAAGAGTATCTGTGTTGTTCATAAAGGGAAATTATTAGGACACATAGTGTCAAAGCAAGGGATTACTATTGATCCTGAGAGAGTCAAAGCCATACTTGAGTTGCCATTACCTAATCACAAGAAGGGTCTACAGAGCTTTCTGGGCCAGATCAACTTTCTAAGAAGATTCATCCCTGATGTAGCAAACCTGTTACAACCTTTAACAGCTATGTTAAAGAAAAATGTAGTTTTCAGTTGGACAAAAGATGCTAAGAACAACTTTGAGGCAACTAAGGAGGCCTTAGCAGCAGCTCCTACGCTGGTGAATCCCAATTTTTCTAAAGATTTTTATTTGTATGCTCATGGTAGCACAAGTAGCATTTCTACAATATTGGTTAAAAAAAATGAATAGAATTTAGAACAACCAATAGCCTTCTTAGTCAAGGTTTGGTTGATTATGAACATAAATACTCCTTTGTAGAGAGGCATGTTCTTGTTGTGATCAGAAGCCTGAAGAAATTCAAGCCTTTGATCTCTCATAATAAAATTCATGTCATGGTAGCACACTCAAGTGTGAAGGAGTTTCTATTGAACAAAGACTTGAATGATAAAAGAGCTGGATGGATCACCAAGGTCATGGAGTATGATGTAGATATTAAGATCACCAAACTGGTTAGAGGTAAGGTCTTTGTGAGCGGCTTGCTACAAGGTCAAGCAGTAAAACTGAATTAGAAAAGGATGTTGTGCTTGCTAATACAGGTGAATTTCAGAATGCTCAAGATGATGTGCTTGTGGGAACAACTAATTGGGTTCAAGATATAACCCAATTTCTACAAACTGGTGAATGCCCATTAGGATTAAACAGAGCTAAAAGAAGATACTTCAGATTGCAGTCCATACCATATGTACTGTTAAACAATGTTCTTTTCAAAAAGGATCTGAATGGTGTCCTATTAAGATGCATTCACAGTCATCAAATTGAAAAAAGTACTTCATGAGTTTCATGATGGAGCTATAGGAGGTCACTTTGCTCCCAGAACTACTGCCTAGAAAATCATGAGAGCTGGTTACTACTGGCCCAACTTGTTCAAAGATACATATTCATGTTCAAGAAAGTGTATCAAATGCGCTCTATTTTTAGGAAAGGAAAAACTGCCTATTATGCCTCTACATCCAATACAAGTGGAGCAGCCCTTCATGAGATCGGGCATTGATTTCATTGGATCAATAAATCCACCTTCCAGTACTGGTCACAAGTGGGTGCTCATAGCTACAGACTATTTCATGAGGTGGACTAAAGCAATAGCTTTGAAAGAAGCAAAGGAGTATTCAGTTTTGAGCTTCTATGAGGATATAGTCACTAGATTTGGAGTTCCCGACTCCATCATATCTGATAATGCTCTTGCATTCATGGGTCTAAGAGTAACTGATTGGGCTGTCAAACATGGAATTCATTTGAATACATCTTCAAATTACTACCCCCAGTGTAATGGTCTGGCTGAAAGCACAAATAAAAATCTCATCAAAATCGTTAAAAGAAAAATGGAGGATAACCAAAGGACCTGGCACATCAAATTAAAGTATGCACTCTGGGCAAATAGAGTGACCCCTAAGAGGTCTATTGGAAATTCACCATATATGTTGTTCTATGGAAAAGAGGCAAGATTGCCCCTATTTGTGGAGCTTCCAGCTCTAGACATTGTTCACCAGTTGGAGATGCTTGAGAGATAGGACCCAATGTCTATAAGATATGCAGAGCTCATGGAACTTGAAGAATTAAGGGACAGAGCAATGAAAGCTTTGGAGTATCATCAGCTCCAGATGAAAAGAACATTTGACAAAAAGGCTACAGCAAAGTCTTTTATGGCGAGAGACCTCATGCTCAAATGGGATGTTCTGAAAAGCAGGCTAGGCCATCACACCAAGTTCGACAATATGTGGACTAGTCCATTTATTATCACAGGCTATAAGGAGCACAATGTGTATCAACTGGCCACAACAGAAGGTGAAGTGCTCCCTATCCCAGTTAATGGGATACACCTCAAGCCCTGTTTCCGAGTTTGACAGGTCTATCACTTGTACATATTAGTTTAGGCTTTATGTTTTCCATAAGTGCTATTTCAGCACAGTAAATATTTTTCTTTTTAGTTTCCCCTATCTTGCCGTTTTTGGCAACCTGTTGTGTCCTATGGATCTCATGCGAATTGCGTCCATGTGCAAGACTGATGTTTCTATTTGTTTCTTGGTTTCCTAACGACTCTATGCTGAATGGTTAGGCCTAGACTACTGGTCTTCATGTTTAGCAGGCAAACATCTAGCAAAGGTCACCATAAATGTTACCTAATTTTCACCCTCAAGCTCAATCAGGCAAGGCATCTATGTTGCAAGTGTTCTAGGGGCCAAATGGGACAATTCCATTAAGGGTTATTTCATGCATCTAATGACTTTTCACAAGGATCTCGGTTGGGAGGCCTACTTTGTTGGAAATATGCCTCAATTTTCATAGGCTTGAGCCTCCATTGGACACAAGTTAGTATGACATCTTCATTGTTTGGCTGACTAGCAGCTTTCATACCTTCCATTTTGAATAGGTCCTTGTGACCTAGCTTTTTTCTTGCCGAACGAAGCTGCAGAGCCTATTGCTGTGACGGGAGGGGTTCGGTAGGACCTCTTATTGAGTGGATTTCTCTGGCCAATAGGCCATCCAATCGTCTGTTGACGAGACTTATGGCGACCATAGGCTTTGGCGTAACAAAGAGAGCTCGGTGAGAAGTCCAAGCAAAGAGACAAAATCTCACCGATGGTGCTTTATTTTGAAGTCTTCGGTGTAGAAACTTGAGTTCGCCAAAAGGTCTCGACGATCCGAGGGTGCTTCGGTGACAGCAATGAGCTTGGCAGACATCTCCTCGACAAGAAGGATAAGCTTTCGGTAAAGGTTGGTCCCTTCACCACAGGGTCTCGCCGAAGTCAGGAAGTCTCCCCGACTCCAAGAGATATCTCAGCGAAGCAAAGGGATTCTACAAGATGACCCGGCGACCAATGAGACATGTGTCGGCGAAAGGAAACAGGCTCGGGGTAAGGTCTCCCCGACAGAGAAAAGGAAAACCCATCGCCGAAATATGGTGAGCTCGGGATAGTGCTATGCTTTCGGTAAGATCTCTCACCGAATATATGATCTCTTGCCGACAGATAGAAGCAACACAAAAGAAGGAGGTCACTCGGTACAACTAAGGGATCTCGCTGAGATGTATCGGCGATTATAAAAGGTCTCCCCGACTTGCTCATGGTCTCGGCCAAGGTAAATGCCTTTGCCGTAATGTCTCAGGGAAGACATTTAGTCTCGCCAACTAGATGGTGGGCCTCGATGTGTTTTCCTTCAGTAGGACTCTTGTCGATACTAGGATGGGCCCTCACCAAGACAAAATCAGTTCAGCAAGACTCTTTCCAAAACACAAAGTGAGCTCGAGCAGACAAAAGGAATTCGGAAAAAGGTCTTAGTGACCCATGGATGTTCTGCTGACTCGATATGGGGTCTCAACAAAGAATGCAGGGCTCGGTAGAGAAAAATGCATTAGGGTGACATCGATAGACTCTTGCCGATATGGTTTGTAATATCAAGTTCGAGGAGACTTCGGGAGGAGGCTGTACACTAGGTATGATGTCTTACCGATGAGCGATTGTCTTGGTGACCAAAGAGGCAACATCGATACGAGTTCTGAAGCTTGATAAAGACTCTCATTGATATATCCATGCTATTCCAATGGCTTCAGAGGAGCATGATCGCATCGGTGAGACACTTTCAGTGTCTCGCTAAGATGCGATTCTTTTTAAAAGAGTTTTGACCGCCTGCAGAGCCTACGTGGAATACGCTCAACCAATAAGGAGGAGCTGAGACGAGCCATGGCAGTCTAATCATAATGAAGGATGTCAACGAAATGAATGCAGCACGTATTTGTTGTGAGCTCAGGGCATTCAAAGTGTTCAACCGAGGTGGTTTGAATAGGACACGATGCCAGGATCAAAATGAATGCGGTGATTGCGGAAAGATCAAAAGGATTCTCCAGGAAGTAGCTCTTCACTGACACATACAACAAGGACATGCAAGGGTGTAGCATTCATTTCAATCAAAAGATCTAGGGAAAAATCTATCCTAAAGGGACTGATATTTTGTAAGCCCTAAGGGGCCGACACAGTTTGTATATAAGGCATTTTTTTTCCTTTTTGTAGGGAGTTTGGATTATGCATGGAAGGGAGTTAGTGATTTTCATCAATCCTTTCTCAGCTAATGTATTTCTTTTTTGTAACTCAAAATTGGAATCTGGAATGCAACGCAGAGTTCCCCTTGGAAACTAATGTTAACGTTTGTATCACTCTTACTTTATGTATTTTAGATTATGCGAGTCCTCAATTGTGTATCTTTAAAATATGTATTCATATCTTAAATGCTATGAAATTAATCTTTCCTTCCCGAGATGTGTATGTAGATCGAACCTGTTAGGATTGATGCATAAGTCTAAAAGAAGTTGTGTGAGCATAAAAATGCTTGCAATTAGGTTTCCCAGTGTATGTTCACCCTGTTTTCTTTCCATATTTCCTCATCATCTTGGTGTATCACCTTAGATTTAAATCTTCATCCTATGTATTCCTTCTTCCTTTTTCCCCACAAGAATCAGTAGTTAGGTGACACCAAAGGAAGTCGGCCTTCTTGGGAGGTTGACCTTTGCCAACAAGTGACCCACAGCTTAAGAGGTCTTCCCATGTTTCACTAGAAAGCTCAATTTTTATAATTTTGCATAGGGTGCATTTCTAGGTGACAACAACACCTAAATCCATAAAATTTTCAAAAGCCTTGTCTTCTATGGCCTTGGCCAATTTCAGAGCAAACAATTCCAAAGTGATCAGAATTTCTGCATTCAACACATACAAGAGTTGAAACATTGACATATCTATTGCTTGTTTTGTGGTAATTTGACCTTCCCACAATGAATCATACAATGGTTTGTGCCAATATTTCTAACTCTCATCTACTAACTTCCGAATGATGGTGACCAAGTTCTTATTGCTTGATTTGCTTGACCATTATCATGAGGTTAATAGTTTGAAGAATGTGACAATGTGATCCCATTCTCAAAGTTGAATTCTATTATCTCCCCAGATGAGAAACAAGTAGCATTATCCACTACAATTTTGTTCAAAATGAAAAACTGGAAAATGATGTTTTCTTTAAGGAGATTGCATACCACTTTCGAAGTAGCATGTTTTACCAGAATAACTTCCACCCACTTAGTGAAATAGTTGGTGGGTGTCAAGACATAGTTGTTTCCTACACTAGACAGTGGATTGATGATGCCAATGAAATCAATACCCCACTATTGGAAGTGTTCTTCAATGATAACCAACTTGGATTTCCCCATGAATTGTTAGCATAGTTCACACCTACATACCCAATTGTACACGTCTTGGAATAATGTAGGCCAGTAGTACTTTTCTCACAATATATTGTGAGCTATTACTAGTGCTGAGAAATTTCCACCCCATGATAAGTTGTGAAATGACTCCAACTTGCTCTATGCTTTATCTACACAACATAGAAAGGTACCATCAAGACTCCTTTTGTACAAACCATTGTCCCAAAGGAAAAAGTTCACAGCCTTGAGTTTGACCATCCTCTTTTCTTTATAAGTCAAGTGCTCTAGAAATTCTCCATAGGTGATAAAATGAGCAATATTTAAATACCATTCATCAGTTGTATTAACAAACAAGATTGTAGGATTTTTTTCTACGCTTACCTCCTCATCCTCAGATACTTCTTTCGGCTTATTATCAACAATCAACTGACATAATCCTTTCCCATGAACCAATTTAGTCAATTTTATTTCCATGTCATACTTTTGAATCTTGGCATTCCAATTGCCTCACTTAGTTCCAAACTCTTGTCGCATCAATATTGACTTAACTATAGAACCTAGCACTAATGTAATGGCATGAGAGTTAAGTATGTAAAAACTAAAATGCTTCATTTCCTTAACCACAATGAAATCATATTTTCCATTGGATACATGATTCTTCAATGAACAACTCATGAATGCAATAGGAGATTCAATCCCCTCATTATTTTGTTGCTCCAATATTGCAGATAGTGTATGCTTAGAAGCATAACTATACATGATAAAATTCTTGGTGTAGTTTGGGAAAACTAACACTAGTGCATGTGCAATGGATTCCTTGATATCGTTGAATGCATATTTTCCTTCTACACTCCACCAGAAGATAGATTTATCCTTCATCATATCAATGATATGACATATCTTTTCTACGAAATCGGGGACAAACCTCCATAAGAAATTTACCTTTCCAAAGAAATAATGGACAACTCTCTTACTTGAAGGTAAATTAAGACCTTGTATAGACTTGACCCATTCTAGATCAATCTTGATACCTTCCTTAGACACAATGTGACCACTTGGAGTTTACCTTTGGTAACCCCAAAAATTGACTTCTTGGGGTTGAGGGAAATAGCGTGTTGCCGACACCTCTCAAGGACTTGTTGCAATTGGTGAAAATGTTCTTGATGTTTCTCTAAGAAGATCATCAAGTCATCAAGATAGACAAAAATAAACTTACTCATGACATCATGAAAGGCTAGAATTCCATCGCTCTTTGAAATGTAGCATCGACATTGATTAAACCAAAATGCATTCTATGATAAGAAAAAGTACCCTATGGGGTACCTACTATTTGAATTTCATCCCCTTCAACCTTAAAAATGTTGGAGATACCTATCAAAGGTCTATGACTATGATCTTTCATGACATGATGCACACATTTAATTAACATAAGAAAAATTTTACCTATCCATGGGGCACCTACTATTTGAATTCCATGCCCTGCGGCCTTAAAAACACTGGAGCTACATATCAAAGGGTTATGACTATGATCCTTCATGACATGATGCACACATTGATGGAAGACTATGTTGATGACCTAATAGCAAAATCCCTTAAGAGAGATTATCATTTGGTAGTACTAAATAAGATCTTCACCAGATTAGAAGAGTAAAAATTCAAGCTAAATCAGAAAAAGTGTGTTTGGGGTAACTTCTGAGAAGCTCCTTGGATACATTGTTTTGCATAGAGGCATCATATTTGACCTTGAAAATTTGAAATCTATTGTTGACATGCCTCCACCTTCCAATTTGACACAACTAATAAGTCTACAAGGTAAACTAAAATCAATCCAAAGGTTCATTGCATAGCTAGTGGACAAGTGTCATCCCTTTCAGTATCTTCTTCAGAAGGACATTACATTCAAATAGACTAAAAAATGTCAACAGGCCTTTCAAAAAATCAAGGATTACCTATTGTCACCACTAGTATTAATGCCTCTTATTGATAGAAAGCCACTTATCCTTTATGTATCAACATCGTCATCAACATTAGGACCTCTATTGGCACAAAATGATGAAAATGGTAAGGAAAGAGAAATATGCTATATCAGTCATACACTTGTAGGGTACAAGCTCAATTACTCTCCTATTGAGCATACCTATCTTGTTGTAGTATTTGAAACACAAAATCTCTAACATTATATGTTGAATCTCTAGACTGATATAATAGAAAATATAGATCCTCTTAAGTACTTACTCAGTCGAGAAACATTAACAAATAGATTGGAAAAATGGGTTATGCTCCTCAGTGAGTTTGACATAGAGTATATGGAAAGAAAAGCTATAAAAGGATAAGTAATAGAAGATCAGCTAGTGGATGCTCCCACTCTTACATTTCAACCTTTGGTATTTGAGTTTCTTGATGAAGCAATTTTTACACTAGAAACATCTATGACATGGAAGATATACTTTGATGGACCCTACACCCACCATGGTTTGGGTGTACAAGTTCTCTTCATAATATCCCAAGGGGATACAATCCCTAGATCTTACAAGATAGCATTTCCTTACATAAATAATATCATCGAGTATGAAGCTTTGCTAACAAGTCTTAGAGAAGATATAAAATGGAAAATCAAGTACCTACATGTCTATGATGATTCATAATTGGTTATTTGAAAAGTCAACAATGAATATGAAACAAAGGATGAAAAACTTGTACCTTACAAGAAAATGGTTGACAGTTTCAAGGAATACTTTGATGAGATCATATTTGAGTAGATTCTATGAGTTCAGACCAAGGAAACCAATGTAATGGCTAATATAGGATCTCTCTTGGATATACCTAACAATGTGCATTACTGTGAATTCTTAGTGGAGCAGTTGTTGATTCCCACATTCAATGTTCTTGATTTTGAGCTCGTGTGCAAGATTGTTGTTCCTAATTAACATTGATACAAAGACATATACGATTATCTACATGACCAAATACTCCCTCCTAACATATCCAATAATCAAAGAAAAACCTTTACCTGATGAGTCTCTAAATACATTATCATCATTGATACCCTATACCACCGTAGTTTAGATAATACTCTACTTAGATGTCTCGACGAGGAAGAAGCACAATTTTTTTTACACAAGGTACACAATGGTATATGTGGAGCTCACCCTAGTGGTCTTAACCTTTCCAAGAAGATCATGAGTACTGGGTATTACTGGCCAATCATCAAACTTGATGCCTATCACTTTGTGAATTAATGTTGATAGTGTCCAACATATGAAGATCTTGTACATTCACCAACACAAGGACTACACTTGATTACATCACCATGGCCCTTCTCTCAATGGGCAGTTGACCTTGTTAAAAAAATCCACCCTACATCTACTATTGGCCACAATTTCGTTGTTATTGCAATTGAACACTTTACCAAATGGATTGAAATCATTCCTATGACATACATAACTAGTAAGAAAGTTGTGAAATTTATCCTAAAATACATCATATTTCGGTATGGTGTTCCCTTGTCCATAGTCACAGATAACAGTTATCCCTTCAAAAAATAGGACATTCAAGAATTATGTGAGAAGTACCATATACAACATCACTTTCCCACTCTTTATTATCCCTAGGGTAATGGTCAAGTAGAAGCGTCAAATTAAACCATCATAAAAATCTTGAAAAAGGTTATCAATGATACTAGCCGAGACTAGCGTATTTAGCTAAATCCAACCTTATGGGCTTATCATACAAGCATTTTTACTCCTATGAGTTCTACACCCTATTACCTTGTCTTTGGTTATATAGCTATCCTTCTATTCGAGGTCAAGTTACCATCATTGAGAGTTTCTATGTAGCAATTCATTGATGATGAAGATTACCAAATTTCTAGGTTACATGAATTGGAGCTATTAGATGAAAGAAGACAAACTACATTAGTCCATCTATAGGAATATCAGAATCATATTTGATGTAGCTATAACAAAAGGATCAAAGTTTGACAGTTCAACATTAGTGATCTAGTCCTAAAAGAAAACACCAAGAATCAACTAGAGCGAGAAATATCAAGAAAGTTTGAACCTAATTGGTTGGGTCCCTACATCAATATTTCAACATATGAATTCAATTCTTATTAATTAGCTACTCCTGAAGGTGAACCACTACTTGATCTTATCAATAGTGTGTACCATTGCAAGTGCTATACATGAATTTCAAAGATCCCAAAAATAAAAAAAATAGAAAAAGAAAAAAAAGAAAAGAAAAAGAGAAATAACTTGTCCTATAGTGAAAACCATTTCAATGAAACTTTGGATAAGTACCATGGTGAAAATTTGGAAAACAAGCTTCATGTGTAATCGATTACCACTCTACTATCTATCACTATTCTATCAGATTTTGTCCATAATAAGTTAATCATAGGATCTTTCATAATAAGCTTTCTCACCCCTCACATGGCCTAAGAATGATTGACATTTGGTGTCAACTATAAACCATATTTATCCCTTTCATAATAACCGGTCCTATACCTGATTGGAGGCAATTCCTAACCTAAGTTTTCAAAAGGATCTTAGACATGGTATTAGGAAACATTCTACAAAATCCACAAAACATCAAAGCATTCAACAAAGTATAAAAACATTCAAATATTCATAAAAAAATCAAAAACAACATTGGCCATCTAGCACGTGCTAATGTTAGTCCAAATAATCAAACTATGTAGCCTCTACATGTAATACATAGGAAAGACCATCATTGATGAGCCCCTAAGGCCTAATTCTGTCCCTTAAGGTCCATCATAATAAATTTTTCATCCATCATAGACCATCTTCCATAATAAAACTATCCCTTTTCAACGATTGACATCTTGATCAGACACAAATAAATCATCCTATAGAAAATCAAGTTCAATAAATCATAAAAAATAGATGAACTATCAAACTAGCCTTCAATCTAGCTGATCATTTCCCTAAATATCTATCAACAAAATCTACCTATCTTTATAAGATATCAATTATCTTATACATATTGTTACATTCTCGAAACTAGACCAAGTGTCTTATACAAGGTGTCTCATTCCTAGAACCATACACAATTCTATCAAAACACACTTATTAGTGGACACGAAGATCTAAATGGATGTTGACTCATTTGGTATAGTTAGTCTTTTTTTTTAATCTGATTTATCTTATGTCATGGTCTTATGCTACTCGAGGATACCTACAAGTGATTAGAGGATCGATGATGGATCATTACATATTTTATGTTGATTTCTATTTATGGTTTATCTTGATAATATGACTGGGGAAACTAAGTTCCTTGTGTGTGATTGGGGTTCCGTTTGGTATTATCAAATCCTATGCACATTAAAGGTCAGCTAATGCTTTCTTGCATCATGGTTAATATGCTCTATGGTTACTTCCTCATATATTCCAACAAGATTCTACTATTACTAGTATGAATCTAGGCACTCCTTGTCTAATATGTCTGAATCTTTGAAAAATGGATACTAATGTCACCAAGGTTTTCTCATCTTGGTGTACATATATCAATTTGTCTATATATCCATATCTTTGGGAAAACAAAAACAAAATCCGCCTTCGCAATTCATGCTTAATTGCACATACATCCACTTTTCCCATAATAAAATGCTCTATGATGATAAAAACATGCACTATTGAAAGCTCAAATATTATCAATCATATGTCAATATTGATTTGGATGGATGGTCCATCTAACCGTTCTTCACTCCTTACTAATTATTTCTTCTCACTAACACTTCTTCTAACACTTATTATGTTAGTCCTTGTAGTCATCTCAGTGGCATGTTATGACACACAAAAAAAAGTGCATTAGTTGCATCATCCTGCATCCATAATCATGTTAAAACAACATACATCATATGCATATAGGTCATGTATACTACATAAAAATATAAATACAAAAAAATAGATAGCATTACATTACATGCTAGAATCATCACCCACAAAGAATCATACAAACCATGGAATAACATGTCACAAGCATATAATGTCATCCTGCATATAGATCATATAAGCATAGTATCCCATCATAAATCATAAGCATTATATATCAACACATCACATCATGTCATACATATAAACATAAAAATACATCATATAGGAACCATCATATAGAAACATGCATATAAAATATAACACATCATGTAGTCACTGTAAAAAATGATGCATCTCATATACATATAAAAAAATGTGTCATAGTTAAAAATTGAGTGACTGTAAAAAATGGAGCTCACAAGCTCACTCAAAAATACATATGTTCATATGCAAAAATTGGGCTAGCCTAAGTTTCCCCTATCCCTTGATAGTGAATTCTTGGAGGGTGACCTATCCTCTCGATGTCCTGAACCTAAATGGTCATGATTGATCTCTATGCTAGTGATGAGGTGATAGATACAATGACCTCTTAGGACCTGATACTCCCCCACTACTTTGATATCTACATGTATGTGACTAACTCTGAAACCTACTCTTTGTATAGCTAGGTTCCCTCTCTGATGGTGGCACACCATCGTCATATAAAACCTAGTAGTATTTTGTCACTCTCCCGACCTGATACAACTATCATTCTAAATTTGTGATGGGCCTACTAACAGTATCAATAAAGCTAAGGGACCAATGCTCAGCTCTCAGTTCTCTAATCACAACCATATTTCACTTTGTTGTCAGCCTCACAACCTAAGCCTAAAGATTTTATGCGTATGTTTGCAATACTACAAGTTGTGCTTGCACACCATCATCATCCTTGGCCTTCACCTCCTCCTCCATCACATCTCATAAGGCATCTCTAATAGGAACATCCCATAGACCCTCATCAATAGCCATGTCCCATGCAACCTCCTCCTCCTCACCCACAAGATCCACCTATACCTCCATCTCCTCCTCTACCATACCTCCTCTTATTGAAGAGCATCATCTATCCTCATCTCTCCCTCCTCCCAAATCAGTGATAATCGCATGGGTATAATGAGTAAAGCTCGACCCCCTTCCCTTGCATCTATCATCTCCCTTTCCTCCATCCCTACCACCACAACCATCGCCACCATCACCATCTACCCTCCCACCACCTCTTCTACCATCATCACCTCTAACCAACCCTCTCCCTCATAGTTGGCCTCATGGACCTCTCCCTAGTCTCTCCAATGGTGCCAAAAAATCTGAATCAGTCAAGGGAATAGGCATGTGTGCCTACCACCATGCATCATACTCATGTTTCATCCCTATGTCTGCTAAATCTATTGGAATTCTCTACTGCATAGGTTGTAGCCCCTCAAACTTCTGAATAGCAACATAAAGGCTAATCATCATCCCCCACTATGATATCTCTTGAGCAGACATGGAAAACTTTGCTACCCATTATGTACACCCTGTCTCTCACCAAAATGTCAAAGAACCCACCCTGATAGCTAATGCTCTATAATATGTTTTATTTGCACCATGCACCCAATCAAATATTGATTCTTTCAATAGTAAGGAAAGTGCTCTACGTTCTTCTCCCATGCCACACACTATCTATAGGACCTCCAAGTGAATCCATCTAGAATATTAATAGAATGTCTCCAATACCCCACATCTACATGTGTCAACATAACTGCCCCTCCATACATGTATACATATGGAAACCCAAGTAGAAGATCTCTATCAGTAACTGGTCATAGCATGATAATGTGCTCCCATTCCCAAACCATCAAAAGGGTCATACCACAACCATTCAAACAAGCACCCCTATATGCAACATTGTGCAATTGGAATATAACATAACCAAAATACAAGGGCCCCATGCATAAACTATGCCCTCCTCCATTATACTAACCAACATCTGGCCCCACCCAATTGGAAACCTATGGCCTTGTATATCTGGAACAACTACCCCTACTATCACACTATATACCAATCTACCAATGTGTCCTAATAGATCTCATACTCCATGCCTAGATCCTCAATCTTGAAACATCTATACATAGCAGCTAAGCCAGAGTTTGGATCATACACAACCCTCTCACTATGAATAAGAATACTCAATTTATGCCATACATCCTCTAAGTTCACTGTAGCCTCCCCAATTGGCATGTGGAAAGAGCTACTCTCAGAATGCCATCTCTCCACCAATGTAGTTAGTAGCCCCTAATTAGCCTGAACCTTAGGCATGAACATCACAAAGTACAATCCTAGGGAATTTAGGGTACTCTCTATGTCATCTAGGTGGTCCTACAATATAAAGAAAGAGGTTTGATTCTCTCAAATATATATAGGTAGCAACCTCACTTGCGCTCAAACAACACATTATGTCAATTAGGACACCTAAACAAACCTATTTGACCTTTTGCACATTCAAAAAAATTTCCATCAACTGAGTCAAATTTTCTCATAGTCAAATGTGTCTTACCTTTTAACGAACATGGCTTACATCAACACATGCGACTTACTTTGTAATTGTAATATGTCTAGACACTTGCATCACACTACCAAACAAGTGAAACACACTATCAAACAAGTGTATCACACATTTACAATTGTGGTTCATTATCCTACAAAAGTGGTCCACAATAATGATTGTGGTCTTGTTTATAGTTGTGAGTTGTTTACAAATGCAGATCCATAGAACAAATGTGGCACACCTCAAAGATGTATCATACAACCCTACACATGTATGTTTTGCGACTACATATCTAGTGCAAAAACCACACCACATCTATTTGGCCATTTTTGACCCTTAAAATCTATTAAAAAATGCAAAAATTCAAAACGAGGAAAGGCTACATGTCGCATTTCCTGATCCCTCAGGCTGCCTGTAGGTCTACATGCAATATCTTAAGTGAGAGCTCTTTCAAATTGACATCATAACTTCATTTCTCTGCTCAAAGTTCATTGTCCTCTCCACTCAAAATTCTAAAACTCAAGTGCAAAAATGAGGATTTTGGACCCCGTAAGGCCTATTTATAGACCTTAGGTGGCATTGTGGA
Source organism: Sequoia sempervirens (assembly GCA_007258455.2). Classification (NCBI taxonomy): domain Eukaryota; kingdom Viridiplantae; phylum Streptophyta; class Pinopsida; order Cupressales; family Cupressaceae; genus Sequoia; species Sequoia sempervirens. The sequence continues at coordinate 258,879,808 of VDFB02058242.1, forward strand.
CCCCCCTTTATAACTGGGTGCATCAACCTTGACTTTCAAACGCTAATATAGACACCTAGAATGACCTAAAATAATTTTTTTTGCTACCAACGAAATATCAAATTAGCTTGTCAGAATAATTTCCCAAAATTTTGAACTACTTCAAAAATTTACAAAATTTATCAAGGGGGCACTATGCTATTTTGTCATCAGCAGGGCATACTGGGGCAACTCCTAAACATGATTTTTTGAATTTTCTTTGGCACTATGCTATAAAAACACATTGTATGAAAGAGGGGAAAAATGTAGATACCTGAAATTGTCCTAGCCTGTTAACTAGCATTTTAACACTAATATTGTTCTTTCCTAATGATTAAATAATGTTTATATTATTTAATTATTATCACTAATTCATATTCCACTATTAATTAAGTGACTTTATGTTATTTATTTAATTATTTCTTAATCTTGTAGACACTCAAATAGTCCAATCATCTGATTCTGATTAATTAACATCATTTTCTCCTAAAATCATTTCTACACTAACCAATTAATTGAATAATCTTTATTATTTAGTTAAATTCATCAATTTCTACTATTATTCAAGTAATTAAATTTATTAGATTAATTCACTTCATGCTCACTAATGTTCACCACATTTAATTAAATAAATCAAATTATTTAATTAAAACCTTAAAGTCCTCTCATTTGATTAAATAAATCAAATGTCATAAATCCCCTAACCCACTTGAGTTGATTTAATTCTTAATTAATTAACTCTAATCTCCTCCTAATCCTCATTACCCATTTCTCTAGCTTTTGACTCAACCTTGGTCAACTAAACCCATGATCAACTAACCAACTTGCACATGAAAATAATTTCTTCTAATTAACTAAATAGCCTATTTTCCTCACAATGGCATAATCCTAGGAATATTCCCCTCAACCACCCATTCATAAATTTCCCTCCAAAAGGCTTTTAAAGCCTCTTAAAAAGGTCTTAAATGCTCTTACAAGAGCCACCTTTTCCTTAAATGGCCTCTTACATGCCATCTTGTCCCTCTTACATCTCAACCATATTCATTCAATTCCCTTACATCCTCCTATCCACCTACATGCCTTAAATTCTTCACATCTTTCAAAATATGCTCCAAACACATCCCCATGGCTTTCATTAGCCTTGTGAAAAGTGTTACAATGTTATTGGCTCCCATATTAGTCCGACATTCACTAATTTCATCCATTTTTAAACACTTCACTCCTATAAGTAGAGGCCTCTTCTACTTGAAATGGATCCATAACTTGAAGCATTGTTAATTTACTAATTTCATTACTCAATCACTTGCTTTTTCATGTCATTTTAGCTTGGATTTCACCATTTATTTTTATCAAAGTCATATTCACATCAAGGGATCAAGATCTTATCATAAGGGATTGGGAAAGGGCCACTTTCCAAATCAAAGTGGCACCAATCCCCCCATGGGATGATGGCTTGAGTAGTTTAGAATAAGATTTCATATTCATTTGCTTATTGTTTAATGATAGTTTGATAATGTTTTCCATATTATTTGCATGCTCAACAATTTCATGGTGAATGCTTTATTTGAATTGTTTAAAATGACTAATGTGCTAATGATTGTCCATGTTTAAGTAAAGTGTAGATTTTTCATTCACATTTTGGCACCCACTGTGGTTTGTAATTTGCAAGTGAATCTAATCGATCTGTCTTCCTTATTCTTCTTGTTCTTCTGATTCACAATTATTTTTCTAAAAGAGTATTTGTTTCTCAATTATTCACTCCCACAGTTGAAAAATGATTGATCTAGGTTGAGTTATTCTCATGCATTAATGTTTTGGTAACTCTCCTTTAAATTTAGATTTAGGCACTTGTTGTGCTACTATTTTTAATCACAGTTAAAATAGAGGTTGTAAATTTGCAAGCGAATCTTATTTTGGCACCCACCACATTCATTTGGTTTAATATTGATTAATGCATTAAATAGGAATGTAAATTCTTTGTTTCTATTCATATTAACTTCAAGCTTTGGGTGTTCCATTACTTTTACTCTTATTGTACAAATCTTTGTTGGAGTGACATCTTTCTTGAGCTTTGGATGCTCAGTTACTTTTACTCTTACTGTCGAAATCTTTGGTGGTGCGACATCTTTCTTGACGTGGGATTTTTATTTTTTTTAGCTTAATTTGTGTTAATCACAGTTATAGTTTTAGTAGAAACCACATTGATCATTTGATTTAAATATGAGAATATTGGTTTAATATCGATTAATGCATTAGATAGGAATGTAAAGTCTTATTTTTGTTCATATTAACTTCAAGCTTTGGGTGCTTAGTTACTTTTACTCTTATTGTGAAAATATTTGTTGGAGTGGCATCTTTCTTGAGGTGGGATTTTTTATTTTATTTTCTGGCTTAAGTTTGTTTGTTTTTAATATTTTTGTGGCATACACATCACTCTGGCAATGACAGTACATGCCATTATTTATTTTGGGTGCTCAAATCATAGGAGCTTTGCATCATTGGAGAGATTAATTACAGGATTTCTTTCAAAAAAGTTTTTTCTGAGATTTGCATTTAAGATTATTCTTGTGAAACAAAGTATTTTACATTCTCTTTGCATTACTAATTTCTCAAGAAACTTCCCAAATTTTCTCTAACATATGAATGCCTTTTTTTATTATCATGCAATATGAATACCAGGTACCAATTTTTTTTCTTCCGAATTAAAATTTTCAATCCTGGGAAATTTTTTTAGTACTCGAGTTGTTAAAAGAGTAATTTATTGTGTTCTTAACAAAAATAGAATCTCACTTTGCTCTGTCTCTTAATAGTTAAAAAATGTCATCAAAAAATACCCTTTGCTTCGCATAAAGAATCAGTGGCGTCCTCTCTCATATTGGGATCACTAATATGATAGTGTAGCAAGACAGAAAAATCCATAAAAATAACAAGCAGATTTGAGTTGGAAAGTGGGCATTGGAATTGAAAAAGAATTTTTAAATGCTCATTATAATAGCTTAAGGCATTCATGGCTGCTTTTATTTTCTACTTTAGGACCAACTAGCTTCATTTTGGATTTAAAATTAATCATTGATTTGATCTTTTCCAAATTGGTTAAAATTGAACCCTCACTTACTAGTGATTGTTATCTTGGGTAAAACTGAACAAAACAACTTCACACTCAGTTTGGTGCTTAAAATTAATTCACTATTGCTTTGATGGATAAAAATAATAGATGTCCTAAGTGAGTGATATTTCCTTCGACACGATTTGAGTGTGTATCCTCTCCCCTTGCGCTTCGTGTGATCTTGGGTGAAGAGAAACACTCAAGTGTTACTTTTCTTTCTTTTGTGCATTTGAGGTGTGTATCCTTTCCCCTCACATCTTTTGGCAATCTTGGGTGATGAAAAACATCTTGATTCTTTTCACACATTTTTTTTCATGTTGAAGTGTTACCTTTAGAAGGGCCTGCCTCCCAACTTGTGAGGGGGAATAACCCAAAGCGATGCTTTTATTCAGTATGCTATATAAATGAAATGGTTTTGACTAAAGTTGTCAACTAGATGGTGTTGTTGTCCCATACCAACAAGTGTCACCCCTAGTATCTGTGTGATATATTAAAATCCCTTTTTAGGAAGGGGCTAGGAGGCCTCTTACTTGAGCTAATCTTTCCACATATATGGCACTAGTTTTATCCCAAATTTTCAAATTAAGAACCAACTTGTAGTAGAGACCAAAAACCTTTATGCTTGCTAGTGTAGGAATGGTCATTTTGAAGCTGCCCCATGTTCCACTATTCATTGTAGAAATAGAAAATCCTTCAGATCTTTGGATCTTTGGGGTTTGAGATTTGGTGTGTCTGTGTCATGTAAGGGAGAGCCAGTGTCACCAAATCTCTAGCTATTCACTTTTTCTTAGTGTTTGGAGCAATCCGAGTGGGGACCCAACAAGTAGTATCTCTTCAACCTAGGTTGTGCATTCTTGTGGGTCAGTTGAACACATTGCTTGGTTCCAATACATTGAAACAAACATTTAACAATCACCAAATTTCAAACCTTTTGAAAGAAGTGAATACCTTTGAAGAGTCCAATATTACTGCTTGTCCATAAAGATCTCATCTTTAGAGGCTTCCAAATACTTGGGCTCATATCTCAATTCACTCTCTTTAAAGTCAACCTAGGGAAACTATGGCCTTGGCTCTTTTATTTTCACATAATGGACCATGTGGAATGAAAAAGAGCTTAGACATAGACATTTAGTTTTAAATTTAAGCAAGACAAGTTGATGTGGTAAAAAGAATTCATTAATCAAGATAAACTCACAATTGGCCCCCACACATGTATTTTTTGTCATGATATCTTTCAAGATCAAAGTTCCTAAATGAAGCTCCACATTTTTTCACTTCAAACTTAAGCATCATAGTCAAAAATATGCCAAGAAACACCTTGTGGGTCTTTATCACAATAAAGATATCTTGGTAAGAAATTTTTATAAATACCTTTCGAGGGATGCTCCAGACTTGTATGTCTAATACGAGCCCCTCATTTAAGGTATTGATATTTTTGGGTTTGATTCATTCATAGAGTAAAGCATGTTCTTCAACACCTTGGTCTTGTAAAAAAAGTCCTAAAAGATTCATCTAGGGTCAAAACAAACACTTTCATCCATCCTCAAAATATTTATCAAAATCTATATCACAAACAACTTTCTAGAACTTTGGAAGCATCATCATGCTAGACTTTTGGTAAATCCTTTTAGACCCAAATCAAAATCATCTTGTTTAGTTAGGTGTGTGGGAATGAATCCTTTTTCACACACTTAGTTAAAATAGCACCCTCTTTTGGATGATTTCATCCTCAGATCACATCTAACATCTTAGGGTTTATAAGTTCATCATCCAAATCAAAACAAATCAAAAATAAAAATCCTAAATTCTAGTAGTGATCCAAAGTCCTTGAAGGTTCAAACATCTACATCACCCACCCCTTCATCTTTCATATCATCTTGATCCTAAACCACACCTTAGATATACCCAAAATTAGATTAACCCAAAAGTTGATCCCAAATTTTATGGTTCAAACAAGATCACAACACGAGAAGATCATGGATAAAAACAAGGAAACATCGACCACAAGTGATTTGATTCAAACTGAATTCGACCCTAAGGTATCTACCAACCCTCCACCTAATCCCCCTCAACTACCTCAAGATGCTCAAGAGGGGGGATGTCAAGTGGAGGATGTCACAAACAACTTCAAAGAGATTTCTCACGATGAAATACTTGAGTTAGTGAAAAATATAGAAACCCACAAACTTGTCAACACGGTCATGAAACTAAATCCCACCCAATACATGTTGGCGTTGGAAAAAGAAGGGGCTAAACTCCCTTCCAATTTTGACGTAAGCACCATTGTAGAGCAACCTTTAGTGAACATACCAAAAACATCATTCACACCTACATTTCCAAGCATCATCCAATCAATTACTCAACCATCATCATCTCACACACCAAGTCAACCTATGATCACAAAAGGAATCTCATTACTTCAAGCCCTTGAAAGACACCTACTTGTCAACAATCAAAACTTGGAGGCTAATACAATATTTAGTATCTCAAACACCAACACCCCCAAAATTGATCTACATCCATACGTACCACTCATGAATGTAGCACCCAATTTTCATGCCACACCCTCTTATACCCTAGATCCACAAGATTGTGTTCCTAATGTCCCACAAGAAAAAATGGATCTATTTGGACAAGTAGGTGCCTTTGATGTTTCATATTCATTCCTACAAGGGAAAGCATCAAAAACATACCCACAATTCCCTAACATGACACCATCACCTACACTAATTCAAGGTATAGAAAAAATTCCTTCATTGAACACATCAATCCAAAATCAAAAAAATCAAGTCAACCCCCAACCACAAATCAAATCAACACATCCATCACATCAAATCGTCCAAACTTGCGATTGATATCATAACATCAAGTGGCATCATCCCAAATATCTCAACCACTTATCACATCATCAACAACACCTCAAACATCTCAAAGTCTAGTCTCACAAGGGCTAAGAATGTCAAGTACTATTCCAAATCCACCATCTATCACTCAACCCCTCATCATTACACAACAACCATCTCAACAACCACCTCAACAACCTATCAACATAACATCACAACAAAATCCGCTACCCCCACATCAAAATCTTCACATAGCAAATTAATATAGCATCACATTGCAAGTAGCACAACAAGCCTATCAAAAAGCATTGCAACAATTTCAAATGCAACAAGCACAACAACAAGATCAAGCCCAAGCACAAGCTCAAGCACAAGCCCAAGAAAAATTCCAATACCAAGCACAACAAGTGCAAGAGAAAGCCTATCAACAAGCCCTACAACAACACACACAACAATAAGCATTCATAGCACAATAGCAGCAAGAAATGCAACAACATGCACAACAACAAGCGCTAGTAGCACAAAAAAAACAATAACAAGTCCAACAACAAGCATTGTTGGCACAACACCAACAATAGGCATACTAACAAGAATTGTTTGCACAAGGCTTCCGGCTACCCTTCACAAACACACAAAAAAATGCCTTGTACCTTAAAACATAAGTAACACATGCCACCCCATCATTCACCCAATAAATCATACCACACAAAAACACATACACTTCACCACCCAATCTACAAAACAATCTCTCCATACAAGTCAAATTTCTCTCATAGAAAATATAGGACATTCAATCTAGAAAATTAAAAAAATCATACACCCAACAGGATTTCTACCTCTATCCATTTAATAGAAACATCGCTATGGTTTCATTCCCACCAAGATTCAAAAAATACCAAGGAAAAGGAAATACTAGGGACCATATCAGAGAATTTCATGTACATTGCATGGAAGTAGCATATGACGATTCCTATATGATGTGAAACTTTCCCTGAAGCTTGGTCGGTCCCGCAATGGAATGGTTCTTCTGCTTACCTCTGGAATCAAAAAGTTCCAAGAAGTCATAGAAATATTCATAGAAAACTACTCATTTAACCTAGACATGGATGTAAGCCTGGAGGAACTATCTGGCCTCAAACAAGCTAAGGGAGAGACATTTGCAGCTTTCTTACAATGATGGAGATCTAGAGCTAGCAAAAGAAAATGGTCCATGCCAAAGGAAAAAAAATTGGAACGATCATATCTAACCTCGAAGGGGAGTTTTCCTTCCATCTTAAAATGAAATGCATCATGACATATGACCAACTAATCCCTAAGGATCTCAACATTGAAAGATCCCTCACAACACAAGGGCACACACTTGTGTACCAAGACAATAGACCATTGACTAGCTACAATGACAAGCCTCACTATTGGATCAAGAAAAATAATTTCACTAATCATGGTGTTGTTCACATGAAAATAATCATGAATTCTCCACCACAAACAAACATCCAACCTAGGAACACACGAAAAAATAAACCTACAACCACAAAACAATCAATCAACAATCAATGTTGTCAATACTCAAAGGGAACCACAAATAAAAAATAACAATGCACCAAGATGATAATTCACTCCCTTAGGGGAACCCATGGACGTAGTTTTGAAGAATTGTATAAAAGCTAATATTATCACATTCCCAGATTTCTCTAGCTATCAAGAGTCATGAATCAAACCTCCTAGCTATAAAGAAGATCATTTTTGTAAATTTCACTAATACAAAGGTCTAATACACAGTTTTTTTCAACTCAAATGCCTTATGCAAGATCATATTGAACAAAAAGACCTTGATTTTGATCAATAATATAGGAATCAAGACTTACAAATCTATAAAACCCCTATGCCCGATCATGGGAAAGAAAAAGATACAGGAAAGGCATCAATTTCTAATAACATAAATCATATCCACGATACCATAGTAGCACACATTTATGTTGCTCATCCCTCACAAAAAGAGGAATCGAACAAGCATCAAGAAACATTCTTAAAATGGGTTCAAGATTGGTTGATAATTCCTAGCAATGTTTTATATCAAAATGGTATCATGTATCTTTCAAATAGCCACATTACCCCTTCATATGACTCCATAATCAGTCATGTTGAGGAGGTTCAAAGGAAACAAGAATTTTTTAGTGCTCCATCCATAAACCTTGCAGCTTGTGATGAGTCTCCTAGAATGGTACATCATCTACCCAAGAGTCATATCAAGAAGATAGTATAGAGGATAACAAAAGTTGCTCCAAACTAAGTCAAGATCAAGATACTATTCCCCCACAACATAGTCATGAGAGAAATATTTTATCAACCACAAGTCATGTTGAAGAGATCAAATCCCTAAATAATTATCATGACTTACTAAGCATTCTCCAATCCTTCCAGACATTCAAGAACACACAAGATTCCACCAATGATATTCTTTCTTTGGAGGGACATATGGATGTTATTCATACAAAACAAGAGTTTCCCCCTCTTGATATCCCTACACAAGCGCAAGAAACAATCGATATTCTTGATTCTTATAGCAATTGTGCATCATCAACCTCTTTTGAATCAGCATCAACATCTTTTGAAGTAGAATCAACAAATGAAGATGTCATAGAATCAGAACAAACAGTTAATATTCCTGAATAGCTAGAACCCATAGCAATATCACGTGTTCATGACAAGTCATATCTAGTGGCTATGGATCAAAAGATCTATTATCGAGGCAAAGGGTTAGGTATTGTTAATACCTTCACAATGTTGGGGGAATTATTATATAAAGAAAACATCAACATAGTGGGCATGAAGGATCCTTATGATGAAAATAATGTCAGCACTACAACTAGTTGTATCATGAATCATCATCCACCCATCATCTCATATACAAAATCAGACCAACGCAAAAAGAAATGTTCCTAGAAAAGAAAGGAGAAGATCACCAAAGAAAATGAAGTTGTAAATCAAAGAGGACAAAGTAAATACAAATGGATACCAAAGAATACAAAAGAAAATCATCCCTATCATACTCCACCAATCAAAGCAACTATGGGGAAAAGTCAAAAAGGGAAAAGTATCCATCAAAGATGTCCTCAAATACAAAAGAAAGCTTCTCAAACAAGGAACAAAGAATATCAAGCATTTGGTCCCAATTTCACTCAAAACTCCATTTCCACTCATCATCACTCATATTCCCAAGTTTGGAGAGTCAAAGATTCCAAACCATCAACCAATCCATCTCATATTATGTCATGCAAAACACCATACACTCCATCCATTATATCCAATTCTCACATTGAACTTTTTTTGGAAGCTAATTTTCATAATAAGGATTTTGAAGGCACTTTATCACGATGTGTGCACATAGACAAGGTTAATTCCAATACTGATATGGTAGATTAGAGTTCTTCAAAGTTACATTCAAGTGCTTGTATCTTAAAGAAAATAATCTTCTTCAAGAAGGATACCATTGGCACATTATAACAGTGACCTCTACATCAGTACCACTAGGTGGGTCAACATAAGGGTAAAATTTTCAAAAAGTCAAAAAAATAAAGAAAATAAAGAAAATAGTACAAAAATAAAAATATTCCTCTAGTGAAAACCGCATGGGTGACACTTTGGGCAAGTACTATGATGAAAACCTGGAAAACATGCATCATGAATAGAATTGAGCATCATATGGACCTTTTCAAGTGAAAGCATCTCATTTCCTTCATAACAAATCCAGTACTCCCTCCATATATCCAATCCATTATCCAGATCTTATGGCATATCTTGATCTTGACAAAGGTTCGATGTATACTTTGAATTTCCTCACGACTAAAATAATTTTCACATGGTCTTTACCATACATCCCATCTTGTCCTATTGCATGTCAAAACTCTCCCATGGTTTTCCAATCAATATCTTGATTTTTCCATTATCTTATGAAGCATTTCTAGACACTAGAGGAAATTTCTTGTGCTCTCGCTTTCAAATAATTCTTGATCCATGTCTTGTATCTCCAAAATTTGATATCAACATCATGATCTAGGTATCGTTTAATTCAGAAAAATCTAAAAAACATTCATAAAATCCAAAAATCCAAAAACATCCAAAACATGTCAAAAATCAAAAAAATGGGTCAAAAACTAGAAATGCCAACAACATAGTAACCATGTCGAACTATGTGGTCTCTATGTGTATAAGGTAGGAAATTTTAATCTTTGATCAGCCCCCGTGGACCCTAGGATAGTCTTTTAGGTTAGGTCTTTGGTCAAAATCTCATAAAACATAAAAACATTTGAAAATAAAGAAATAAAACATTTGTAAAACAACCTTAAGATTCCAAAAACAACCTCACAACATTGCAAAACACAAAACATTCATAAATCTTATAAAACCTAAAAAAAACCTCAAAACATTACAAAAACATCAAAAACATGCAAATATCTGAAAAAAATTCATCTTTCTCATTTCAATTCACCCACGATAATCAATCATACATAATAAATCAATTGTCACCTTCATCTTTTGGAAAAATAAATTGAATCAACCACAACAATCAGCAAAATCAAACTTCAAATGCAAAATCAAAATCAAAACAACAAACTTTTAAATGCAAAACCAAACTCTTGATCTTTTTAGCAAACATATCAATCAAACCCTATATCAATGGCCTTCAAAACAACCTATCAACTTGCCACCATCCACTAACATGTCCTAGGATGCATCCTTTATGCAATGGGTATTATCTTTGGCCATCACTTTGGATACTTATCCTAAACAAAACACATCCCTTTGGCCAGAGGTATGAAGGACATTGGCTTGTTTGTTCACTTGATCTTTTCTTATGATTTATCTTATTTGCACTAGTTCTAATGTCCTCTCGATGATATCTATAAAAAAAATGATTTAGAGAAAAACGGATGGGGAATTGAACATTATCTTTCATTTTTCATGCTTGTTGGATGTCCTCGTAATATAACCTTGGTGAATACTTGCTTTGTTAGGTATGTATGGAGGATATTTTGAAAAACTTGTTGACTATTACATAGGAAGGTTTTTCCTTTCTATGTTTTGGTCTGAGATGTTTGAAGCATCTAAAGTACATCCTAGTAAGGTTTTTGTACGTCGGGTGTGAACAAGGGTACTCTTATATGTTGGTCGAGTAAAAGTCCATCACACTAGATACAACATCATCCTAGTTGTCTATAGCTTGATTCATCGTATCTATGTGTTTTATCAAACATAAGGAAAGTTATATCGTTCATCTCCCAATCCCTAGATAAGAAAATCATCATCACTCATCACCATATCTAATAAAGTCTCAACAACTCATAGACTTGTTGGGATCGTCCCTTGGGGTGATGAAATCCCTAAGCAGGTCTGCTAAAAGAAGACACTATATGTTTTCGGCTAATCCCCAAGCTCGCACGAAGCATAAGGGGAGAGCTTGGACATTCTAGTATCTCTTGGGTAATACAGATGGACTAAAGTGGACTACAATTTCTCTTCACCCAGGATCGCCAAATGGTGCAAGGGGATTTGATACGTCAATAGTCCACTTAACAAGCACAAAAAACAAGTGTATTTGACCCCTCCTAATTAGTTCTGTGTGCCTATATAGTATGAAAATAAAAAAAAACTAACTACACTAGGACCACTCGTTCTGCAAAAAAATGTTAGTAGTTTAAGCCTCCAACCTTGGACAAGCAAGAAACAGCTGCACAAATGTTAGTAAGAAAGCAGAAACACTCACAAATGAACAAGTCAGGGGGTCAACACTTAAAAACGATAAGAAACAAACTGTGAAAATGAAACTTTAAGTCACTGTTTACCTCAGAATCGCCTCTATCTGAAGCAGAATCACCCCTGTTTGCAACAGAATTGCCTTTGTTAGTGTCAGAATTACATACTTCAGAGGCAGGCTCACCCTTGTTAGCAGTAGGATTTCCTGTTTCAGAGGTAGGCTTGCCTGTTTGCAGAAAGCAAGCTCGCCCAAGTCAGAAGCAAGGTCACCTGTTTGAGAAACATGGAGCATATTTTCCCTTGTTTGACAGATAGGTGAATTTGCAAATGCAGAATCGCCTCTGTTGAAGGTAGGTTCACCTGTTCTAAAGGAAAAATTGCCCCTGTCAGGTGCAGAATCACTTTTGTGTAACCTGAACCTACAAAACTTCAAACAACATAAAACATAAAAAGAGAAAACTCATTTGTGGGTCCCACCAAGCGTGCCAAAAATCTGTGCAACATGTTTTCTAACCCTAAATGATGCAAAACAAAAGAAATGCAAAAAAGAGAAGAACATAATACAACACCTTGACATAAGCCTAGTTGAACTTGAACAAAAGAAAGATTATACCTTGCTCAAGTTGATTTGTTGGTTGGCCCTTTGATGTTGATTTCTTGTGTGCTCCTTGATGGAATCACCTAAAATAATATACAAATGGATGAGGATTCAATGGAGAATGCAATAATGGATTTGGGTATTTTTGATAGGTGTATGAGATGAATGAAATATGAGCTTGAAGTGCAACAATGGTAGATGAGCTTGAATGAAAATGCTTGAGAATTGCTTGAGTTCTAGATTGCTTGAACTTGAATTGTTAATGCCTCCAATGTCAATATGAGACTAAAATCCTCTATTTTAGGGGAAGAGTCTCTAGAGAATTGGATGGCTAGGATTTAGCCAACATGGACAAGATGAAGGGTTGTGGTGAGTTGAAGACTCACAAGCCCTCACATCCTGCCATGTGGAAATGAGGTGGAAAAAGGACATGTGAGGTGGAAAGAAGACATGTGAGGTGGAGGTACTTGCAAGTACCTTGGGATTAGGGGAATATTTCCTCAAAAAATAAGTTCTTGTCCCCATGTGGAAGGATGTTGACATGTGAGAAATTTTAGAATTTCTCACTAATCATCATGGAGAAGAGAGAAATGTTGGAGTAATAAATGTGAATTTTTAATTCACATGATTGAAAGTACCTTGGGGATAAGACAAGGTCCTCATAAAGGAGGTCCTTGTCCCCATGTGGGTGATGTGACATATGAGAGGTTTTAGAATTTCCCAACAACCTACATGGGGAAAAGGAAAGAATTGGAGGAATAAATGTGAATTTTCAATTCACATGGGGAAGAAGTCCTGGCTAAAAAAAGAAAGTACTTATGAAGGTTGACTTGGAGGAATACCAATAATGGCATGAGGATTAGATTAAGGTTGTGCAAACAGGTGATTAAAGAGACTAACGAAGGATTAGAAGAAAGTGGCAAAATATGGATGATGTGACATTAATCCTGATTAAAGGTGTGCACATCTTAATCATGGATTAATTAAACTAATCTAGATTAGAAAAGGATTATGGAGGATGTGACAAGGAGAGAGAAAAGGGGGAATTTAAAATTGATTTAAATTGAAAAGGCTAAGTGACCAAATTAAATAAATTGATATATTTATTTAATTTAGAGAGGAAGGGATGAAAGGAAAAGTATTTAATTATTAAATTAAATAATTTAGAAACTTTAGGAAAAGGGGAAATATTAATTAAATAAATTATTTAATTAATATTGATGGGGAATATGAAATAGACGAATAAAGGAGATGCTTTTGATCATGTGAGATTGGTCAAATTTGGATGTCTACATTTTTCCCCTCTACGAAATAGTGTTAGAATAACAATGTTTCGAAGAAAAATAAAATGCAGATAACTCTATAAAGGAAATGACTAGAAAATGATGCCCCAACATGGGATAAGTTGCATGAGCTATCCAGATGGTGGGAAATGAAGGGAGATTCCCCGGTCTCGAAAGAAAATGACTATGACAGAGGAATAGAGAAAATTGGTAGGGTATACCCCCTCGAGAGGGCAATTGGGGAAGAAAAAGGGGCCCTAGGCGACTTCTCAATATGAGGAAACGAAGAGTACCATTGGATAGAGCTCAAAAAACCATGAAGATTGGATTTTGAATGGAGTCAAATGGACACACGGTGTGCAAATGATAGTCCACGGAAGTTAGAGGATTAGTTGAATTAAAAACAGGTTAAATAAAGGGTAAAAATACCCTCAACTTAAAAAAGTTTAAAAAGGAAGGAAACTTACTTATAGTAATTTTGAGAATTACTATTCCTCATTTACACACCTGGAAGTTGAGTGAGGAAGAGAGAAGAGGAGAAGGAAATGAGGATGGTCAAGGAGTATCATGACGACATCATCCATTGAGGGGACGAGGTATGGAGGTTCTTCCACGAGTGCATAGTTCCATGCTAGGTGAGTCCCAAAACCCTATATGATTTTAAGCAATTTTGGTTGTATTTTTGAATTTTATGTAATTTAAAAATATGGGTTTTGGTATTAGGGTAGATTAGTGAAATGGGTAGGTGGCGAAATTGAAATTTTTCCCATTGGGTAGGCAAAATTGCCTGTTTAGAAGCAGGGGGAAGGGGGGCGAATGTTCCTATTTAGATGGAAATTTTTCCTAAAAAACTAAAAAAAAATGCCTGAAGGGGGTGGGAGGGCATCAGTGAAAGGAGAACTTGTCCTAGAATTGGGAAAATTTACCAAAAATGAGGGCATAGCAAAAGGGTCGATTGGGCCCTATTGATGGGCAATTTTTCCCATCCAATGGGCGAGGCACCCATAAGATGGGTGATTGCACCCATTCCAGGGGTGCAGCCACCTACAGCGGTGGGACAGAGGGCTCACTCGTTTGTTGGGTGAAATCGCCCACCATAGAGGTGGGCAGATCTTCCTGCCAAAAGGGTGGGCTTGCCCACCCACGGGGGCAGGCAAGATTGCCCACTAGTCATGCACCAGCGCCCGCCCGCAAGGAGATGGGTAGGCTTGCCTATGCCTGGGTGGGCAGGCTCGCCCATGTCCCAAGGGTGAGCTTGCCCAAGGGGTAGGCGCACATGCCTATCCCAAGGGTGGGATTGCCTAAGGGGTGGGCAAGGTCACCCGTCCAAGGGCGAGCTCGGCCAGCCAAGGGAAACAAGGAAGAAAAAAGGTGAACACGCCCATAAAATGGGCAGGGACGATGAAAAAAAGACAAAGATGAAGGAAATGGTGAGATGACTGACATGTTGTGTGATGTGGATGCAATGATTCAAGAGTTTATAGATGCAGGAGAGGTATTCATAGGTGTTGGAGGAAACTATAGCAGCGATGAATGGGGAGGATCATGAGGCATTAGCGCGAGTGGGTCTTCTTCAAATGATTGGATATCCCATAGTTAGAGTGCATCGAGCATTGCTTATGACACTTATAGAGTGATGGAGCTCAAAGAACTCTACATTCCACCTCCCGATAGGGGAGATGACCATCACCCTCGAGGACGTGTGGAGGATTTTTAAGTTACCAATAGCAAGTTGTCTAGTGAGCGGGATGAGATCAGAGGGTGAGGAGCCGGATCAGACCCTATGGGTCTTATTTGGACGAGAGGACCTACCACTAAAGGGGATGGTGTTGGATGTGGATAGATGTTTGAGGCTAGGTGTACCTCCACTACCACTATATCTTTTTAGTTTGATTAGCAGACTACTGATAACAGACAAGAGCAGTCATTTATGTAGTCTCACCTACATAGAAGTGGTGTGACACATCGTGGAGCAAAGGGAGGGGGAGTTCACATGGGGTCCATGCATGTTGGATCAGCTATACATGGGTATGCACTTAGTGTGTTATCGAGGGGCTCTTAGTGTTACACAGGTGACATTGTTACAGATATGGGCCTGGGAGTACATTAGCATGGTCGGGCTAGGAGTGGTGATGAGAGGGGTGCAGGATTCGACACTACCAGTGGCAGACTAGTATAAGACATAGTATGGTTGGGTACTTCATTATCAAGGCTTTGGTGATCTAGATAGATGGAGGAGAATGCTTGATGATCTACAGGAGGATCAAATAGTGTGGAGACCCTACATGATGTGGCCATTCTCCAAATGTAGGAGAGATGAGGATAGACAAAGAGGATATTTCTACTTAGTATCCTACATAGTCAGGAGGGAGTCCTATATAGTGGAGTTACACAGGGTGGACCGAGTGATGAGATAGTTTGAGATTCAACAGGACATTCATCAAAGACCAGAGAGATTTAGACGAATCACGTGAGAGCGACCATGGGGGTATCAGATTACTATCAAGTTTGTGAGACAATAGTGGGAGGAGCTACAATAGGTACCCTATCCGAGTAGGAGAGAAGAGAGAGCATATGCGGGGGTGACAGTGAGATTATCTGTGTGGTGGGCCTGTCATTAGCCAACACAGATTATGCTGGTGGATACAATTATAGAGGAACTTGGTTTTAGGCTAGAGGATGAGTTGAGACTAGTGAGATAAAGGAGAGGGAGGAGGGGAGGATAGCATAGGAGAGGGTAGGAGGTGGCTAAGGTAGAAGTCTAGCAGGGGAGAGGACAAGAGGAGGCCAAGGTAGGAGGTTAGCAGAGGAGGGTGAGGAGGAGGGGAGGACCGTGGAGGAAGGACTAGGAGGAGGATGAGGTAGAGGAGGAGAGAGATGAGCCACAGGTTGAGGCGATGGAGGTAGACGCTCCTGAGGTTGACCCATTGGCCATGGTACCATATGTACCACCACCATCAGAGGACTCGGTCGTACTATTAAGGGGGGCCATAGCAAGATTGTAGATCACCAAGTAGAGACTTAGGGATTCAGAGGCTACAAGGAGTAGACTAGAGGCCGAGGTGAGTAGGTTACATGCAAAGGTGGACAAGGTGCAAGTAGAGGAAGAGAGGGATTTTGTGGTACTGGCCAATAGTATAGGGTGACATTTATTAGAGTTGGAGGAAGAGAGGGATAGACTGTAGGCAAAGGTGACTTGGTTGGAGGGATTGGGAGAGAGAGAGCATGAGGATCTGGTGGGGGTGAAGTGGGAGCTAGATAGATTACAGGTTGACGTGACCATACTATAGGACAGAGGACAAGAAGAGCCCCAAGGACAACAAACCAGGTATCATCAGAGGCCCTAGCGCAGATGAAGAGAGATATGGAGGATTTGAGGAGACAGGTGGAGAGGCTGTTGAGGGAGAGGACTGATTTAAGATGGGAGTGAGATGAGCTCCATGATAGAGCAAAGGTAGCAGAGCAAATGATGGGGACTGCAGGTTTGGTTATGGAGAGAGAGGAGGAGATGATGGTGCAAATATAGACTTTGAGGGGTGAGAGAGACGTAGCAGAGGCACAAGTATGGACTCTATAGGGTGAGAGAGATATGATAGCAGGACAAATGCAGACTATGCAACATGAGAGGGATTCAACAGAGGTATGAGTACAAAATTTGCAGGGAGAGAGAGCTACAATGTAGGCACAGATATAGGTAGTGGAGGGAGAGAGGGATGCAACACAGGAATAGACACAAACCATGCAGGGTGAGGGGAGTGAGACGGGGGTAAAGGTGCAGACATTGTGGAGGGAGAGGGATGCCATGTAGGCATAGGTACAAGTTATGCAGGAGGAGAGGGACAGAGCGACAGAGTAGGTGTCTCAGGTGTAGTCAGAGATTGGTCAGTTGCGGTTAGTACAAGATGTGTGGGCATAGGAGAGGAGATCTATATGCAGATTTCAGGATAGGTACAAGGCAGAGCGAGATTCAGCTAGATATCAGGCCATAGAGAGAGATGAGTACATATGGGAGGCCAGCTACTATATGGCAGCCTACTATATGGTAGTGCCAGATCAGACACAGTGGGTACCTCCTTACGTCAGAGCAGTGCCATAGATGTCGATAGCATCCCAGTCAATAGGGACACATACCATGGGTACAGTAGCTATCAAGAGATGCCTCTATGTAGAGGGGCAATGCCAGACTCACCACAGAGGTCAGATATAGGCAACTCACATTAGAGAGGACAAAGAGCAGATAGGATACATATTTTTTGATAGGTGCAGGATGGGTGGTTAGTACAGAGCAGTAGAGATCATATTTGATTCATAGCCTTGTACCTATGCTTTATTTGATGATCACCGATGTATATTATGGATATGTATTTTGATGATATGATGGAAATTATTATGGATCATGCAATGGACATTGTATTTTGATTTTTACATGATATGCGATAGCACTTATTGATACTATGTTATGTTTATGTGATGGACGATTTATTTATGCATATATGTATGTTTATGATCATATGGATGATATGGATGATATGTATGATGTCTAATGTTTATGATGTAGGATCTGATGGATGATTTATGACTCTATATGCTATGGGTATGGATCTAACAATGTGTAATGTAGGTGGTGATGTATGTGGTGTGCTAATGAGATGGAAATGATTTGATAATGAAATGAATCTAAGATGCTTAGAATAACCAATTGTGATTAATCTAAAAAAATTAAAATAAATATGAGATGACAATGCACATGGGATAAAATGCAATGAGCCTAGAATATGGGATGAGATGCAATTAAATTCCTTACAAACACTAATAGATAAATGAAATGCAATGTGGATGTAGGTGGTAGGTTGACCTTATTTGTGGATCATGCTTGCTTTAGCTTATTAAATAAAAGTGTGTGGTATGTGAGTGAGATGGACTAATGTGAAATTTAAATGCAACATGAAAATGAGTGTAAATAAGGGCTTTCATAGTGATGAGGTTCAATGGTAAGCGTATCCTACTTGCTTGAGTTTATTGGCAAGTACTTTCCCTATAATAATTACAAAATTAAGGGAGAATGGGTATGAAACTACACCTGTCAAGAACCGTAAGTATCCTGAGAAGAAGAGAGCATGGAAGGTGAATGTTTGCACAACCAAAATCATAGGTCATAAGTGAGGTATAGATGTAATGCAATGGAATGGATCATGAAATGCAATCCTAATGTGACTTGTCATTTTCAGAGCACTAATTTTTGCTATAGCATAAGACACTAGGTGCCAGGGTATATGTAACCAAGGCGGATTAGTATCGAATGCATAAAACAAACACAACAGACAAGAAGGCTATCCCAACACCCCAAAGTCGCGAAGACCTTGGTTGGGCCAGACATTGGGATAACCACAAGCACAAAAGGATGCCCCAGTGTAACACAAAGCTATAGGGATCTTGGTGGGTACTACGTGGGACAACCAACGAGATAGCAACAAACAAAAGGATCAAGATATTCCCCTATGTTAACCAATCAAAACACACCATGATATGATAGGAAGCTCAAATGATAAAAAAAAAAAGCCAAAAGTATCAAAAGATCACAATCAATTTCAAACATCCTTTGCCATACGATCAAGAGGGTGGATGGGATTCATGAGGTCTGTTAGGAAGGATGCATCCTATTAAGACTAGAGATGGATACTAAACTAAAATATTGATATGACGCGGGAGATTCCAAAAATGATTCAATCTCATGATACAAGTGGATCTCATTTGTGAAGAACCAACTAGATAAGGACATACTTGATGACACGACGTAGGACACAAGACATAAGATTGACGTACCCTAAAGACCTAGGGGCTCAGGGGGCAATCAGAGATTAGCCTTGCCTACATGAAAGCATAGAGCCCTTGTAGTTCAAGAAAATACCATGAATAAAAGTAGAAAGAGAATGATGGAGAAAAATGATGGAGGAAAAATATTGGATGGACAAGACCAAAGAAAAGCCCTGGGGGTGGATCAAATGATTGACCTTGCCTACGTGAAAGCGCAGGGGCAACGTAGTTTGAAAAGGAGAAAAGGAAAAACAAGACCAAAAGACCAACACAAGCTCATATTAGGATAAAAGCTCAGGCTGACAAATAGAAAATGAATCTCGTCCAATGCTCAACCAATATATACCAAGTGACAAGATGATGGATGTGGATGGAAGGACAGGACCGATATAATGATAGGATATGAGATCGGGATAGGTGGAAGCATAAAGTAACTAGGATGCAAGGTAGATAATGATTAAGCCCTGCATGAATGGAACCTGTGTCCAGGTTTTCACCAAACATACCTATCCAAGGCACCACCAAGGGTGGTTTTCACCATAGGACAAATTATTTCTCTTTACTATTTTTAGATTTTTTCTATTTTTTTGATTTTTTGATTTTTTTTGTATTTTTGACAATTTTTTACTTTTTTTTTTTGGATTTTTGGATTTTTGTAGGATAGGATACCTCAACTAACTTAAGTGTAGAACCTTTTCAGGTGCATTATGTTAATGGGATCCTCTAGGGGCTCTCCTTCAAGAGTGGTGAGTCTTTATGCCCCTAATCCATATTTTGTTGTGATTACATAGGGACCTAGCCAATTTGCTTCAAATTTTCCCTTCTTATCTTGATCTTGTTGAGTGCGCTAATTCTCCTTAAGGACTATATCACTAATGTTGAATTGGTGAGGATGGACCTTCTTTTTGTAGCTTATTTTTATATTATTTTTATATGCTTGAAGATGGTCGTAGGCTTTAATCCATCTTTGATCGAGGACTTACAACTAACTAAGTCTTGCGACCCAAGCATCTTCGTCGTTGATAAGGTTCTTCAAGGAGATTCTCAGTGATGGAATTTCTACCTCAATCGAAAAGATGGAATCGGCACCATAAATAAGAGAATATGGGGTGCCACTAGTAGGAGTGCAGATGGAGGTGCGGTAGGCCCAAAGGGCGAGATGGATGTGAAGGTGCCAATTTCGACCAATACTATTGACTACCTTTTTAAGGATCTTGATCAAAGTTTTGTTGTTAGCTTCCGCTTAACCATTACCTTGGGAATAATAGGGCGTAGACCAATGGTGTTGAATGTGAAAGGTGTCACAGAGGTGTTTCATGGCTTAGTTCTTGAATGGGTTTTTGTTATCAGAAATGATGGTGGACGAGATCCCATATTTGTAGAGAATATGGAAAAGGATAGACTTGGATATCTGAGTACCCGTGATTTGAGAGAGTGGCATAGCTTCCACCCACTTGGTGAAGTACTCATTTATAGTGATGATGAAGGTATGGCTATCATAGGATGGGGGATATATCTTGTTGATTAAGTCAAAATCCCACTGAGAGAAGGGCCATGGTGCTATAAGAGGCCGCAAATCCTATGCATGGGCATGTATCAAATCTGCATGTTGTTGACAAATTAGACAATTCTTCACAAATTCACAAGAATCATGTTCCAATGTAGGCCAGTAGTATCCTGCTCAGAGAATTTTTTTATCTAGGGCCATGCCATTTGAATGGGCCCCACAGACACCACTATGTACCTCCATTGATGTAGTGTGAGCTTTTGTCTCATTTAGACACCTAAGGAGGGTTCCATCATACCCACAATGATAAAGTGTATCACCTACGATGGTGTAATGGGATGTACGTTGGATGAAATATTTTCATTGGTTGCATGTCAGATCAGGAGGTAGGATGTTGTCATGGAGGTAGGTATAAATATCATGATACCATGGGGACAAAGGACCTACAATGTCACACACCATATCACTTTTAGGGATGTCATACACTGGGATTAAGAGTTGTTCAATGAGGAGCTCACACTCTATTTGATCTTTAGGTATGTCAATTAGGGAACTAATGGTAACCATTGCATCTACTGCTTTGTTCTAGACTCTTGGAATCTAGTCAAACTAGATGGAAGTGAAATAATTTTTGAAGTCATCTACCATGCATTTATAAGGTAACAACTTATCATCATTGACTTGTTTGATGATCAATTGGGAATCTCCAAACACTCTGAAGTGAGTGATGTTCCATTGGATTGTGATCCTGAGGCCAGTAAGAAGAGCTTCATATTCAACTATGTTGTTTCAACCTGAATGACTTCAATATATAATCACCTTGGGGGGTGATGAGCAAGATTCTTGCCCCTAATCCATTATGTGTGTATGACCCATCAAAATAAAGTGTCGATGTGGCCACTTCTACTATTGTGAAAACCCCTTCATCAAGAAATTTTGTGACCAGAGGATAGGCATCTACCAGGGGAGCATCTGACAGCTGATCAGCTATCACTTGTCCTATAATAGCCTTCTGATCCACATATTCTATATCAAATTCACTTAATACCTTGGCCCACTTAGCCATGTGACCAGTCAGAGTTATCCTAGATAACATATATTTGAGTGGATCGACCTTGGAGATGAGCTTCACTGGGTGACTAAGCATATAGTGTCAGAGCTTTTGCAAACTAAAGACCATGGCTAAGCAAGCTTTTTCCATCGAGGAATAATTGAGTTCATAGCCCACCAGGGTCTAGCTGATGTAGTAGATTGCACATTCCTTTGATGACTCATCATGTTGCGCCAGAAATTCCCCCAATGCCACTGAAGTAGCATAAATATATAGTAGGAGTGGTTTACCAAGAATTGGTGGCATAAGGATAGGTGCGTGAGCTAAATACTCTTTGATCCTATTGAAGCTAAGTTGACACTGTTGATTCCACTGAAAGGCAGTGTCCTTATTCAAGAGATGAGTTAATGACTGACATTTGTTAGCTAATTGAGCTATAAACTGCCAAATGGATTGTAGCTTACCTTGAAGGCTCCTTAACTATTTGAAATTATGCAGTGGAGGCATATCCATGATCACCTTGACTTTTTCTGGATCAACCTCTATGCCTCTTTAGGAGACAATGAAAACCAATAGTTTTCCTGATGTGACTCCAAAGACACATTTCTTAGAATTCAGATGTAGCTTATAGTGTTCCAGATGCTCAAAAATCTTCTTGAGGATCATCGGGTCCTCTTCCCTTGTTCTTGATTTCCCCAACAAATCATCAACATAATCTTCCATTATGATGTGGATGAGATCATGGAAGATAACGGTCATGGCATGTTGGTAGGTTGCCCCAGCATTCTTGAGGCCAAAGGGCATGGCATTATAATAGAATGTGCCCCAAGGTGTGGTGAAGGTTTTTTTTATGTTGATCCCCAGGCACAATTATGATTTGATTATATCCGAAGAAGCCATCCATGAGGGAAAGCATCTCATGTCTTATGGTTAAATCCACCAACATGTATATATTTGGAAAAGGGAAATCATCCTTAGGACAAGCTTTATTGAGATCCCAAAAATCTGTGCAAAATATGATATTCTCATTTGGTTTGGAAACTATTACTACGTTGGAGATCCAATCAGAATAGTCAATGGGTCTTATGAATCTAGCTTCTAATAGCTTCTCCAAATCTTTCTTGACTAGTAGAGCTACTTGGGGGTGCAGTTTCTTGAGTTTTTGCTTGACAGGTTTTGCATCAAGATGTACATCTAAATGATGTACTACTAGAGCAAGATCAAGACCCAGCATATCTTAATATGTCCATGCGAAATTGATGATTCCTTCTTTGATTTGGCTACATATGTGATTTTGGGATCCTCTTCGGTTCCCAAATTTATTTCTTGTGTTTCCTTGATTAGAATGGATGATCATTTAGACAACTGAGTTCCTACAAGGGGCAGATAAATGTTCCCATCTTCCAGTGCCTCATCGAGGTTTTCGCTGTTGGATACACCCTTTGTTTTTACTTTTTCTATGTCAAGAAGTGCCTCAGAGAGGTTTTCACTAGGTGACCCTTTTGGATTTTGCTTCTTTTTACTTTTGCGGTTAGGGAATTCATCCTCCCCCAATCCCATAAGATGTACATACATATCCACTAAGGGAAAGGTATCAATAGGTGCGCTACCATGTAACTTCCAGTCTATGAGTTCAGGATGACAAAGGGATGGGCTGATGGTGCAAATGGATAGGCATTCAAACATGGAAGAGAGATCTATGTGATCTACATCATCATACATGTGTATGATGGATTCTTCTTCTAGTATGTCTTCGAGGAGACCGTTGTCTACACTGACATTGTTAGAGGCACTAGATGATGCCATAAGACCCTTTTTTCTTATCATAGCCCAAACCCAAGTTTCTTGGACGCATAGAAGTGTCGATCAGCTATTGTCTGCCTTGCTCTTCAACACCAAGTCCTCCCTCCCTATAATTGTGTTTCTCTACAAACTTAGAGGGCCAAGGATAGGTTTCTTGGAAATATTCTTTCAAGGGGGGAGAGGGTTCAGATTCCTCATGATATACCCATTGGTTGATATCATCTTCTGGTGTGTCTTGCCTTAACCCCGAAGAGAAGAAGGTGCTAGATCCCACATTTTTGGAGCTCAAGGTGATCATCTTCTCTTCTTCCTTCAATATAGACTGAGAAGGTTGGTTGTATGTGTGTGGTGAGGGTGGCATGGTTTCCACATTCAAAGTTGTACGCATTTCATATTCACCACAACCCTTTTCGATGATCTGGACTTTGATAAGGGTGGAATCAAATGTGGATGATGGAGTGGATGAAGTGGTGGCTAGTGTGTTTGTAGATGAGTGGGATGATGTTGTCTGAGGTGGTCCCATTTCTACTCCTGGGAAATAATGAGAATGGGGGAAAGAAGCTTCTAATGTGTGGAAGTATTCAAATGGTTGAGGGTCCACGTGAATGGTAACTTCCATCCCATTAAATGGGAATTTTAGACATTGGTGATATTTGGATGGAATGGCTTGCATGGAATGGATCCATGGATGGTTGAGGAGGAGATTATAGGGGAGTTCCAAATCAAGGATGTGATAGGTAATGTACTGCACAACTGGACCAACCTGGATTGGAAGACAAATTGTCCCTTCAGAATCATGCTATGCATTATCATATGCCTTGATAGTGATAAATTGATTATTTAAATCAGCATGGGTGTACCCCACCTGTTTTATGAATTTCAATGTGCAAAGATTCAAGGTAGAGCCATTATCTATGGAGACCCTTTTTACTTTGTGACAATTTACAAGGACTTCGAGATGGAGGGGAAAATTATGGTTCGAGTCAATGCAGGGCATGTTGTTTTGAATAAAACCTAATTAATAGGTTGCTGAGAGGTGTCCTACCAATGCTTGAAATTGTGTAGGGTCTATGTCATTGGGAACTTGGGTGTCCTGCAAGGCCTTGGTTAAGATTTCTTGGTACATGGGAGAAGACTTAAGAAAATCTAGAATGAATATCTGAGCTGAGGTCTTTCCTAGATGATCAAGAATGTTGTATTGAGAACTCACAAGTGGCGGCTAGGTGGATGTGGAGGCTCTAGGGACTGTTATATGGGTTTGGCAGGTTGTAACAACACATTGTGGATCCTTTCCTTTTACGTGTATCCTAGAAACATGTGGCTCTACCTGTTCAATATGCATGATGATGCATTGATAATCAAATGGCACATTTTTGTAACTAATGTTGTTTGTGTTGTTATTCTGATTATTATTGTTGTTGGATCTGAGATTTGAGTTTGACGTACTAGGACCTTGGTTATGCTTAGGGAAAGTGTTTTGATATTTTTGCAATACAACATTGGATGAGGGTGTCATGTTGGCATCCACATGGATATCACCTCAATCTATGAGATCTTGGATGTATGTTTCTAGGCCTTGACATTTATTCAATGTATGCCCTTTAATATTATGAAACTCACAATACGCATTCTCTTTGTACTAGGCTAGTTTGGGCTTAGATTTTTCAAGAGGCTTGGTCACAAGATATGTAATTGGGTAATTAGCTTGAAGAAGCCTCTAGAACACAACACTCAAGGGTTCTCCAAGTGGAGTGAATTGGCATTTTTTATTCCCTTGATTGTTCTAATTTGATTATTGGGGAGGACATGGTCCCCCCTATGGCACTGATATGGCATGAGGATTTGGCTGCTGTGGAGGTGGATATTGTGGCTTCTAGAAGCATTGGCTACTTGGACATGTTTGGTGTCAGTGACACCATCATTGAAAGTGTTTTTGTTTTTGTTCCAATAACAAGGCTTATCCCTAGATGACTTCTCTTTATCAGAGTTAAAATTTTTGACTAACCCTTTGGAAATAAGTGCCCTCTCAAGGATAGGACCTTTCTCCACTATTTCCGCAAAGGTTGTGACACAGTGAAGTCTAAAATTGTGGGCCATATCTAGATGAGAGTTTTCAATGAATAGGGTGACCATGTCCTTTTACCTAAGTGGGGATTTCATCCAACTGGCTAAAGCTCACCATCTTTGAAGATAGCTTGCAAAAGTTTCTCCCTCGCGCTGATTTTTTTCAAGAGATCCAACATATCGATGTCCTTCTCTAAATTAAAGGAGAAGTGGGAGACAAACTGTTCTGAAAGCTATGCAAAGGACTTGATAGATCCCTTCTCAAGACCCATAAACCAATCAAGAGCTATCCCTTGTAAACTCTTAGGAAACAACCTCATGAGGTAATTTCCATTATGCATGACTTCTTGACAGTTGGCATAAAACTCCTAAATATGAGCCTTGGGGTCTTTTGTTCCTTTATACATATCGAATTTCAACATTTCAAAATGCTTCAGGAAGGAATCGATGAAATTGAAGGATCAAACGGATAGGTACAAATGTCTTCAAACTTAAATGATTGTTTGCTTGACCTTGCTTGCAATTCCTTGAACGTGGCTTTGACTTCTTCCAAATCTTTATTGATAGGTGATGCAAGAGTTGGATTAGATGGATTAGGCTGATTGTATGGAGGATATTGTTGATATGATGAGGATGGTGCAAAAGAAGCTTGATCATAGGCTAGTGTAGGTGTATATGGAGGCATTTGTTGGTATTGATTGGAATATGTGGATTGTGGTTGTGAATTGACATAAGGTGGATAGGAGGATGACAAATTTTGGCAGTAAGAGGTGGAAGTTGCTTGTTGATAGGGTGGTTGTTGTTGATAATATGAAGTGGATGGAGCACCCTATTGATATTGTGTAGGAGCTTGGTAATATGATGACATGGAAGCCCCTTGTTGGTATGATGGTGGTTGCTAATAGTAGGAAGTAGATGGAGCACCCTATTGATAGGGTGGTTGTTGTTGAGTGTAGTATGGATTGGATTGGTAATTTTACACAACATTGGGTTGTTGTGTGGTATATGGAGGTGGTTACTGATTGGACGACTATTGGTAAGGATTTGAGTGTGATTATGGAGGGTTGGTGTAAAGAGGTAGTTGAGTCCATGGTGGATTCTGAGGGACTAGATTGAGATTTGGATTGGGATTGGATGAAGTAGTATAGGCGGTATATGTGCTTGACAGATGGTAGATATACTATGTAAGGGGGTTACGTTGTGTTTGTGTGAGAATATGTGTATGTTGGGGTGGTTGTTGTTGTGGTGGTTGTTGGTAAAGTGGGTGAGATGGGATGTTTTTTTGTTGTGGGATCATCGTGGAGGAACCATGGGGTGGTTGTGGAGGCTACGATGTGGTTTGCGACACTTGGTGTGGGGGTTGTGTAGGAATGGTAGTATGTTGTTGAGGAATTGGAACATTTTGTTGTGGAATTGTGACGTTCTTCTATGAAATTATGATATTTTGTTGTGGAGGTGGTTGATGAGGTGGTTGAGATGAGATAGAAATGGTAGTGATATGTTGTCGCGGTGCTTGTGAGGGGATAGCAGTGTGTTGTGGTGAGGCCTGCAATGTAGTGGATTGTTGAGGATTAATGGGAGGCTGTTGGAATGCAGGGATGTTACCTTGAGGTGGCGGTAGTAAATAACCAGTAGGAACAGGCCCTGGAGGTGGCATTAGTGTAAGGATAAGATTGCCCCTAGTGTTGACAGGTGGTTGACCAGGATGTTGAGGTGGGAGTGGCGAAGTAGATGTAATATCATGTGGCATAACATAGGCATAGGGATCATTAGGATCAGGTTATGTTTCTGAGGTCGAGGCTGGAAGACGAAGGAAATTTGCGACTTAATGTATCATGGAATTTCCAAACCCAAGTAGTTCCAATTTTCTATAGGTGCACCTTCAGGGACATATGAATTTCTCGAAGTGTTATGTGAAGTCTGCGAGTCTTGAGGTGCAGGAAGAGACTGGGTGTCAGTATAAAGTGACATATCAAATTCGAGTGGGGGTTTGACTCCTTTGATGAATAAAGTGGTGAGAATATTATCCCCATGCACATTGAGAAGGTGATCCGTCATCTAAACATTGGTAGGATTGCTAAGGTATTTGTCAATTGTAGCTTCAGACTGATTAACCATGTTCTCATGACTAGGTGGTGAAGTATTTTGAACGTCAATATTGGATTGTGACAAGGCACCGTTATGGGGATCTTGAGGGATATTTTCACCGTTGTTGGGGTCTTGAGGGATATTTGGCTGGGAACCCTGGGCTTGTTGTTCTGCCATTTGCTTATTCGCTAGTGATAGGGTTTGAACAAGCATGAAAGTGAAAAACTACCAAGTGGACTAAGATGAGGCTAGACTCTAATATGCAATGTAGAGATGACCTAAGTGATGATTGAAGGATTGATTAGATTGGATGAGGGATCATTTTATTGGATGATTGGATAAGGATGTGATTGGATAAGATCAATCGATGAAATGCTTGATAAGATTGGATGATGGATGAGATAGTATGATGAAAGGGATTCTAAACCAAGTTCAAAAATCACCCTAGGTGACTTAAGGTGTTGATTGATTAGATTAAAGGATAGATAGATGATTACGGTGCTAAAACCTTGAGATGAAAGTGGATTGATTGGGTTGAAGATGATAATCGACTCAAGATGGATGACAATCCTGATTAGATGTGGATGATGATGATCAGGTTTTAGACACCTAGGCCAATTTGTATAATAACCTCAAACAAAGTTTAGGGGATTTAGATTGAGAAAAAAATGATGGATATACAACCTAGAGATGTTTCAAGATGTGGCTATATGATTTGGATGATAAGTGGATGACCTTTGGAAAATGTAGATGGACTAAAATGAAGATTATGGGTGAACGGCTTGGAAAACAACAAGATTTTGGGGGTCCTATAGATTAATTTCCCTAAACAGAAATTAGACTCACCTAAATAGGTGACAAAATCACCCAACCAGGGTGCAAGGTCACCCAAAAAAGGTGTAGAATTTTCCAACCAGGGTGAAGAATCACCCAACTAGGGTGCACAATCTCCTAAACAGGTATCAGGTTTCCCAATCAGGGTGCACAATTGCCTAAACAAGAAGCAGAATCAACCAAATAGAGGTCATGATCGACCAACTAGGTGATAGACTCACCCAACCAGGTGATAGACTCGCCCAACTAGGTGACAAGCTCACCCAACTAGGTAAAAATCTCACCCTACCAAGTGACAAGCTTGAACAAGGAAACAAACTCTCTAAATGGGGAAACGAACTCTCCTAACGGGTAAACAGAATCTCTAAACGGAGAAACAAACTCGTCTAATGGGAAAAGAGACTTGTCAAATGGGAAAATGGACTAACCAAATGGGGAAACAAACTCTCTAAATGGGGAAATAGACCAACTAAATGGGGAAATGGGCAAACAGATTAACTGAATGGATAAACAGATTGAGTAAATGGAAGACGGGATTGGCTGTTTAGGGTGCAAACTCACCCAATTATGTTGCAAAATCACCTATTTTCAGGGAATGGGTGAATATGATGACTCTAGGGATTGATAGGGGACTAAAAAAACAAGCACAATCAGCCAAAGATGAAGCAAGTTCACCCAAAACAGTGGCAAAGTCACCCCTTTTGATGAAACTGGCGAATGTGATGGGTTGTTTGACTGACAGAATGAGTCAAACAGAGAGTAGAATCACCCTTGTAGGTGTCAGGCTCACCTAAATCAATGGAAGAATCACCCAACCAAGGTGCAAACTCACCTATTATGTGAAGAATGGGAAATTTTGACAGGAAACAACTGAGAAATGACTCAGACATAAGACAGGGTCGCCCCTGTGGATAGTAGGTTCACCCCAAATAGTAGCAAGTTCTCCCCTGACAAAGACAAACTCACCCAAATAGAAGACTGGGACTAGACTTGGATGAAAAACATCTATGGAAAAGGACAAAAACATAGCAAATAGCAAACAAAAGGTAATGCTGACTTGACCAAACAAAAATGCATTGGTTTTGCACAAAGAAGACAGTTCAAGCATCATAATCCTAAGATTAGTAAGAAGGGTATGGCCAACACGGTCCTCTATCTAGGTTGAACAAGGTGATTTAAGGAGTCCTTGATATATGCATGGTATGTGAGGCACAATCGTAAACACCATCATGTCACAAGCGTGAGTTAGAAGCCCTAGCGAGGTACTGGAAACTTGGACCAACTCTTCACGTCTTATCTAGGTATCACCCTAGCTTTGACACTTCACCAAACACAATGTGATTGGATTGGGGTACAACTTTGGCTCTCCCCCTTTTATATACCCCACCAGTACACATGGTTGGGATCATCCCTTGGGGTGATGAAATCCCCAAGCAGGTCCCGCTAAAAGAAGACACTAAACATTTTTGGCTGATCCCCAGGCTCACATGAAGCACAAGGGGAGAGCTTGAATGTTCTAGTATCTCCTAGATAACACAGATGGACTAAAGTGGACTACAATTTCTCTTCACCTAGGATCACCAAATGGCACAAGGGGATTGGATACATCAATAGTCCACTTAACAAGAACATAAAAAAATTGTATTTAACCCCTCCTAATTAGTTCTATGTGTACCTATCTAGTATGAAAATAACAAAAAACTAACTAACTATGCTGGGACCACTCATTCTACAAGAAAACGTTAGTAGTTTAATCGTCTAAACTTGGAAAAGTGGGAAACAACTGCACAAACGTTAGTAAGAAAGCAGACACACTCACAAATAAACAAGTCAGGGGGTTAGCACTTAAAAACGATAAGAAACAAACTCTGAAAATGAAACTTTAAGTCACTGTTTACCTCATAATCACCTCTGTCTGAAGTAAAATCACCCCTGTTTGCAATAGAATCGCCTCTTTTAGTGTCAGAATCTCCTATTTTAGAGGCAAGGTCACCCTTTTCAATAGTAGGATTACTTGTTTTAGAGGTAGGCTGGCTTGTTTGCAGAAAGCAGGCTCACCCAAGTCAGAAGCAGGGTCACCCATTTGAGAAATAGGGAGCATATTTTCCCCCTATTTGGAAAATGGGTGAGTCTGCAAATGCATAATTTCCTCTATTGAAGGTAGGCTCACCTGTTTGAAGGCAGAATTGTCCTTATCAGGTGCAGAATTACCTCTGTGTAACCTAAACATACAAAACTTCAAACAACAGAAAACATAAAAAGAGAAGACCCGATTGTGGGTCCCACTGGGTGTGCCAGAAATGTGTATAGCATGTTTTCTAACCCTAAATGATGCAAAAAAAAAATGAAAAAAGAAGAACACAATACAACACCTCGAGATAAGCCTAGTTGAACTTGAACAAAAGAAAGATTAAAGAAAGATTATACCTTGCTCAAGTTGATTTGTTGGTTGGCCCTTTGATATTGATTTATTGTGTGCTCCTTGATGGAAAATCACCTAAAATGATATGTAAATGGATGAGGATTCAATGGAGAATGCAATAATGGATTTGGGTATTTTTGATAGGTGTATGAGATGAATGCAATATGAGCTTGAAGTGCAACAATGGTAGATGAGCTTGAATGAAAATGCTTGAGAATTTCTTGAGTTCTAGATTGCTTGAACTTGAATTGTGAATGCCTCCAATGTCAATATGAGACTAAAATCCTCTATTTTAGGGGAAGAGTCTCTAGAGAATTGGATGGCTAGGATTTAGCCAACATGGACAAGATGAAGGGTTGTGGTGAGTTAAGGACTCACAAGCCCTCACATCTTGCCATGTGGAAATGAGGTGGAAAAATGACATGTGAGGTGGAAAGAAGACATGTGAGGTGGAGTGAAATATGCCCCTTAAAAAATTTCATGATTTTCAATATCAATTACAATGCACATGCACCCATTAAGGTTAGCTCCAAACCAGAATGATGCGAAAAAGAACTCTAACCAAGAATGCGCCCTAAAACCACTTAAGGAAGAGGGGAGGGTATATGGTCAGAGGATCCCTAGGATCTAATAACTCAACTGTAGGATGATTACAACTGGAAGTACAAAATAAACTCAACGCCAAGAATGTGCACACAAGATCCCTTTGAAGGCGAGGTGCTAACATATGGCGGAGTAAGTATTACAAAACTGAAAGAACTTAGGTGATGAACTAGCCATAAAGATTTTTTCTCAACCACTTAAACAGTGGGGGGAATATAACAAACAATTCAACTAATTCATCCGTTGCGGCGGGCATCCACTTAAGAGTGGGGATTCTCCACTTTTTAGTGGGTACAATGAGAGTTACAAGTTTATTCTCTACACTGGCAGTAAACCATCCAGGGGTAATTAATGTTTGCTTAGAAATTACAAGTAAATGCAGCAATAACAAATTGGTTGGATTAGTACTACTAATGCACAACCTTACAATCAAGATACTCTGCATTTTACTAGTATTACAATGATAGAACAATGCCAATATGTGAAGAATGATTCTCTCAAATTACAAAGCTCTCAAAACACTGAAAATGAAGCATAAATTTGATTCTTTTGAAGTCTGATATAAAAACCCAGCAAACTGAAATTGTAAACCAGCAACCTGTGAATCAATGAAATGCACATAACTTTATCAATTTAGCTCCAAATTGAGTGAAATCAATTACAATGAACCTCTGGAGGATAGGAACTCATGTCATGATGATGAAACAGCTTCAAAAAGCAACCATTAATTTACTTGCACAATTCCCAATGCTCCCAACATGGTACGACCCTTAGCAAGGGCGATTTTGCAAGAATAAAAATAAATACTTTGAAATAAATTCTGCTCTTTTATGGGAAGGGGCGCCCATGTGCTAGGAATACATATCTTCAATACCCAAAAGCATATTAAAATCGTACAAAGAGCTGTTAATGAAAATCACCTTCAACCATGAATGAACCAATAAGCTCAAAAACTAAAAAATACTTCAAATTCTCCAACAATGAAGCTCAATGTGCACTTCTGAATGAAGCACTCTCAATCCACCATCTAGGGAACCATAGTTTCAGGCCCGAAGAATGGAGACAAATTGCTAAGCTTTCCCTTAGCTGGATTCTGGATTTCAAACCAGCAGCATAACTTTATAATATTTCCAAAGATAATCAGCTTTTCAAATAGCAGCAATATATAAGTTTCAATTGGAAAATGAAACACTTCAAATTCCAAGAAGTTGAATCACTTCAACTTCCAAGAGGGATGCCACCTTTAAGCATTTACTTTTTGAAATAATAAAACATTATTCAACTTTCCTTTTAGGCATCCATTTCCAAATTGCAACAATAAAGCATTTATTTAAATCATTAAATGCTCAACATGACCCCTTAATGACCCCTCTTTAAAATAACATGAAGTTATTAAGCCTAGGCATGGGGTACAACTAAAAAACATGAAATTGACTAAGTATAAAAACTTAGTCCATGGAGATAACCAAAACCAATGCCAATACTGAAACTGATGGATAGCAAGATGACTTGAGCTAAACTACTGATGATGCCACTGCCAAAATTAGACTTACTAAAAATAGCCAACTGCTATAAATAGTAAGTTCACATCAAAACATAGAAAGACAAACTGAACACTTAACTGCAAAGGATTGAACTGCTGCTAGACAGATACTGCCAAAAGATAGACTTGCTAAAAATAGCAAACTGCTATAAATAGTAAGTCTGCACAACATCCTCTGAATGTCAACTAAGCAGTATCTGAAAGAGGAAACCCTAATTTTATGCTTCAGCTTAGCCTACGGATTTTCAAAAATAGGCTAAATCCAAATGAAAAGCATATGGCCAAAATGGGACATTACATGGAGGTACTTGCAAGTACTTTGGGATTAGGGGAAGATTTCCTCAAAAAGGAAGTTCTTGTCCCCATGTGGAAGGAAGTTGACCTGTGAGGAATTTTAGAATTCCTCACTAATCATCATGGGGAAGAGAGAAATGTTGGAGTAATAAATGTGAATTTTTAATTCACATGATTGGAAGTACCTTGGGGATAAGACAAAGTCCTCATAAAGGAGGTCCTTCTCCCCATGTGGGTGATGTGACATATGAAAGGTTTTAGAATTTCCCAACAACCTACATCGGGAAGAAGAAAGCATTGGAGGAATAAATATGAATTTTTAATTCACATGGAGAAGAGGTATTGGCTAAATAAAGAAAGTACTTATGAAGGTTGACTTGGAGGGATACCAGAAATGGCATGAGAATTAGATTAAGGTTGTGCAAACAGGTGATTAAGGAGATTAATGAAGGATTAAAAGCAAGTGGCAAAATATGGAGGATGTGACATTAATCTTGATTAAAGGTGTGCACATCTTAATCATGGATTAATTAAATTAATCCATATTAGAAAAGGATTATGGAGGATGTGACAAGGAGAGAGAAAAGGGGGAATTTAAAATTGATTTAAATTAAAAAGGTTAAGTGACCAAATTAAATAAATTGATATATTTATTTAATTTAGAGAGGAAGCGATGAAAGGTAAAGTATTTAATTATTAAATTAAATAGTTTAGAAACCTTAGGAAAGGGGGAAATATTAATTAAATAAATCATTTAATTAATATTGATGGGGAATATGAAATAGACGAATAAAAGAGACACATTTGATCATGTGGGATTGATCAAATCTGGATGTCTACAAGTCCAATCATTTGATTTTGATTAATTAACATCATTTCCTCCTAAAATCATTTCTACACTAACCAATTAATTGAATGATCTTTATTATTTAGTTAAATTCATCAATTTCTACTATTAATCAAGTAATTAAATTTACTAGATTAATTCACTTCCTCCTCACTAATGTTCACCACATTTAATTAAATAAATCAAATTATTTAAATCAAACGTCATAAATCCCCTAACCCACTTGAGTTGATTTAGTTCTGAATTAATTAAATCTAATCTCCTTCTAATTCTCATTACCTATTTCTCTAGCTTTTGACTCAACCTTGGTCAACTAAATCCATGATCAACTAACCAACTTGTACATGAAAATAATTTCTTCTAATTAACTAAATAGCTTATTTTCTTCACAATGACATATTCCTAAGAATATTCCCCTCAACCACCCATTCATAAATTTCCCTCCAAAATATTTTTAAAGCCTCTTACAAAGGTCTTAAATGCTCTTACAAGAGCCACCTTTTCCTTAAATGGCCTCTTACATGCCATCTTGTCCCTCTTACATCTCAACTATATTCATTCAATTCCCTTACATCCTCTTACAAATCCACCTACATGCCTTAAATTCTTCACATCTTTGAAACTGTGCTCCACACACATCCCCATGGCTTTCATTAGCCTTGTAACAAGTTTCACAATGATATTGGCTCCCATTTTAGTCCCACATTCACCAATTTCATCCATTCTTCAACCCTTGACTCCTATAAGTAGAGGCATCTTCTACTTGAAATGGATCCACAACTTGAAGCATTATTACTCTACTAATTTCATTGCTCAATCACTTGCTTTTTCATGTCATTTTAGCTTGGATTTCACCATTTTTTTTACATCAAGGGACCAAGAGCTTATCATAAGGGATTGATAAAAGGCCACTTTCCACATCAAAGTGGCACCAATCCCCCCATGGGATGATGGTTTGAGTAGTTTAGAATAATATTTCATATTCATTTGTTTGTTGTTTCATGATAGTTTGATAATGTTTTCCATCTTATTTGCATGCTTAACAATTTCATGGGGAATGCTTTATTTTACTTGTTTAAAATGACTAATGTGCTAATGTTTGTCCTTGTTTAAGCAAAGTCCAGATTTGGCATTCACAAATCTTTATTCTATCTTCACTAATTAAATAAATCATATTTATTTAATTACACCTTTAATTATCTTATTCCTCTAATATAAATAAATAATTATTATTAGTTATTTAATTAACATTCAACCACTTTCTAAATTAAATAATTACTTTAATTATTTAATTCTCCACATTCACACCTAAATTAAATAATTGCTTTAATTATTTAACTATCTTATTTCCTCTCAACATTATCCATTCATCAAAAATAAAGAAAATAGTTAATTTATTTATCTAATTCCCACTTGCACATTCCTCAAATAATTAATTATTATCTCATGCATTTTCACCTTGTTCTTACCAAACACT
Organism: Sequoia sempervirens; assembly: GCA_007258455.2. Lineage (NCBI taxonomy): Eukaryota > Viridiplantae > Streptophyta > Pinopsida > Cupressales > Cupressaceae > Sequoia > Sequoia sempervirens. The sequence goes on from VDFB02058242.1 coordinate 258,915,757, forward strand.
CTCTTTCAGTCGACTAGATAATTGAAATATTAGTCCACTGATTAATAAAATCAGTTCACTCCCACTCAGTGAGAGTTAGCTCTTCAATCAATTCTCCATGCAAACAGTTAACTGAAATCCTGTAGCTAGTTGCAGAACTTAGTTAACTTGTTCATTAGTTCCTCTCAAGGATTCTTCACCCTTGATCTTAATCATCCACCTCTTAATCCTGACCATCCATTCAAATCAATATTTTCTATAAAAGCAACCCTCATAACTCTTTGATGGCTAACCATAAATATTTTGCATTTTGCATAGATTGATCTCATTTATTCACATTTGAGCTTGAAGCGAAGTAGTGCATACATAACTGAGAGCAAAACAAAACAAACAAGAACAATAAAGGTAAATCATGGTTGGCACATTGGAAGATAATTGCATAGCTTTATTATTTTGATTTTATTGTGTTATGTGTACGTCATTGGTTAAATTGGATTGAGTTTGGTATTGAATTGTAGTTTAGTGGTTACTTGTTTAATTCATTACCTATGATGATTAATCTCATTTTCTGTTTGAAAAAAATAATAACCTAATTTAGTTATATTTTACATCACTTTTCTGAAAATAAAGTTCATTTTTTGACTTTTTGGTTACAATAAGTGGCATAAATCACTTTGTCCAAAAAGATAATTTGAAACCCATAACTCCAAAGAAAAAACAATTTATCGATCTTGTCAAAGTGAGCACTATGTCTTCTCGCAATCCATGAGCTACTCATTCACCAACAATTGAGTTTTCAAATAAATACACTTCAATTGCATCTACTAAGTATCTTCTCTTCCACTTGTGCATGCACATTTGAAGCTATGAGTATTATTGGACCAAATATAAGGGCATTCCTCCTATACAATTCAAGGTCTCCATGTTCCCATAACTATAATGAGGGCCCAATATATAGTAATCACCTTGATGACCTTTGTAGTGTAAACTATTTCAAAAAGCAGGATAAACTTGCCACTCATATGGAGGGCCATAGTCGTAGCCTTTACCACTCCTCTATTCAAACTTGAGAGAAACCTTAATAGCACTTGAACCCATATTCTATCTGAAGTTAAGATTTTTTATTGACAATTAATGAGATTCTCAATGCCCAAATAATTGGGTTGGCATAAATAGTCTATATAGAATAACCATTTATAGCAAAACCAAGATCCCAATGACTATATAAGCTTTTCTAGGTAATGGTCGGTAATTGATTATATAAATAAATAAATAATGTTTTATGGTAGAGATTCAACCAAACCAATGTGAAAGCCCCAACATATTTTATCCATGTTAGGGAATACCAGATCATGGGAGAATTTTTATTCACCTTCTTTTAATTTCAAGCATTCTGATGTGGCATCATATTTGATAATGTGGTCTTGAAATCTTAGTTATAAATAAGAGCATTTCCAAGCAAACGATAGTAAAAATTTGGATTTTTTTTTCAATTTCCATGTAATATTTTGAAAAATATGAAGTTAAAGATGCTCACTAGGAGATCCTCTCCCCTAATCACCCTCCATTAAGATTCACCAGGATATCACTTTGATTCTTCCATTGATTTTGCAAACATTTTCTTTACTGCCACCACTTTCCCATCTGGCATTATTCCCTTGAAATCATCACCAAAAATTCCCTTTCCAATCTTATTATCAGTTTGAAAATTACTTATGGCATTTCTTATTCCTTATTTTGGATTTTCCCTAGCCAAATAAAATATACTAGAAAGTTTTAAAAAATTGTTTCAAAGTTTCCCATTTTGACGCCAAGGAGGACATTGGAAAATGTCGTGGAAGATGATTTCACACCTGCTTACTACATTTGGTTTAGTTTTTCTAAAGAATTTTCACCAAACCCATTTTTTCTATTTCCTACAACCATTGTGGTCTATGAGACTACATTCTTTTAGGCATTCAATCAAACAATTCATGAAACTTATCTATGCATCCATACTCAACAACGAACAAGGTAAATGTTGGTGGTGGGATTTGACATTAAACCCGCACATTACTTGTGCTTGGGATGTCTAAACCCTTCTCAATGAATGCATATTGTGCCTTCTATCATGCCATTGGTTTTTCCTTATCTATGCTTTCAGTTTTTGTGCAACTCGTGCAATCCTTTCCTTCCATGAGACTACAATTATTAGGATCATTTAGTCAAACATTTCACAGACCTCCTTCTATAGCTCCCATTTTGGCGTGGGTAGGGAGAACCCAACAAAGATTGGGGAATTTGATTTATACCTCATAATAGCATATGCTTTTAAGTTTCTAAAACCTTTAAAACAAAATCCATTTTGTGCATATCCTACAATATTTATTCTACCTTCTCCCTTAAACAATCGCACCCCTACTTCATTTGCATGCATAAAATGACAACTCTTTGAAATGTGGATCAAATAATTCCTTTGCCTTGTCAATTTTATATGCTTAAATAACTTCTAAATTCTTTCAACGAATACATTTTGTACATATATATGCCAGGAGATCACATTACATTGATAGTTTATGCATAACTTATAATAATTGTAATATTTTATTTTAAATATGCCCAAGATAGAATGAAAGATTAGGAAAGCAAGAAAGAATAAATTGTATCCTATATAGCAAATGAAAGTGTGTGTTAAAAATATACAAATAACCATTGCTTTATATAGAGAAATGCAATGCATGAGGTAACTCAAGGTCTCACAAAGTTCAACTAGAGTTAGCCTATGCAATCATGAGGTAACTCAAGGTCTCACATAAAGCATGGAGTTCAACTGGAGTTAGCCTATGCAATAAAGCAAGAAAGTTTATCGAAAAAGGAAAGCTTATCCAAATCTAGAGAAATTAGCTAATAAACTAATTACTTGCATGAATAAATGCAACTAGATAAAAACATGCTAAGTAAGCTTTAATGAGTGTAAGAAAAGAATATTTTACACTAACACCCCCCTTAAGTGCAACTTAGGAGAAAAACCTATAAAAGAAACAAAGATGGGTCTTGGAAATAAGGCCATGTTAGGTACCCATGTACACATCAAATCTCCCCCACAAATAGAGAGAGAATATAAGAGAATGACTAAGTAGCCCCCCCAAGAATATCCAACGGTAGGTGATCAAAACTAGATGGAGAATATGGTCCACAATCATTGAACAATGTTCCTCCCCTTAGGAAGAAACAAAACCAAAGGTAAAAGCAATCTATCTCTCAAATCCTCAATGGAATATTTAGGAAGAAAGTGAAAAATGTATGAAGTCTCTGAAGCTGGCTCAAGTATCCTTGTGTTGAAGCTAAAAGTAGTCACAATCAAATCAAGCATTCTAGGCCACAGTGTTGAAGATGATAAATCAAAATCTTCTAGAGACTGATGTAGAAAAAAATCCAAAGACAATAATGGTTTGACAACAGTTGGGAATGGACTATCATCAAAGATGAGAGATAAACCCTCAAATGTGTCCTCCAAATCTGAAATATGTGTCTCCATAAACTAGTCTAAAAGTTGAATCAGGAAGACAATGGATTCCCTACTACAAGAAGTCATTGGAAGCTTTTGAAGAAGCATCATTGAAATCTAAATCTACAATATGTGTTGTTGATGGGGTATCAATGAACTGATCATCCATACAAGATGTTTCCACACTAGATGAGGCAACATAAGTCTGAGCAAAATCATTCACAATAGCTTGACTCTCCAAGCAAACATCACTTTTAGATGAAGATTCAATATCTCCATACAACTTTCGGATGACGATCCAAGTAGTAAAAGGGAACTCAGTGTGCTCTATGTGATGTAGAGTATCCTTAAAAATAGTAAGAAATATTAGTCCATAGACTGTATTTATTATTAAACCATGCATTGTTTTCATCATAATCACTTGGATAAGGAACAACTCCAAGGAGATAGGGCAGTAGATCCTACTTATCCCTTGTTTCCAAGACAAAAATTTCTCTAAATTTAGCCTAACAACAGAATGATGAAAATGTTGTTTAAGAGATATGATCAACCCCCCTTAAATGGAACTTTATCTCAGTTTGTGATTACAAAGTACATGTATAATCCCCCTAAGAATGAATGCAAAAAGTATAAAAACATAAAAAAAAAACTTCTCCTTTGCATGCAGTGACATGCAAACACATGCAAGAAACATGCAAGTACATGCAACTAAAAAAGAAGATGTTGATTTGGTGAAATGAGAGGAATCTCTGAATTTATTAGCTAATCTGAATGTGATAGTCATTCCATATTCGATCCAGGGGGCTACAAAACATAAATGCAACACACATGCAACTGAAAAAGAAAATGTTAAACCATCAAAATCTGGGGTTTTTTTAGGGTAAGTGCACCAATCTGTGACACAATTTTGATGCAAAATTGGAAAAAATAAAAAATAAAAATCCAAATTGAGCATTTGGCACATGCCAAATGAATTTAAGTCATTTGGCATGCACTAAATTTTACACTCACCAAATGCAAAAGTTAATTAAAAGTAAGAAACATGTTTCAAACCTCATTTTCATTTCAACCCATGACTTGGCTTGGAGTTTTTCAGCTCTGCAACTCACGCTCACCAAATCTCTTCCATTTTTTACACTCTTAGCTTGCAATTCTTCATGATGATGCTGCCAACATGTCAAAAAGGTCGAAGATTGCAAAGATGTATGTATTTGTATTTTTTTATTTCAAATTTGATTTAGAATGTAGATTGAAATAGGTTTTTTTAATAAAACTTTTCTCTAATTCCCAGGGAATGAATCTCCACCTCCAAACATTGAGAATTCACAATCACCCCCTCACAAAGAGCCTCCTATACAATAACAACCTGAAACCCCTCCATCAATTCATATGCATCCTCAAGGTACATAAGAAAATATCCTAAATCAAATTGAAAATAATAAAAGAAACATTGAACAATTAATTGGAAGATTAATCGAGCATGCCAAAACCCACCCTTATAGGAGAGGGATTGTTGAATCATTGAAGTCAATAGTATCTCATGTAGGAGAAATGAGTGAGAAAATAAATTTTTGGTCAAATAAGGGGCATGAGATGAGACAATTTTATGCTAGTGGTTTATCATATGCAGATGTGAAAAAACAAAAAAAAAAATAGCAAAGCCGACTTGTGTGCCCTATTTACAAACCCAAGAACCAACACACATTTGTCTCATGCATGCAAGAGGTTCCCCATCCATTGGTTCCACCATGAATTAATTAAAAATAAATTTTGGGAGCGATGGTGGATGGTATTTGACCAACCTCCATGCAATAACCATGAGGCACCACAATAATTTTTTTAGGAAACTCTATTGTGAGTTTTTCCTCAATAAGATGCCAAATTATTTTGACATCTTAGACTTCCAAGGTAGAGGTGGGAGCTCCACACATGATAGACCTATTGCACAACGTAATCCATAGTTGGCATCGAGACCCTTGGCCAAACCCATGGTGGAGCATGTTGTCATTCCTTCCATCATTAAGGACACTGTAGAGGTGGTCAAGTTGGAGTCAATTAGCTTGCTTACCCAGACCATTATACAATGTGTGAGGCCTCTAGTAGAGCTTGATGTGGAGGAGACGTGTATGCCCCAAGCTCCACCCCACCACTGTGGCGCTTGCAGTGCTATTTTCATGTATAATTATCAAAGTGCTTGGGATGCAACTACATAGCCTACAGCAGTTGTAGACATGATGGCTATGACAAATGAATTGTTGAATAATACATTTGGCATTGATACTCAGGTAAAATTCAGTAAACTTGTTCATTTAATTTTTTTTATTAAATTATATTTTGAAATTTAAGAATAACTAAATTAGTAGAATTTTGATATGATGAAATTTTAGGGTCGGAGTGTTCATGAGACGTGCTCCATTCCTATAGACCCTTTTTTGTTCTCAACATTGAGTCCACAAGTATGCATTAAAGATATTATTATTGCATTTGTACAGTTGAATGTTATATTTGAATGTTTGTCTCATAAATGCTTTGGATGTCAAATAGTTTCCTAGTGGACCTTTGACCTCCACACCTCACAATTCATGTCCTTAAAATTTTTTCACTCAAGTACCCTTTATTCATTAATGGTGTTGTAAAAAAATGTTAGCTCATTTTTGTAATTTTGCGTATACCAATCTAAAAAATTTATAAGAAACACAAACATTGGTTGGTCTTGTGAGATCCTAGTTATATTTACCATTCAACATCCATCTCATTCTTCCATTCCTTTCATCACACATATTTTAACCATTTTATATCACATATCCCAATCTTTAACACCTTATATATTATACCACCTTCCTCCATATTTCATTTTATACACATATCGTTACAAGAAACCTTTCCTTCTGGTCACTATTAACCAAATCTCTAATACATTATTACTACACACCTCAAGTTCCCACTTCATGTCCAATATTCAAACCTTAGACACTGCCTATTTAACTTTATGGTCTAGTACTCCCTCCTAATTACTTCCCATTAACCTCTAGTATAGTTCACCTTAAAAATGTTTTATTAGCCCATCCTAGCTCATCCAATTAATCTCTACTAGTCCATTCTATGTTCCATCATCCCCTCTTGATCATGTCAAATTATCTTCTCCTAATTCACTTTTTGTTCCTTTATTCCTTCCTAATCCCATCCCATTAAAATTTAATAGTTCACCCTTTTTTCCATGATCCCCTCCTAGCCCATCCCACTAATATCTTCCAGTCCATCCTATGTGTCATTATGCCCTTCTACTCCCATCTTATTGTACCCATTATTTTTTCACCCAAGATGTTCCATGATCCCCTATGTTCCTTTATCCATTCTATGTTATACCATCTTTATCCACATTTCATCCTAGATAACACTTCTCTATTATTACTACACATAGGTCATGTTCGCACTTCATGTACTATAGTCAAACCCTAGACACCTCCTAATTCACCCTATGTTATATTATTCCCTACTAATCGCATCCCATTAACCTCTAATTGTCCACCCTATATTTTTTTATCCCATCCTAGCCCATCCCATCAATCTATACTAGTCCATCCTATGTTCTATTAACCCCTTCTATTCCCATCCCATTATCCTCTCTTATTTCACCTTATGTTCCATTATCCCTTCTTGGTCTTGTCCCACTATCTTTCCCTAATTCACCCTATGTTCCTTTATTCCCTCCTAATCCCATCCCATTAACCTCTAATAGTTCATGCTATTTTTTTTTATCCCATCCTAGCCCATCCCATTAATCTATTCCAATCCATCCCATGTTCCCTTATTGCATTTAACTCCCATCCCATTGTACCCTCTATTATTTCACCATATGTTTCATTATCCCCTATTGGTCTTGTCTCTTTATCCCTTCTATGCTATAGCACCCCAATCCAAATTTTATCTTGTACACCGTTAGAAGAAATCTTTCCTTCCACTTATTATTGACCAAATTTGTCTTCTCCATTACTGCTACACACCTCAACAACCAACTTCATGTGCTATAGTAAAACCCTAGACACGTCCTAATTCATCATATGTTCCATTATCCCTTTGAAAGATGCTAGTAACATAGTAATCCTCACTTCATTCATGTGAACTTCATTGTGGCATTATCACTATGTTGGCAACATGCCCTCATTAACATTAGTTCATCATCATATGCAATATGAATCTCAATGAGCACTAAACTTTTTCATTTGCAAGAGTTTGGACTATCCTAGTGGACTTAGTACTTTCACCATTCTGTGATCTATAAGCATTATACTATAGTCTCAACTGAGGCCAACCATTTACTCTTTCATTTATGATAGTTATAAAGGGACTACCTAAACTTTATATTACTATTAGATATGTTTTTTCATTTGCAGTTGTTGAGATTAGACAACCCTAGTGATGTTGGTGGCATGACGGACCATGAAGTTGCTACAACAATAGCCAGTTCTGATCCATTGAGAGAGGTATGCAACAGATTAGTTGATTTGACATTATATTTGCTCTTTTATTGTCTATTATAGAAAATTTTCATGATACTTTTATGTAGTTTAATTTCTATCTTGATGGTTGCTATAGGTGGTTGTCACTGCAGATCGTGGACATGGTAATGTTGTAAATGTGCATGATGACTATATGTATGCGGTATTGTGATTATATTTTGTTATATGTTATTCCACAATTCAATTTCTATGTATTAACATCTTTACTTTTTATTATATCACTTGAAGGTCCAAAGTGAAGAGAGGAGGACTAGTGAGCGTGTTTGAAAGACAAGAGAACCAACGGGCACTCCATCCAGCCAAATTTCGAAGGAAACACGGGATCTTTTTCCTTCCCCAAGAGGGAAATGACTATGTATTAGGGTTGTTTTTTGTATGCCTATGTGGAATTTTGGAACATATATTTTGTACTATCGATATATATATGACATTTTATGTCCATATGGCTCTTTGTACTAATCTTGAATGGATTTTTTAGATATATTATATATACTTTTACCAATATATCATTGTATAGCCTTATGACATTTTTATTAAAGAAAATCTTATTTTGTTGTTGTCATTCTTGAATGATGTTATCATGTGTATTGTGTAAATTGTATGCTTAAATGTTGTAGGCATGGATTTTTTTTACATCTAATGCTTAATTAATTATTGTCGATTGCTCAATAAGCTCCATCTAATGTGTATTTTTTTAATAAGCTCCATTCTCAGTGGTTTGTATCCTTTGCAATGCTTCAATTACTTGTGCCTCACTTATTCACATGTATGCTTCACTTATTCACATGTATACTTCATGTATATTGCATGTATTCATGTGTATGCTTCATGCTTCCAATGTATAATTCATGTGTATACTTCATCTATTTGTATGTATGCTCCATGCTTCTAGAGTTCTATTGTTGTATAGTGGAAAGGACTTTAACACCAAAAGGTTTCAAATGAACTGTAAGAGCTCCTTCCCATAAAAAAATATCATAGCAAAATGTATTGCTTTTACTTCATGGCTAAGGTTGCCATCCAACAACTAATGGTTATGATTCTAAAGCTTAGCAATCATTGCATTTTCATCTATAGAACAAGTGGATGTTTCAAACCTCACGGGCATATACATATATATATACCTTTATGAACTTGTATGAACATGCATCAAAACACATGATAGTTGTTGATCCAACCAACAAAATTTATTTGCATCTACTAATATCACAACACTTGACATCTCATTAAATGAAATCAATGCACAGGTCAATTTTATATATATTTAGAAGATATTAGATGTGTATGAACAAAAATATAAGCTTGATTTCCAGATGCATCACCCATGTGTAGTTATCGCATTTCTCCCATATTCATCATTTAAATAAGTTAAAAAACCTCCTTCCATTTTCTATACATGAAATAACATGAAAAATAATTGGGAAACATGATCTTATAACTGTTGCCACATCATGTTTTATAACTCTAGAGCATGAAAAACCATATGTCATAGATATTGAATATCTAGATCTAATGTTTCACTAGTAGGTTGAGTTTTGCATCTCAGTAAGGGTGCACTATTTGGTGATAACAACTGTAGTTCAGACTCATAAGGGATTCAGCTAGTTGAATGTAGCTCAGATTGATTCAGCATGTTTGGGTGCAAAAGAGGACCATGCCTAGCATAAACGTACCCACCTGAATGCATCAGAATAGTTCGTTTGGTCACACGAGTTGCAGAATGAAAGTTGCACCACTTTGCAACTTTGCACTACTTATATTTGACAACTTTTTCCCCAAGTGAAAATTCGCCACCACAGGAAAACAACTCCAAGATAGAAAAAAATGATAGGTTATTGTAGAAGGGCTCAATGCGATCCCATAGGCTCAGATGATAATTTTCTAAGCATCACATTGTTCGAGTAACAACATACTGAAGATTGTAGCCATTTTGCACTCGTAAGGGATTCAATCGGTTGAATGTAGCTCGAAGTGATTCGTCATGTTTGGGTGTGAAATAGGAGCATGCCTAGTGTAAACGTACCCACCTGGATGCATCAAAATAGTTCATTTGGTCACACGAGTTGCAGAACGAAAGTTGCACCACTTTGAAACATTGCACTACATGCATTTGACAACTTTTCCCCATGCAAAAATTGCCACCACTGGAAAACAACTCCGAGATAGCAAAAATCGAGAGAATTTATTGTATAGAGTCCCAACATGATCCCATAGGCTCAGATGAGAAGTTTCTAAGAGTCATGTTGTTCGAGTAACATCATGCTAAAGATTGTAGCCATTTTGCACTTCAGACTCATAAGGGATTATGTCGGTTAAATGTAGCTTAGAGTGATATGGTGTGTTTGGGTATGAAAGAGGACCATTTCTAGTATAAAATTACCCACTCAGACACATCAAAATAGTTTGTTTGGTTGCACGAGTTGCAAAACGAAAGTTGCACCACTTTGCAACTTTCCACTACTTGCATTTGACAACTTTTTCCCCATGCAAAAATTCGCCACCACTGGAAAACTACTCTAAAATAGAAAAAAATAAGAGAGTTATTATAGAGGGGCCCAACACGATCCCATAAGCTCAAACAAGAAGTTTCTAAGCATCACAATGTCTGAGTAACAACATGCTAAAAACTGCACCCATTTTGCACTTTGGACTCATAAGGGATTCAACCAGTTGAATGTAGTTCAGAGCGATTTGGTGTGTTTGGGTGTGAAAGAGGACCATTCCTAGCGTAAATGTACCTACTTGAATGCGTCATAAATTTTTTTTTAGTCACACGAGTTGCAAAATGAAAGTTGCACCACTTTACAACTTTGCACTACTTGCATTTGACAACTTTTTCCCCATGCAAAAATTCACCAACACGGGAAAACAACTCCAAAATAGTGAAAACTAAGAGAGGCTATTATAGAGGGTCCCAACACGATCCCATAGGCTTAGCCGAGAATTTTTTAAGCGTCGCAGTGTCTGAGTAACCACATGTTGAAGATTGCAGCTATTTTGCACTTCAAACTTGTAAGGGATTCAACTAGTTGAATGTAGCTCATAGAGATTCTGTGTGTTTGGGTGTGAAATAGGACCATGCCTAATGTAAAAGTGCCCACCCAGATGCATCATAATAATTTTTTTGGTCACACAAGTTGCAGAACGAAACTTACACCACTTTGCAACTTTGCACTACTTGCATTTGATAACTTTTTTTCCATGCGAAAATTCACCACCACTGGAAAACAACTCTAAGATAGAAAAAACTAAGAGAGGTTATTGTATATGGGCCCAACCCAATCCCATAGACTCAAATGAGAAGTTTCTAAGTATTACGATGTCTGAGTAACAACATGTTGAATATTACAACCATTTTGCACTTTGGACTCATAAGGGATTTTGTCGGATGAATGTAGCTCAGAGCGATTCGGGAGGTTTGGGTACAAAAGAGGAGCATTCCTAGCTTAAAAATACCCAATCAAACACGTTGAAATAGTTCATTTGGTCACACGAGTTGTAGAATGAAAGTTGCACCATTTTGCAAATTTGCACTACTTGTATTTGACAACTTTTTTCCCATACGAAAATTTTTCACCACGGAAAAACAACTCTGAGATAGCAAAAAATAAAAGAGGTTATTTTAGAAGGGCCCAATGCAATCCCATAGGATTAGATGAGAAGTTTCTAAGTGTCACGGTGTTTGAGTAACAACATGCTGAAGATTGCAACCATTTTGCACTTCAAACTCATAAAGGATTCTGCTGATTGAATGTAGTTTAAAATGATTCAGCATATTTGGGTGTGAAAGATGACCATTCCTAGTGTAAATGTACCCACCAGATGTGTCAGAATATTTCATTTGGTCACATGAGTTGCAAAACGAAAGTTGCACCACTTTGCAACTTTGCACTACTTGCATTTGACAACTTTTTCCCCATGCAAAAATTTGACATCACGGGAAAACAACTCTGAGAGAGTGAAAATCAAGAGAGATTATTGTAAAGGGTCCCAATGTAATTTCATACACTCATATGTGAATTTTGTAGTGTCACGATGTCTAAGTAACAAGATGCAGTCATTTTGCATTTCAGACTCATAAGGGATTCAGCCAATTGAATGTAGCTCAGAGTGATTCAACGTGTTTAGGTGGAAAAGAGAACCATGCCTAGCATAAATGTACCCACCCAGATGTGTCAGAACAGTTCATTTGGTCATATGAGTTACAAAAAAAATTTGCACTACTTGCATTTGACAACTTTTTCCCATGCAAAAATTTGCCACCACGGGAAAACAACTCTGAGATAGCAAAAACTATGAGAGGTTATTGTAGAGGGTCCCAACATAATCCCATAGGATTAGATGAGAATTTTTTAAGTGTTATGGTGTCTGTGTAATATTCTGATGAAGATTGCAGTCACTTTGCACTTCAGAATCATAAGGGATTATGTTAGTTGAACATAGCTCAGAGTGATTTGACATGTTTGGGTGTGAAAGAGGATCATGTTTAGCATAAACATTCCCATTCAGATGCATCAGAATAGTTCGCTTGGTCACACGAGTTGCAGAAAAAAAGTTGCACCACTTTACAACTTTGCACTACTTGCATTTGACAACTTTCTCCCCATTCAAAAATTCGCCACCATGGGAAAACAACTCCGACATAGCCAAAACTGAAAGATTTTATTGTAGAGGGGCCCAACATGATCTCATAGGCTCTGGAGGGAATTTTCTAAGCATCGAGGCGTCCGAGTAATAACCTATCAAAGATTGCATCCACTTTGCACTTTGGAATCTTAAGGGATTCTACCTATTGAACATAGCTTGGAGTGATTCAACATGTTTGCGTGTGAAAGAGAACCATGCCTAGTGTAAATTTACCCATCTAGATGCATTGGAATATTTTTTTGGTCAGACGAGTTGTAGAACAAAAGTTGCACCACTTTGCAACTTTACACTACTTGCATTTTACACTTTTTCCATCAAGTGAAAACTGGACACCACGAAAAAATGACTCCGAGATAACAAAAACCGAGAGAGGTTATTGTAGAGGGGCCCACCATAATTCTGTAGGCTTAGACAAATAATTTATAAGCATCATGTTTTTCGAGTAATATCCCATCAAATATTGTTTCCCTTTTGCACTTTGGACCCTGAAGGGATCAAGTGAATTGAGCGTAGCTCAAAGCGATTCAACGTGTTTGGGTGCAAAAGAGGACCATGCCTAGTGTAAACGTACCCATCTGGATGGGTTGGAATAGTCTGTTTGGTCACACGAGTTGCAAAACGAAAGTTGCACCACTTTGCAACTTTACATTTCTTGCAATTGACACTTTTTCCATCAAGTCAAAATTGGACACTATGGAAAAACTACTCTGAGATAACAAAAATTGATGGAGGTTATTGTAGAGATTCCCTACGTGATCTTGATACCTCATACAAAATTCCTATAATTGACATGGTATCCAGGTAACAGGCTGTCAAAGATTGCTGCCCTTTTGCAATTGTGATTGTTTGGGGATTACATTGCATGAATTACAAATGTTTGAGAGTAGCAATAAATTTTAAAATTTGAGTAAATCTCTTTACAAGTATTTATTTCAATAGACTATATACTATATTGATATTGATATATAATCATTAGGTTGATTCATTTTAATAAATGAAGATTCTATAATAAGTTAGTCAATTGGTGCTAGTTATAATAGGGAGAGAATAAAAGAAGAAAAAGAATAACTAATAACCATTAATGGTTATTACACTCACAATATTAATAATATGATGTTTACAATAAAATGATATTTATTTGGTTGTCCTAATTCTTCTATTTTTTCTACAATTTTCTAATATGCTTCATACACCATTGTGAAACCCAAGTGCTTGTACTTGTAGGCACAATGCCTTAGGTACTTCGCTTTCATAGATCTTTTACAATGTCATTCATACATTCAAGATTCTATTATAATGTCTACATCATAGGTGCTCATGATGAGGTTAACTTCAAATGAATAACTTGAGATTCCCTCACTAAGCTTCACACGCTCTTTTATAATGGCTTCAAATCAAAATTGAGATTTCTCAAGATCATCAAAATAAGGATTTTGCGTTGCTTTTTTGGTTGAGGTTCTCTTGGATGGCTCATAAATCAACATTTTCTGCAAGGAGACACCAATCAATTTTTAGTAGTTTACTTACAAATAGGAAAAGTAAAAGAAGAAAAAGAAAGAGCATCCAAAATGGAAATGAAATGAAAATAGATGGAACTTATAGACAATAAATCCATACCATTTGGTTCCAACTCGGGAACAACAAGGCATAAATCTTGATGCTTCCATTGAGGATAGGCATTCTAGTCTCTCACTAGCTTTCCAATTCGGTAGGGATGACAAGGTAGGGGCAGTGTATGCCTCATAGAAATGTGGTCTCACAATCTCTAACTAGCTTGCCAATTTGGTAGGGTTGACAAGGTATGAGGCATACACTGCCTCTTACCTTGTCAACCCTACCGAATTGGGTCTCACAGTGTATGAGGCATACACTGCCCCTACCTTGTCAACCCTACCGAATTAGCAAGCTAGTGAGAGAATCGCCGTGAGACCCCATTTCTATGAGGCATACATTGTCTCTACCTTGTCAACCCTATCGAATTGGCAAGCTAGTGAGCTCACTAGCTTGTCAATTCGATAGGGTTGACAAGGTAGGGGAAGCGTAGCTCACTAGCTTGCCAATTTGGTAGGGTTGACAAGGTAGGGGCAGTGTATGCCTCATAGAAATGGGGACTCATGAGGCATACACTTCCCCTACCTTGTCAACCCTACTAAATTGGCAAGCTAGTGAGATCACTAGCTTTCCAAGCTCACTAGCTTGCCAATTAGATAGAGTTGACAAGGTAGGGGTAGCGTATGTCTCATAGAAATGGGGTCTCACAGTGATTAAAATTACTATGAGACCTCATTTCTATGAGACATACACTGCCCCTACTTTGTCAACCCTTGGAAAGATTTCCAAGGTACATCATTGTGAGACCCCATTTCTATGAGGCATACACTACCCCTATCTTGTCAACCATACCGAATTGGAAAGCTAGTGAGCTCACAAGATTTCCAAGCTTAGTAGCTTTCCAATTCGGTAGGGTTGACAAAATATGGGCAGCATATGCCTCATAGAAATGGGGTCATCACCGTGAGTCCCCATTTCTATGAGGAAAACTCTGCCCCTACCTTGTCAACCCTACTAAATTGGAAAGCTAGTGAGCTCACTAGCTTTCCAATTTGGTAGGGTCGACAAGGTAGTGGTAGTGTATGGCTCATAGAAATGGGGTCTCACAATGATGTAATAACCAAAGACATAGAAAATGGGTAGAGAATCATTGTGAGAATCATCGTGATATAGTGGGGACATATTAATTGGAGAGGTGAGTTCATAGCCTTTTGATGTAAACTTTAGCCTTGATTTGAAGCATACTAAATGAGGAAGGGTTGATCATGTTTTAATGTCAAATAATAATGATGGAAGAGTTCTAGGGTTTATAGAAGACCAAGAAAATATTCCTTTGTACAATATACGACATTTTTTTACATTTTGTCATAAATCCACATGCTTTTCCTTCAAGACAACTTTAAATTTAAACTATAAACCATTACAACTAACTTTAAACATAATATACACATGTAATTGAGGCATATATTAAGGAATATACACATTTGCATGTATTAATTTCTCATAGTTTTTGTATATCAAAATATACACTAAGTCAATAACAAATATTACAATAGTGATGGAAGAACATCTTGAAAATCCTCCCATTTCTCAATACTTGTAGCAATACATGTAGGGAAATAATCATCCCATTTGCAGCCCAGATCATGAAATATATTGTACAAGAAGAAACAAAAGGAGTTGTTGCCCAATTTCTTTTCTCCAATCCACCTCAGGTGACCCTGTTATTTGCATTCCAAAATGCTTCAAAACATGTACATCCCATGATCCCTTGGAAATACATGGATAGTAGCCTCTTCGTGGTTATGTACTCTCATTGGAATTTGGTCCACAAAAAACCCGCAAAAGCCTAACAATTTCAGACATGGACTCACATAAAAATCATTAAAAGACCAATAATTGAATAATGGCAAACATACACCTTCTAATGAGATCTATTATCACCTTCATGCATGCTATAAGTAGATTGATTTAAGGTCCTACAATGGTGATGTGGCCCATCTTTCACTACTTTTTGATCTCTCGATGATCCTATGTATAAATTTCATATATATAAGCATAATTAACATAAAACATGTAGCATATAAGAATCTGAGAAATCTATGAAATGGAAAAAGAAAAAAAGAAGATTGAGAACCAAAAAATGCACCAACAACTGATGTTTCTCATACCACTGAAAACTTGCACTAGCAATTGATGTTCTTTTCTTAAGTTGAAAATATTAAGTATAACCTGTTGTGCCCTTAGCACACATGCCTCGTTATTGAATGGGGACCTTCTTTTCTTTCACCTTGCCGGGTCATTTTGTCGCCGCCTTAATTGGCATGCCCTATTTTGGTGTCCTTGATGGTCAACATGCCTCCAAAGTCTCATCTTAAGTTGACCGTGTTTTCATCCCCTCCACTTTGCTAAGTCCTAGTTCCTTGTGGGGTTTCTTTGGCAACTTGCTGCTACCAATGGCCTTGAAACCCAGCGGGTCCGGCCTGGCAGGTTTCCCTTGCCGAGTTTCCATTGTGTGCCTGTTGTCCCAAATGGCTAAGGGCCTTCACCTTCCCATGTCCTGGGACCTGGCTTCCAGATTTCTGCCCTTATGACTTGTGTTGAAAACGAACTGCTTTTTCCCTTTCCAAGCCCAGTTGTCCGAGCTGCTCTGCCTGGAACTCTGTGGTGACTTCGTCATTCCAAATGGTTAACCTGTGCTAGCGTCCCATCCTCTAGACCCCAGACTCCTTTTCGCCGGTGGTTTCCAAATGGTAACTTTGAAGTGGCCATCTAGCTGCGTCCGTCTAGCCTCTGGGCCCCAAACCTCTCGCCACCATCCAACGATCGTCTGAGAAATTAAACTCACCAACACTCTTGTCATCCATATGAGCATTAATGGATGTATTAAATGCTGATTTGGGGTATATATATCTGGTTCAACCTATCATTTTCATGTCAGGTTGGCCAAAAGAGTTCAAGGAAATTTCTAAGGAGTCCAGTGCCTTCGTCGCTCACTGCCCTCATGCATGTTGCCCTTGTTTGCAGATCCTTCATGGATTCCACAACTTTTCTCATAGGGCTTTTGAGGTAAGTTTTTCATCTGCCTTTCAGTGGAGTTTTCTGTGATTTTATGCTTAAATGATAAACAAACATGGGATAAAATTACTTTAATTTGGTAAAATAAGACAACACCTAAAAAACCCAGATGATAGAATTGCAAGAAAACCTCCAAGGCATCCTCTAGGGAAAATCCAGATTTTCTCGTTGCCATGTTCTTCATGCAGGGAATTCATGCCCTCCAAACCCTTTCCTTCTCCTTGCTGCCAAAAAAATTAGAAACCGAGCATCAAATGACCAACCAGCAGAATGCCCACTCGAGCTTGCAACCTCAGACCTCCTTCGGCGGATTGCCATCAGGACTTAAGCTAACTTGAAACTCAACCTCCATCTGTACTTCTCGGGCCTGCTCCCGCGAGATTCCATCCTCAGGATGTTGCTTCACTTTCTCCTTTTTTAAATGCTGTAACAGCCCCGTCCACCTGAGTGTCGGGGCTCGCCTCACCTTTTTCCATTCGGGTTAAACCAACAAAATGAATTGTTCCATCATATCCCCGGACCCCGGTCCTTGGGGTTTTGTTTGCAGAATTCCTTGGTGGTTTTTTTGTTTCCAAACGGCCATCAGTTGGAATCCTCCCATCTCCTGGGCCTCGAGACTATGTTGGGCGTAATGATTGATAAACAATAAACTCAAGTGCCTTCGCCTATCCTAAGCCCACGCCGTCAAACTTCTACCCATGAAATTTTGTCCCGTCTTAGCCATCCTAAAAGGGAAAGTTAAGCCTATCCCTCTGTCCTCTAGGACCCGCTGACCTAATTTCCCCAAACTTAACAAAGAAATCTAGCAACCAAACTCAATGTCGGGTCCGATCCACTGGGCCGCTCTTGTCAAACTTTCCTTTAGTGCCCACCTTTCCAAATGGAAATTCACCAATGGCTTCCCACCCCCTGAGACCCGAACACTTTGAAGTTAAGGGGAAATACTGACCGCCCTTCAGCCTCCTAGGTCCCGAACCCCAGAATTTTGTTTCCCTTTGGTTGTTCCAAATGTCAAAGCCCTGACAGTTTTCTGGCCTTGTATCTCTGGATGCTCCAAAAGCGACCCAAATGACCTTCAATTCAAAAACCAATCTCGACCCACAAGGCTAAATTCAACCTTCTCTTGCATAGGCCTTTCAAAAAATTAAAATTTGAGGTCGAGAGAAACCACCCAAGTCGCCCCACCCTGTTCGCCCTTCAAACAACATTCCTACCAAGGAGCTCTGTCCCCTTGGGCCCGGGTTGTCCAAAATCCCTCCAGTAAATTGTTAATGATATCTTGAAGTAAAAGTTTGATTTTATGAATTATATATCATCTAATTAGACTTCATTCATGGTATTTTGACTAATTTACGTGTATTCATGATTGGTTATTCTTATCTTTCCTTTGTCTGCACGATATATGGAACCAGGTGGAGGACCCTCAGGGATGGTTGCAGAGAAAGAGAAAAGGAAGAAGTAGGGCAAGGTTCCTCATGGAAAGGAGGACAAAGACCAGATGAAGTTCCAATTCCAGGGAGAGCCTTTACATTCGAAAATCATCATGGACTGGAAAGAAATAACATATACCAATATCGGCCACGTCGATATTGAAGAATTCAAGGAAAGGATCAAGATCCATCCTAAGACTGATACTACAAGACTAATCAGAAAAAGTGGAATTGCGCTTTCCTCCGTCCCTTCTAGCCCCTGAATTAGTCATGGCCTACCGGCAGGCATACCAGCCAAAGACATGAACTATAGTTGATAGAGATGGAAACATCCTTGCTGATATGTCAGGTGAAGTGATAACAAATACTTTCCACATCCCCACCTGCAGTGGACATCTCAGTTCACCTCGCCTCTTCTCTTCCTATTGGGAAGGTTGTGATGCTCGACTCCTCTTTTGCCACAACTTCCCCACTTTCCTCTGCCTCCATGTCTCCCACCACATTGCTTCCACTAGTTGCATCAACAATACCAATGCCAATGCTCACGCTACCAAAGGTGTTCTCATGACACATGCAGAATGTCCCCTCCAAGATCTCCCAAATATTTTTGCATCCCACCATCCAAGCTACCTTAGCACAGGTCCTTGCCATTGATCCACCCTAAAAACCTCCAATGGGACCACCAGCAATGGAAGCCACAATGAAAATATCCAAGGAATGGAAGAAGAGGGAGATGGAGACTACAAAAGCATTGGAGGAAGCAGACAAGTACCATGAACACCTGGAATATGAGCACTGGAAAATTGACAAGGTGGTTTATGAAGAAGAGAAATAGGATCTTCTGAGATCAGTGATGAAAGAGATCTCGGTGCTAAAACTGTATGAACATTTGATGATGATTTCAAGGAAATGGCCCAACAATTGAAAGATGTTTGGGAAGAAGTAGAAAGGACTCCTCCTAGAGAAGAAGGGCAAGAAGGTGAGAAAAAAGCAGAAAATGTGGAACATCCTACAAGGGAAAAACCAGAGGATGTATCACCTCCTCACAAAGAAGAAGAGAATACAGAAGAGGGCAGACCTGAAGGTGAAGGTCAAGATGACAAAAGCCTCAAAACTGAACTGCTCAAGGAACAACGGCACGAGAATGAGTTGGGTGATAGATGAGAAGAGGAAGCTGAAAGGGAAGAAAGTCCCAAGGAGTTCCTTCCCAGCAAGTCAACAATCAGGCACATAACATTCATCTGAGATTCTGATGAGGATGAAGAAGATACAAAAGCAGAAGAAGAGGCTCTTAAGGAAAAGGAGATTGAAATCAGAAAAGATAAAGAAGAAGGTGATTGTGAGTCACCTAAAGAGAAGGCTCAAATGCCCGAATGGCTGGAGAAGCAACTTGAGCAGAAGGCTCTCACCTCGAGCCATCCGAGAAAGAGACTAGAAGCTATCCAAGCTAGGGCACATATCACTACCAAAAAGGAAAAGAAGCCCAAGGTTAGGTCAAAAGTAACAATGGATGTTTCTGGATCTAGGACCATCCAGGTCACTACACCCATGATAGGAGAAGAGGGAGTAAGTTATAATATTTCTACTATTGACTTGGGAACAACCACAAGGGAACAAAAAGTGGAACACCTCCAGGAGTTTGTTGCTACTATGGTGCATCTGATACATCAAGACAAGACATCAAAGGAAGAACTTAAAGCACAGGTGGCTGACCTGATGACATACATCTAGCAATGGTCCTTGATGAAAGAAGTGCCTACCACATATGTGGATCTACCGCAATTTTTGTCCAAAGAGAAAATTGATAAGTTGGAAAAGAGAAAGAGCTTGGACATGACTACAGAAAGCTGGTTCTGATAGGTTTTGTACGTTGGAAACATGGGCATCGGTCGGGTTGTGTGAACAACAAACAAGTTCTTAGACCTACAGCAGTCTCTGGAGGGTACTAGAAAGCTTTGCATTGATTTCCCTACGAGATATGAGTCCACCTACTCGAAGATCAATGCTATTCTCAAACTGCCAAGTGCAACGTGGGAGAAAGAGTTTGCATTCAAAAGGGATGATCATTGGCTGATGGATGTATGGAGGTGGGACTTTGAGAACAGGAAAGGTTGGAGAAATTGCTTGACAAAGTGGATCTAGATATTGAGTGGGTCAAGGAAATCATAGCAGATTGCACCTGATACCTGAAGCTAATGACAGGCTATGAGATGCTTGTTGTGCAAATTGACCTAGATAAGATAAGGCCCCACTTCCAGAAGAGGATGGAGGACGGAATGTCAGATGAAATAACCATTGATTTCATGAGTTTTTCTGCCTGCGCCTTCGTCCAGTCATAACTATTTAGGGACCACACTTCCAAGTATGACGAGGATTGGGAAAGGCTTATAGATAACTCCAAGGAGTGGAATTATCAATTGCTATGATCCGAGACTTTGGAGGTTTCCAAGCTCCAACCGGTAATTATGAAGCTCATGGAATATGCATCCTTGAAAAAGAAAGAGGGAAATCCTACTATTAATGAAGAATTCCTTACAGAGTAGCTACAACAAAAGGGAAATCAGCAAAAGACAAAACTACTACAGTGTTGTCACTAGAGGAAAAAATAGGGGTGAAAACAAAGTTGTATTTTAAATTGAAATATATTATGGGGTAGGTAGAACCCTAAGTAGTAGTGAATCTTGGCCACACAATGAGATTAAATCTTGGCTATTCATTCTACTTTTTGGACACTATAAATGGGGGGTCTCCTCTCATTTTCAAGACAGAGTTGAGTTGTAATGACATGATGCAGAAATTCCTAATGAAAATACATTGACTTGGTGCATTTTCTGAGCTTCTATACATGTTTCATGATTCAATCTCCCATAGTTAGATGCTCTAGTTAAATTTACATTGTTGTTTTAATTGGTTTTAGATTGCTTAGATAGATTTAGTAATACTGTTCTATGATTATAGAAATTTCTGCTGTGTTGATGCTTTCTAGCCCATACTTTTTTCCATTTGCTGCTGGTAAATGGTCTTGTAAAGTTAGCCTGGGATGAAACTTGAAGTTGCTCTAAATTTTTATCTTTATTCATGCATGCATGTGGTGGATGAATGGTAAAATATATGTAGACCTTGGAAGATAGCACATATTTCATGATACTATAGGTTTCTTGGTTAAGTGAAATCCTATTTAAGGAAGTTCTCCACAGTAGAACTTCCATGATCACTGTTCATAGTTAGTTGCAGATCTAGGAACTTTCCCTCTTCCCTGCTCTTTTTCCATTTTTTAGAAACAACCTATGCTAAGGTTCATTGCACATTGTAAAGCCAAAACTTAAGGAAAATACTAAAGTTTTAGATTGTTGTTTGAACCTACAACAAAGTGCACCTTAACTCCCATCTCAGAAACTTCAAGCTCTAGGATCCACTTTGCATCTAGCTACATAAGTCTGCCCTGTGATTACTAGAAAAATCACATCAAATATCAACTAAGGAATTCCACGCAAGTCATGACCTGACACCCGAGAGACCTTGGGCTGATTTTCAACAACTTGTTGTTGGAAGTCTCCTTTCAAGAGAGGTAGTGCATATACGCACTGCCTATGTTGGGAAAGTGTGCAAAATAACCCATCAACATAGCT
>VDFB02058242.1:258952506-259039902 GCA_007258455.2 Sequoia sempervirens
CCTCAACCCTTAAACCCTTAAAAACTCAACCCTAAACCCTCAACCCTCAACCCTCAACCCTCAACCCTCAACCCTCAACCCTCAACCCTCAACCCTCAACCCTCAACCCTCAACCCTCAACCCTCAAACCTCAACTCAACCCTAAACACTAAACCCTCAACCCTCAATCCTCAACCCTTAAACCCTAAACCATTGACACCTAAGAGAGAGAAACCGAAGAGAGAGGGTGGGAGGGAGAGACTTGAGAGAGTAGGAGAGATAGGGAGTGGGAGAGATACGAGTGAGAGAGATACTTGAGAGAGGGAGAGGGGGTGGGAAGGAGAGGGAGTGCCCAAGATAGAGGGATGGGAAAGAGATGGAGGGAGTGAGAGAGAGATACACAAAGAGAGATAGAGAGAGGGGGTGGGGGGAGATACCTGAGAGAGAGGGAGAGAGAGATAGGGAGGAGGTGGGAGGGAGATACCTGAGAAAGAGGGAGAGAGATAGAGGGAATGAGAGAGAGAGAGAGGGAATGTGAGAGAGATAGAGGGAGTGAGTGAGAGAGATTGAGAGACCTAAGAGTGGGAGAGGGGGTAGGAGGGAGATACTTGAGAGAGAGGGGGGAGAGGGGGTGGGAGGAAGAGACCCGAGAGAGAGTGGGAGAGAGATAGAGGGTGAGAGAGAGAGAGGGCCCCAGAGATAGAGGAGAGGTGGTGGGAGGAGACACTTGAGAGAGAGGGAGACAGAGGAGGAGACAGGGGTAGAGGGAGTGGAGAGAGGGAGGGAGGGAGAGAGATAGGAGGAGGACAGGAGAGAGAGAGGTAGGAGGGGAGACTGAAAGAGAGAGAGGGGAGAGGGGGCAGGAGGAGAACTGAGAGAGAGGGAGGAGACACTTGAGAGAGAGGAGAGAGAAAAAGGGAAAGAGGTAGAGAGAGTGAGAGAGAGAGGAGTGGGAAGAGAGAGAGGAGAGGGATGGAGGAGAGACCTGAGAGAGAGAGAGGCAGGAGGGAGAGACTTGAGAGAGAGAGAGAGGGAGAGGGGTGGGAGGGAGAGAGACTTGAGAGAGAGGGAGAGAGTGGGAGAGAGAGAGAGAGAGAGAGAGAGAGAGGGAGAGAGAGAGAGGGAGGGAGTGTGTGTGTGAGAGAGAGAGATAGAGATAGAGGGGGGAGGGAGATACCTAAGAAAGAGTGAGAGAGAGAGAGGGAGGGAGAGAGATAGAGGGAGTGAGAGAGAGAGGGAGTGGAAGAGAGATAGAGGGAGTGAGTGAGAGACCTAAGAGAGGGAGAGGAGGTAGGAGGGAGAAACTTGAGAGAGACAGAGAGAGAAAGATAATGACCTAAGAGAAGGAGATGGAGTGAGAGAGACAAAAAGACTAGAGGGGGAGTGAGAAAGGGGGTTGGATTGAGATAGATTTATCTAGGTAGGGTGGGAGGGAATGATACTTGAGAGAAGGGATTGGAGTGAGAGAGAGTAGTCTAGGTAGTGTGGGAGGGAGTGAGACCTGAGAGAGAGAGAGAGACTTCAAAGGGATAGAGAGTTATCCAGTTAGGGTAATGAGGTAGAGAGTGTATGAAAGGTAAAACCTCAACTATCCATCTACGATCATAAACCATGCACTCTCAGCATTATCAAAGCGGTCAACCAAAGATAGGGGAAAGTTACATTTTGTTCAAATCAGGTCATTTGGTGAGTGCCAAATTTGGTGTTTTCCAAATGACTTGCTTTGGACAAGTGAATTGACAAGATTTTCTAAATTTCCTCATTTTTTCATTTATGCTCCCCGTCATTTTTGCACGTCTTTCGATGTATGTTTATAAAAAAAATGTGATAGTTTTAACCTCTCTCTTAGCTATCTAAATATATAATTCTTTTTTTGTTTTGATTCAATTAAGGTTTTGATCCATAGCTTCTACTATAAATGCCTCCATTTTTTTTTGAAAACCAACATGTGCTAGTTTTAGGATAGATTTTTACTTGTTCATTGAAACATGAAACAAATTACATTTTTTAAAACTAGACTCCATTCTACACATGATGAAAAAACAATTTCAATTTTTGATTAGTTTTCAAAAAAATTAAAGGGGAGCATGCTCAAATTTTAGCTTTTCAGGATGTGTCCACTTTCAAAATTCATAAAATATTAAATATTCATTAAAAAAATTATCTGAAAGAACAAGGATAAACTACATGGTGTTACCTAATTTCTCACCATTCGGATTTTTGAAATTCTAAAAAAGGCTAATCAAAAAGGGGGGAACCCTCAGGCACTATACTATTTTTTTGATAAAAACAGGGCCTATTTCCCCCCCCCCTTTTTGAGACCTTTAATATTCATTAATTTCAAAAAGAATTAGTATCTTAGAAACTAGACTCAGATCACTTCAACTTTTGTTCTTGTTGCATCTTGAAATTTTGAGCATAACTATCTTCATTTTCTCATGCAAATCAGATTTTGCTGATTTCAGAATTTTTTTTTTTTTAAAAAAAAGAAAGAAAGAAAAGTGGCATCTTAAGAGTCAAAATTGTGTCACATATCCATGCACTTACCCTTCATAATTTCCAACTCTCTAGATCATCCGAGGATGCAAGAGAAGAGCATACTATTTTACTA
Source organism: Sequoia sempervirens (assembly GCA_007258455.2). NCBI lineage: Eukaryota > Viridiplantae > Streptophyta > Pinopsida > Cupressales > Cupressaceae > Sequoia > Sequoia sempervirens. The sequence goes on from VDFB02058242.1 coordinate 258,955,097, forward strand.
CAAAATAATAACAAATTTGCACTCAATATTTCTAAAAAGCAATCCTATCAATCATGAAGGCTCTGATACCATGTAAGATTTTCTTTTAAATATGCCCAAGATAGAATGAAAGATTAGGAAAGCATGAAAGAAAAAATATGCTAGAATAAATTTTATTCTTTTCTAACACACATACCCATTTGCTATATAGAATACAATTTATTCTAGCATATTTTTCTTTCATGCTTTCCCAATCTTTCATTCTATCTTGGGCATATTTAAAAGAAAATCTAACAATTATGGCATTCAAAGTGAGATAGCATAGATATTTTGTCAAACGGATCTGGTGCATCTATACGACCACATATTACATGCAGGGCCATGCAGGCAGTATCAACTCCAACATCTGATAAAATCCTATTTCCTTTATGCTTCAATGGTTTTTCATACATTCATTTCATAACCCTCATTTTGGAGCAGACGAGGATGATGTTGGAAAAGGTCGAGGAATTTGGATTTACACCCATTAATTTCATTTGTTTGAAATTTTCTAAAGTATTCTTTCAACAAATCCATTTCATGCACAAACTGCAATCATCACACTTCATGAGATGGCATCCCTGTGAGGTTGCATGTCTCTACATCTGCAAGTGCATTTGCTTGACAATTGATAAAGCATTTTCAACAAATCAATTTTGTGCACATCCTGCAACATTACATTCCATAAAACCGCACTTCGTTGAGGCAATTGACCAAACAGTTCATGCCTCATCTATGCTACACATTTTGCAAGCATATCTACCAGAACAATTATATTCGAAATATTTGACAAGAACCTCCATTTCGTTTTGCTTTAATGAATGCCCATACCTCAATTTTAAAGGTAAGTTGTGAGCGCATTGTTAAAAGGTTGTAGAATTTGACAAGTAACACCTGGTGACTACATTTGCTTGAAAGTTTCTAAAGCCCTTTCATCAAACCATTTTATGCATATCTTGTTCCAAAGCTTGCATTTTGGCATAGACCAAGAAGATGTTGGTGTTAGGAAAAAGAAGGTGTCTCAACCTTTGATTTTTTTGAAGATTTGATTTTCTAAATATTAAATGTTGCTGATTTTCTCACTTTGTCTTTGTGAGTTACAACTTGCAGTTTCTATTCGAATGAGGAGTCAAGTTATAGAGTTGATATTTATAGGTGGAGTTGTGCATAAAATATTTTTCTATTTTCATGTTGAGTTTACATGGAATGTGAGTTTTCGAAGAGCAGTTATTTTGTCAAGTGCAGATTTTGCAAATTGGCATGTGGTGACAATTTGGAAACTTACCATTGTGTCTACAATTTTTTTGGTGCTTTCCATGTTGCATCTTCAACCTTTGGCAGTTGTTTTAGAAATGTTTATTTTATGCATTGTAAACTCTTATATATTGAGCACTTGTGTATTTTGGAGTAGTATGAAGTTGTGTTGAGATATTGTTATGCTGCCAGATTTACTCCAAAATTCTAACACTGATAAACTCCTATAGAAGCTTGTGTTGCAAGTGTATTTTAATCGTTGTTTACAGATAATACATTGTTCAGGCTTTTGATGTGTGGGGTTTTTTTTCCAAGAGGGTTTTCCCCACATATATTTGGTGTTATGTTTTTTTATTGTATATTTGTTGTTGTTTATCTTTACCTGTAATGTGCATCTTCTTTATTGTAATTGTTTAAGGGTTTGAAATTGTAAGATTTGCACATTCTCTCCTCTGATAGATTAGTGTTGGAATATTTTTCGTGTACTTGGCTTCCTTTCAGTTGGCAACTAGTTGTGGCATTTGGTTGGTTTTCCACCAGCTAATTGCATTTTCTTAAACCCTTAAAACAAATCCATTCAATGTATATGTTGCAATGATTACATTCCTGAGATAACATTTCTTTGAGGTATTCTATCAAACAGTCCATTTTCCATTTCTATCTTTCCACATTTTGCATACATGTCTACCAGCACAGTTGCAACTACAATGTCTGATAAAGTTTCATCATTTCCTCCGCTCAACGAATTCATATACTAAATACATGGTAGTTTATAAGACCGCATTTCTTTCTAAACTCATACCTCAAGAAGTTATGACTATCAACTTTTTTTTCCTCCTTTAAATGCTCGAAGTTAGAAATCTGGAAAATTTGAACAGGGTTCAAATTCACCCAATTGCAAGTAAATGTGGTTCAAATTTTCAAATTTATTGACATATGAGAAAAGTGGGTTAGAAAAGTGAAAAATTTGAGCAAAAAGGTTGGGATTTTGAAAAAGTTGAGCAATGAGGTTAGTATTTATCCAAATGCATGTAAATGAAGTTAAAATTTGTTGAAATGTGAGTAAATGAAAGTTAGGAAATGTGCATAAGTGAGCAATGAGGTTAGAAATTGGACAAAAGTGAGCAATAAGCTTAAGTCCACTCAATGTACCTCAAACAAACATTAAAATGCTCATAAAAAACTCAATTAATAATTATTTTAAACTTTAGAAAAGTTCTAAAATAATTTACATATTTTCCAATGAACTCCTTGATAACTTCTCATCGTTACAACACTAAAACTTGCATAACATTCAATTGATAAATTACTTCACCTTGAATTTTTCTGGGAGAATAAAAGCATCATTATGAGAAAAACCCTAAAAAATAACTTCATTTCGAGCAAACCAATTTTTAAATTTTAATTATTTCTGTCATTATGTTAGAAAAATAAAACTTTAGATTCTCCCAATCTAGAAATTGGGTTGCTACAAAAACTTTCCATATTGCTCATAAAACTTCCAAGAACACCCGTCCAAGGAAAATTATAATTATACTCAAAATTAATGATTTGAAAAATTTCATAGGAAACCCCAACTATCAATGCATCAGGTGATGATTTAATATGGAATTTTTTGAAAAATGAACTAGTTAACATCAAGGGACAACAAATCCATTGTTCAAATATGTGACCAACTTGAAACCCACACATTGCCCAAATCTACCCTATTGCAACATATATCATGTTGATGTTAACTATATATGATTTTGGGCCCCCTTCTAACCTAATAGAGATTCTTTTTTCCAAATAGAATAACTTTCACATATGGTATCATATTTTTAAATTTTATAGCCGTTAGAAATCTATCTTTAAGCATTATGTAACTATGGTATAAGTTTTCTTATCATAATTTTATACTTTTATCAAAATTTGGTGCTTAAAGGTGGAATTCCTCTATAATGGTTAGCAAGTCATATCTTTAACACACATAATCAAATTTTAGGTTTCAAATAGGTGATGTATAGAATTTTCAACATACTATATAGTTGATTAGGTGGTTTTCCACTTAGATGAGTAAAGAGAGGTTTATATTTGTTTAAGAACTTGTAGGAGCCTAAGATTTTTTGTGTGATTATGTGAGCATCTAGATGAATCGGTGGTAAAAAATTATGGAACTGCATGTTTTTATGAGACCAATATGATGGTATGGTAGGTTATCATATTTGGTGCTTACTGATATAGATTTATAAGTATTTTTAGACTTTGGACTTTGATGGAGACAAGTGCATAGGCTTTCTTCTAGTTTGAAGATAGGATTTGTTAGAGTAAAATAATAAGTATTTAATTGTTTATTTTACTTTAATATTAAGCCACCTTAGATGGAAATGTATCACTTGAAGAGGTAGTTGAACTTTTCAAGGATGTGTGGAATTTCTCATTTGCCACTTGGTGGAGCATTGTTGCCACCTTGAGAGTTGAGCACTCCTACAGTGACTCAAAATCGTCATCCTATATGTACATCCTTCTCATTAAGGATTTTACACACTTCTAATCAATTCCATTAGTCAACTCTTGTATTGCATTCTTTGTTTATCAATCTCGTAGACTTGTCGATATCAACACTCAATCAGAGATCATGGCCAACATCAACATAATATCAGAGCAGTTATGTAATTTGAGTGTTCATTTGATTGTTCTATGAGTTTTTAAAAAAACAAGATGCATGCAATTTGGTTTGTTGTGTATATTGGTTTATTTTTGTGTCTTTGTGAGTGTACAAGTATAGATCCTTGTTTGTGGCTTCGTGGAAGATTTATGTGGCATCGTGGAAGTAGCTAAGGGATTTTTGCATCATTGAGTTGGTTGTTGGTTCATTAGATCTAGTTTATAGAGAACACACAAGGTTGAGTCATCATTAAAGAAGTGACATATTCTTGAGTCATGATCTAAGGCATGATCTGTGTGAAGTGGTGTAAAAGAGGTGATCTGTGGGTGTTCACATAAGAGACAAATCTGTATGTAGATTGATCTTTGTCGCATGGGTATGAAGCTCGCTTCTCAATTTGAAGGATAATCTATAGCCCACAAATCTGACATCAACTCACATGTTGCATTCACTTGCTAGCTTCTTGTCCTCCACCATTTCACCATTTATAAACCTTGATTTTCCCATAAAGCTAGATATAGATATTTATGAAGAAGATTTTGCTTCCGTCTCGGGGACCAAGAACATGAGAACAGGAGGATTTTCTGAAGTGTGTCTTGCATGATAACACTTGGTAGTAGGAGAAGCAACGAAGGACCTGCAAGGGGAGATTAAAGTAGATATTTCAATGGTACTCCTAGTTTTTGGAGGATAATCTTTACTCACAACTCCACTCATTTTCTCTTTCTTTCCTTAAAGCTCAGCCATGCCCATAGTCACACTGTCTCCCTCCTTCTCCATCTAATTCCTCCCACAAAGCGCTACATCCACATCTATGCAACCTCTTATGGCTTGAAGAATCTAGCATATCAAATTTTTAGGTTTTGTGGCCTACTCACCAGGGATATTTCTCTCTCACCAGAGCCTCTTTGCATTTTCTTTCATAGCAATTTCTTGTCACGTGCTTTAAATATTTGAAGAATCCAATATCTCTTGCGGAGTTCTGCACTTACTCCCAAATTCACCCTTGAGATATTGAAAGGCACAGGTGTCAAGCATTTTGGAGGGATTTATGCTACAACTGCCACTTATATACTAATGCATTACATTATAGGATAAATCAATGTGACCATTAACTCTATCTCCCACTCAGCTTATAAAGATCTATTCTGTTAGATAATTTAATGCGACCATAACTTAAGTTGTTACTCTTTGATTTATTTTTTTAACAATTAGTGGTTTATTTTTTAAAATTGTCTTGTCAAGGTTTAAATGCCAGTTGATCAAAGGTTCTTGTAAGGGGGGGTTTTTTCCTTTTTACGTAACTTTCAAATGGGGAGTAATTTTCAATTGTGAATATTTGACAAAAATCTCTTTTTGTTCTGGAAACTTTATTGTTGAGACGATGTAAAAATTGTGTTATTTAAACACATTTTTTATCCTCTTGTAAAAGGAAAACTTTTAGTTTCTAAGTGAAAAATTAGGCAAATAGGATTATTGTATCTTTTGATTAGATACTCACATGAGTAATGCTTTTGTAAAAGTGAATATCACTTGCCCATTTCATTGAAAATGATATCACACTCAATTATAAAGTGATATGCACTAAAATATATGAAGTGCCAAAATTCAATGGGGGATCAAAAGCATAATCAAGGGAGGTCAAGTCATCTATGTTATTCTACAAAATGGGCATAATCTCAACTCTATTTAACTTCTAGGAATTGAAGAAATCAATGGGGATAAAGATCAAGAAACTAGGATTGCATCGTGTCACCATGAGTTTGGAACCTGAACCTACAGGAGCAATTGGAAAATGAAAAATGGCACAATTGAAATGACGAAGCCTATGAAACATTATGTAGATTCATTTCTTCTGACCTTCTCTTTCACATTAATTCTGACATAACACCTAATGAATGTATGGACAACATTAAAAAATATGTTTGGTAAGAAAGATGTAATGAGGAGACATCAAATGGAGAATGAATTAATAATTTTTATCACAAGACTTTAACACAATTTAGGAGTTTTTTAGTAAATTGAACTTGTTAATGTTTCAACTCAAGCAATGTGAAATAGAAACATAAGATGAACAATTGGTCCTAAGTGTCTTATCAAAGTTAGGTCCTCAATATTTAGTATTTTTTTCCACTTTTCATGCAACAAAGAATGCTTTTGGTGCACACTACACTATGCCATCTCTTTCATATTATTTTTCTTCTCTCACAAAGGAGAAAGAAAAAATGATTCAAATTGGTACCATACAACAAATTCAAAGCCACAAGTTCTTGTTGCAACTAATCCAAAGGACAAGGAAATAAAAGATGGAAAATCACAACAAAAAGTGAAGTGTTCTTTCTACAAGAAAAATGGGAATAATGAAGATAAATGTATGAAGAAAATAATACACCACCTTTAGCATCTACTTGAGAAACAAGGGGTTCCTACCTCCATCAAAGAATCTTCATCTAGTTTGGCATCTTCAAAATCAAAGGATATATCTAAAGAAAAAGTACTAATGGCTACTACAAGTTTGGAAATTGATAAATGGATTCTTGATTCAAGAGCATCACATCATATCTCTCCTTATCCAAAAGTGTATATATCCTTTTATCCTTATGATGTAAACAAATTACAAGAAGCTAATAACACTTCCATATTTATTTGTGGACAAGGTACAATTGAGATATGTAATCGGAGTATCTTTAATGCCTTGTTTGCTCCTGAATTGGCAAACAACATTCTTTCCATTTATCAACTTACAAATTTTGGGAAAGTTGAATTTACATCTACTTTAGTGACAATTCGAGATTCTCAAAGAATAGATATTTTTGCATTGGGTGAGATTGGTCCAACTCTCTCATGTTTACAAATTTTCACACTTTGCTCCATCAAATTCACTCACAAATTCATTCTTCCACTTCCAATATGGACAATACTCCTCCACTATCTCCTATTGCATCAAAATTTAGAGGTGCTTCATCGAGAGCATCTAGAGGTTCTTTCCAATAGAAGATCACAAGGATCAATTGATCATCATTTTTAGGGGGCTTCATAGTCTCTCTTCATTGTACTTTATTGTTATCATCTCCATTTTGAAGGGTAGTTTTTTCCCATAGGGTTTTCTACCTTTCTCCACTTTTCAGAGAGTTTCATTGTACACAGGTACCTCATTAAGCCTAGTTGTCAAGACCCATCCATTTGTGTACCCACATAAGCTAAGCTTAAAGGGGGTGTTAGAGTAAAATAATTATCATCTAATTATTTATTTTAATTTATGTATTAAGCCACATTAGGTGGTGATGTGTCACTTGAAGAGGTAGTTGAACTCTTCAAGGATGTGTGGTATTTCACATTTTCCACTTGGTGGAGCATTGTTGCCACCTTGAGTTGAACACTCCTATAGTGACTTAACTCATCATCCTATGTGTACATCCTCCTCATTGAGGATTTTACACATGTCTAATCAATTCCATTATTCAAATCATGCATTGCATTCTTTGTTTATCAATCTCATAGACTTGTTGATATCAAGACTCAATTAGAGATCATGGCCAACATCAGTAGGATTGATACACATGTGATATTTATAATTTCAGTTTAGTAAGAGTTTTATATGCTTAAATGATGGTAATGGTTATGGTTTTATGAATGGTCATGTATATTTTTTCACTAGCATGGAATGAGATTGTATGTATTTGATAAGTTATGGTATTAGCATGGCATGATAGACTTGTTGATATCAAAACTCAATTAGAGATCATGGCCAACATCAATAGGATTGATACACATGTGATATTTATAATTTCAATTTAGTAAGAGTTTTATATACTTAAATGATGGTGATGGGTATGGTTTTATGGATGGTCATGTATATTTGTTCATTAGCATGGCATGATATTGTATGTATTTGATAAGTTATGGTATTGATTGATTCATGATGTACAAGTGGTGGTGTGGTTTAGTTTTAAAATATTATTATTATATCATAATTTATTTTGGTTCCTTGCCTATGTTTACTCAATTGTGTATTTCTTTAAAAATAAAATTTTTGGGTGACATAGTGTTTGATCCTTAAGATTTATAGGTTATCCTAGTTAATAGGTTACTGGTGTGATTGTGAGTTTTCATATTGTAATGGTTTGGGATCTAAGAATTATGAATTATTATGGGTTGGTTATCCATTTAATACAACATGATGACTCAAATGTAGAGTATCTATATCCATATGTATTTTTAATTTTGAAGTACATACTTAGTTACTTGGCCTTATATGTGGTCATTTGTGAATCGGTATATTGCATTGGGATGAGAGAATGGATAATTAGAGTACCTATATAGTTAATTATTGTCACTGGTAGCATATTATTCATTAATATTTCATGGATATATTGGTTACATGATTTAGTAGGATCTTATGATAGTGATTTTTTGGTGTGGTTTATCTTCTCAACTTGGAGATCTTAGTTCTACTTTACGCTTAGAGCTACTAGTATTGTATTTAAGTGTGTGTGGACTATGGGTTATTTTCATTTAGGATATGGTTATCTTCATGTGATTGGATATGTTTAAATATTAGTTATCCATGGAGTACTCATGGAGTCTTTAGTTGAGGTGTTGAGTTTTATGACTTGTCAATTTATATCAATGGTCCTTGGTTGAGACGATGTTTGGTATTGTGTCCTATTCTACTTTAGATGCTAGTTGGAATTTAGACATAAAATAGGTGCTCTTGGGATTAGGATATAATCATGGGAGCACATGATCTTCTTTTGACAAAATGTTAGATCATGTTGTCATGGCGTATTCTTGGATTATGCAAATGTGTAGTGGGAGATTTGATAGTAATCTAGATAGTCCTCTTGATATTGAGTACATTGGTCATGTTCTTGGGATTTTTAGGAGAGTAAACTATTTTATTTCGATCTTAGCATGGATTGATCAATTGTAGGTGCTCATGGATACTTGGAGACTTGGATGCGGCTATATTTCTCTTGATTATAGAGATATATGTTGAGACAGTTACACTTTGGAGGTTTTAGGATGAATTCTAAGGATCCTTCATCTATATATGAATGTGACTTCATGATGGACCTATAAAAGATATTATTATTGGTATATTGAAGAGGATAAATCTCATTCCACACTCTTGGTCTACTTGAAAGATAATAATTTAATAGGTATTTCCCTTTTTTAGATACATTATGTTTTACTCTTTGTCTTCTCATGATTATATATCTTGAGCTATGTTTATTTAGTTCTATAGGGTTCATTTGAGGATTTTGTGGAATATTTTTCTCCTTGTGCATATAATTTTTTTATGATATCATTTATGAGGAATTTAGGAGATGTTATTAAGCTTATTCCTAGTTTTTGAGACGGTTTTATTTTGATCTCCCTTTATTCAGAGAGTCTTACTATTGCACATATATTACCTATGTTTGGCATTTTTTTTATTGATGTCAACACTTAGTTAGGGAAACTTCATTGGTGTATGATGATGTGCTAAAAGTGATTTTGTTGATATTCACATGGTTGTATGTCATGGCTTGTTTTATGACAAGTAAATTTGTATTGATTATGTTTGTTGTCAGTAGAGATGATATCATGATGATACATTAAGATAAGGATTAGAAGCATTAAGATGAGCATTACAAGTAATGCTAAAGTTGGAGAGATGTTTTTGATGGAAACTAGTATGTTATATGATCTCTCTTGTTGTTCTAGAGGAAGTATGTGTTGGAAGAATGAGGAGTTTTTCATTGATGGATTTGTTGGCAACATGGTCATAAGGGATAAGCAAAAGGTGTACTATTATGCATTGCAGTGTTGTCACTGATGTCAAAATTGTATCTTGATATAGAGATCATTATGCAGTTTATTTTGAATGGTTCTAACATGTTTTGGGATGTTTGTGGAAGAAAATTTTGTAAGAAGGTTTGATCTAGTGAAGATAATTGTGATGGAAATTAACTAAGTGTCAATTATGATAATATTATGTAACCACAAATTAACATTTCTCTTTGCAGTTCTAGCATAATGTTTTTGGTTGATAGAAGCATCTAATTCTCGAATTCCATCTTGTTTTGAATTTTGGTTTGAAAGTTATGAATGACAAAAGTTCGGTCTAGTAGTTATAGTCATTTCCTATATAGTGCATATGAGTTGGTGAGTCTGCACTTCTCCGCAGCTAGGATTTTGGTTTTACATCTTTAAGGAGATATTAATAGATGTCAATAGAGTGTGCATTCCATATGGCGTAGTATTTTGAAGAACATGTGTCTGAATATGGGTATATATTTGAATTTTTTTTGTATTAGGTCTTCTACTATGCCGACCTAATAGGTGTGAAGGTATGCAAAGGTCAAGTAAGTATTGTGGAATTATGTGAGAGCTATTATAGGTCCATGTTGGCCTATTTCAAATTATTTTAAGTATTGAATCTTGGCACGAGGCATGTGTGGAAGGATTTGAGCCAACAACTCATTTATTGTATATTTTGTATGATACATCTAATTAGGTTGAGCTAATTGATGTTGTGATTGAAGCGGATATATAAGGTAGATCATTTTCGGTGTTTTGAGATATGAAAAACATGCAAGTGATGCAAATGATGTGAATTGAGTGAATACATTGTGAATCTAAGTCGTGAATGTTGAGTAGAATATTAGAGTGATGCGAATGCGGAGAAAAACAAAGTGTTAGATCAAAATCAGAGGAAGTGTGTAAAGTTAGTTTATTGAGCTTCATTGGAACTATATCTCATGTATATGATAGATGCAATTGTAACAATTTAATCTAGGCTGTGAGCCACAAAATTTCTTCTCTCTTTTTCTCTCAGTGAACAGTGAGTCCACCTGTAGTGAGCACTTCTATAAATATAGTTATAACTAATTATAATATATTGTGAGCTAATCCTCACCATGGTTTTTCCCATTTTGGGTTTTCCACATAATAATCTTGGTGGTCATGTGTTATGTTATGTTGTTAGATGTTTCATACTTTCTTTCATTTACTACAATTGAATATGCTATGTGAATTAGATGGTTAAATGTTTTAAAGGTTTAAAATAATACTAATTCACCCCCCCTCTCAGTATTCTAGGTGTTCCACAATTGGTACCAGATCTTGGTTCCCTAGAAGGATCTTAACCACTTGGGGAAGGTCTCAGAGGTTCAACACGTGGCTTTTAGAAGGCTACCTACTCCCCTAGAAGAGATTCCTATTGTTGGATCTATGTAGAAGAAGATGGAATGCTTGATAAAGATGGATAACTCAAAGTTGCTCTTGAAGATCTTGAAAGAATTGAAGATAAAAAAAAAGATTTAAAAGAAAAATTCAAAGAAGCAAATGAATGCATCAATAAATTGAGAGAGAAAATCAAGAAGTTCAAAGAAAGGCATAAGGAATTCAATGAACAATTAAAGCAAGAAAATGAAACTATCATTGATCTGAAGGTGCAAGTTGAAGAAAATAAAAGAGTTGAGGAATGTTTGAATGCAATGGTGAAAATAAAACCTAGGGAATGTACAAGGCTTGAACAAGAAGTTGTGAATATGAGATTAGATCTAGAGAAAGCAAGGAGTCATGAAGACAATTTCAAGATGAGTTCTAAAAATCTTGATGAAATGATTGTGAATCAAAAAAGCTCTAAATATAAAGAAGGTTTAGGATTTAAAAAGGGTGAAAGTTCAAAATTATATCAAACATCAAATGCTAAAGATAAGAAGAACAATGGTAAGCAGATCCAAAATCAAAGGAATGAAGCTAGAAGACCACTAGTCAAATAACCAAATGCACAAAGGTATATACCCATATTTAGACACATGTTCTTCAAAAGACATCCAAAAGTACTAGACTAATCCCTTTGCTGGTGAGAAGAGAAAAGAAACTGATAGTCCTCTGGTAAAGGAGAAGTCCCCTTTGATTGTGTAGACAACAAGGCCTGAAAAGAAGAAAGCTACTACATCGGCACCACTTGCAACCTCTACCAAGAAAAGGACAAAACAAAAGGAAGTAAGGGAAAAGAATATAAGTGTAAACATTGAAGAGGAAGAAGGACCATAGTTGGTCCGCAAAAGGAAAATTGAAGCTTCAAAAGGTGAAGAAAGTTTAAAATAAAGAGATTTGACATCATTGATACCAACAATGAAGAAGAAATAGAAAAGGGAAAAAAAATATTTTTTTAGTTCACATGTGAAAGAAGAAGAAAGAAGCCACCAAGAAAGTGTCTCCTAAGAAGAAGAAAGAAGAAACAAGGAAGAAGAAGACTCTGGATGAAAGAAAAAATCAAAAGCAAACAAAGTCGGTAAGACCTCACTCTCCCATGAAGTCAGAAGCACTATTCAATAACATTTTGCATTATGAAATGTTAGAAGAGATTACAACCCTATAAAAAGAAGAAAGTGACATGGATAAGGTCACCATTGTTGAAGCAATCATTAAGTATATTGTTGTTTTAGAAGTTGATATGAAAAACATTGAAAAGAAAATCCCTATGGAGCTATAGAATGTCTTGGTAAAGAGAAGACAATAAGAAATTAAAGAAGAAGGAAAAATAAAATAATATGCATTGGAGAAAGTTGGTGCTCCTCTTTCAAAGGAAATAGAGCCACATTGACTGAATTATATAGCATAGAATTTAGGGTAAAGAAAATATTAACTACCCTTATGGGTAGAGATAAGAATGGGTTTGAAAGGCTCTAGAAGGAGACAGTTGATAAGATATCAAATATAGAAAAAAAATATGGAATTACTTCATAAGGCACTGCTCTGGAAGTCACTACAAGATAAGAAGAACAAGACATTGATTCTCATCATGAGCATGTAACAGATGAAGGGTATATTTAGGATAATGCTCTTTCGAATGTGGAAGAATTGAAAAAAGAAGATGAAGTGGAGAAGAATGATGGTGAAGATGCAACAAAGGAGGATACCTCTCCTCCTCTGGTACTTGAAGAGAATAGCGTTCCACTGGATACCATAGATAAGCCTATTGAGGAAGAAAATGTACACAAGGATGGTGAAGAAGTGAATCTTGATGTAGAGAAGGAAGAACAAGAAAATAATAAGAAGGATGATGAAGATAATAATGGAGAAGCATCTAGAGATGTGAAATATAGAAGAAGAGACACTAGTGAACTCTAAAAAGAATGGGAAAAAGGACTTGAAGGGAAATACTGTGGAGAATACAAAGACTTCTAGTGAATCCTCTGGCTCCTCTGGAGATTCCTTAAAGAATATACTTAGTATGCATCTCAATTTCTAGCCTGTTGTATCATAACAAATCCTACAACTACCTATGCAACAAGGAAATGTAGATCTTGATAAGATTTCCCCACTCCACAAGCTTCAATTGGGAGATGTATTTCATGCATCTACTCGAAAGAAGATTATAGAAACACGTCAAAAGAGTGGAGATCTTATGGAAGAAGCTATGAAGGTATTGCAAGAGGCTATACCCAACGTGAGTATTGACACTTCACTTTCTAGTATGGAAAATTTGAAGCTATTAATTGATACTTTCAAAGAATATTCGCTCGGTCTTAAATGACAAGTAGAGAATGAAGTTGAAAAGAGGATAAATGATAAGAATATGATGGAAATCATTGAGAAGTGTGCTCTTACACACAAAAAGTTTTAATAAAATTGAAAGAATGCACATGTTTGTGTGGATGAGGCAAAGGCTCTATTCCAATATTGTATGAAATGGCCCAGAGCCACATAGAGCATCAAGAGTGAAATAGACTCCATTGAGTCCTAGATCAATAATGCATCTAGTTTCCATGATCCAGAACTTGACTTGGTTGGAGACACAAGGACTACTATTGAATATTTGCAATAAGAGATTATTTCAATTGCAATCCCAAAAGGAGAACATCATTTTGTAGTTTGGAGAGCTAAGGGACTTGGTGAATTCCAAATTCATATCTATTTCAAGTGCCCTTTTGAGTGTTAACAAAGCTACATAGATAAATCCAATAACTAGCACTTTGGAAGAAGGAGAAGCGATACTAATGGAACTTGAGACACAATGCAAACTTCTTGGGACAACCAAGAAGACATGGGAAGAAGGAAAATAGGCTTGGCAGACTCATGTGCAGAAGCTTCAAGATTCAACCTCCTGTGGTTGACAATATTTCTATTCTTTATGCATTTCTATTTTTCAGTTTTAGATTCTTTGTACATATGCAAAGTATATAGAATGGTTTCTTGTAATTTTTTTTGGTTTTTGCATAGGTACATGACTTAGGAGGAGTCAATTCAATCTTTCATCTTATACATATACACATACTTCTCAGGGGGAGATCCGATATATTTTAGAAAAGTTGTTGCACGTGCCCTTTGCCCTTGATGTCAAAGGGGGGGAATATTTTGGAGATGTTTTGGCATGTTGCCATCAATGACAAAGGGGGAGATTTTTGGAAGAATGAGGATTTTGTCATTGATGAAATTGTTGGAAACATGAGCATAAGGAATAAGCACAAGGTACACTATTATGCATTGTAGTTTCCATGTCATTGATGTCAACATTATATCTTGATATGGAGATCATGGTGCGGTTCATTTTGGTTGGTTCTAACATATTTTGGGATGTTTGTGGAAGACAAATTTTCAAGAAGGTTTGATCCAATAAAGATAATTGTGATGGAAATTGACTAAGTGTCAATTTTGTTTATTTTGTGTAACCGTGAATTAACATTTCTGTTTGTGGTTCTAGCATAATATTTTTGGTTGATTGAAGCATCTAATTCCAGAAAATTTTGTTTTGACTTTTTGTTTGAAAGTTATGAATGAAAGAAGTTTGGTCTAGTGGTTATAGTTAGTTCTTGTACAACACATATGAGTTGGAGAGTTCACACTTCTCCGCAGATAGGACTTTTGTTTTGCAAATTTAAGGAGATGTTGGCATATGTCAATAGAGTGTCAATTCCATATGGAACAGTATTTTGAGGACCACGTGTCTGAATATGGGTATATAGTTGAAGAATTTTTTTATTAGGTCTTTTGTGGTGTTGGCCTAATAGGTGTGAATGTATGTGGAGGTTAGGTAAGTATTGTAGAATTATGTGGGAGATATTATAGGTCCTTGCTAACCTATTTCAATTTTTTTTAAGCATTGAATCTTGGTGAAAGGAGTGTGTGGAAGGATTTGAGCCGATAAGTCATATATTGTATATTTTGTATGATACATCTAATTAGGTTGACCTAATTAATGTTATGCTTGAATCAGATATATAAGCTAGATCAGTTTTAGTGTTTTGATATATTAGAAACATGCAAGTGATGTGAATGATGTGAATTGAGTGAATACATTGTGAATCTAAGTTATGAATTTGTTGAGTAGAATATTAGAATGATCTGAATGCAGAGGAAAGTAGAGTGTTGGATCAGAATTAGATGAAGTGTGTAAAGTTAGTTTATTGAGCTTCATTGGAACTATATCTCATGCATATGATAGATGCAATTGTAATAGTCCAATCTAGGTTGTGAGCCACAAACTTTCTTCTATCTATTTTTCTCTTAGTGTACAATGAGTCCACCTGTTGTGAGCACTTCTATAAATATACTATAACTAATTATAATATATTGTGAGCTAATCCTCACATGGTTTTTCCCATTTTTGGTTTTCCATTTAAAAATCTTGGTGTTCATGTGTTATGTGATGTTATATATTTCATGCTTTCTTTCATTTATTGCAATTGAATATACTATGTGGATTGGATGTTTAAATGTTTGAAAGTTTTAAAAGAATATTGATTCACCCCCCCTCTTAGTATTTTGGGTGTTCAACAGTATGTGCTACTACAAGGAAGTTTTAGTCTCCGAATTTTGGTGAAAGGTTTTGTTATAGGAAGTTACTTTGAATATTTTTTAGGAGAATTCTTTGCATTCCTCTGGACCTTTGGAGATATGGTCTTGTGGTTTTGGATTTAGTGTTTATGTTTTGTGGATGTTGTACTCCTATGTTTTTAGGTCACCGATGTTTCCAAGGATTTTTTTGGTAATTGTAGTGGGTTGGTAGTATTGTTGCTTGTCAAGATTGGTCCGAAAAAATGATCCACATTTCTCTGCATTATTATTTCTACTCTTGCAACTTGGTGGACATGTTATTAGTGTTTATGCAGCATCTTAGTCCATCTTTCATGTGGTGAAGCTTATTGCAAGTTGGCTTGTTAATGTTTTATCTCATGATTGTGTCCTCTAGGCTTCTGAGATGAATTGTTTCATTTTTATTTGGTTTGTGGTGGTTGTTTATAATATGATAGTGTAAAATAAGTATATGGAAGTGTTGTTGGATATTCATGGAATGTGTCTTTATTGTCCACACATCAATTTTTTATCTCTTTGGTTCTGCATATTGTTTTGAGTTCGTTTTCTAGGAAATTTGTGGATGTTTGGCCGATAAGGCTTGTTCTCTTGCTTGTGCTATGTGCTTGGGGGTCTACGCCAACATTTTAACTTGTGTTAAGTTGTGTTTGGGTCATGCCCTATCTTATTGAAAAATACATTGAGTAAATTCAGTTGAAAGTATGCTTTTGGGCTGAATGGTAATGTGCTACACGTTTATTCTACACATTTACTTGTTACCAACTTAGGATGTTGTGTGCCATCATGTGTATTATTTGGGATCACATTGGAAGGGGCAATAATATTTTTTTGGTCCTCTCTATCTCTTGGATAGGACCTCTTTCACCACAATTATGTTTTGTAGTCGACTTGTTGGGATCATTGTTTGTTTTATGTTCTCGCTGACCTAATTGGTGTTTTGTGAACTTGTGGAGGATATAAATGGAAGAACAAATCAATTAAAAGTTGAGAGTGAGAGAGTGGTGGTGTGCGAGTATGGATTGATGTAGTAATTTGTGGAAAAGAAGAGGCGGATGTACTTTAACGCCTCAGACAACAGAGTTTATTGTTGACATATATTGTAATTCTAAATCTTCATGTATCATGCTATCAGAAAGTGAGTCTCTTCAATAGGTCCTTGTATCTTGTATCTTTCCTTGGGGTTGTGCACGTTGGAAGTCCTTTCTATCTTGACCAAAGGTTTTGCACCTTAGCTTGCAATTCTTTCAAGGAGTAGTGTGTTTCTTTAGGTTGTGAGCCTTAAAACAAATTGTAATTTTGTAAGTAGTGAGCTTCCTATATTGTGAGATTTCTCACCATGTATTTTTCCTTCTTGGGTTTTCCACATAAATTTGGTATTATCTTGTGCATGTGTGTTCATTGCTATATCTTCCATTGTTGTTGATTTTATTAAGAGTTTTTGATATAGTTAAGGGTTGTTGAGCTTGATAAAAGTCTGATCTTGAGTTGTGCTAAAGGGTTTAAGTTTTTATAGATATTAATTCACCCCCTCTTAGTATCCGAGTGTGTTCAACAATTGGTATCAGAACCAAGTTCCTCTAAAGATTATTAATCGCTTGAGGAAAGGTTCGCGATGGCGCAATATGGATCTTATAGGACACCTAGGTTTGGTGGAACAAATTACACCTTTTGGAAAGTAAGAATGGAAGGCCATCTAAACTCTCTAGGTTCTAGTGTTTGACAATCTATCAAGGATGGTTACACTACTCCTACTATTGGTCCAATAGATCTAGCTGAGATTAGATTGCATGAAAATAATACCAAGGAAAAGAATGCTATCATGAATGGGTTAGCTGATTCAAAACTTCTCCAGGTGATGAGCTATAGTTCTGCTAACGATGTTTTGGAAAAGCTTAGTAGCATTTATGAAGGAGATAATATAGTGAAGCAAGTCAAGATGCAAAACTTCAAGAGAAAATTTGAGACTTTGAGGATGACACGAGGATGAAGATATTGCTAGTTATGTGCTCCAAGTGGATGAAGTGGTTATTGGCATCAAAGGTCTTGGAGGAGAAGTAAAATAAAATTAGATTGTGAAGAAGGTTCTGAGATCTCTCCCTAAAACTTATAAACATAAGGTATCTACTATTGAGGAATCTAAGGACTTGGATAAGTATCTAGTAGATCAATTTTTTGGTGTTCTCACAACCTTTGAAATGAGAGAGTTTGACAAAAATGCTACAAAGAAGGAAGCAACATTCAAAGTTAGTAAGAAGATAGAAGATGAAACATCTGATCAATGTGGTGACTTTGATGAGGTAGAAGCAAACTTTGTGAGAAGATTGAAGAAGGGCACCAAAAAATACAAAGGAAAGTTACCTTTCAAGGGCTTCAATTATGGGAGAATTGGTCATTTTTCCTCTAAATTTCCTTTTAAAGAATAAGAGGATAGCAACAAAAGAATAAGTTTAAAAGGGGTCTTTATTCCAAGGAGAGTAGTTGTTCCTCAAAATATGAGGATAATGATTCAAATGATGAAACACTATTCTTGGCCTTGAAAGTTGGTGATAAAAAGAGCAATATTGAAAAATGTAAGAAGTTTGGTACCTTGCAGGCTGACAAAGATAATGAAATATCAATGGTTGTGTGAACTTCCTTTCATGCAAAGGAAGAAGAAAATACTTGGGTGATTGACAATGGTTTCTCTAGACACATGACTAGTGACAAGGAGAGGTTCATCAACCTTAAGAAGTGGAATGGTGGAGCTATCAAGTTTGGTAGTGATGAGTCAACACAAATTTATGGAAAGGGTGCTATAATCATTGATGGAAATAATAGGACTGAGAATGTACTCTATGCCAAAGGGTTGAAGCACAATCTCCTCAATGTCAGTCAAATGTGAAGCAAAGGATATAGCCTTACATTTAATGTCAAAGGTTATGCGATCAAGAAGGCAAGATTTAGAAGAATAGTTGTAGTTCAGGTACTAGGGAAAATGGAAATGTCTATCATCTAAAGGAGGAAAATGGAAGAATCTATTTATCAGCTCAATCTAGTGAGTGTTGGCTATGGAACAAGTGGATGGGACACACCAACTTAGATAATATGGTAAAGATCAGCTCTACTCATGCAATGAGATATATGCCTAAGACAACTAAGCCTGCAAACACATTATGCAAGGAGTGTCAAATGGGAAAGCAAACAAAGAAAATTTTCAAGAGAAAGGAGTGCTCTACTACAATTCAATTAGATTTGATTCACATTGACCTATGTGAACCTACAAGAACTAAGAGGCAACAAGGTGAAAGGTATTTCATGTTGCTTATTGATGATTACTCTAGAATGAATTAGGTTACTTTCTTAAGAGAAAAATAAAAATATTTTGATAAGTTTAAGATTTTCAAAGCAAAATTTAAGAATGAAATGGGTGCTGAGATTAAGTTATTAAGATCAGATAGAGGAGGTGAATTTAATTCAAATGAATTTGAGTGTTTTTTGTGAATATCATGGTATTAGGAGACATCTGTTTGCTCCTAGGACCCCTTAGTAGAATGGGGTAGTGGAGAGGAAGAATAGGAATGTGCAAGAAATGGCTAGGGTGATGATGAAAGATGTAGATCTTCTTGATATGTATTGGGAGGAAGAAGTGCACACTGTTGTCTACCTACTTAATAGAGTAAAATTGAGGGTCAATAGCACTAAGACCCCTTATGAGCTATGGTATGGAATACCTCCCACCATCAAATACTTCAAAATATTTTGTAGCAAATGCTACATCAAGAGAGATGAGGAAGACCTTGGAAAGTTTGATTCAAGGTGTGATAAAGGGATCTTCCTTGGTTACTCAACTAGAAGCAAGTCCTATAGATGCTACAATAAGAGATTAGGAAAGATGATTCAAAGCACAAATGTTAAAGTAGATGAATATTTGTGTTAGATCTCACAAGAACCAGAGGTTTGAAGATCTGATATACCTCATTGCACTAGTAGAATTTGGTAAATAAATGACTACGTGACTAAAATTTTTAGTCACATGACTAAAACTTTTAGTCACGTGACTAACACTAGTAGTATCTTGAAAATAAATGACTAATTTGGTCATTTATAAGTGACTAATTTGGTCATTGGGTAAAATCATAACTAAATGACTAAATAAATTACTAATATCAAAAAAATAAAAATGACTAAATAAATGACTAATATCAGACAAATAAAAATGACTAAATATATGGCTAAATTAATGACTAAATAAATGACTATTACTCCTCTATTCGTTTTTCTTTCAAATTTGATCATAATCCATAGACATAATTAAGCCCTCCTCATGGAACCCCTACCTAAGTGGGCCATTTGGCCACCTAGGCTACTTGGTGCACCAAAATACCTATTGCGTGGAAGGCATTGCCTCTCGGTGTAGTCTTAAGGCCTTCACATATTTTATAAAAAAAATTATAAACATTTACATTCTTTAACTTTTATTACTCATTATGTTAATGAATCATTAATGTTTTTTTACTATGATTTGAAGCTAGTTTGATTTTCCTATTGTGTTAGCGTGTCAAATGTATCAAAGAGAAATTGTGGTCAATTTCACTAATAAAATATGATTTAAACAATCCAATTACAATAAAAATGAAGAAATTGTTTCACTTCTATCTTTGCTTGCTGATATACTCAACCATCTTAATAATGCGAAATAGAAATAACAATTATGATCGCTTTTTGTATGCAAAATTTTTCTCTTTCTGGCTTTATATTGTTAATTATTTTTTAAAAATAGAATTATTGTATAATCTATGAAATCAATTGTGTGTGGATCATTTTTATAGATGTTATTTTTTATGCAAGTTTGAACTCTAGTAATTTTAGGAGCACATCATTCTTATCTTATTTTTCACAACCTATATTAAAATGACAATGTAGATAGATGAATTTTTCTCCCCAAAAAATGAAGATTAATTTTTGCATGCCTTCCACACAATAGTCTTTTTTGGTGCATTTTAGCAATAGGTATTTTTGGTTGAAAAAAAAAAAGGTATTTTTGCTACCTTGGTCAATCGGGTCATGTATGAATTTGGAGGGAATCTCAGGCAGTTGATTTTTGGCGTAAAACATTGTGATTTCACATTGGAGGGAAGTTTTGAAGTTTAATCAACAATTTGGTATTTCAGCTCCCGCATATTTGAAGGTTTTCCAATCGCATGTCTAACGAAGGAAACAACCATCGAATGCAAAGAGTGGTGGTTTCCATTTTTGTAATGCTACAGCTTCTTGAGTAGTGTTTTCTGAGTTGCAACACCAGTATCATTCAATAAAGGGCAGAACATTAAACAAGGTTACAATATAAAGGTAAGTGGAAATCTTGAATCCTGAAACCTCATGTTGATCTTCATCCTTTATGACAGTGATCATGATGTTGCATATACTATTCTTGCTTTCCATTGCTTCATTGTTGTTACAATCTTGTGCTTTCACTGATATAATGATAATGCTCTTTGACATTGAATGAATCCCATTGACTTTGACCCCTTTTTACTCTATTACATGGTCTTTTACATATTCCTTTTGCATGATATTGGGTCACATGGAATTCATAGCAACTGCTATTATCTCCTTCATTTTTCTATGATCCTTTGACACTCATATGCTTTGATATAATAGTGATCATTTGCAACTACTTTCCCTCTATATATTGTCTTTCATTCCTATCCCTTGCATGCCTTGGACTATTGTTATCATGCATTGAAAATTGGAACTCTTTATTCACTATATTGATAACTCATTGGCACTGTCATTGTTTGTATTCACTGTTATCTTATGATGATTGTTCTTCATAGTCAATCCTTAAAATCATTGTTCTGATAAAAACATAATTTTTCTCTTTTTTTTTACATTATGATCTCATTGCTTTGAACCTTGTGCTTTGTGATTATCACATCTTTGTTACAATCTCTTCAAGGACTGACTTTCTTTCTCTATTGACTACAAGAAACCCCTTTGATCTTGCAACCCCAAGCCTCTTAAAGAAAACTTAGAATCAATTGGCAATAGTGAAAAAAAAACATCATAGCTAATTTCATTTCTTTTTCGAGAGAATTCAATGAAAATATAATGGAAAAAACACATCACTCTGTGGGGTAGGGTTTATTTGACTTGAAAACCTACCTTCAATGTCCAAGTAAAAAATTCAACCTACCAAATCTGTGTTGAGTCCTCCAAGTCTTAAAGTCAAAAATCAGCCTGCCAAGACTGTTTTATGTCCAAGTCTTCTATCTATGATACAAGTATGATAAATGTTTGAAAATACTATACACAACTGTATGATACAATGCATAAATTTGTACGCTTTCTCATTATATCAAAAGCTTCAAACTACAACTCACAGAAATTAGAAGTGAGTTATAAAAAAAACTTATTATCAAGTACAATTTTCTCCAAATCAAAATTGCATTATCCAATTTACATATTTTTTTGTTTAACTGATTTTTGTGGGAAAAAACACTTAGCGTACAAAGTAAAGCAAGAGTTTATTTCTAGGATTTCAAAGGCATGTTGTTCACAAGGCCAATAAGATCATTATTGACCATAGTAGAAACCACCTACACTAATAGTGTTAAGTCAGAAAATATTCCACAGAAAAAAAAATATTTTAGATAAACAGAGCCAGTTAGCCTTCTAAAATCCAGATAGCTGAATACAAGAAGGATGGTAAAATATAAAACATTAAAATACTTTAAGATGTTGCAAATGTTGTGCAATTAGTATAGAAGCATAACATTAAGATAGGAACAATTTGTTTTTCTTAAATATTCATCACGAGTTTTCTCCCATAAAGAACTCCCCCCGACATGAGCAATGAGAGGTGCATCTACCATCTTGTTTGCTGATAGGAATTGCATGACTGCTCCCTTATAATCACCAACAACTAAAGAACTTTGAATGGATTCATTGCATTCTTAGTATTTAGTCGAATCTTTAGTAGCTTCATGTTGCACCTCTCCTCCATTGCCTAGGGTATCTTTCACAACAACAAAATCATTTTCAATGACAGGAAGTGAGGAATCTTCTTTCAGACTATGCAAATTATCAAAAAACTCCTCGCCATTGTCTCTGGGGGATGTAACATCTTGTCCACCTTTTGACTAAACTAATGGATCTAATTGTGTTGTATCATCAAGAGTGACATTGTTGATTATTTCACTGCTAATATCATCAATGTTGGCAGATTGAGCTTCCTATAAGTCTTGATTCTCCGTTGATTGCACTTGAAATCCAAGGTTCTTAAGTAGCTTTTTCCCTAGCATTCCCTCCATCTTCAAACATGACTCTTAGGAAATTTCATGTCTCCTTGTCTTCTTCCAAACTAAATCAATGCAGAAACCAAAAATTTGCAAGTGAAACAATACAAATTAATGTAAATTGTTATTAATCCCATTCAAAAAGTATCCAAAAATAAGTAACTGAGAATCTGTAGACTTCTTATCACACAAAGCTCGCAATGATGATTTTTCACCATCTGCTATTGCAGCTTCAAAATCTATTGAACGAAGCACCAAATTGTCCTCGATAATGATATTGTGTATATATACCTATGAAAATAGCAGAAAAATAAAACTATGTATCATATTAATGACATGTACCAAAGAATAAATTGTACTCTACCTCAGAAGAGCCAACAGTACTCTGTGATGTTGTACTGAGCTGAAATGTAGCAAGCTTTCCTCCAAAACTGACACCAACTGGTCTCTTCAACTACTTAGGAGCTTTCAAGAGTGCACCTGAAAAGGGAAAAATGAAAATATAGACATCATGTATTTGCATACAGGATCCCAATTCATTGGGGGATGTAACATCTTGTCCACCTTTTACTGAACTGATGGATCTAATTGTGTTGTATCATCAAGAGTGACATTGTTGATTATTTCACTACTAATATCATCAATGTTGGCAGATTGAGCTTCCTGTAAGTCTTGATTCTCTGTTGACTGCACTTGAAATCCAAGGTGCTCAAGTAGCTTTGTGCTAGCATTTCCTTCATCTTCAAACATGACTCTTAGGAAATTCCATGTCTCCCTCTCTTCTTCTAAACTAAATCAATGCATAAACCAAAAATTTGCAAGTGAAACAATACAA
Organism: Sequoia sempervirens; assembly: GCA_007258455.2. Lineage (NCBI taxonomy): Eukaryota > Viridiplantae > Streptophyta > Pinopsida > Cupressales > Cupressaceae > Sequoia > Sequoia sempervirens. The sequence goes on from VDFB02058242.1 coordinate 258,978,942, forward strand.
ATGAATGTAAATTGTTATTAATCCCATTCAAAAAGTATCCACAAATAAGTAACTAAGAATCCTACGACTTCTTGTCACACAAAGCTCACAATGATGATTTCTCACCATTTGCTATTGCAACTTCAAACTCTATTGAATGAAGCGCCAGACTATCCTCGGTAATGAGATTGTGTATATATACCTATGAAAATAGTAGAAAAATAAGACCATATATCATCTTAATGGAATGTACCAAAGAATAAATTATACTCTACCTCAGAAGATCCAACAACACTTTGTGACATTGTACTGGGCCGAAATGAAGCAAGCTTTCCTCCAAATCCAAAACTGACATCAATTGGTCTCTTCAACCACTTAGGAGCTTTCAAGAGTGGACCTAAAATGGGAAAAATGAAAAGATAGACATCATGTATTTTCATACAGGATCCCAATTCATTGAGAAAATATTATAAGTGAGATTCCCATTTCTTAACTAAGTCATGTATGGTTATCACATAAAGCAACACTTACCACCCACTTTATGTATGAAAGAAATTAAAGCACTATACTTGGGTTATTCATAGAGAGTCATTAGTCAAGTATTGTAGGTAACAAATCATGGGAATATCACACTAGTAGAGCATAGATAGCAATAGTGATTATGCATAAATCTCATGAACAGATTTGCATCAATTAAGGTAGATGTATTTCAACAGTGAAAAAAATCTAGATGAAATAGACCTACCTTCCTAACACTTTCACTTATTCCTGTGATTTTCATTAACACCAAAGGTATATGTAAATTGGGAAGGTACCAATGGCTCTAAAGGCCCCTTATTGTGTGATTAAACAATACAAACAATTAGGGAAATGTCATTATATGTAATGACATAAGTTGAGGTTGAAGGTATTATTTGATGCCAATTCAAACAATGGAGGCTCTTATTGAAATCTACCTCTACCTTCTCATCATGGTAAGGACAATGAGATGTATTTAAACCATGTAATTCATGCATATATTTGATGAAAAATCTTGGGCCATCATCACTAGTGTTAGGTCTCAAAGTGCAGGTTTCAAACCATAAGGGGGTGCCAACCCCTTAATACACCTTTGGCCCATGAACAAGGTAAGAAGGACTGATTACCTTATACTCTTCAGTTTCTACCAAACCAAGGCGGGTATACTTGAACAATAAGGCAGATTTATAGATAGATATGGTTCCTAGATTCAGCAATCTACTTACTATGGCACATTAGATGAAGCAGATGTAGAGTTTTAATGTCTAAATACTAGTGAGAGTAATTGAGAGTTCAAGTTTGTGAGTTGTATTTTTTATGTAATATCTAATTATTACCAGTGCCTACTTCTATTGGGTGGATGGAGTGGAGGGATGAATGATGATTTTGGAGATAGGGTTATGTAAGATAGGTAGATTCACTCTTCAGCTTAACTTGAATAGTTGGGCACTTTGAATTTTTGCACCTTATGAAAACGTGCAAGGGTGTCAGCTATTTGGACTCTTCTTAGTAATCCTAGTGATATCCCCTTATGCTACTATGAAGTTGTGAAATTATTTAATTCAAATGTGAAAGGAAACCAATTAAGAAAATCTATTCAAAAGGACTTTATTCCAAATAGGAACCTATCAAATTTGATTTCTTAAAAGGAATTTTAATTCTTCTGCACACCAAAACCAGTCAACAACGTCACACAACTACAAAAAATGTGTATTGAAAAATTAAATGTATTTCCACACACTCAATTTGAATAACATAAACAGCCACTTCAGAGACAGCCAAATAACATATAAGCATATAAATCCACACAATAATTGAACAATTGAAAGAAAATTAACAATTATACATAACCTTCTCCATTATATTTATCTTTGAATAATATGCATTATAACAATAGTTTATGATATGAGATGGATGATCTATTCGGGTCTTGGTCTCTCTTATATATGTGAGAGGCAACAAGGTACAAACCTGTTACAAAAATTCATGTTGTTTGATAACTAAACATAATTAAGAAAATGAAATATTGCAGCAACTAAATGCACTAATCCATTAATCTCCAAGCAAAATCCCATGACCACATAAGATCTATTCAAAGCTTCTACTCCATGATATGGTGCTCATGTTGTCAGATGACTCCTTTCATCCTGATGGTTGCCCTGTTGTGTCTAGTGTATCCATAGTTTAGTTGAGGAAAAAATTGAATGCAAAGAGGTGATGGATGTATTCTTGTTCAACACAAGTATCTGCATTGGAGATTACCTCTCTCATATCATACTCCCTATACATCATCTTCTTGAGTTGGTTGTGAGTATTTTGTAAAATCATATCCTTGTCATTGATCTCTTGTAATGCAATAGTCAAAATCGCATTAAAATCTTCCTTCCAATCATCATATTCTTGAGGATTTCCCATATCATCATAGAGTGTTGGAGTTGAATTGAAGCACTCGAAATCCTCGACGAGCCTATTATGATATCCATTGTGTGCTTCTACCAATTTGTTATGTGTCTGCATTGTCTGTCCTTTCAAGATTTTCTTGTCTTGTAGCTCTTGTCTCTTTTCGATTATTCTTCCTTGTAATCGTTCATTCTCCTTTATTGCAGAGAGTACCTATTTAAATTGTCTCCAATATTCATCAGTACATTTCATCATCTTATTGAATCTTCCCTTGATCATTTTGGATGCAATATTATACTTGATGGTTATGACTTTCTTCTCCAATTCTTTACATTTTTCTTGAGATTTTAGGTGGCACTGCTTCCAATAAGTTGTATCATCCATTGCATCCAATACTCTCTTATCTTTCTCAAGCCATGGGGAATACAATTCTAGTGTGGAAGAGGAAGATGATCTTTCTCTTTGATGTGCTAATTCCTTCTTCAACCTATCATTTTCTTTAACCAGCTTATTAATATGTGCCTTGGTGAACTTTCCCACATTGACATTCAACTTTGTTGTCTCCATGGGGTTGGTATCCCCTACTCTTTGAACCAAGAGATGCCCAAACATTTGGTTTGGAATATCAATCACAACTGGTCTTTTTTCATGGGGGTACAGTGACCAAATAAGCAAGGTGGCCTCATCTGGATTGTATCGAGATCTTGAATACATCTTGTCACTTGCTCTCTATTAAATTCATTGTTTTATCTCCTCTCTTTCTAAAACTATCAAACACAATTGCATAGCTTATATCCCATCTAGGAAAAATCAATACTCTACCTTCTTGGAGTAACTCTCTCCCTCTCTTAGGAGTGATGGACTCCATCTCTTTATCTATTTCTTTTTTCAATTCTTTCAAAATAGCAGCTTCTCATTCAGGAGTGGCATCCTACATTTTTTGTCTCATTTTCTTGCCTTTATATTCATTATAAACAAATGATTTAAACTCAAGAGACTTAACAAAATCTCCATAATAAATGAACTCATGTCCATCCTTGACCCTAACATCATCTGATAATTCACCTAATGCTTCAAATATTACAACATTGTGTTCCTGAGGAGGCTCATACCATACAATTATAGGCTAACTTATTTGTTGTAATTTCTCTTCCTCCTCATCACTTTCCTCATCACTCTCCTCTTCTTCACTCATATCAATATCTACATAAAAAATCACAATAAGGAGTTGGTTGTGAAGGGATATAATCTAAGGGATATATATCTTCATTCTACACTCCTGAATAGGTTGCATGAGGGGCATCAAAGACAAATGAAGGCACATTCTTTACCACCTCATCCATATGAGCAATGAGTTGCTCAATCCTTGCTAGAGTATCTGGTATTTCACCAAATTCCTTTGAATAAGATGGGACATTTCTTCTTTTCCATTCCTCTGCAAACATAACCCTATTATATGTAGTCATTCATTTAGTGGTAGAGGCTTCATCATGGTTTCTGATTACATCTTCAACTAAGAATACATGCTCATATCCTGTTAACACCTGTGATAACCTTGCTTTGTGAATAAAGTCTTCTACATCAAAATTTTTCCTTTTGTCACCTAGAGGGAGGTTATACTGTGCTAATTTAGCATTAATTTCCTCATATCCCTCATTTGCAACCACTGTAAAGTCTCCAAAACATAAGTTATTGGGCATGATCGATTGTTTGTTGTGTCCTTTAAGGTTTTTGGAATCAAATTTTTCCAATTAACTCATAATTTTTAAGTAGGAAATTCTATTAGGAACTACTTGTGGCAACAAGTGTGGAGTTCCTTCAAACCCATAAACCCTAATCACTATGCAATCAGGACAAGCATACCAATCTCCCCAGTTATGATCCACCTTTTTCCTTGGGTAATTTAGCTTTGGTCTTAGAAAAATTTTCACTTCTAGGGATAAGTTATAATCACATGAATATCCCAGCCACTCCATTACTAGTTTCACAAAAAACTCCTCAAAATAAAGATAATGAGATCTACCAAATCGACTATCCCACAGTGAAGTCCACATCTATACAGGTTTGAGGTTCCCATTTTCATCGATATCTTTTATTCTTAATTCTTGACTCCAGACCCTTCTAACATGTCCCTCGTGCATGAACAAATGCATGAACAGAGAATAATGTTTGAAATGAATATATTCACTATTGTTTTTAATCTTTTCAAGCTCTCGGTTTAGGTCATCGGCCAAGTATCTAGCATAATTGAATGACCTAGCATCATTTCTTTGTATGTCTATAGCTAAGACCATTGGGGCAATAGACATGAGGGATGGGACCTCTACCCCCAAGACTTGACTAGCTGAATAATAATTGTATCTAAAATATTCTTCAAACAAGTCCTCATGAAAAGGAGGATTTTCATTACTTGAAAACCTCCTAAGTTGGCCTCCTTCATTCTTAGGCCTATGCAAGGGTAGTTTCCATCATTTGTAGCTGGCATCCATATGGTGATACTCTATCAAGAGATCTCTAATCGTGAATGGAAAGTTCATAGGACACTCCAAATGAAACACATTAGAAATTAAATCCTCAGAAATAACAAGAATATCAGCCCCATTATGTGCTTGGATAGTTCTCCTCTTGGGTTATATCTGCTAGCCAAAGCTTTAATTAATTCTACATTTACAAACACATTGGGCGCCATGAGTCTTCCCAAGTTCAACCTCCATGGGTTGCAGACTGGCTAAAACCTAAATTGTTTCCTGTAATGATACATGAAAAGCTCATACCTGCGTCGTGGTGTCCAAATATCCCCCAAGCCTTTATGTTTATCTAATAATCTATCCATTGAAGGATTCATTTGAGCAAGCCTCCTAGGTCTTGGCGCTAACCTAGGGCATTGATCTATCAGGTCTTGATTCAAGAGTCTCTTCTCAATTTTTTGTTTCTTAGATTTGGGTTTTTTTGCATTTTCCTCCATTGTTCGAATTCTTAATCCTTTGAAAAATAAAACTTCTCAGTCGAGATTGGTGTACTTACTTGGGTCTCGCCTCCACTGGTTTCTGCTACGTGAGAACTCCTAGCTTTTCCTTTCTGATTATGTCCTCAGCGAAATCTTCCAGATTGTGCAACAATTATGCGATCAACTTGTGATATAATTCACTTCAACTCTGGTTCATAAATACACCAGTTGTTTCAGTCTTGTCATTGAGGGGAAGCATGTATTTTTAAATATCTAGATGATTCCTTGAGATGTCACATCAGTTATCAATCAATCATCATTTTTGTATTCGCAAGACTGCAATCCTTATTCCACCGATAGCCACCCTCTCCACCGATGAACAATTTTCCTTCGGTCTATCATTGGGATGCCAAAATATATTACCCCAATACAGATTAATTCCCCCGATATATAATCATTCTTGATAATTTATGCATATCGGGCCAGTAGGCGAATGTAGACATCCGTTCCACTGATGTTCATGTGTTACAACAATGTGTTTACTTTTGTTGACTCTATTGGTCTATCAGGGGGAATGCCTTAGGAGTTAGCTCGATAGGGTGTTGTTACACTGATACTAGGTTATGAATTGTTTTCATCAGGCGATCGGCGAGCCTATGATGGGGGTTCTGTCGATGATGCATTCTTAGGCTGATAGTGCTAATTTTTACTTAGGAAAAATTTATGGAGCCTCAAACTTATTTATGGGTGTGATAATTTGGCAATGTGGGCTACAAAATGGATCTTGTCACACAATTTCAACAATTTGTGTTGATCATAAAATTAAAATGTGATAAATTTATGTGGAATGTGGAGGATTGATGGGTGGAGGCTAGTGAAAAATGTGAAATTTTTCAGTTCTAACAACTAGCACAATGAAAAATAACATACATAGATCATACAAAAAAATAAGAGAGAATAAGAATTAGTAATGGATAACTAAATAAAGCTTGTTGTCTCCAAGAAGACAGATACCACATATATATGGTGTTCATTACCTAGCTTGACCAGATCAATGTTAATCCTTTAATTTATAATATTCTTAACAGTATCCCCATGTTACTATAGTTATGCCAAATAATTATGACAAGACGAATGCTAGTTCTTCAATAATGAAGATATCATTTCAAGCTAGTTGCAAATTTGCAATGGTTGAAAAAACTCTTTGTTAGAGAGACAAATGAATCTCCTAACATTGCCCATGATTGAATAGGCTCTGCTACACTTGAAACTACTAATGCATGCATATCTAGTCAGTCGAATTGTCCAAATTACTTCTGTAGGAACCAACTCAGTTCTTTTCTAGACAACATATACATCGCATTCATTGAGCACACCTCCCACACCCTCCTATAACCACAATTTTTAGGGGATTTCTCATGGTAATTTGGAAGTAAATTTTGGAGACACTCTTATAAAGAAATCATGACTTCTTCATAGAGTTGTGTAAACATTTAATATTCTTATCCCCAGAGCCACTCTACCAAATAGAATAAAATTATAGAAAATAATGATATATTTTCCAATTAAAGAATTACTCCAAAATATTACTTGATGAGCCTCCACCAAACACAGCCTCTCTGGAATCCATTTGACTACAATCCTGAAATGGATGGACATCAAAAGAGACAAACCCACATTAATTATAAAGATGTTCCTTATGAACAAAAAGGAACACAGCTAACTCACCAAGGAAAAAACATAGTAGCATCTGGCATGTAATTCTAAGTTAGGTGAACCTAGAGATAAGCTTGTCAAGAAATACTTGCAGCGTGCTGAAATACTTGTAGAAGATATATATCATGTACTTCTAAGAGATGATTTTGAACACAAAAACTTTTGATCCAAAATCAATTATGAGTGTATGGCTATGTTAAGTTTGTCCTCTTTGACAATCAGACAAAACACTCTTGGTCGTCAACTCACTTATATATAATAAATCCCTATGTCACATTTACATTGACTGATTAACACCATATGACTATTACTGGTATATTTAAATATTTTGTATCACATCCACTCATTCATGACCCACAATGAACATTACATTCTAGCACTCGCCATAATGTTATCTGTGGATCAATCCACTTTCAAGGCTCAATCATGTTTTGGATTTAAGTATCTGGAATTTGCAAGATCCACATCAATCTAGATAAACATCTGGACTTATATATTAAGACTCAAAATTCAAATATCACAAAAACAAGTAAACAACTAAAGACTCAAATCTTATCAATAGGGGAACTTTCAAGTTTTACTTTCATAACACAGCCAATGCAAAAGAAAGAAATACAGAAAGCAGTTCAAAGGGATATGAAAGTACAAGTTACATGAGTAACAACCATGAAAACAAACTGAAAAAAATAGTTGTATTAGCTGAACTCAAAAATAGATTATAAGTCAGAGACGGCAAACCTTTAAATGTTATTTATCTAGTGGTTTACATAACTTTTCTATATTTATAAGTCGAACAACTTGTAAAATGTATAATTGTTGGCATGGGAATAAAATTGGATTGTTGTTGATGCTTGTTATTCTCATGGACAGGTATTGAAGCCCTTGCATGGGCGATAAAGCTTGTTTGGATAGGACCTAGAGACTTTTGAAAATGTGGGAAAGGAATTTGGAGTTTGCTACTACGAATTTGAAGTCAGTGAGGCCCTCTGTAGTGAATTCAAAGGTAATTTGAAGCCCTCATTGCTTAAAGTAAGCTAATAGGAAACATAGGCATATTCCATTCTCAGTAAGTAAACTTCAAATGAATGTAAGATAGATCTTAGAACAATGACTCATTATACCCTCTTCTTTTTCTTATGGTCTACACTAAAAGTGACTACTTTCAACAATGTTTTGGCATCTCTGTTTTCAAATTTATGTTTTTTTCTTTAAATCAGAAACTAAATTAATATGGGAATGCACAATATTATAGATGGATGAGCATCAAAGGTTGACTATGGATCAATATCATGCATATGATGAGAGGGACATTGACAAATATCCGTGTCCATGTAAAAATTGTCTTGGTGGAAAGGTGAAAAAAATAAATATGATTTATCGACATATGATAAGATATGGGCATAGTGGTATAAGCCCTTGGGCTTACAATTATTATGAAGATATGATAGAGTTTCAGACTATGAGAGATAAAGAGGCAACAAACATAGATGAAGTGGCACCAAACATAGATGAAGAGACATAAATGTTTGACAAAGGGTTTGAAGTTGATAGAATGTTGAATGAGGTTCTAAACGATGATTGGGCCAAGTCAATGGACGATGCTTTAAAACCTGTGTATGCTAATTGCAAGTTAAGTCATTTGACAACAATCCTTCAAATTTTTAACTTGCAAGTGGTGCATCGTTGGAAAAATGAGAGTGTAGATTAGTTATTGGCATTATTAAGTTCATTGTTACCAGCTGACTCCACATTGCCAACAAAACGAAGTCAATGTAAAAATAAAATCAGTAAAGCTCGGCTTGGGGTATGAAAACATCCACACATGTGTGAATGGTTGTGTATTATTTTGCAAAAATCTTGCAAATGAGAGTGAATGTCTAAAATGTCATGAACTGAGGTATAGACAAGGGTTGAAATCAGTTGTGGTTCCTAGAAAGGTTCTTCATCACTTTCTAATAATCCTATGATTACTCTGAATGTATAGGTGCAGAGACATTGCTGAACTTATGCAGTGGCATGCCCAAAATAAGAGCATTGATGGAAAATAGCGATATGTGCTTGATTCTAAGACGTGGATGGAATTTGATAATAGATGGCCTGATTTTTCTCAAGATCCTCATAATATAAGGTTGGGTTTGGCTCTAGATGGGGTGAATCCATTCTCGGATCAAAGTACTAAATGGTCAACTTGGCCAATGTTTCTAATAAATTGTAACTTTCCTCCATGGTTAGCAAATATTTACCATTTTTCTTAATGTTATCATTGATTATACCAAGAAAGAAAAGTGTGACTTCAGATACAATAGATTCTTATCTAGAGCCATTATATGATGAGCTAATGGAATTGTGGAAAGGAATTGAAGCAATTCAATCTTTAAGGGATGGTCATTCAATCAAATTCACTTTAAGAGCTTCCTTATTGTTTACGATTCATGATTTTCCTGCATATGCACATTGTCTAGTCTCTTTGTTCATGGATACCATGCATGTCCTGCTTGCAACTTTAAGGATTTTCTGAGGCACTCAAGAATTTTGTGTAAGTGTATTTATTGTGGACATCGTGCTTACCTTAAAATGGGCCATCCATATCATCGACCAAAAACACATTTCAATGGTCAAAAAGAGAATCATGAAGCGCCATTGCTAATAGCAGGTGATTACACTGTTGAGAATGGACAAAAAAGAATGTCATTTATTGAAAATGATGGGATTGCTGGTAGTAGATATGATCCATGTAATGAAAGCGGTGTAAAATGGTTGTGCATATTGTATAAGTTGTCATACTTTAAGGATATAGCCATTAGGCATACTGTTGACTTTATGCATACTGAGAAAAATATAGCTTATGCTATTAGAGAAACTCTTTTTGGTGCTCTTGATAATTTTTCATCACATGAAGACTTTCAAGAAATAAAGATTCATCAAAATCTTTGGGTTGAAAAATATGATAATGAAAAATATAGAAAACCTAGTGCTCCTTATGTTTAGACAAAGGAACAATGTGCACAATTCTTACAATTGATGTCTCAGACTCACTTTCCCACTGGATATGTAAGAAGTAGCATCAAAATCCAAACTGACATTAATAGCTTAAGAGGCCTCAAGACCCATGACTATCATGTCATAATCAAGAATATTTTACCTATTGTGTTAAATATATCAAATTTGGAAAAGGGGCCAAGATTGGAAATTATAAGGTTGGGCCTAATATTAAAGAGAATGAGTTTACATGTATTAGATCCTTCAAACTTTGATAGTTTGAGGGAGGAGGTTGTTGAAGTCCTTTGTCTATTGGAATGAGAATTTCCACCAGCAATCTTTAACATTTCTATGCATCTTTTAATACATCTAGAATATGAACTAGAGCATTGTGGCCTAGTAAGAATGAGATGGATGTATCCTATAGAACGATATATGAAGGTTTTGAAAAAATTGTCCATACTAGGGCAAAACCAAAAGGCAGCATGTCTGAGGGATATTCAATGCAAGAGGCCATGGGATTTTGCACAAAATATATGAAGGATTTTAAAAATGTCAATCGACGTGTATGGGATGATGACAAAGATGAGAGAGTTGTAGGTGAAGTATTAGAATGCAATGGATGTCACTTCAAGCTATCATATCAAGAAAGAAGTGCAATACATACCTTTATTCTTCAAAACACATCTTCATTCGATAAGTGGCATGGGTAAAAAAAAATACACAATAATTTATTTACTCAATTGTATTTACACATTTATATTATTAATCTTACTATTTGTATGTCATTATTCTATGTAGAAAATATGAAGAAGAGAATAAAACTTGGATGCAACATCAACCTCAAAGGCGCAGACATCATGATTTGATTGGAGCTGATTCTTTCCCAAAATTTGAAGAATGGATTGCTAATGCAATTAGTGATGCAAAAGAAGAAGGTCAACATATAACAACAAAGGAAAGTGAGCTTTCACGACCTCCACATTTATGGGCTATGTTTTTTAGTGGAATGTGGACCTATGGTAGTCATTTAAGAGTGGAAGGAAAAGACAAAGGAAAGACAAATTGTGATTGTGTTGTTAGTGCTGAATTTCTTCATGAAATTGAGAAGAAATTTTATGTTGGATTCATCCAAGAAAATATTCAAGTGGATTTTGGTGAAAATAGTCCTATATTATTAAAATATAAGTGGATCCGACCATCCGTAGTACAATTTGATGAGTATGGATTTGTACGTGAAAATACACGACATTTTTTTATCAGAGACAGATGAGTCGTATGTTTTCCCTCTTCAATTTAACCAATCATTTCTAATTGATTATGTAAGAAGCCTAAGTTGGTCATATGTCATTCAAACAGAGTCTCGTTCGAAATGAAAATTCATGGAAATTGTTGATGTAATGCCTAATGGGCAATATGTTGATTTACAAGAAACATTCAAAGAAGTGGATGAAGACAATGAGGGAATGTTTGAAGAAGAGATTTTGATTACCAATGAAGAAATTGCGAGAGATAATGTATTGCATGTCACAAATGAGGATGAGGAAGAAAATCAAGTAGATGCAGAAACAAGTGATCAGGATTTTGATATTGTTGGAAATGCAGATGATTATTGATGAGCCACATTTTATGACCTTTTATGTAAGACTTTTATATTGTTTTAAGATTGTTTTATGTTTTAAGGACACAAACCTTCAGACTAATACCTGTTTGAAAGCTTTAATGTTGAACAAAGTTGCTATATGAATGCAATATGAATATATTTTCATATATAAATGTTGTATGCAATATCAATGCAATATGAATATGTATACCATCATTGCTTTACTTTGACAATGATCTTTTCTTAACAGCTCCTCTGGACTATTTACTACTTTTATATATGTTCTTTATCACTATCATTGTTCTAACATCCTTTATAAAATCCATCATTGAAGCATTGTTAAACATTGTTTCTATGTTTTCTTTTACACTTTTTTACTAAAATAGAATTGTCATCCCTACATATGGCATTATCTTTAGCCCTATTTTGTAATATTATTGTATGCCATTTCCTTGTAAACTGCTTTGGCATTGACTGTTCACTGCCATGAAAGTATTTCTCATTGTTTTCTTCATTTCTTGGATCTTTCACCAACTGTGGCACTCGTTTCCTCACTGATATGGTATTTTTTTCTCTATTCCTTCACCGTTTATAGTAGTAGTATACAATCCTTGATGATTGATCACTATTTTTTTTCAATGCTCAAGGCATCAATACAGTGATTCCCATTGCAATAGAAGCATTTCCTCATTATATCCCCACTATTTTGGCATTACATGTTGCTCACATCCTTTGTTGTCTTCACATTCTTTTTAACAGTGATATCACTATTATCAGCATTTGTGCTTCTGACTTTATGCACTAGAAATCATTGTCTCATATGTATCTTTATATACTATAAGCTCATTGCTTCTTTTTGCTTTGATCAAATGTTCTTCACTGTTTTGCATATATCTTGAAGTTCATTGTTGTTTGACTACTTAGTCCTCAAATCATGGTGTTCCTTGCTTGTAACTCACTATCCAATCCAACATATCTATTCCTTTTCATGAAATCTACCCCTTCATGAATGTATCTGGATGTTATGAACAAATTATTACGTAACAGAACAATAGAAGTAAGAATCACCAAAAACCATAGACATTTCTTAGTGATGGTGCTATCACCTAAGAAAAGCATTGGTTTAGTTGTACAAAATGGTTTCCATGCTACAAGTTCATGTCCAGTTAAAATTTGGTAATACATATTTTTTTATTGAACCATGAATGAAAATATTATTGCTAAAGATTTGATGGATTGATTCAAATACATTACTAAGTTTTTTATGCAACTAGCATTTCTGCAGGGCACCATTATTTAATATCCATTGACTGAAATACCCAAAACATCTAATGACTATTGTTGTTTGTAGTGCTTTATACTTCGTACGTGTTTTAATGACTATTCATTAAAATTGAGACCTCATAAACTTGTATTTATGCAATTTTTGTTACGGATAATTATCTTTGTATCAAGTTGATAATTTATACATTATTATTTTTGTGGACATCAGGAAATCAAGAAAAAGAATTTAAGGCACAAATTAGATCATAGTGATCACAATGTTGAAATTCCAGTGACATATTATGAGCGCTTTCATGAAGAACGTGTGGCCAAGAATAATGAATATTTATCACATCTTGGTTTGACGTAAAATAGGCAAGTTGTAAATCCACTAAGTAGTAAATTATTTGTTTAATATTGTTTAATGAAATTTTATAGGCAAGAGATTTATGTATATAAGACATGATATGATTTTTTTTTTGTTTTATAGGCAAGAAAAAGAGAGTAGAGAAAATGCAGAGAAAAAAAGAAAAGAAAGTAAAGATACAGTGCTACCAACTCATAGAAACCAACGCTTTTGTGATTCAACAAATGAAGTTGGTGAAAAAAATAGTTGTGATGAAGTGAAATCTGTGGAGACCACTGTTGATCTACCTACTCATGCCACACATGATGTGGCCAAGGAGCATGAAGTTCCGGTTAATCAAATTCATGAAGAGAGTTTGTTTGCATCTGATGTGCCTGAGAGTGCACTTGTTGCATCTACAACTTTTGAAGGAATTAGTGGATCAGATAGAAATATTTGTAGTGGTGAAATAGAAGATGTGACTGCTTATGTTAAAATAAAAAGATTGGAGTCAATATTTATACAGATCTACAGAGAGGTACGCAAAAGAAAGAATATTAGAAGGGAAGAAGCCATTCTTGGTTGAGGTATCAAGAGATGGTGAACCCATTGGGAAAAATGTTGTAAGGTGGGCCTCTGAGTTGGGTGTAAGATGTAGGGCCCATTTGGATATCTACAAATCAAATTTTGTAGAGCAAGATCCATAAAATGTGGAATATTTTATACAAAAAATGGAAAATGCCTCTAACACTGTTGGTAGAAAAATCTCTAGAAAATATTACTAGCACAAAATGAGACTTCTAATGAACAGTTTTAGATACAATTGCATAAAAACAATCATGAAGCGAAAAGAGATGTTAGACTCCACTCTATCTCCCAAATAGTGGGAAGCATTGAAAGAAAGTATGTGTTCTGAAGAATATTTGACAAAGAGTAACAAAGGCAAGAGAGAAAGAGATAATGTGAGGACTGAATATACATTTGGCCAAGGTGGGTTGCAGGCCAAAATGGACAAATGTGGAGTAAGTGTATGGATTTTTGGTTTAATTTACATTGTGTTATTTATTTCAATTTTTTATTGAACTGACTATATGTTGAAATTGACATTGTATTTTAGGTGGAAAACAATAATAGAGAAGCAAGTGTAGAAGATGTTGTCAATTATATGGCAACACTAGATCATACTAAATCTAATACTAGTATCAAGATGAAATCTTGTTCGTCAATAGAGATTTCACATCCATCTGTTGAATGCCCAGTAAGAGCCTCTCCAAATCATTTCAACTAAAATGAAGACTACCAACATATAATGAATTGTTTAAACTATCTCACTTAGAAAGTTTCACAGTTGGCTTCCTCTGTTAAGCCTATAGTTTATGAATGGAATGACCATAATTCCACGGGTTCAGATCATGTAAGAGGCTATCCCTCAATATTTTGACTCTCAACTATATCATCTTTATATTGTATTCTAAAGATGTCTACAAATTTCATAAATGTTTTCCACAACATGCCTTTATAAAATTACTCTCGTGATCTCCAGGCAAAGTATTATGATCATATATAGAATAGTGAATCTATGAAATTTTTCCTTTTGTTTCATTGAAATCCATTGTGACTTTCCTAAATGTTGTGACTATGAGTTTTATGACAAAAAATCTATGAGATCAACAAATGATCTGTTAGGTCTCAGAAATGCGGGTTTTTAAACCATAATGGGGTGTCAATCCCTTAATACACCTTTGGCCCATGAACAAGGTAAACAAGACTGATTCCCTTGATATATATTAATTCCTGATAATCCATGGTTATATTGGGCCATCGGGGAATGCAAACATTCGTTCCACCGATGTTCATGTGTTACAATGATGTTCTTTCTTTTGTTGACTCTATCGGTCTATCGAGGAGGACACCTTAGGAGTTAGCCTGATAGGGTATTGTTACACTAATACTAGGTTATTAACTTCTTTCATCGGGGGAATGCAAACATTCATTATATCAAGCCATCAAGGGAATGCAAACATTTGTTCCACTGATGTTTATGTGTTACAATGATGTGCTTACTTTTTTTTGACTCTATCGATCTATCAGGGACGACACCTTAGGAGTCAACTTGATAGGGTATTGTTACACCAATACAAGGTTATTAACTACTTTCATCAGGCCATCAACGAGGCTATGATGGGGGTTTTTTCGATGAGGAATTGTTAGGCCAATAGTTCTAATTTTTATTTAGGAATGGGGAAAGATTATGGAGTCTCAAACTCATTTTTGGCAATGTGGGCCATAGAAGCATAAATTTGCAAAAAATATTGTTTAATCCCAAATTTTAAAAAATTTGCAGGCTTTTAGCCAAGCATCCATAGCTTGTTCGAAAGCACATATTTTAGGCTTTTAGCCATAGTAGCAAGGCAATGAATTGTTTGATAAAATGCTTTGATAGACATGTATGAAAATGTGGTAGCATAGACAAGGAAGTGAACTCTTTGAAAAAATGCCTCAAAGAAATGAGGTCTCATGGTGATGGAATTCCATGACAATCAAAAGCAATTGATTTCCATGGAATTCCATCACCATGAGACCTCATTTCTTTGAGGATTTTTTTCAAAGAGTTCACCACTTTTTCTATGCTATTGCTTACTATTGTGCTTTTGATAGATTTTTTCCAAGCATCCATAGCTTGTTTGAAAGAACTTGTTTTAGGTTTTTAGCCATAGCAACAAGGCAGTGAACTGTTTGACAAAATGCTTTAGTAGACATGTATGAAAAATGTGGTATCATAGACAAGGCAGTGAACTATTTGAAAAAATGCCTTAAAGAAATGTGGTCTCATAGAATTCCATGACAAGCAAATGCAATTGGTAGTTGCTCCTATTTATTAGTTATACAATGTGAATTAATTGCATAACTCCTTAGGTTGACTTTGTAAAAACTATATTGTAATTGAATTTTTCTCATCTATTAGCATCTAGTTATTAGTTATGCAACATGAAGTAATGCTTTGAGTTTGAAATATGTGCAATGCAATGTAATCAACGATATGAATATAAACTACAAAAATCTATTTTTTACAATTCATTAGTTAAACTCTTTATTTTATTTTCTCTCTATATCTCTATGCTATGGAAATGCCTTTCAATTTCAAAAAAAATAGTTTTTATCTCTTGTTCTACAATTTTTACCTTTTTTTTGTAAATCTGATTTTTTCCTTATTTTTTCTAGACTTTTTCCCAATTTTTTCAAAAGATCTTATACTTTTGGTTTGCCAATTTTTTCCCCAAAATATTTTTGCTACTATGGATCATAAAGCAATAATAAAACTCTTGAAATTTTGTTCTTTTCTCATAAATTTATGATTATTTGCAGTTCCAAGCGTTTGTACTTTCCCGTACAGGGTTTCCTTGTTCTCTTTTGCATTGAGTTAGGTGGTTGGGTGAGTCAACTTCAATTTGTTTCTGATTTGGTGGATTCTTGAAGAGTTTTGTGCATTTTGTAGTCAAATTGCTGAAATGGGTCTGTAAAGACGGAGTTGAGGGTTTGTGAGTCTACAAAAATGGATTTTCAACCATTCCACCTATTGTGAGTTTTATGCTTGGAAAGGCTTTGTTGACTGTTTTTTACATGAATTACTCATCTAGATGTTTTTTTTTTCTTGATGGTTAAACTACATGCATAGCAATTTTATCAAAGCAGCACGAAAATAAAAACGCCTTGATGTTAATCATAGTTGTGTTGAAGTTGAGGTAATATAATAGTTGTTGTGGACAAAAATTCATAGCTTTTGCATTCTTTACTTAACTTATATTAACTTTGCATGATGATTAAACCACATGCAAGACAATTATATGAAAGCAGAATAGAAAGGAAAAGACCCTATCAATAGAGCTCTCTGCAAAGCTACACAACTTTAGGATAATGTTGACAGTGATTATGCTGAATTCGAGGAGTATATGCATGATATTGATACTACTACTAGTGTTGAACTTGAGGTGAGTGCTATGAAATGTTAATTTTCCTTGATTTTGAAACCCTTCATGTATTAATGACTGTTATGAACACAAACAGTGAACAAGCTTATAGAATAGTGAATATACAACTAAAACATTGAATGTAACTTGTAAAACAATCATTGTACCTACTTTGTCACTTTTCAGTGGGGATTACTAGCACTTCAATACTTTATGATGCTTGATTGTGTTTTAGGGCATTGTAATTGACCTTGTCAACATCTTGAACTTAGTGTGTTGCTTCTTTCATTGGATGATACCTATTGTTCTTTCCTTCACAGATTTGTTCTTAACTCTTCATTATGGTTGTTGTTATTAAAAAAAAGTTTCTTTTGATATTCTTGCCACTTTCTCTTAATGTCTTCTTGTTGTTTAGTAATGATATTTGCTGCTCAATCCATTAAACTCGTTGTTACATCCATAAAACTAGTTGCCCTTGCACAAAACTCACTGCTACAGCCATGAAACTCACTGCTACTACTACTTGTTCATTGGACATCATTCCTAACTTCTTTTCTCATACTCTTACACTATTTTCTAACAATGAAAGGCTCTTCTCTATTATTTATGTGACCTCTACATCCGACCTTATTTGTTACTCCTTTACTACTGCTATGAAAGCCATAGAGAATGACTGTATTTTTTCCTCAATGACTGCTCTTAATGCTTGTCACATGTTGCCTTAATACATTTTGTTCTTTGTTCTTATTTTATATGTCATCATTGACAGGGTTATGTTGACTACATGGGGTTATGTTTTAGAGCTTTAATGCCACTATTTTTTTGCATCCCAATGTATTTCACCTTCACCTTGCAGTAGTAGTAGTGCTCTCATATTGCATTAGTTGTTTTTGTGCATTAGCTACCTTTTATGTGTAATAGTGTTGTCATAACCTTATGTGTCTGGTATGTGTGCATGGTAATGTAGTTTTTATATTTGTGGTCTTTGTGTCTGATTAGCATGAAGCTAATAGTAACATTGTAAGCACTGCTATGAGTGTTGGCTTTTTAGTAAATTATATCATTGCAATTATTCTTGAAATTTTATTTTTCCAATTATTTTAACACACACATGCAAGTACTATTTAAATAAGTAATGGTTGTTTTATTATGCAAACAAGGGTAATCATTACCTATCTAATATAATGTGTTATTTTTTTTTCTTTTTGCAGAAATGTATTAATGATAAACTCAAAGAAGGGGATAAAGTTAGGGTGTTGGATTTGTTTGATGGTGATGTTGTGGACATTGGGCAGATTCAGTCCCTATCTATTGTACATAGAGTCAACTTGAAAGGAACAGGAGATGCAAATGTAAACATTTTAAAGGTCACAAGTAACATACCCATTTTTTATGACTACAAAATAGATGGAGTTGTTCGTCTGAAAGAGAAAGAGGGAACCTTCACACAGTGGCCACTAAAATATTTGCAAAAAATGACATAGTTGAACATGTTTATCATGTACTAGTTAATGTTAGACATCTTGGCTCACTATTTTATGCAGTATTTTGAATGTGTTGTTTAGGGACAAAGAGTTGGAAACTCTTTCAACTATGTCATTTTTTAATGCAGATTACTTTTATTTATCATGATGTTGAATCAATATTTTAATTCTAGCATGTTGTAGCTTGTTCGTATATGTAATATTTTTATTTTCTTTTTATTTTTAGTTCAAGTTAAATATTATGTTAGTTTTGCATTATAAAATTTATGGTATTTAATAAATTATTCATTTCATGACTATATTTACTACCAATTAATGGAAACCAGTAAATAAAAATGACTAAATTAATGACTAAATATATGACTAAATATATGACTAAATATATGACTAAATATGACTAAATTAATGACTAAATATATGACTAAATTAATGACTAAATATATGACTAAAGTAATGACTAAAAATATGGCTAAATTAATGACTAAATAAATAATGACTAAATATATGACTAAAGTAATGACTACTATGACTAAATAAATGACCAATTAACAACAATCAATGACTAAATTAATAACTAAATATATGACTAAATAAATCACTACCATGACTAAATAAATGACTAAATTAATGACTAAATCAATGACCAAATCAATGACCAAATTAATGACTAAAATCAATGACTAAAATTGTTTAGTCATAAATTTAGTGGTGTTATAAATGACTACAAATAAACCACTAATAGTCATGTGACTAAAGTTAGTCATTTATATGCAATTTTTAATAGTTTATTTAGTCATATATTGTTGTTTGTGTACTATTGTTGCATTGAAGAAGTAGAAGAAGAGAAAAAAGAGAAGGAACAAGAATAAAAAAAGGTTCCTAAAACTCCAGTAAAATATGTTTAAAAGAACATTCACCAGATCATATCATTGAAGATAAGAATGAAGGTGTGCTAACTAGGAGAAGGCTTGCAAAAGTAAGTTATCAAGTGAATGTGTATTTACTGTCAAAATTAGAGCCCAAAAACTTTGTTGAAGCTAGCAAAGATGAAGGTTGGATGAAGGAAATGGAAGAAGAATTGAATTAGATAGAAAAGAATTAGACATGGGAATTGGTTCCCAAACCAACTAATAAGAATGTTATAGGAACAAAGTGGGTGTTTCAAAGCAAGTTGAATAAAGATGGTAAAGTTGTGAGTAACAAAGCGAGATTGGTATGTAAGGGTTATTCACAATTTGAAGGTATTGATTTTGAGGATACTTTTCCTCTGGTATACAGAATGGAGGCAATCAAGATGTTTCTTGTCTTTGCTACTCACAATAATTTCAAGGTTTATCAAATGGATGTCAAGTTAGCCTTCTTGAATGGTGATTTATAGGAAGAGGTCTACATTGAGAAACTAGATGGTTTCTAGCTATTAGAGGATCCAGACATGGTGTGCAAAATCAAGAAAGATTTGTATGGACTCAAGGAAGCTCCTAGAGATTGGTATGCTCAGTTGGATAAGTACTTACTTCAGCAAGGTTTCAAGAAGGGTATTGCAAATAGTAATCTTTACATTAAGGTAGAGGAAGACAAAATTTTAATATTTTTTGCATATGTTGATGACATCATCTTTGGTGGAGATGATAATATGTGTAATATTTTTGTAGAAGAGATGAAAAAAGAGTTTGAGACGTCTATGATTAGTGAGTTTTCTTTCTTCCTTAGGCTTCAAATTGTTCAACTAGATGATGGCATCTTTATTTCTCAAGCTAAGTATGCTAGAGAAATGTTGAAGAAGTTTGGCATGGAGGATCCCAAACTAGTAAGCACTCTTATGGTCACTAGTTGTCACTTGAGCAAGATTGGTGAGTTGCCTGGTGTTGATCAGACTCTTTATAGGTCTATGATTTGAGGTTTATTGTACTTGATTGCTTCTAGGCTTGATATTATGCATGCAGTATGTTTGGTTGCTAGATATCAAGCTAATACTAAGCAAACTCATGAGAAGGAAGTAAAAAGAATATTCAAATACTTGAAGGGAACTCCAAATCATGATGTGTGGTATAAGAAGGATGATAACTTTTGTTTGAGTGATTATACGGATGTTGATTGGGCACAATGTGTGGATGACCAAAGAGGCACCAATGGAAGTGCATTTTTCTTAGGAAAAAGATTGGTCTCTTGGTTCGATAAGGACTCAGTGTCCTTATCCATAGTAGAAGCTGAGTATATTGATGATGCATCTTACTACACCTAGGTGCTTTGGATGAAGCAAAATTTGAAGGATATAAAGGTGGTGTATGATGAAGCCATTCTCATATTATGTGACAATACCAGTGTAATAAGCATTTCTAATAATTCAGTGATGCATTCAAGGACCAAACATATTTCTATTCGGTATCACTTTCTAAGGAAGAAGGTTGCAGAACAAGAATTCATATTGTAGTATGTTACTAGTAAGGATCAGATTGCAAACATCTTCTCTGAGGTTCTGTCAAAGGATATTTTTGAGTATCTTCAACAAAGTTAGGGGTTTAACCCTCCTTTTCTAACTAGATACATAAATTTTGCATCTATCCAGGGAGAGAAATTCATGGCATATCATTTTCTCTTGGATTAATGTATGCTACCTGTCAAGGGGAGTAGGTAATTGGTTGGTTGTTGTTGATAGGGGAGCATGTATAATTGTTTGAAGGGGAAGTGTAGCTGTTGGGAATGTGTTGATTCAAATGAAGACCTAGGCCCTTTTTCCTTGATGTCAAAGGGGGAGAATGTGCTAGTGTTTATTGCCATCAATACCAAAGGGGGAGATTGTTGCACATATATTACCTATGTTTGGTATTGTTTGTCATTGATGTCAACACTTAGTTTGAGTAGTCATTGGTATATGATTATGTGCTAATAGTGATGTTGTTGATGTTCATGGTTGGATGGAATGACTTGTTTGATGACATGTGAATTTGTATTGAGAATGTTTGTTGCCAGCAAAGATGTTATCATGATGATATATTAAGATAACGATTAGACGAATTAAGATGAGGATTAAAAGTAATGTTGAAGTTGGATAGATGTTGTTGATGGTCTCTAGTATGGTGTATGCTCTATCCTATCATTTTGAAGGAATTATGTGTTGCTACAAGGAAGTTTTGGTCTTTGGATGTTGGTGAAAGGTTTTACTATAGGAAGTTGCTTTGAAGACTATTTGGGAGAATGATCTACAATCCATCACCTTTGAAGATATGGTCTTGTAGTTTGGGATTCATTTTATATGTTTTGTGGATGTTTCACTCCTATCTTTTTAGGTCACCAGTGTTACCGAGGAGGTTTCTGGTAATTGCAGTTGGTTGGCAGTTTTTTTGCTTATTAGGACTAGTTTGGAAAATGCTCTAAATTTCTTTGCATTATTATTTTTGCTCCTATGGCTTGGTGGATGTGTTGTTAGTGTTTGTGCATTATATTAGTGCATATTTCATGTGATGAAGTTTATTGCAAGTTAGTTTGTTAATGTTATATCTCATGAATGTGTCATTTGGGCTTATGAGATGAGTGCATTCTATTTCTATTTGGCTTATGAGATGAGTGCATTCTATTTCTATTTGGTTTGTGGTGGTTGTTTATGGAATAACAGTGTGAGTTAAGTATATGGAAGTGTTGTTGGATGTTCATGGAACATCTCTTTGTGGTCTACACATCAATTTTTGATCTCTTTGGTTCTACATACTATTTTGAGTTGATTTTTTAGGAAATTTATGGATGTCTAGCTGACAAGGATTTTTCTCTTGTTTGTGATATGTTCTTAGGGGTCTGTACTAGCATTTGAAGTTGTGTTAAGTTGTTTTTGGGTCTTTTCCTATCTTTTTGAGAACCGCATTGAGTAAATTTAGTTGAAAGTATGTTTTTGGGCTGATTGGTAATGTGCTACACATTTCCTTATTGTTGACTTGGGATTTTTTGTGCCAGAATGTGTATTGTTTGGGATCACATTGGAAGGAATAATAAGATGTTTATGGTCCTCTCTACCTCTTGGTAGGACTAATTTCACCATAATTATGTTTTGTAGTTGATTTGTTAGGATCATTGTTTGTATTTTGTTCTAGCCAACCTAAATGGTGTTTTGTGAACTTTCGAAGGATATAAATGGAAGAATAAACCAATTGCAAGTTGAGAGTAATTGAGTGGTGGTGCATGAGTATGGATTGATGTAGTAAGTTGTGGAAAAGAAGAGTCAGATGTGCTTTAACACCTCAATCAACAAAGTGTATTGTTGGCATATGTTGTAATTCTAAATCTTCATGTATCATACTATCAAACAGTGAGTCTCTCCACCAAGTCCTTGTATCTTGTATCTTAACCTGGGGTTGTGCATCTTAGCCTGCAAGTGCTTTGTATCTTTCCCTAAGGTTGTGCACCTTAGCTTGCAAGTCTTTCAAGGAGCAGTGTGCTTCCTTAGATAGTGAGCCTTAAAACAAATTATAATTCTTTAAGTAGTGAGCTTCCTATATTGTGAGATTTCTCACTGTGGTTTTTCCCTTCTTAGGTTTTCCACATAAATCTAGTGTTATCTTTTGCATCTATGTTCATTGCTTTATCTTTCATTGATGTTGATTTGTTACGATTTGTTGATTTAGTTAAGGATTGTTGATCTTGATAAAAGTTTGATTTTGAGTTGTGTTTAAGGGTTTAAGTTTGTATAGATGTTGATTCACCCCCTCCCCTCAGTATCTAAGTGTGTTCAACACTTACATCTATGTTGGTCATTTGAGATACAATTTCTTTTATTTTCTATAAGATTGAATAGTTAGGTGTTACTTATTTTAATTGGGGTTGTGAAGGGGAATTAACTTAGTAAAACTTATCACTTTGAAGTGTTGGAATAAGGACATGTTATATGTTGTGATTTATAGGTTTTCTCTCTTTGTTCTATGACTACTTTCTAGAGGTTCATTTTCACACAGTTTGATGTGATAGATATTGGAGAGCTATGATGAATTTTTGTGAGAGAGTATGTAGTAGTATATTTTTTTAAATGTGTGGATCATTGTGATCATTCCTTATTACTACATGGTTTTATTATTAGCCACACCTTGATATGAGTTTTTATTGGTACATTTTCTATGCCTTGATCTATTTTCACATTTGACATTACCCATGTAGCAAGAGTTTCTATATTTATATGTTCTTCATTAATAGTTTTTATTTAGATAACTCATGATTATGCTTTATGGGTTGGATATGTTGTTGAAATGAGTTCTACTAATGTTTGGATACCTTAAATTAATGGATGATTATATGGTTTAGTAATTTTTTGGTTTCTATTTCTAATCATGTGTGATTTCTAATTTGATGCTAGCTTATGATTATCATTAGATTTGATTCTTGTATTCACAAATTGGTGTATCTTCACCTCAACTTGTTTTATTTCTTCCATAAGTGGTATGTGAAACAATGAGAAAATTTATTGTAGGTATCTTGATGGAGCATGAGATAATGTTAGATATTTACTTGGTCTTATAATTGGATATGATGATTCATTTCATCAATTGACCCTTATACAATGTATACAAAAAGTAGGAGAATGTTAGGGAAATGGTGTTGTTAGTTTTTTTATTAAGGGTAAAGCAAGTTTTGATGGGGCCCTGAAACCTAGTATAGATAGGTTTTATAGGGACATGAAACCCAAACAAATAGAGGGCTACCTAAAAAATAAGATGCAAACCATCAATAGCCAAAACTATAGCAGCCATAAAGAGAAAGACAAGAGAAAATGAGTTGCATGAAACATGTTCTAAAGGGGCCTTAAACCCTTTTATAAACAAGTTTTGATAGGGGCCTTAAACCCATAGATAAACTTGAGCACTACCTAAATTAGCTAGGAATCAACAAACCAACTGCTCAGAACATACATTTATGATCCCAGAAAACTAGAGAGAACCTCCTAAATCAACCAGGCATCAGCAAACTAACCACTTAGAACATCCATTTATGATCCCAAAAAAATAGAGAACAAAATGGTGTAAAACACCAACGAGACCCTATTTCTCAACAAAACTAAAAAATCCCCACACCCCACCTCAAAAGGGGCTTTGGAATACATAGCAGAAAACTACAAGAAAATAGCTTCCCTACAACACAATCTCACCTAGTACCAGAAAACCAACTCATTCTCCACCTCTAAAGGAGGGAGCTCCCCTCTATTGGAGAGGATGTCACAACTAACCAGTCCACCACATTTTGATATCTCCATCCCCCTCAACCTCCACCTCCATAGGAGAA
Organism: Sequoia sempervirens; assembly: GCA_007258455.2. Taxonomy (NCBI): domain Eukaryota; kingdom Viridiplantae; phylum Streptophyta; class Pinopsida; order Cupressales; family Cupressaceae; genus Sequoia; species Sequoia sempervirens. The sequence continues at coordinate 259,003,903 of VDFB02058242.1, forward strand.
GCATCCACCTCAATAGAATAAGCAATTGAGGAAACTGAAAACCCTCACCTCCCATCTCCACCTCCATAGGATCAAAGGAGAAAACCAACACAACAACCAAATAAGAAATCATAGCATCCTTCAGAAAATGCAGCACCAAGACCATACTATGGACCAAGAGAAGAAGATTGAATAACCATAGAGCCACCATAACAACTTTCAAGCTTAAACTCATCTAGGTTTTCAATAAAGCTTGGAAAAGAACCTGACCATCAACCAATAAATAGAAACAAGAAGAAACAATATCTGGGATCTAGGAAAAATGCTAGAAAAAACCTAGCCAAGAGAACACAATCTAGAAATAGCCCAGAAAAAGAAAAAACAAGCAACTACTCATAAGACTCGAGCCCAAAGAGAGCAGAAGCAAACAAGACCCAAGAGGGCAAAGGGAACCCATACAAGAGGAAAATTGAGAGAATTCCAAACCATAAAACACTCAAGCAACCCCAACATGTTGGTCAGAGCCAAAGATAGGAAAAAACTCCACAGAACCAACCAATGGGAAGCACCATTAGTCCACTAGAGGGAAACCAATAGCAACCACAAAACACCCAAGGCAAGAGCCACTAAAAAAGTGCCACCAAAAAGATAGCAGAGAGAGGCTAAGGGAAACCAAGAAGAAACCCGAAAGAGAGCAAGCCAGCATAGAGAGCACCCAAGTCATCCCATTACACCAAATACGACCAAAAATAAGCCCATCCTCCAACCAAACCTCCTCAAAAAACCCAAAGCACACATTCACCAGTTGTAAGGAAAAACAAGTGCTCCCCACAAAGGCCACAACCAAAACCCTCAAGAAGAAAAGAAACTACGAAGGGAAGATTGAAAAGTAGCTAGAAACTAGAGGATCAATGGAAGCCTCCACCCCATCCTAACAACTAGCACAAAGTCATCGTAACCCAACAATGCAATAACAACAACCTTTCCAACCACAAGTCACCTCCCACCAATGAACCATCTACATCCTCTGAATCATCAATTTCTCTTCCTGCATCATCTCCACAATTCAAATTTCCCCCTCCTCTTCCTGCTCCTCTCCATTCTCCTATAAAGAAATTAAACAATTGAAATGGTGTTGTCAGTTACTCCAATTGATTCCTCAATATCCTCTAAAAATTAGCAATATCTTATACTCAAGGACACTAGGAGGTTGACCAGTGAATAAGAAACTCACCCTTAAGATAAATTTATTTTGCACTTTAGGCTCTGCTAACCTAGGTGGGTTCCCTTTTTGGTATCACTTAAAATTTTTATACTACAATAAGATGTGAAACATAATAGACAATTTCTCATACTTAATAAAAAGGATTCACACAATACCACTTGAGGACATCCACAATCCTTGTAGACTTTCAAATCCCTATTTGAAAAGCTAAAATAATTACAAATAGTTTATGATTTGGATTTTGATTTATAAATTTTAATACCATTCTAGAAGAGGAGACTGTAAAAGAAAGACTAGTGCATATCTTGGGATATAGAATCATAATAAACTACACTTTTACATCACAATACTAAAACATAACCTAATGACCTATTTAAATAATTATCACCTTGTGACATTGAGATCTCCATGAGCCTACAATATAATTCTACTTAATAACCCATTTGAAATAATAACAATCATGTTATCCCTAAGAAATAATTTATATTGTTCCTTGAACATATAGAAAACCATAAGAAAAACTCATTATAACAAATGTGTAGTGAATAATTTAATAACCCTTGATTATTTCCTTCAAAGAGAATTATATGCAAAATTTGGAGACAATTACATTACAATTTAATTTTCATATATGCCACAAATTAGGTTAAAAATTTAATTTCATGAAAAGAATAAAAACTACATATGTACTACACCTATGGTATACTTAAACCAATTTCCCTTTACAATATTTTCCCTTTCACAAGTTTGTCTCTAATATTTTCCTTTTCACAAGTTTGTCTCTAATTTTTCCCTTTCACAAGTTTGTCTCTTGGCCCTTCCTACACCCAGAACTTTGGAACCCTTGCAAATGAATAAGAGATTACATTTTAAAGAAGAGGAGAAGAAGAAGATTTAATCCAGTGCTAACAACCTAGCATATTTAGGCCCCTTTGATTTTGCAACTAAATTTATCATTTGGAATATTCCATTACACTTTAACTTCTCCCTCTTACCTACTCTCTTATTTCCAGTTGAAATTGGTTTATCCCTTTATTATTGCATTCATATGCATATTTTTTCCTATGTGGTAAAAATTAACTTACCATCTATATTTTTACTTCATGACCTAAATATGAGACGTCAAATTTATCTACCCACTAGCAATGAATACAAGTTTTAAATCATGCACTTTACCTCTCAAAGCACCTAAAATGCATTTTTATATCCATTCTGACATTTTTCAAACAAGTTTCAACCTATTATTTTCTTGTATTTTTCTTGCAACCACTTTATTCTCATATCTACCCAATTTATTTTGCATTTGAAAATTGAATTCCCAATCTCAAGATCTCCATTTGGATGTATTGAAACACATATAAATAGCATTAGAAACACTTAGGGTTTTTTTTCACCTATGCAGGTCATTGTTCTCCATGTTTTAAATTTTAATAGTTGCAACAAAGTCTAACATAAGTTGTAGGTCATTTACATTGCATATGGACCATTTTTAAACCTACTTGCACATGACAAACATTCAAAAATTCACTGAAAATGTTTCATGGCTGTGAGAACTGCTACAATAAAAAAATTGGACAATAGAACAAGGTAATGGAGCTTTAAATAGTAAAAATCATCTATTAATCAGCCTTCATATGATATAAATTCATTTCAACACTAATGAAATGTTTCTACATTGAGTTTGGATGATGAATTAACTACATTCCTAAACTATTGCATTGTGGAGGAGAAGAGTTTAACAAAACCCTTAATCTACACATGAAAGAAAGGAAATTAGGTGTTTATCAATATCCACATCAATTGCTAAAGTGAGCCAAGCAAAATCTAATTATATGGCCTTCTTGGAGCATAGTTTTGGAAATTTCACAATCTCTAAAACTATGATCACTAGTACAGAAACAATAATAAACGATTGAAAAAACTGCTTATAAATGACTGAACATGGTTGCGTGACCAGTGGTAGTTTATTGAAATTCATTTATAATGTGACCAAATTGAAGACTAAACCATTTTTAGTCATTTGATTGATCGATTTGGTCATTAATTTAGACATGTGATTGACCGATTTGGTCGTTGATTTAGTCATCTGATTGATCAATTTGGTTGTTAATTTAGTCATTAATTTGATCAATTTAGTAGTGTGTTTAGTCATTAATTTAGTCATTGATTGTTTTAAACTGGTCATTTATTTAGTCATTTTTTATTCACTAATATATTTAGTCATTAATTTAGTCATTGATTGTTGTTAACTGGTCACTTAATTAGTCATTTTTATTCACTGATTTTCGCCCATTGGTAGTATATTTAGTCATTAATTTTAATCATCATTTTGATCAATTTGGTATTTTATTTAATTTTTTTGTTCACTAATTTTTATCAACTGGTGGGTATATTGATACATTGTTTAGTAATTACATTAATCATTATATTTAGTCATATTTATTCATTGATTTTTGTTAGTTGATAGTATATTTAGTCAATTGGTAGTTTATTTAATTATTTTTGTTCACTGATTTTTTCCTATAAGTGTTGGTAATGAGACAATGCTTTAATTGAGGTTTAAACATATAGAAACATAGAAAAACATAATCAATCATTCATTTGCACATAATGAAACAACTATTAAGAAGGAAAAATACTAAAATTTTATTGAAAAAATGTGTTCTTAGAGCAAATACAAGACAAAAATGTGTCTTTTCTTTGAAAAATGTATTGTTACAAAGTGTGTTTCTCAATGTTGTGACTGAGAAAACTGAGTTACAATGCCTTTTTTTTCTTATGCAAGATGTTACAATTTTGATGGCAATTCTATGTTGCAACTTATTTGCAATTGCACATACATGTATGTTGCACTCTCTGCAACTTTTCCTCTTCTCTGCACCTCTTTATCTTCTCTATATTTACTTATTTTTTTGCACCCTTGTTCTCTACATTTACTACTTACACAGCAACATATCTCCTCTTCTATAATGCACCATTTTGAATGAGAGTAACCCAAACAAAAAGAGAAAAACATAATCAAGGGGTTTTACATTACAGTTACAATAAGATAGAACATTCTCTGTTCTACTCACGTACACCCAAATCAGATTCTCTAGTTTTTGTTTGTTTTCAACTTATTCAAGCTCAGTACATTCTCTATCTGCAACTTCACTCTCCACACTTTGTTTCTGCTAAACCTTCTTTTCCTCTTCTACACTTATGGCTAACACTCTATCATTTTTTAAAATTATTTTAGTGTCCATCGTGTGAAGGTCCCTTCTTTCTCTTTCAAATAGGAAACTCCATCTATTTTGTCTGGATAATCAAGGGGTATGTTACTTGTGACCTGTACAATACATACATCTGCATCTCATGTTCCTTTCAATTTGACTCCATGTACAATAGATAGTGAGTGAATCTGCCCAATGCCCATAGCAGTACCATCAAATAGGTCCAACACCTCAACTTTATCTCCTTCTTGGATTTTATCAATAAATGTCTACAAAAACAAAAAAAAATACACATTATATTGAGATATAAAACACACATAATATTGTTTTTGGCAGCTATATGTAATGTCCTATGTCTTGGAACAAATCAGTTTTTGTATGTTCTTTTATAAAACACTCTATTACAACTAAGCTCTAAGCTTCCATATGTAAGTTGTATGTTCTCCCTTATTTCCATAATCTATGTATACTAGCTAATTACACTTCACTACTATTCTAACCATCTTCTATCAAATAGGTAATGATTACCCTTATTTACATAATAAAACAACTATTACTTACTTGAATAGTACTTACTTTCATGTGGTTTCATAGCACTCACCTCGAGTTCAACACGACTACCACTATGAATATCATGTGCATGCTCATCAAGTTCATCATCATAATCACTATCAACGTCATTGCAGACATGAAGTTGTATAGCTTTGAAGAGAGTTCTATTGACAAGGCCTTTTTTTGTCCTATTCTCATATAATTTGTCTGCATCATGTGGTTTAATCATCATGCAAAAATTAATATAAGTCAAGTAAAGAATGCAAAAGCTATATTTTTTTGTCCAAAATAACATTTTAAGCATGAAGAATGACAAAACATTGGAACAAATAATTGACAACTATTATATTAATTACCTCAACTTGACGACAACTAAGACAACTGTGTTGTGCATTCTTGTCCACTTCATTACTATCAATATTGGTAGCTCTGTTGACACCATGAAGCCATTTTTTTTCCTATTGCTTTGATAAAATTTCTCTGCATGTGGTTTAACCATCGTGCAAAAAATATACAAAGCATTCAATAGTCAATTAAATAATGCAAGCTATATTTTTTTTCAAAAGAACATTTTCTAGATCACTCCAACAATAAAGAAATTAGGTTGGATTCTCCTACACTCATATTTCAATAATCTATATATTAAGAGGCATTTGTATATAGAATTGTCAAACAAGAAGAAATGGGATCAATAGAGCCTCTTACCTCATCTGAATCCATGGATTTATGCTCATTCCATGCATAAAATATAGAGTTAACGCATTCAACCAACTATGTAACTTGTTGAGTGAGACTGAATATGCAACTCATTACCTTTTAGTACCCTAGTTCATTTGAGTTGGCATGATCTACAAAGGCTCCTATTGGGAATTGAACAAATGGCTGTGATATCTCTGTTGACGAACTATATTTCCACTTCATTTTACGAGCTTAGATTTACTACCATCTAGTGTTGCCATATAATTGACAATATCTTCTGCACCTACTTCTCTATTACTATTTTCTACCTAAAATACAATGTCAATTTCAACATATAGTCAATTCAATAAAAAATTGAAATAAACAACACAATGTAAATTGAACCAAAAAGCCATACACTTACTGCAAATTGTCCATTTTGGTGTACAACCTACCTCATCCAAATGTATATCCAACCCTCACATTATCTCTTGCTCTCTTGCCTTTGCTACTCTTTTCCAAATATTCTTCAGAATGCATACTTTCTCTCAATGCCTCCCACTATTTGGGAGATAGATTGGAGTCTAACCTCTATTTTCCGACCATAATTGTTTTTCTGCAATTATATCTATAATTTTTCATCAAAATTCCCATCCTTTGCTTGCAATATTTTCTAGAGATTTATCCACTAGTAGTCTCAAAAGCATTTTCCAGTTTTTGTATAACATTTTCCACAACTCATGGATCTTGCTCTACAAAACTTGATCTACAAATATCCAAATGGACCCTACATCCACTACAAAAAAATAGGCAATTAGCACCTAAAATAGTGTTGGATCATGAATTGGACACTTTTGTCAGCGAAAAACTCAACACCAAACTGCATTTCACTTTGGCACTGGATTTAGTGTCAGATTTAGTGCTGACTTTTAAAGCTTCTAGTTTGGCTTCCGATTTTGCTTTTGGTTTTGCTTCTTTTGTTGCTTCTAGGTTTTCTTCTAGGTTTTCTTCCATTTTTGCTTCTATTTTTGCTTCGTGTGTTGCTTCCAGGTTTGCTTCCAATTTGGCTTCTAGTGTTGCTTCCAAGTTTCCTTCCAGTGTTGCTTCCAGGTTTGTTTCCAATTTTGCTTCTAGTTTTGCTTCCAGTTTTGCTTCTGATTTTGCTTTTGGTTTTGCTTCGTGTTGCTTCCAGGTTTGCTTCTAGTTTTGCTTCTTTTGTTGCTTCCAGGTTTGCTTCTAGTTTTACTTCTTGTGTTTCTTCCAGGTTTGCTTCCAGTTTTGTTTCCATAGGCAATTAGCGACTAAAATAGTGTTGGATCATGAATTAGACACTTTTGTCAGCGAAAAACTCAACACCAAACTGCATTTCACTTTGGCACCGGATTTAGTGTCAGATTTAGTGCTGACTTTTAAAGCTTCTAGTTTGGCTTCCGATTTTTCTTTTGGTTTTGCTTCTTTTGTTGCTTCTAGGTTTTCTTCTAGGTTTTCTTCCATTTTTGCTTCTATTTTTGCTTCTTGTGTTGCTTCCAGGTTTGCTTCCAGTTTGGCTTCTAGTGTTGCTTCCAAGTTTCCTTCCAGTTTGCTTCCAAGTTTCCTTCCAATGTTGCTTCCAGGTTTGTTTCCAGTTTTGCTTTAGTTTTGCTTCCAGTTTTGCTTCTGATTTTGCTTTTGGTTTTGCTTCGTGTTGCTTCCAGGTTTGCTTCTAGTTTTGCTTCTTTTGTTGCTTCCAGGTTTTCTTCTAGTTTTACTTCTTGTGTTGCTTCCAGGTTTGCTTCTAGTTTTGTTTCCATTGTTCCTTCTAGGTTTGCTTCTTGTGTTGCTTCCAGTTTTGCTTCTGGTTTTGCTTCCAGGTTTGCTTCCAATTTTTCTTCTAGTTTTTCTTCCAATTTTTCTTCTAGTTTTGCTTCCAATTTTTCTTCTAATATAAGGTTTCTTGTTGCATCTATCTTTGTTTCCATTTTTTCATCTTTTGTTGCTTATAATATGGCTTCTATTATTACATCTTTTATTGCCTCTAAACTTGCTTCCATTATTACTTCTTTGTTTGCTACCTGAATTGATTTTTTTTTGCTTCCTAGATAACACCAATTTTTTCTTCCAAGATTGCTTATGGTTTTCTTCTAGTTTGGCTTCCATTGTTGCTTCCTTTTTTGCTTCTAAAAATGCTTCTTTTTTTGCTTCCATTTATTAATTTAATATGTTTTATTTCAATTTAATTAGTTAATTATATCATGCCTCTTAAATAACTCATATGATTATAGAGTAAGTAATTTAATTATTTAACTCATATGATTAAATAACAAGATAATTATTATAACATGATCATCATTTATAATTAAAACAAGTGAGTCAAATATCTATAATTTAATTGAATTTGACAACATCCATCCTGAGTAGTAAATTAAAATCATCATACATAATAAATATCCATCCAAAAATCATCAACCACTTTCAATATATATAAATTGACAAGTCAATACTGATAAGATCATCATCATATATAACTAAAACAAGTGAAAGTCAAATATTCCAATAGATCAATAACATGTCAAAATGATACATGTACAAATGATATAAGTCCAAATGATAAATTATGTAACTCAAAATGATACATGTCCAAATGATATAAGTCAAAATGATAAAACTCAATAATATGGTACTATAGGCCATGAAAATGATACATATGATAGTAACCATGAAAAGAGGCATCATAGTGATATATTAGCAATGATCCATGATGTAGTCTATATGATCATGAATATCACTGACTACTACTAGCAACTTCCTCATCATCATCATCATCATCACCATCATGATCATGATCATCTTCATCATCATCGTCATCGGCCTTGATGTCTTCTGTATTTGTGTCATCATCATGAACCAACATATTTTGGATCTATATCATGCAGATCATCTTGATCTTCTGGAAGATCCATGTTTTACAAAAAAAAAGAATTTAAAATGAAAAGTTATTATTTATTTCATGCAATAATCATATCAAAGTGTACCTAATCATATTACATCATATCAAAGTGCACATACCATAATAAAATTTCAAAAAAGTTACAGCTAATATGTCATTCCAATGATCTAAAACATGCAACAATTCTAATAAACATTAGTAAAATATGCCAGCATTTGGTAGAAGAGGAAGAAAGATGACTGGAACTCTAGAGGCCCACCATAATGGATTTTGGTATTCAACCATGAGAGCAGAAGAGAGAGCTGATATCATGTATCAAAACATTAAGCATGCATTCTTCCAGCCAATGGAGAAGGAGATTATTACTTTGCTTCATTTTCATTTGCATAACCATATCATGGTGTGAACCAAGAAGATCAAGGATGTCCAGTTTTATGTGGAGGTAATGGATGTGGTCCAAACTTTAGGAGGGGCAAGAAGGTCAATGTATGATCTTGATGAAATTGAGGAAGAACAACAAGAGAGAGATGGGAAAAATAAAATCAATGCAGAGTTTCAAGGATTTGTCAAGCGAGTAGCAGAGCTATGGGAATAGCCTCATCTAAAAGATTTTGAACTAGATTTTGATATTCCATTTAGAGAGCTTGGTTTTCATGGAGTTCCTTTCAAAGCGTCTTCTTTTATTGTTCCTACAGTAAACTATTTGGTAGAGTTGGTGGAATTACCTTTCTTAGTAATCACTATTAGTGAGATTGAGATTGTTAACCTTGAGAGAGTAGGACTTGGGCAAAAGTAATTTGATATCGCTATTTTTTTCAAAGACTTCAAGCGGAATGTACTCTACATTGAAGCCATTCCTCAATATTTGCTTGATGGCATCAAGGAATGGTTGAACTCCATGGATATAAATTATTATGAAAGCAGAATGAACTTGAACTAGCATCCAATTTTAAAGATTATTACTGATGATCTAGATAAATTTATTGAAGATGGTGGTTGGGAATTTTTCAATATGGAAGCTAGTGATCAAAGCTAGGAAGACCATGAGAATAAATACAACTTGAATGATGGATTGTGACCTCAAGTTAAAGAAAAATCATAATGTATATTTGGATGATACAATTTGATAGGTTCTTCAAAGAAATTCAATTCCAAGAATGTTAAATTTGTTATCTCAGTCATATATCAACAATAAAAGGTTCAACAACCTATCTTGGAAAATCTCCATATATACCAAGAAAGAATAATTGCATGAAAAATTAATTACAGGAAAGCAAATGAGGAATTATTATCTTACCTAAGGATAGTCAGAGACCTAAAAAGGATTGTCATAAGGTTATTGAGACTTCATAAAAGCCACATCATTTGACATAACTGTACAAAATGACAATCATCACACCTAGATCTTGATATTTAAACTCATAGAACTATCAGTAGCAACACAATTTTTTTTTCATCACATTCATCAAAAATAAAGGATGTCACATTATGACAGCCATAAACTTGCTTGAGTAAGGGCAGTAAATGGATAGTCATCAGGATCAAAGGTTACTCATCAAGTCACTATGATTTCGGTTATCCTAAAGGGATATGTTGGTTTGAGCTCATTAGCAACTATCATAGAGAGGGGATGATTCAATATTGCATAAATTGGTACTAGGATTGTCACAAACCCTAAAGTACACTCTAATATGTTTTGCAATAAATTTTTCATGCATACTCTAGTGATAAATGGTTGAATTGAGTGGGGTTTCCAATGGCAACACCCAAATTGATTGAGGATAGGTTATTAGCTTTGATCTGACCTAGATAAGATAAGGGATGCAAATGAAAATGTTCTATTTCTGAGTCTAGTCATTCTTGGTTTCTATTTCCAATTGGTAATTGAGAGGAATTTGATACTTCTAGCATAACCTTAATTAATACTCAACATGAACTATAGCAAAGAGGAGCTTGTCAAACAATCAAAATGAAGATACAAAATAAATGAATTTAGAGTTGATCCTACACATATTATACTTATATTTGTGAACTAAATATGAAATACCAATGAAACCTACGTTAGTCAATTTGGAGACAAACTTAGACTAACGGACATATGTAAATTGAAAGCGGTAAATACTTCCTACTAATATCAATATGATAAAGATACAATACATAAACGCAGACTGTAATATGTATGCTCCTATAGCTATAAGCATTCCTAAATGGCACGTCTATCATATAATATAGGCTACTGTGCAAAATGTAACATTAATTGCAATGGTTGGTTGTAATAAACCATCACTACCAGTATTAAAAAGAATTCCTCTATATTATTGTGAGATCCAAACAAAAGCAATTCCAAGAACAAAATATGAAACAAAGCAAATGAAAAGACAACCAATACAATTTGTATCCTACAAAATGGTACACAATATAATTGTTGACTATATTCAGTAATGACAATCAAATAGAAGTTACAATAAAAGCCCAAATGAAAACTATATATATGCATTTACCATTGAATTAAAAACTCTAGATAAGCTAAGAATGGGACAAGAGCACGTGATATAGTTCCTGATGAATTTCTCATTTGCAAGGAATACACAATCATCATGGGGTACTAAAGTGGCTTGATTACATCTTGCTGTGTGTGAAGGATTTTTAGGTTAAACCCATAGCAGCAAAAGTCTTTTGAGGAAAAAATTGGCAAACCAAAAGTATAAGATTTTTTGAAAAAATGGAAAAAAATCTGGAAAAAATCTAGAAAAAATTAGGAAAAAATTGAATGTAAAAAAAATGTGAATAATTGTAGAACAAGAGATAAAAACTATTTTTTTTTTAATTGAAAGGCATTTCCATAGTATAGAGATATAGAAAGAAAATAAAATAAAGAGTTTAACTAATGAATTGTAAAAAATAGATTTTTGTAGTTTATATTCATATCTTTGATTACATTGCATTGCACATCTTTCAAACTCAAAGCATTACTTCACATTGCATAACTAATAACTAGATGTTGATAGATGATAAAATTTCAATTACAATATAGTTTTTACAAAGTCAACCTAAACAATTATGCAATTGCTTCACATTGCATAACTAATAACTAGGAGCAACTTCCAATTGCATTTTCTTGTCATGGCATTCTATGAAACCACATTTCTTTGAGGCATTTTTTCAAACAGTTCACCGCCTTGTCTATGCTACAACATTGTTCATACATGTTTGCCAAAGCATTTTATCAAATAGTTCACTACCTTGTTGGTATGGCTAAAATCCTAAAACAAGTGCTTTCAAACAAGCTATGGATGCTTGGAAAAAATCTATCAAATCATAATAGTAAGCAATAGCATAGACAAGGCAGTGAACTATTTGAAAAAATGCATCAAATAAATGTGGTGATGGAATGACATGACAATCCATAGACAAGGTAGTGAACTATTTGAAAAATACCTCAAATAAATTTGATCTCATGGTGATGGAATACCAAGACAATCAAATTTCTTTTGATTGTCATGGCATTCCATCACCATTAGACCTCATTTCTTTGAGGCATTTTTTCAAATAATTCACTGCCTTGTCTATGCTACCACATTTTTCACACATGTATATCAAATAATTTTATCAAAAATTTCATTGCCTTGCTGCTATGGCTAAAAGCCTAAAATAGGTTCTTTCGAACAAGCTATGGATGCTTGGAAAAAATCTATCAAAGCATAATAGTAAGCAATTGCATAGACAAGGCAATGAACTATTTGAAAAAAATGCCTCAAAAAAATGTGGTGTCATGATGATAGAATTCCATGACTAACAAATTTCTATGGATTGTCATGGAATTCCATCACCATGAGACCACATTTCTTGGAGGCATTTTTCCAAATAGTTCACTACCTTGTCTATGCTACCACATTTTTCATACATGTCTACCAAAGAATTTTATCAAATAGTTCACTGCCTTGCTACTATGGATAAAATCCTAAAACAAGTGCTTTCAAACAAGCTATGGATGATTGGAAAAAATATATCAAAGCATAATAATAAGCAATAGCATAGACAAGGCAGTGAACTATTCAAAAAAATGCCTCAAAGAAATGTGGTCTCAATGTGCTTGTCATGGCATTCCATCACCATGAGACCACATTTCTTTTAGGCATTTTTTCAAACAGTTCAATACCTTTTCTATGCTACAACATTTTTCATACATGTCTACCAAATAATTTTATCAAACAATTCACTACCTTGTTGCTATGGCTAAAAGTCTAAAATAAGTTATCTCAAACAAGTTATGGATGCTTGGAAAAAATCTATCAAAGTGTAATAGTAAGCAATAGCATAGAAAAGGCAGTGAATTGTTTGAAAAATGACTCAAATAAATGTGGTCTCATGCTGATGGAATGCCACAACAAGAAAATTCCCTAGATTTTCATTGCATTCCATCACCATCAGACCACATTTCTTTGAGAAAAAATTTCAAACAGTTTACTACCTTGTCTATGCTATCACATTTTTCATACATGTCTACCAAAGAATTTTATCAAACAGTTCGGTGTCTTGTTGCTATGGCTAAGAGCCTAAAACAAGTTCTATGGATACTTGGAAAAAATCTTTCAAAGCATAATAGTAAGCAATAGTATAGACAAATAATGAACTGGTTGAAAAAATGACTCAAAGAAATGTGGTCTCATGGTGATGAAATTCCATGACAATCCATAACAACTCTCTTGTCATGGAATTCGTCATGGTATTCCATCACCATGAGACCACATTTCTTTGAGGCATTTTTTTTAAAAGTTTGTTGCCTTGTCTATGCTACCACATTTTTCATACATGTCTACCAAAGCATTTTATCAAATAGTTCACTGCCTTGCTACTATGGCTAAAATCCTAAAACAGGTGATTTCGAACAAGCTATGTATGCTTGGAAAAAATATATCAAAGCATAATAGTAAGAAATAGCATAGAAAAGGTAGTGAACTAGTTGAAAATTTTCCTCAAAGAAATGTGGTCTCATGGTGATGGAATGCCATGACAATCCATAGCAATTTGCTTGCTATGGATTGGCATGGCATTCCATCACCATGAGACCACATTTCTTTGAGGCATTTTTCAACCAGTTCACACCTTGTCTATGCTACCACATTTTTCATACATGTCTACCAAAGCATAGATAGTTGTGTCATTTTTTATCAAGATGAGATTCTAGTTTTTAGTTGCAACCAAAGGTATTGTTGTGGATAAAATATAAATCCAATGGTCTTTTCTAAGCACTTAGCAACCATAGATTGTGCAGATAAAATGACCACCACAATTTTATAAGGTTTTGAGAGTGTTTTTAGAATGGAGAATAGTGTGATTGGCTGCATTGAACAACTCAGCAAAGGTGGGGCTTGGTTTGATGTCAACAAAAGGTTTATAAAAGAATGGAGACTATGATTTTATATCACAGCCTTTTCCTTATTAAATGAAATAAAGCCTACTCAAGTTTTCATCAAGCCTTGACATTATAAAATAAGGAAAGCATACTACATACTTGTATGGTTGAGGAAGAGACTAATAAGCTACTCCCCCCCTTCCATTCTCATAACTTGTGTCAATCATGTCTAGTTGTCTTAAACATTCAAGGGCAAGGACTTTGGGTGTAACATATTTAAGGAGCTTGTATAATGTTCACGTGAATCCATATAGTCTAATGGTTGTGCTATCTTTGGTAAATAACCAATCACCTTTCTTATTATTCTTGAAAAGTATTCGAGACTCTGGAAGTCTTAGGAGATATTCTCATGTAAGCAAGGTGATTGTTGGCTACAAAAATTGTTCAATGAACATGTAATAATAGGAGGCCTTGTGAAGGTATGGAATCCACACAAATATTGGATCATAACATTCTAGTGTGTGACACATTTTAGGTTGTGGGTGTAGATATAGGTCGTGATATTGATGCAAAATCATATATATTAAGAGGGATTGGTATCTAAATTTTTTTATTGGCAAAAAATATGCCAACTATGAATGCATATGCTCTTCTAGTAATACGGTGAAGTCAAATCTCAAAGGGTTTTCATTTTTTATTCTCTACAACAATTTTAGCACTCCCAAATGTTCAGGCCCTACTATTAAGTCATTATCATGTCCTAGAAACCATTCTACCATACCACAAACATGCATGCAAACCTCCATGTTGAATTGTGCTAACTCCATTTGATTTTGTTCAAGTTGTCTACTAGGCCTATTAACATCTAGGTTTTGCATGAATACGGTATGGTCCCTAATTTGATCCCAATATTGGCATAACCTAGCCACTTGTGTGATTAAAATCCCCATCACCTTTGAAAACCATCTACGAAATGCCAATTTTTTTGCATAGGTACTTGAAAATGCATTGTGTAGGCACATTGAGTTAAACCATATAAGTTTGGTTTTGAACCAATAGTTTAGATCATGTTGGAGTGGTGCACTATGAATTAACAACTTAGAAGAAGCCACACATACACAAGAAGCTTGGAGGATATATGTTGAATAGTCAAGGGAGGATACCAAGACATTAGGTCCCACCAAGGGTAACATGTCACATACTAATTGGGCCACTGATGCAGAGCATCATACCAAACACTCATTCTTTAGGGAATTTCAATCCCAAATAGAATCAGGAGAAGATCAAATATACAAACATCAAATTTTCACTAGCTTTCATCAAAAATTCTACCAACTCATCTATCAACTTTACAAAATTCTTTCAGTCAACAAAATCCATTAACCTTGTAAGGCTATCAATAAGTCATTCACCATATCAGCCTTCACACCTTTACCAGATCCAACACAACTCAGACAACATCAAAAGGACATTAAACCTGATTATTGTCACTTGAAACATTCATCCTTTCATTTATTCACCAAGGAACTCACTTACTTTACAAGGAAATCAATCCATACCTTACCTTCTTGCTATCACCAGTCATCAGTCCTTCAAGACACAAGGTTCAACAAGTTTTGATTGAAACAATTCCATACATCACCAATAAAACATTAAATCTACTTATTCTGCAGTCAAGACACCATTTAGACAAATAGGGGAATACTCTACTCTAAAACTCCAAAAACCATCATACTTGCCTTCACAACATTATTCAGCATAAATACAACTCCAATACCACTATGCAAACAATTTTATCACAAATCCAAACACAATTATCACTGTTACATCAAAGATCTATTTGTTGTGAGTTCATAACACTATTTGTCAAATAAGTTCCCATACCCTAAAGCGGGTAAATCCCTCAACTCAATGCAAATTCCAAGAGCCAAACAAAAATTTAGAACCACTTCACTATCCTCTTCAATGTAACAAAATCTTTCATTAACTTTCCTTAAAGAAATTATCAATTTTTTCAACTATACGTTGTCAAAAGGCTACTAAAATAGGCTTGTTTTGCAAAGGAAGTGTTCACAAATCTCCACCAAAACATCAATAAACCACAAACAGTCATTATCCATACTACAAAACCCAAGATTCAATCAATTTTGAGGATTAAAAGGCTTAGAAACAACCTATTCTACTAAACCCTTGATTATAGGGTGGAAAACACCAAAATAGGGAGGGTTTTGTGAAAAACACACTTGCAAACCTCTATTTCTCCAACCACCACCTACAACACATTGAAATACACCTTCCTACACCTTCTACACCATTTCCAAGCCTCTTCAGTGTTTCTTCATAACCTATGACTATAGCATTAATCCGTGTATGGAAACCCTCAATTTCCCTGTGTAGCAGCAACTCCATCAAGGTATTCTTATATTTCCCTATACCTATAGTAATAAAAACATTCAAAACATTCTAATATTAACCTACTCCACCAATCTACTTGACCTACATTGGTGGAGTAGTGATGAAATACCCTATTAGACTCTTAAAACCCAATATACAGGGTTTCAGACCAAGCCACAAAAAGATTGCTCAAAAAAACATTGTATCCAATGGATCCCTTCCCAAATGGATTTGAATGAAAGGTGGTTCCTCAACCTATTGAGAATAATCAGATTTTGAACCCTAGAACTGTTGCTCAGTCCATACAAGATAAGAAACAACTAAAAGAACACAAAATAAACCAAAAACAGGGAACATTTATCGTTTCAATTCTTCAAGAATACAATGATCTCCTTGCTCGACCTTTTCAAGGCTTTATAAATGTTTCCACTTGACCTCTCAACTCCCCAAACAGTTACAACCACCTACCTCTTAATCTTCCAAATTGTTGCACTTTTGTTTACATAATTACATTATGACAACTTTCCACCTTTTAGCAATATTTTGAAAATCTACTTAAGTGACCACCTAGTGACTTAGTACATGAATTTAATACATTCAAATTAGCCTTTACAAAGCATTGACACCTCTCTTTTTTTCCTTGAACACATAAATTTGACCAACTAGCCTTTTGAAGGCATTTACAAGATCTAGGTACTCTTGCACCATACAACCAACCAACAAAGCTTTCCAAGTCCCTTGGAAACACATTGCATCAACTTCACTTGTACCTGCAAAACAAAAATAAAACATGTCTTGTTCTTGTTCCTTCTTCACCTCCATTTTTCTTTTCCTTGTCTTGTCTTCACTCTTCTCTTTGCTCTCTCTTGTCATCTTTTCCTTCATCTCTATCTTACTTTTGCCTCTTTCCTTTCTCAGTCTTCATCATCAAGTTCACAAAAAATTTCCACTCTCAAAAGGACATAGGACTATCCTTTTCATCTTTTCTCCAACTCTTTTTTCAACCAAGGACATAGGACTATCCTTACAAACTACTTCTTCTCCTCAACAATCTTCCTTCACAATCTAAACTTCACATCTAATCCCATCAGTGGAGTATCCTTCATTAGGTTGCAAATCTTCAGTGCTTCTTTAGACAAGAATCCATCAGGTTCTAACTGCAACACAACTCAGCTTGCCTCACCTAGGTGTTTCGCTTACTCTTCCCTCGTCTCTTGGACTTTCTCAATGTAGCTTAGATGGATAAGCACCTGCACCCAACCAACAATCTCAACCTTCTATCAACAGCAACTTTAATCCAACTAACCAATAGAACCATGCTAGCTCTGATACCAATTTGATGCAGAGCATCATACCAAACACTCATTCTTCAGGGAATTTCAATCCCAAACAAACTATGGAGAAGATCAAATATACAAACATCAAATTTCCACTGGCTTTCATCAAAAATTCTACCAACTCATCTATCAAATTTACAAAATTCTTTCAATCAACAAAATCCATTAACCTTTTAATGCTATCAACAAGTCACTCACCATATCAGTCTTCACACCTTTACCAGATCCAACACAACTCAGACAACATCAAAATGACATTAAACCTAATTATTGCCACTTGAACAATTCATCCTTTCATTTATTCACCAAGGCACTCACTTACTTTACAAGGAAATCAATCCATACCTTACCTTCTTGCTATCACCAATCATCATTCCTTCAAGACACAAGGTTCAACAAGTTTTGATTGAAAAAATTCCATACATCACCAATAAAACATTAAATTTGCTTATTCTGCAATCAAGACACCATTTAGACAAATAGGGGAATACTCTGCTCTAAAACTCCAAAAACCATCATACCTTCCTTCACAACATTATCTAGCATAAATACAACTCCAATATCACTATGCAAACAATTTTATCACAAATCCAAACACAATTATCACTATAACATCAGAGATCTATCTATTGTGAGTTCATAGCACTAATTTCAAATAAGTTTCCATACCCTGAAGCGGGTAAATCCATCAACTCAATGCAAATTCCAAGATCCAAACAAAAATTTAGAACCACTTTACTGTCCTCTTCAATCTAACAAAATCTTTCATTAACTTTCCTTAAAGAAATTATTAGTTTCTTCAACTGTACGCTGTCAAAAGGCTACTAAAATAGGCCTTTTTTGCAAAGGAAGTGTTCACAAATCTCCATCAACACATCAGTAAACCACAAACAATCATTATCCATACTGCAAAACCCAAGATTCAATCAATTTTGAGGATTAAAAGGCTTAGAAATAGCCTATTCTACTAAACCCTCGATTATAGGGTGGAAAACACTAAAACAGGGAGATTTTGTGAAAAACACACTTGCAAACCTCTATTTATCCAGCCACCACCTGCAACACATTGAAATACACCTGCCTACACCTTCTACACCATTTCCAAGCCTCTGCAAGCACTGTTTCTTAGTAACCCATGACTGTAGCATTAATTTGTGTATGGAAACCCTCAATTTCCTTGTGTAGCAGCAACTCCATCAAGGTATTCTTATATTTCCCTATACCTACAGTAATAAAAACATTCAAAAAATTCTAATATTAACCTACTCCACCAATCTACTTGACCTACATTGGTGGAGTAGTGATGAAATACCCTATTAGACTCTCAAAACCCAATATACAGGGTTTCATACCAAGCCACAAAAAGATTGCTCAAACAAACATTGTATCCAATGGATCCCTTCCCAAATGGATGTGAATGAAAGGTAGTTCCTCAACCTACTGAGAACAATCAGATTTTGAACCCTAGAACTGTTGCTCAGTCCATACAAGATAAGAAACAACTGAAAGAACACAAAATAAACCAAAAATAGGGAACTTTTATCATTTCAATTCTTCAAGAATACAATGATCTCCTTGCTCAACCTTTTCAAGGCTTTATAAATGTTTCCACTTGACCTCTCAACTCCCCAAACAGTTACAACCACCTACCTCTTAATCTTCCAAATTGGTGCACTTTTGTTTACATAATTACATTGTGACAACTTTCCACCTTTTAGCAATATTTTGAAAATCTACTTAAGTGACCACCTAGTGACTTAGTACATGACTTTAATACATTCAAATTAGCCTTTACAAAGCATTGACACCTTCTTCTTTTTTCCTTGAACACATAAATTTGAGCAACTAGCCTTTTGAAGCCATTTACAAGATCCAAGTGCTCCTGCACCAGCCACACATGCCTAAGAACCACCATGTTCTTCAAACAAGTGCCACATGAAACTTGTCAATAGGCCACTATAAGAAGCACATTTCCATATAGGTAGAATATTGGGTCTTCCATTGCCATTTGGTGACAAGTGGAAAACCATCATACAAATTTAAGTGTGCATGAGATGGAGAACTAAAGATAGTGCCAACAAAGGCTCTAGTTAGGGATGAGGATCACTTTTTTACACTACAAGAATCCATGAACTCTAGGTGGCAGATCAAAAAATAAAAGGAGAGGGGAATGACCATAGTAAAACAAAAAAATGCATATGAAAGTATACACATGAATAAAACATAGATAGACAATGACAAAACAAAGAAGGGAAACTCGCATGCAACATAGACATATAGCAGAGAGAAATTGCATAAATTGTACCATTATAGAAAATAAATGTAATACAAGGCTTGCATACCCACTCATGGCCCGTGACCACAAGGAAAATTAATCCATAAATTTTCCTCTGTCAAAGACAAAATTTTCAAATGAATTGCACATGAATAGACTAGTAATGTGATCCAAGAGTATCTATAAAATAGGGTAGATCATATGATCCTACAATAACACATGAGAATAACAATAACTATACAACCATGGGAAATGTGAACAATATGCCTGCCCCACCCTACTATTATATTTGTCTTGAGCACATATGGAAAAACCATGTACATATCGATTAACTAAATCAACAAACAAAGCAAGGCTCATAGAAAGACAAAAATCTTGGAATCTCATGTCCACAATGTCATATTGAGCACCTACATCTCCATATGAGTCAAGCAATCAAATTAATTTAAGAAACCAAGCAATTTTGTTTACTTTTGTTGAAAGATAATAAGGATGATATATTGGATATTTCTACCATCACTAACTTGAAATTTAAAGGCTAAGATGAGGTTTTGTCATATATTCAAAATTTCTTCTATGAGCCAAAAGGGTTGTCACCAAGAAGAGAGGTGGAGCATGAGATCCAACCCCTACCTGAATCTCATTTACCAAACATTAGATTGTATTGGTAATCTCTTTTAGAAAGCAATGGGATCAAGAAACAACTTTAGGATATGCTTGAACAAGGGGTTATATACCCTAGTACTCCACCTTGCGATTCATGTATTGTGATGATAGAAAAGAAAGATGGTTCTTGGAGGCTTTGTATTGACTACCAAGAACTAAAATCACCATTAAAAATAGATTTCCTCTTCCAAGGATAGACTAATTGTTATACCAACTCTAACTTGCAAAATATTCTACTAAGTTGGACCTTAAATTAAGTTATCATTAGTTGCACATGAAAAGAAGATACATGGAAGACTACATTCAAAACTAAGCAAGGACTTTATGAATTGTCAGTTCTTCCTTCTGATTTGTGTAATGCACCAGCTGCTTTTATGAGACTTATGAATGATTTGCTAAGGGATATCATAGATAGTTGTGTGATTGTATGTCTAGATGACATCCTAATTTCCAATGCTATATGGGAAGATGCAACAAGGGTCATAAAACACTATGATGTTATACATGACAAAACGAAAACAACTTAAACAAATCTATGTGTTTTTCAAAAATATTACTAGGTCCAAGATGAAAAGTTAACTCTAGACATTGCAAGTGAAATTATTAATCAAAGGAGTATATCAAGAGCTTAAAACATTGGGATGCATGTTTCCTATTATGGTTCTTGGCTTGAAACAAGTTATATATTTCAACATCTAGTAGAAAGAGTGCAATTAGAAGCCTACTATCTCTAGTTAAAAGTGTTGACACCATTGGCCAAGGCTGACAATAAAATATATGTTGTGTTGATTTCATCACATGGTTTGAGAAAATTGGATGAGTTCCAAGTGATAAAATAGAATAAAAAAAAATAGACATTGGAAGAATAAAAATTGCAAAATAAATCACCACAATACAATGTAAAGAGAAAACTATTCATAACACCATTGCAAAAAGAGAAAACAAGGGAAGATCCACCAAAATCACCTCCAAAGCTTACCATCGAAGCACTACTCTAAATGAGTGCAAGTAGAAAGAAAAATTTGACCCATCACAATGAAAAGACAAATAAAAACAAAGTTAATTCCCATTAGTGGAATTATCCGAGGAAGAGGAGAAAGAAGAAGAGCAAGCATCAACCAAGCTTAGTAAGAAAAGGAAATTAGATAGACAAAAAAGGTCCACCAAAAGTCAACTAAGTAAGGAGAAGATAGAAGAAATGAACTCACATATCATTTCTAGAACACTCTTCATTCTAGGAAAACCCATGGAAATAGCACAAATATATTTAACAACATCTAAGGCCAATAGAAAAGAAAAATTTCAAGCAATATTGAACTACATTTCCACAAGTTCATACTCAATAATAGAATTAACCAATAATTTCCCACAAACATGGAAAAACGAAATTAGGAAGAAAGAGAGTAGGCATTTTAGATTGATGTCATGCTTACACAATAATGCTCTAGAAACAATTACACAACAAACAAATTTTCCCCCCAAGCGTAGCACAAAATTAGAAACTTTACCAAATATGGAGTTGTAATCAGCAAAGGGCAGATGCACTCTTATCTCAAACAAAAAAGAAAAAAGAGCACATAATGTAAGAAACCATACAAGCCACTACGAAAGCTTATGAAATTATAATGGTAGAAAAAAATCAATAGATTGTTCCTACATCGGAACCAGCTACAAAAGAAGAAAAGACACTAGGGTATCAGATGGAAATAAAATCTAGCATGGCAAACATATCAACAAAATAACTACTTCAAGGCACACAAGGTGCAACAAAGAAAAAAGATGAAAGGATACAAGATGTGGAAGTTAAGATGGGAACTAAAATAGAAATTTAAAAGGAACTAGGACAAGCACACCAAGAAGCCTTACTACAAAAGGATATTTTATATACTATGAAAGGTGAACAAGGTGAAAATGGGGAGTAACAACCATAAAAATAAAAGGGAGACATTGTCATTGTTGAATCAAAAATAGAAAACAAGAATCTAAAGGCCAACAACTGATTACTCCACTCCAACCCCAATACTAGACCTCATGGATAGAACTAAGGAATTCATATGACAACAAAAGAAGATTCAATCAATGGTTACACTATCACCCAACATTATGACTACCACACCACTGGGGTTGTAAGTGGATTTGGTGCAAATTTCACCTATGGGAAGATCTGAGTTAGGAGATATTTTAGAGAAAAGTGTGTAAAATGATGTATTAACTAAGCACATTTCCAACAAGGAAGCAATGGCAAAGACCTTGGATTCTATCCAACAACCCATTACACACATAGTTGTAAAGTCTTCTCTACCTTTAGAACAAAAATTGGAGGGAATTGCAAATTCAATATTAACAAAAGTAGGGAGACAACGTTTATGAGCACGAAACACTCACAAAAATGAAGGAAAAATGTACCACATAATAGGTAGCACTAAACAAGGAGATCAACAATAGAGAAAGGACTTGCAACTATATCAATACACTTTATCAATTTTGTTTGGCTTGGCCCACTTCTACAAGGACTTTAAAAATTCAAATGAATAATCTTGAGAATTAGATTTTACAAACCTCCAAGACATATGATGCAGCAAAGGATGCAAATATCCCACAACACGCATATATTGAAAGGCTACATACACAATTTCAACAACATCAACATCAACATCTCAATATCATCAATCAAATGAAACAATTTAGGGAGGTAGTAAGCTTGCACATAGCATAAATGTCAAGACTTCTAACACACACAAAGCACATGGTGGACAATATACTACTAACTCCCTCTCTAGATGAGGCATCAAATCTCATAGTTGGCCTCAAAGTTCAAGTGTATCATTTGCAACACATGGTTTAAGAAACTTGGATGAGTTCCAAGTGATAACAAAAGCTTAAAAGAAGGATAGAAGTGAAATTGAAAATCAATCACTTGCTTCTCATATTTTTATTTTTTAAGAAAATTGGTTAATTTGATGCTTGAATCTCTTAATTTGAAGATGATTTCCATCCATATCATGTCAACTATTGTTAATCTATTTAGAATGTTTGAATTTCAAAGGTGGATCCTAAATCTTAGATGACAACTAATAAAAAAAAAGCTACAAAGTTGTTGGGATTGTTGAGTAGATATTCAAATATCATGAAAATTAGAATTATTCAAGAAAAAATATATTCTCACATGGAGGAAGGTCTTTGTAGTTATCAAAATAGAATATGCAAAGAATTAAATCCTTAAAATTTGTGTTACTTCAAATTTCTTATAAATTAACAAGACTGGCAAGTGAATTTGACCTTTTCAATACATCTTTCATTGATATTGATTTAAAAAGTTTCCAATGTATCTCAAGCTTTGCACTTGATTTCTCTTTATTGTCCTTTTACACTCTCTTTGTTCTCCATTTTCCTAAGGTACCTTTTGGTGATCACAAGACAAACATAAGTTCAAATCATACTTTTTGGTTATCAAAAGATCTTGCTTAGTGTTTACAATAGATGGATGCTACAATCTAGGAAGAACTTGTATTGTTCTCCAGTGACATTAGAGAAGTAAACACATTTTCAATGGTGATGACATGTATGTCTCATTCTATAAATCAACACAAAGCCATTCTAAGGTTGGGTAAGCTAGCAAGATATGGAATATTGGATCAATTACAAGCAGGATTAAAGTATCAAGATTCAAAAGGAAAATGAAGCCAACCCATAGTCAAGTAAATTGGGTAGATGGGCATACGAACTCCCAAGAATGAACTGGGATCCTAGCCTTACAAGATTAACACTCAAGGTGAAGTCAAAGAAATTTCTTAAGGACAAGCAATATTTTGGGTGGAAGGACCATCATTTCCTTTCCTGGCTAGATTGGCCAGCGGTGAAATAAAGTATGTTTTTGAACACCATAATAAATACATTAATTAATAAATATTTTAAAAATATATAATAATAAATATAAATTAAAATAAAATAAGTAAAAAAATTGAATTTCATTTTGGCACCAATTTTTGGGCCCTATCACCCTTATCCCATAAGGTATTTATGTTTTTGTTGTGTGTTAGGTGCCACAACTAGAGATTTGGCATGATTTTTTAGGTTTACCTCAAGCAAGCTAGTTGGGACGAAAACTCTAGCTATCTACTCAGGTCAATATGAAAACCTTGAACTAGGATCTTGCTCAATCTTCTCATTCTTTGTTGTTTCATGATCAAAAAATTAGAACCTAACTAAGGAAATTATGTCAAGTGAACATTGAGAGTTAAAGGAATTTGTGTGATAACTTAGCCACAGGCCCTTAGGGCGTCTATTGGGCACTCTTGACAACATATTTAAGGGTCTTGCAGGCATATTGATGCCGATTTGAGAGGAAAATTGCATATTTTTCAACATACTAGCATCTACCTAGGTCTGAGGACTTAGATTTCTTGAACAATGTGATCAAGGTGACACCATTATTGGAGTTGTAGTAAACTTTCCCAGCATTGGTTATGTTGATTACTTTGTCATTTCCTATAAAGGAAATAGAAGGATGATTTGGGAACCTATAGCACCAATACACGACAAGTCATGCCATCCACCAAGCCCATTGATCGGATCACCCAATTCAAGGTGCAAACTAGCAATATCCAAGTTGCCCTAGGTCAACAATCACCCAAATCATTGTAGTTGATTCTGATTAACATAAAAAATGTGCAAAAGGCAATATCCAAACCTCTACAAACCAAAAAATATCCAAAGCAATGTAGCATACCCATATCGCCACACCATAGGGTGCAAATTGCCCATATTCAAACTGCCACAACTAAACAAACTAGAGATTTAGGCGGTGCAAGTAAAGGACTACAATCTATAAGTGATTACCAACATTTTACCTAAACATCTACAAACCCTAGACAGACATACTAGTATATAGCAATTTGAAGGAAGTTATTATTACATTGTTATTGTAATTTTAGACTTGATTTTGTACAAAAATTTCCATTGCCAATTGTTGCTAATAGAAGTGTTATCATATGCATGTTCCAAATGATAGTATTATATGCCTTTGATTTGTTGTTGTGTTGCAAATATGAATTATGTTTGGAGCCCTAACCCTAACTCGGTAATTTTGAAGTTGATTAAAATTTTGATTAGGCATGAAATTAAAAGAATGGATTTTTTCCTTTTTTTGAAATTTTCACTATTTTAAATTTCTTGATTAATTGAAAAAATATTTATGTTCTGGTTTGTTGAGACAATCCTTAGAATTATTTTTTCTAATATGGCCTCAATCACTTGGAGAGGGAAAAGATGGCTGATCTTTTCAACTAGTGAGATATAGTTCTTAGTCTCAACATGTAATGGGTGGTGGGAGCACATCTTCAGCTGGCCAGGAGACTCCTGAAGCCATGCAGGCAATGATAGCGAAGATAGGTTGAATGATGATGCCATCTACATTTCTTAAGTAATGATTCATCATAGAATCCAACTAGGAGCTTAGTGGTTGTTGAACATCCAAATGACCTAAATATACCATCAATAAATATCCTCTTGGAAAATGCTATTAATGACTTGAATAAATCAATGGTATATATAATATGGAAGAATCCAACTAAAGACATCAAGGTAAAACTTAACTTGATTAATAGAGGATTTGATAGAGTGAAGACACATACTGGTCTAAGATTGTCTAGTGGGGTCCAGTTTTGAAGGGATATCTTGGAAGTGTGGCTAAAAATAGTGGTACTCCTAGACAGAGAGTTATGCATAAATCTTCTAGAGATGCAATTGAGAGGATGGTTTCAAATTGAAAGATGGTTCACTAAACTTGATTCCTAAGTAATCATAAGCCATGGAAAACACAAAGTTGCAAATGAATATTATACAAAAAAAAGAAATTGATATTAAAAATCTTTGATGGGGGTCTGCAAAATGGGATAGAAGGCTCTATTATGTAGAGCTTCTTAACTGTACGGATAGTTGGAACAAATTATACAATATTACCAACATGTGGGCACTAGTGTATCACTACATGACTCCATATGATCATATAACACTAACACGAGATATATCACCTATTGGCAATGAGATTCTATATTTTATATATTGATTGGAACCCATCACCCTCTCTTGATCCTAACTTTTGTCTTATTTTCAAACATAGTTTCATTACTTCTAACTGTATTGTAAAATTTCTGGTATTACATACATATATGCCTACTAATGCACATGTCCATTATTTTTAGTCTGTTTAGAACTATACAACACATTGTTTTAATTGAAAAATTAGTTTTGACATTCTATTTTTTTTAATATCTACTATTATGTGGGTAGTGCTCAATCATTCAAACATAGGGATAAATTTGTTCACAAACAGTCTCCAATCTAATATATACTAGTTTGAAATCATATTTCTAGTTTGTTTTGTTCTTGATATGGATTACTTGAATGATGGAGTTAAATGTATATCACAACATAAAGATGCATAAGAATGACAAATGGTAAAATATACATAAGGGGGCAGGTCTGTGAAGTGAAAGAATAGTCCAGTCAAAGTGTAATTTTTATGATGATGATACAGAAGACTAGAATCCACATTCATGTCTTATGCCTTGTGGAAGGCTCTATGGATGCAATGATAGGGTTCAACAACAAAGGGTTTATAAAGATTCCATGATGACAATTAAATGTACAGAGAGAAAGGATTGTCATAACAAAGACAAAGTACAATGGACTTCCTTATCAAGACACCATGAAAAGGCAATAAGCTACAACAAGAGTGAGTATTATGCATGATAAGGTTGCATTCAAAAGATAGTTGGTAAAGAGCATGAATAGGAGATCATTGAAGTATTCATGAGTTAAAATATTCAAGGGGTTAAATAGTTAGTTTGATGACACTTATCATCATACAAGTCATACCTCATTCTCCATCCAAATTACAAAATCAGTCCACTTTTTCTTTGTAACATTTCCTTTTCAAGTTGCTTTGGATGGTGACCATATTTCTCCTCCTATCAAAACATGGCACATGACTACTTAAACTAATTAATATACAATCATTTACTTTTTCCTAGGAAATTAAAAAAAATATCATTTAACAAATTAAATATACTTACAAATGTACAGATCAAGGCCTATAAACCTTTCTGGCCATTGTGATGCGTGGCACGAAGTTTTTTAAGCCTAGCCTTGGAGGCCTTGTCTTGAAACATATACTAATTCAATTTAACTATGCACAAGTAAAATTTGAAAATTGTTTAATAAATTTGATATAATCTTGTGAGAAAATTCAAATACCTATGTACTCTCCTCACCAGACTTCCTCTGTGCATCGGACTTCTCATATGCCTTTACAAGCTCTTTCCATACTTTCACACTTACATCAATTGGCCTTTTTTTGAGCCTTAGCTTGGGAGGGAGTTTTTTTATCTTCTTTGTTTGGTTGCACTGAAATCTCTTGCAATTTTGAGACATTAGTAGCTTTAACTTCTTCACAGACCAACCTATGCCAAATTCAATCTTTGTGTCATGGATAACTGCTTTTTTCAAGTGCATGGGTATCTTTGAGAATAGAAAATGTAGATGGTCTTTGAACCGTTGAAGGCATGATTCCTTCAACCTATTCACAAACATTTTTCCAGCATCTGTCATTCATACTTCCCCTAAAACCACATTGTATTCTATCTTGGTATCGTAGCTACTAATGCAAGATGAAAAACATGGCATGGTGGAAGAAGTTTGTGTCCCAGGAGTGGTTAGGACATTAGAAGTCTCTACTCCCCATTCCACATTCTTAGAGTTTATTGTTATTGATTTCCTCCTAGATCTTTTTCTCAATCCAGGACTAGTTAGGGAATTAATTGATTCCCTTTGACATGGTTGATTTGTTTGCAATGTTTGAGGGGATTTACTAGATCGTTTTTCTATGTATCTGGAAAACATTGTCAAGTCCACACCATCCAATTTGTTCACTGCCTCTAACCCCAATATGGAAGCCAATGCCTCTTTATCTTTGTCAATCTCATGCCCCTATATATATATTTAAATTAAATTTCTTCTTTTAAATTTAGAAATAAAAAACTAAAAACCAAAAATCAAAGAAACAATGGAAACATTTACAAATATATAAATTGACAATGAATAACCTCATTGTGGCTATAGTTTGCTCCCTTTTCTCCCTTCCCTCTATTGCTTGACACTTTGAGGTGACCTAGGGAAAATTATTTTCATCCAGTCTATGGAGGAAAATGAAGTACACACTGCCAAGTATGAAACAATTTCCTATGAATCAATGTGAAGGAAATTGAATCCATTGGTAATGAGGTTTTACATGTTGGAAACCAAGAACACTGAGAGGAGGGGGTGAATTAGTGTTCCACAATATTTGAATTTCAAACTAGATCTAAAACTATCAACAACAATATTTAAGCTTTAATGGTATCCATAGCATATAAATAGAAGGAAACATGCAAACACATTAAAGAACACCATAACACCAAGATTTTTACATGGAAACCCTATTAGGGGAAAAACCATGGTAGATGTTAGTCCACAATATATACTCTGTTAAAAGTATGAACAAAAGGGAATGCACCTGCATTCAGGAAAACTACCTAGAGCTCACTGCTCAAAATAAGAAAGGCTCACTGCCTTACAAAATGTTTGGGAATACAAAAAAAATGAATTGAGAAGATAGAATCTAAAAATGCCTAGATTCAGATCTGGTGAAGCACATAAAAATAGATTCTAGACCTTTTGTCCAATTCGCACTTCTGCTCTGCTCTGCTCTATTTTCTACCCTTCTAAAACCCTTTTAATACTCGCACACACATCTACTCTACTTTACACACTTTCAAACACTTTCACACTTCTCCACACATTCAAAATGAATTGTCGATCTCATATATATATTCGCAAACAAGGATTCCACTACTATATGTCGGCTTCACATTAGATGTAATATTCTTCCACATGTTAGCTCAAACCACCAATTAAAATTAATGTGTACCCACACAAGTTGGATAGACCATAGTATGGACCCAAATCAAAATTCCCAACACAAGAAATATTAAAACAACTACTCCTTATACATTTGTGACACGCTATGTACACCAGGTCAACCATAATGAGAAAAATAATAAATCATTCTAACGAATCTCTAAACTCATACACCGATCAATGCAACATTACAAAACTTACCAATAAGTTATCATATATGCTTAACAAGCTTTCTTGGGGATCCACAACACAAAACAATGATCCGGTGAAGTATACTAACTGACTGACTGACCAAATATCTTGTTCTCCATGCTTTCTGCCAGTAACGCACTGCCTACTACATTTTTTGCCGGTATGAGCTACATATAAAATGTAGACCATGCTAATGACTCCATTTTCCATCAATGACAACACTAGAAGAAAAAAACAAAACTTACCAAGCCATATGCCAACAATCTCCCCCTTTGGCATTGATGGCAACACTTAGTGAAAAATGACTAAGTGTCGAAACCAAAACTCAAAACTTCAAAACGCAACAAAACACTGCTCCCCCTTTGGATGTCAAGGAATTTTTCATTGTGTACCATGCTAATGACTCCAGTTGCCATCAATGATAATATTTGAAGCAAAAAAAAAAAAACTTACCAGGCCATATGCCAACAATCTCCCCCTTTGGCACTGATGGCAACACAGCGAAAAATGACTAAGTGTCGAAACCAAAACTCAAAACTTCAAAACACAACAAAACATTGCTCCCCCTTTGGATGTCAAGGAATTTTTCATTGCATTCTCTCCCCCTTTGAAATAAATGACAAAACTTTGCTACTTTCTCTCCTATTGCACTCTCTCCTCCTTTGTTGATGCAAAAATTGATCAAAATTAACTGCTGCTAAATTGATCTAAAATGCAGACCATGCTAATGACTCTAGTTTCCATCAATGACAACACTAGAAGCAAAAAACAAAACTTACCAAGCCATATGCCAACAATCTCCCCCTTTGGAACTGATGGCAACACTTAGCAAAAAATGACCAAGTGTCGAAACAAAAACTCAAAACTTCAAAACGCAACAAAACACTGCTCCCCCTTTGGATGTCAAGGCATTTTTCACTGCATTCTCTCCCCCTTTGAAATAAATGACAAAAATTTTCTACTTTCTCTCCTACTACACTCTCTCCTCCTTTGTTGATGCAAAAATTGATTAAAATTAACTGCTGCTAAATTCAGAAAATTATTTTATACTTATCTTTAATCTCCAGAAGAAATTTCTTCCAAGCATCCATTGCAATCCCAATATTTATTATCAAACTATTATTTTTTGATGTCCTATTGATGACCTAGACAAGGCATTCAGGAATGGTAATGGCTTCTTCCATCTTTTCTCCTTTCTTCATAATTTCAATCATTTGCTCCAATCTGCATTTGGTATGATCCTTTACTTTCCAGAAAGTATCCATAAGAGTGTTTCTAGAAAAGTGAACCTTTGCATGCTCAACCTGCAACTCATGAATCTTCTTCTTAACTGCTACATTATTGTCTTGAACCATACTATAGTCCTGACAAATTCTGACCAGCTCATTCTCAATTTGCTCCAGCTTGTCCTTGTATTTACCAACCACATGAGGCCACCTAAGATAGTAATCGTAGATCTTATTTGTTGAGTCAATGCATTGTCTTAGCACATTCATTTTCTTTTTCAGTTTGGCGAGAGATAGCTTAAATTGCTCCTTCAGATGTAAAATTATCTCATCTTCTTTCCTGTCTAGAGGCACAGAGTCCATAGCCTCCCTAATACATTCAATCAATTCTTCTAGAAGTACATTCTGCAAACTCTCCAATTCAATGTTATTATCAATAAAGTATCTTCCTAGAGTTTCATCAACGAAGTCATGTTCATATGATGGTCCATTTATCCATATGCTAGTTATCTTTTTCATTCCATCTTTTTCCTAAACAATCTGCAGTATCTTTTCTTTGAATAAAGCACCTTCTTCATCAATTTCTTCTGCTATTAGTACATCTAGTTCAACTGGTTTCGATTCATCTCTTGGTGTATATTCCTTGGAATCTTCATCCACTATATCCACAACTATCTGCTCTTTACCTTTTCCCTCAACTTTTGTTGACTTAGGTGCCGGAGGAGTGACATCAAGTAACTCTCTTGCTCTTTTCTACTTTTTCTTTGCCTTCCCGGAAGAAGGTCCAACTTCAACTACTTTTACCAGGAGTGGAATACCACTTACACCAAACTTTCCTAACAAATTTCTAAACAAATTTCCATAAACTTGTTCACCACTTTCAAGAGTGTTGAAGTGCCTAAATATTTGCTTACAAACTGGTATATTTTCCTTCCACACCACTTTATCATTCTGAGGTAAGAAATTCAGGAAATACATCATAATGCATATAACTAGGGTACCAAACCTGAAAGAGTAGTCTATATCCTTTGACAATTGCACACTCTCCATCAATTGATCCTTTAACAATCCACACAGATCAAATTCTTTGTCTTCCATTATCATTTTGTGCACAATGTAGACTATACTTGTGGAGGTTGCCCCTTCCCTATTTATGAAGAATTTTTTGTAAAAAATTCCATATGCAATGTACCTTGTTAATGGATCTTTGATTGTTGAAATTACTAGTGCCCTTTGATTTCCTGTTACTCTGATTAGGGCTTCAACTTCAATATTCCGAATCGGTTTCTTTTTTGGAACAACACCAACATTGCATAATCCTATCATATTTATGAATACTTTTGAAATTTGATAGGGTTTATCTAGAGTAAGGATACCATCATCCAATCTGTTCATGATAAACTGAACTACTTCCACATTAACGAAATATGGAAACTCATTCCAGATGTCCAAATTATTATGTTTCGCACCTGCAAGCTTCTTCAATTCATTGGAAGACAACAAATTTCTTACATCCATGACCTTTCGACTACTATTTTCATCCAAAGTTATTGTTCCTTTGATTTGCTTCATTTTCTGTATCAAACAAGGTTCTACCGATCACCGAATAAGTATGAAATTGGCAAGCAACAAAAATACCTGATAATTTTCCCCTGAATTGACTTTCACTCCTTTAAAATTTTGTTGAAAAAGGCTCTCGTTCGATGCACAGTGACAAATGAGTGTTCCAAATGCTCTTTTATAACTTTTCACACCTAACTTCCTTGTCGCATTAAATGCTTTTCCCTAGGAGTTCTAATTACTCTGCACTCTCAAACAAAGAGAGAAGAATTTTTTTGTGGACCTTGAAGATTTCATCCTACTCAAAAAATGATCACTAATACATTTGAAGATGAATAACACAACTGCTAACAACTTCCTGTGATCCAGAACCAACAACACACAAGGGGACAAAATATTTTCATGAAAACTCCCCCTAGGCCAATGGCCTAAAATCAATTGTTGGATGAATTATCGGAGGGAGCTTCCGATACAACCTTATTACCTTCATTAGATTCACTCTTCTTTACCCACATTTTCTTCATCTAATCTCTTATTTCTTCCACAGATGCTTTTCCTTTTCCTTTGTTGTCTTTTTGTGAATGTCTTCCTTGATATACCAGACCTCTTCTATCCATGTTTTTGTACTTGCAAAATCTTACAATGTGACCAAATTTGTTACAGTTGTAACACACTAGGATTTTATGTCTATACCATCCATTCAATTGATTTCCTCCTAGTTTGTATTGATTAGAAACATGTCCAAGTTTTCCATAGGTGTAGCATTTAACATTCCTTATACTGACAGACATACTTCTACATTCAATTGACTTATGACCAAACTTTTTGCAATTAAAACACTGACCAGAAAATGATGGACTGCTAAAATTTATCTTACTTCTACACTAAGAAGCCATATGACCAAATTTATTACAATCAAAGCAGTAACCATTAAACTTCTGAGCATTGGGTTGCCTTACCAGATATCTTCTACCCTTGTTCTTCTGAGTTTTCTTTTCAAAGTCCTTTTGTTCAAATCCGGAGCTCTCATCTTTCGCATAGCCAAGACCTCGCTTGTCATTTGCATCCTTTTGTCCTTTAGTCATCTCATCAAACTTAGCAGAACTCCTCCTAAACTTCTCCTTGTATTCATTTTTTGTAGCAAGTTCATCTCTGAGAATAACTATTTGTCTCTCAAGCTCCTATTCATTGTTTTTGGATTGTTGCAGTTCAATCTCCAAATGAATGAATCCACTATTAACTCTGCTGCATTCCTCAGACTTTTCCTTCAAGGATTGGAAAAAATTCTCCTCATTTTTCTTTCTTTCTTCAATCTCTTTAGTTATCTTCATTGCCACAAATTCCATTTCAAGCTTTAGGGTAGCATTGTCCTTATCAAGCTTTTCACACTCTTCTATTATTTCTTTTAGGGTTTGATTCAGATGAACATCTTCTGAGCCTTTCCTTTCTTTTTGCTTCAACTAACCACATAGTTCCTTCCTCTTTTCCCTTGACTCATTTATTTTATCCTTCAATGATTGAATGAATTTTTCAGCAGCCACAAGATTTACTTTTAGTTCCATGACCTCTGCTTTAGACTGATCAAGATCATCAAGTGCCACCATAAGCTGCTATTGAAGACTACCTGCATCCATTGTAATCCAAGATCCACCTCAAGCTGTTAAACTCCAGAAGAGGAACCTACTCTGATACCAATTTTCAGACATTAGGAACACTGAGAGGGGGGGTGAATTAGTGTTCCACAATATTTGAATTTCAAACTAGATCTAAAACTATCAACAACAATATTTAAGCTTTAATGGTATCCACAGCATATAAATAGAAGGAAACATGCAAACACATTAAAGAACACCATAACACCAAGATTTTTACATGGAAACCCTGTTAGGGGAAAAACCACGATGGATGTTAGTCCACAATATATACTCTATTAAAAGTATGAACAAAAGGGAATGCACTTGCATTTACGCACATTGCCTAGAGCTCATTGCTCAAAATAAGAAAGGCTCATTGCCTTACAAAATATTTGGGAATACAAAAAAAATAAACTGAGAAGATAGCATCTACAAATGCCTGGATTCAGTTTCGATGAAGCACATAAAAATAGATTTTGGGCCTTCTGTCCAATTCGCACTTCTGCTCTACTCTGCTCTGCTTTTTTTTTTTTCCTTCTGAAACCTTTTTAATACTTGCACACACATGTACTCTTCTTTACACACTTTCACACTTCTCCACACATTCAAAATGAATTACCAATCTCATATATATATCTGCAAACAAGGATTTCACTACTATATGTCAGCTTCAGGGTAAGTGCACCAAGATGGTTCCCAAAAAGGGGGCTTAAGTGGCCATTTTTTTTCTAAAATCAGGAAATACTGACCTTGGATGTGAAATTGAGGATAGCTACACTCAAAATTTTGAGATGGAACAAAAACAAGGATCGAAGTGCTCTAAGTCTACTTTCTAAACTACTAATTTATTTTGAAAATGGTTGAGATTAAGGGGTTCAAAAGAGGGATGTACACAAATTGTTGTTTTTTTTAGAAAAACATAACATAGCAACTCTTGTATGACCCTAGCACGATGAAATTTTTTGTAGTATTTTTAAAATCACTATGATCATAAGTTAGCTAATAGTATCTAGTTGATGCACAATTTTTTTGATAATTTTTTAATGAATATTTGATTTTTTACTAATTTTCTAAGTGGGCACTTCCTAAAAAGCAGAATTTTGGCCGTGCTCCCCCTACAAATTTTGGAAAGTAATAGATCTTATTTTTTATTTTATTTTTTTAATTTTTAGAATGGAGTCCAGTTTCTTAAAAATTAATTTATTTGAAATTTCAATGAATGGTTAATTTATAACGAAAAAAACACCAAACACTACTTTTTGACAAAAAACAGACATACAAACAAAAGAAATTATGGATGAAAGGCCTAACATTGTCAGAAAGTGAAAAAAAATTCATTGTTGGAAAGCTAAGAGCGAACATAACATTACCCATGTGTTCAATTTTGTCGATATTGAACCAAATGCAATCCTGACGGTGAGCACGAACCCGATTATGTGAAAAATTGTAGAATTTGCAAAAACACATCTCTAGTCATTGGGAATGCCCTCCAAGCCTTTGGGTTGGTATTCCAAGGAAAATACCAAAGCTAAGTCTCGGGGATTCCCAAATAAAAATATAACAAGAGTGTGTTATGTGTTAGTTTTGACATTTTTTGCTTCTCCGGGGAACATGTCTAGCAACACATAACGCACTCGCATTATGTCTTCCTTTAGTTAAATTCCACTTTATTAAATGTTTGTTGATATATTTGTATGTATATGTATGTATGCATGCTTGTATGTATGCCTATATGTATGTATGTATGCTTGTGGGAGAGAGGGTGAGAGAGGGTGGGATTGGGAGAGAGTGGGAGGGAGTGTGGGAGAGTGGGAGAGAGGGTGG
Source organism: Sequoia sempervirens (assembly GCA_007258455.2). NCBI lineage: Eukaryota > Viridiplantae > Streptophyta > Pinopsida > Cupressales > Cupressaceae > Sequoia > Sequoia sempervirens. Next base: position 259,039,897 of record VDFB02058242.1, read on the forward strand.
GAGAGA
>VDFB02058242.1:259046021-259140698 GCA_007258455.2 Sequoia sempervirens
AAAATAGGTCCTTACAACAGTCTATCCTAGATATACTCCCTGAATCAAATGATAATTAATTTAAGAAATTTTTTAAAGATGTGGCTCGCGGTTGTAGAGATGCCCTTATCCCTATCTCCAGGTGGGAACTATTCTAGTACTTCTATAACAAAAGGGAGGAAAAGATTCTGATGTCAAATCCATGGGCATTATATTTGGACAAGTTAATTGTCCCAAATATTTTTATAGATGTAGAGTTCATCAGAGTATTGGCTCAGAGTTATCATCTTGCTACTACGTCTGTGATATTGCCAGATGGTTCACCATTAGTTGTGTTGACTAATGCGGCCATCATTGAATGTTTTGGCCTAAACAAATAATCCTAACTAAAATTGATTTGCAAAGAAGTGAAGAAGAATATACTAGATTGAGGAGAACCTATAGAATTGATGAACTCCCCATTTACATGAAAAGGGGTGTGAACAACAGGGTGATTCCTATATTCCCTTCTACTATTGAACCATTTATTGTCACAGATTTCCAATTCTATTTCAAGAAAACCTACTTTTCTCTTTGTCAAGTACTTGGGATAGATGCATAAGATCAAATTTCAGTTAGTTTAATGATGATGGATATGAGGATCCAAAACCCCGAGATAAACATTGAATATGATTTTGCCTCATATCTTGAGAAAGCATTGCATGAAGTATTTCTCTAAGTTAGGGAAAATAGAGCCCCCATAACATTCAGGAAATATTTTTTGTTGTGTCATCTGATATTATACCAAAATAAAGATAGATGGAGCAAAAGGATGTGTTGGGTAAGATTGACCAGCAAGGGAATTTCCTGCCAATGCAACAATGGTGTTATGTTTGGGACAACAGATGTAATAATTCAAATTATGTGATATTCCATGATGAATTTGTGTATAGAATTATGAGATTTCTTGGCCACCCACCACCAAGACTACACACACTTGTGCTAAAACTGTTAAGACCTTTAGATTTGAAACCTGAGCAAGGCCATACTCATAACTTTGGTGATTGTTTTTTTCTACTAGATATCACAATAATCAGGATTTATGGATGCCCACAAGCCCCACATATACTGCCAAAGTTTTCCCCCCTTTGATTACTTTTTAGAGTTCATGTGGTAGATTCTATGGATGGAAAATGATGTCATGCATAAACAAAGGAAGGGTACATATCTACCCAATTTGACAACATGTGGGGAACTATCAGTGGGATCTAATAAACTTGAAGAGTTGCAAAATTATCTAAAAACAAGGTACTCTTTAGAGTCTAGAAAGGAAAGAGATTTTGACCCTGAGGGTCACATGAATTTTATAAGACACGCCATTCTTACCAAGGATATGGTTACTCGCTAGATTAATTATGAAGAAGATGTAATCAAAAATTGTTTCACTCCTCAAGAGGTATATGAGAGGAGAAAACGGGAAATTATGAAAAGGCTTGAGGAAGAAAGAAAGATGAAGCACAGTGATCTCTTGGGGTATTTCATAGAGGAAGAAAATCCTCTCAAGAGGATTGAAATGAGGATTGATGAGTTTCATGAATTATATAAATCTACAGCAGAGATGGGGATAAAGAGACCTGCCAAATTGTCTCCCAAAATATTGAGTGGTATTGTAATTACAGAACCAACTCTCGATATTGTTTCAATATGCCATGCTTCTCTAGGATCACCTCTTGAACAACCACCTTCTAAAAAAAACAAGACACAAGAGATAGAGCCACTTGTTTCCTATGAAATAAGGAGGAGGTTGGAGATACAAAAGAATCAGTTAATATGTTAAGAAATTTTGAGGATGATGTTGAAGTGGACCAACCTATGCTTGAAACTAAAGACCACATGCCTGAAGCTAGAGCTGATATTCAGGTACAAGGAGAAAGAGAAATGAATAAGGATGAGAGGGTAATTACAACTCTCATGTTCTTGGAAGATGACGAATTTATCAAAACCCCTGAATTTAAATACTTTTGGATTAAGATGAAAATGAGAGAGTTTGAAGTGAGGGTTGAAATAAATTAGATGGGATTTGAGGAATCCCAACATGACCAGATAGTAGCCCAAAATTTTAATGAATTAAGGATTGATAATATTGATGTCAGCCCACAAGAGGCTAAAGAAATGATTTTGAAAAGTAATATACTTATTGTCCCTAATATGGAATTAAAGAAAATGTTTTTACTTGATCAAGTGAGAACACAAGAAGATCCAATGTTGATTGTTGAGTTTGAATCAGATGAAGGATTAAGTGGCACAAGGTATAACCCTAAGATTGAAACCTTGGCATTTTGGGCCAAACAAAAGAGTATACAAAAGAAAAGGTTACTATATGCAGTGTTGGAAATGAAAGGGACAGCTATGGTGAAAACATTAAAGGATACATCTCCTCTAGAAGTTGTAAGCATGAAAATGGATTTGGCTATGTTCACCTGAGCTGCAGTTAAGGAGATGGAAGCTAAATTAGGAGAGTATGAAAAGGAACAAAAGTTTTTAAATGATGAATTCAATAAATTTTTCATGGAAATTTTGAATTTGAAGGAACAATTGAAAGGAGTAGGCCCCTCACAGAATAAGGAAATAATGTTATACCAGCCTCCTCTTGCTCCACCAGTTGATATAGAAAGTGCTTCTACTGAACAAGTAAGAATTCTTAGATAGGAGATTGAAGATATAAAGAAAGCCAACAATGAGGGTAAGGAAGGAGTGAAAAAAAAAATCTACAATGTTTTAGAGAAGGTCATTGAGCATAGGATAAAGCTAATTGTGGATAAGTTGGAAAGTGTGTATGATTGCTACAGCTCACTAACATGGGAAATTGAACAGATGAAAACACATGTACCCATATTGGATCCCATTTTTAAGAACTAGCATCCCATACACCACGCATTGGTAACCTTGTGCAGAATCTTACGGAGGAGTATTGAGGATCCTACAGCATTAAAACCTACAAAGAAGATGGCCAAAATAGTTATAGATGAATTCCAATATACATGGAGAGGTCCAAAATATCAGAACAAGAATAGATTCATTTCATACTCTGAAGTAGTGGTTTGTGCCAAAAATATTGAAATATGATGACCACTTGAAGGACCTCAATGAATGGAAGAGTGAATTTGGCCAGATTGCATTCCATAGTGCATCACTCACATACAAAAGGATGGTGATTTGAGTCTTGATAGGTTCGACTTAATCATGGATGGAGTAATAGTGTTGGATGTTGGATATTCTAAGTTTATCATGGATGGCAGGGTGTACTAGACAACCGATGGAAGATTCACCTTGCAAATATATTGAAAATTCAAGAATACAAATGGCCACATGATTATACAATGTACTAGTGGGAGCAGAAGTGTTTGGGTCCTCCCGAATAGTAGGCATTAGGGATGTCACAATGGAAGAACCAGACATTCAGATACACTAATATGGAGAAAGGGTCTTGAACAGATCTTTAGTGATCATGGGTGCCTTATGGACATTAATGGACCATGGTTTCACGAGTGTTGCACACTTTATTAGTTATCTACTTTCTTTGTTTTATGTTTTAAGAAAAACTAATGTTTAGTTTAGTTTATATGAAGAGGCGTGAATTTTGAAAAGATGACATGTATTTTGTAATAGTCTAAAGCTTGTTGCTTCTCTTATAAAAGAAAAACCAAGACTGAATTTTGATATCATCATCATAGGAATTTATAGAAACATATATGAGGAGACGTATGTTATATTGTAATATCTATTTGAAGCGATCAATGGACAAGAAGATTTAATCTGGTGCTCAAAATTTTTTCTCAATTATTTGTTAATAATATTGTGTATGATTGGATTTTTAATGTATTTTAGGTTGGAATATATGGTTTTATTATGAGTTTGTATCAATTATTTGTTCATAATACAATGTATGATATAATAAGTTGTGGTCTCGAATTGCGATATTGGCTTTTTTATGTATTTTAGGTGGGAATATAGAGGTATATTATGAATGTAGTATTTTAGATATCATTTTATTGAAAAGATTGAACAATTTTCTAATTTTGTAGTCTCTTAGTTTTAGTTTTCAGTTTCATTCAGACCTAAAGGACCATTTCTTTGTTTGTAATGAGGAGGCTTAGTTCACCTAATGTTAACATATCTATATGTATTATTAAATCATAGATGTTCATTATTGTTTCCTTCACATAAACATATTCAATCCATGTGGAGGCTAGAAGCTATATTACAAACTAAATCTATCATCTAGGACATACAAGAAAATTCTAGCATCTAGAAAAAATATAGGACATATAAGAAATTATGCTCTAAATAAAAAAAATTAATTTCAACCAAAGTAAGAAAACTAAGAAGAATGAATTACATTCAATAATAAACTACACCATATATATAACCAATGTTTAGGTGACAAGCTAACCTCTTAAGGTGACAAGCTAGTTAAGGTGACAAAACATCATCATAATCATCTGCATTGCTAATTACATTGCATTGCACATCTTTTAAACTCAAAGCATTACTTCACATTGCATAACTAATAACTAGATGTTCATAGATAACAAAATTTCAATTACAATATAGTTTTTACAAATTCAACCTAAGAAGTTATGCAATTACTTCACATTGCATAACTAATAACTAGGAGTAGTTTCCAATCACATTTCCTTGTCATGGAATTCCATGAGTCCACATTTCTTTGAGGCATTTTTCAAATAGTTCACTACCTTGTCTATGTTATAATATTTTTCATACATATTGTCTACCAAAGAATTTTATCAAATAGTTCACTACCTTGTTGCTATGGCTAAAAGCCTAAAACAAGTGCTTTCAAACAATCTATGGATGCTTGGAAAAAATCTATCAAAGCATAATAGTAAGAAATAGCATAGGAAAGACAGTGAACTGGTTGAAAAAATTCCTAAAAGAAATGTGGTCTTATGGTGATGGAATGACATGTCAATCCATAACAATTCCCAAATAAGTGGATTAAATTATTTTGTTGTTAAACAAATCTTGTACAAGGTAATGCCCCCTTTTTGAAATGAAACCAAGTTGAAACTCAAATGCTCGTCGTTCATTTCCCATGGGCCTTAGGGATTTTTCTCTTAAAAAATAGGAGTATAATAATAACTCAAGAGGATCTTAATGTCATAAGAGGAGCCACTTAAGTGTTGACATAGAGACCAGGAAATTTTTATGCTACAAATGGGGCAGCCATTGTGCTAGCTGAAAGGAGTCAAATTGATATTGCAAAGGAAATTTTTACATAGGTACAAGAAGTTGCTATAGGAAACATCTTTGTTTAGATGCCTGATGTGTGGGTAAATCTAGCACATGTTTACTTTGCACAAGTACAGTTTGTGCTTGCAGTGAAAATTTTTATCAAGATGGGTGAGTTATTAATACCGAAAAACCCCAATGTAGCCTTAGATTCTCTTAAGACAACAAAGTCTCTTATGAAGAAGAGCAGAGAAGAAGTACCCATTGAATTGTTAAAAAACATTGGGGTTCTTCATTTTGAGTGTAATGAACTAGAGTTGGATCAACAAAATTTTATGGAGGTGTTAGGAAATGGCATTTGGGTTGAATACATAAATAAAAGCCCTAATACCAATTTTGGCATTTGGATTGAATACATAAATAAAAGCCCCAATACTAATTTTTTAGTTTTTTTTGTGCGCTTTAAGGATATGGAATTCCTCCATTGACTAGAAGAAGGTGGTGTTTCACTTGAGTTACCATGGTATAAAGTCACAAAACTATTTAATCTTGCTAGGTTGTTTGAACAGCTACATGATACTGAAAAAGCAAATCTTTTATACAAGTTAAAATTGTTCAAGTTTCCTGATTATGTGGATACATATCTATGTCTTGCAGCCATGTCTTAGGCTCATAATGATATCCAACTAAGCCTAGAATTGATTAGGGATGCACTTAAGGTGGATAAAAACTCATCAAATGCTTTATGTATGCTTGGAAACATGGAACTGAAAACAAATGATTGTCTTAAAGAAAAAGAAATAATTAAAGTAGCACACCAACTTGTCTTGGTTGATGAAGCAAAATGAAATTTTGATGAAGAATGAAGGATTCAGATGGAAAGGAGAAAGCAAGAGGAAGAACTTCAGTGGGTGATGTAACAAGATGAGTAATTTGAATGTGTGAATTAATTATGGAAGAGTAAGTGTGAGGACAAGGATGATGACGATGATGAGGTTGGTTAGTTTGAGAAGAAACAAAAAAAGGAAAAGAAGAAAAAGAAGAAGGATAAGGATCATAAGGCTTATGATTCTTATATGGAGGAACCTGGTGTTGCCATGGAAAATGAGGAAAATTATATGATTGATAAGGCACAAGATGATGTAGAAAATTCCCAAGATCTTCTTGCAGCTGCAGGTCTAGAAGACTCTGATGATGGCGAGACAAATTCTCCAGTTTCAACAAAATCACGAAGGAGACATGCATACTCTGATTTTGAAGATGATGAACCATTGCAAAAATAGAGTCCAAGAGAAGATGATCCATATGATGATGATGCCTAGGCTTCCTGAGCTTTAACCAAACCTAGCTCCTTTTTTCCAAGAGAAAAATCCCCAATGCCCATGGGAAATGAATGATGATAATTTTAGTTTCAACTTGGTTTCCTTTTGAAAAGGGGACATTACATTGTACAAGATTTGTTTAATAGAAGAATAATTTAATCCACCTATTTGGGACTGTAAAATAAAAATAGATGAATTAATCTATTTTCAATTATAGGTTCTTTTAATCTAGAATCTGATAGAAAGATAAAGCATAATACATTGAAGGACACAGAAAATTTGTTCTAAAATAAAGACTAAAATAGGTTTCCTGTAAAAAATAAGAGGAAAAATGAAAAGATAACATACAAATGATTCATTTGAGGTTTTTGATAAGATCTCATTTAACTATGTCATATGGATTTGGAAGGGACAAAGCATATTTGATTGACTAAAATTTTTGAGAGTAGCTTATCCATCTCATTATTATGCATCACCTTATTCTCTTGGTGCATTTGAAATGATTCAAGAGATGATGCATGCAATGAATCAAGCTTAAGAAACACAGTCAATCTGTTGTCCCCTTTCAAGCCATTGTTACTAGTTAAGCATAGTTCTTATAAACTTCAAACTCTTTTAAATTTTCCTATTTCTATTTTATGGAAAACCTATTTTAGTCTTTGACCTACTTCAATATTATTATTAATTCCCTAGATTAAAAAGAAACTATATTAATCAGATTAATTCATCAATATACAATCCCAAGCATAGGTGGTTTTCTAATAAGCATCTTAGCCTGTCTGCCTCAAGAGAAACAATTCATCATTCATTTCCCATGGGTGTTTGGGATTTTTCTCTTAAAATAGGAGTATAATAATAACTCAAGAGGATCTTAATGTCATAAGAGGAGCCACTTAAGTGTTGGCATAGAGACCAAGAAATGTTTACGCTACAAATGGGGCGGCCATTGTGCTAGCTGAAAGGAGTCAATGTGATATTGCAAAGGAAATTTTTACACAGGTACAAGAAGTTGCTACAGGAAACATCTTTGTTCAAATGCCTGATGTGTGGGTAAATCTAGCACATGTTTACTTTGCACAAGTACAGCTTGTGCTTGCAGTGAAAATTTTTATCAAGATGGGTGAGTTATTAATACCGACAAACCCCAATGTAGCCTTAGATTCTCTTAAGACAGCAAAGTCTCTTCTGGAGAAGAGTGGAGAAGAAGTACCCATTTAATTGTTAAAAAAAATTGGGGATCTTCATTTTGAGCATAATGAACTAGAGTTGGCTCAACAAAATTTTATGGAGGCATTAGGAAATGGCATTTGGATTGAACACATAAATAAAAGCCCCAATACCAATTTTGTAGTTTTTTTTGGGCGCTTTAAAGATATGAAATTCCTCCATCGACTAGAAGAAGGTGGTTTTTCACTTGAGTTACCATGGGATAAATTCACAACACTATTTAATCTTGCTAGGTTGTTTGAAGAGCTACATGATACTAAAAAATAAAATCTTTTATACAAGTTAAAATTGTTCAAGTTTCTCTATTATGTGGATACATATCTACATCTTGCAACCATGGTTGAGGCTCAGAATGATATCTAACTAAGCCTAGAATTGATTAGGGATGCACTTAAGGTGGATAAAAACTCATCAAATGCTTTATGTATGCTTGGAAACATGGAACTGAAAAAAAATGACTGGCTTAAAGCAAAAGAAATAATTAAAGTAGCATGCCAACTTGTCTTGGTTGATGAAGCAAAATGAAATGTTGATGAAGAACGAAGGATTAAAATGGAAAGGAGAAAGCAAGGGGAAGAACTTCAGTGGGTGATGTAACAAGAGGAGTAATTTGAATGTGTGAAGGAATTATGAAAGAGTAAGTGTAAGGACAAGGATGATGACGATGATGAGGTTGGTCAATTTGAGAAGAAACAAAAGAAGGAAAAGAAGAAAAAGAAGAAGGATAAGGATCACAAGGCTTATGATTCTTATATGGAGGAACCTGGTGTTGCCATGGAAGATGAGAAAAATTATGAGTGATAAGGCACAAGATGATGCAGAAAATTCCCAATATCTTCTTGCAGCTACAGGTCTAGAAGACTCTGATGATGGTGAGACAAATTCTCCAATTTCAAAAAAATCACGAAGGAGACATGCATATTCTGATTTTGAAGATGATGAGCCATTGCAGAAACAGAGTCCAAGAGAAGATTATCCATATGATGATGATGCCTAGGCTTCCTGAGCTTTAACCAAACCTAGCTCCTATTTTCCAAGAGAAAAATCCCCAACACCCATGGGAAATGAATGATGAGAATTTGAGTTTCAACATGGTTTCATTTCAAAAAGGGGACATTACATTGTACAAGATTTGTTTAACAGAAGAATAATTTAATCCACCTATTTGGGACTGTAAAATAAAAATAGATGAATTAATCTATTTTCAATTATAGGTTCTTTTAATCTAGAATCTAATAGAAAGATAAAGCATAATACATTGAAGGAAACAGAAAATTTGCTCTAAAATAAAGACTAAAACAGGTTGCCTATAAAAAACAAGAGAAAAAATGAAAAGATAACATACAGATGATTCATTTGAGGTTTTGATAAGATCTCATTTAGCTATGTCAAATGGATTTGGAAGGGACAAAGCATATTTGATTAACTAAAATTGTGAGGTAGTTTATCCATCGTCATTGTATGCATCATCTTCTCTTGGTGCATTTTAGAAACAAATTCCAAGAGAAGATGATGCATACAATGATGATAGATAAGCTACCTCCAAATTTTAGTCAATCAAATATGCTTTGTCCCTTCCAAATCCATTTGACATAGTTAAATGAGATCTTATCGAAAACCTCAAATTAATCATATGTATGTTATCTTTTTTTTTTTCCTCTTTTTTTTTTTTATGGGCAACCTATTTTAGTCTTTATTTTAGAACATTTTTTATGCCCTTCAATGTATTATGCTTTATCTTTGTATCAAATTCTAGATTAAAATAACCTACAATTGAAAAAAGATTAATTCATCTATTTTTATTTTACAGTCCCAAATAGGTGGATTATTTATTATTTGGTTGTTAAACAAATCTTGTACAATGTAATGTCCCATTTTTGAAATGAAACCAAGTTGAAACTCAAATTCTCATCATTCATTTCCCATGGGCCTTGGGGATTTTTCTCTTGGAAAAATAGGAGTACAATAATAACTCAAGAGGATCTTAATGTCATAAAAAGATCCACTTAAGTGTTGGCACAGAGACCAAGAAATTTTTATGCTACAAATGGGGTAGCCATTGTGCTAGCTGAAAGGGGTTAATTTGATATTGCAAAGGAAATTTTTACATGGGTACAAGAAGCTGCTACAGGAAACATCTTTCTTCAGATGCCTGGTGTGTGGGTAAATCTAGCACATGTTTACTTTGCACAAGGATAGTTTGTGCTCGCAATGAAAAATTTTATGCTACAAATGGGGTAGCCATTGTAAAGTGTTGGCACAGAGACCAGGAAATGTTAATGCCACAAATGGGGCAGCCATTGTGCTAGCTAAAAGGGTTCAATTTGATATTGCAAAGGAAATATTCACACAGGCACAAGAAGCTACTGCAGGAAACATCTTTGTTCAGATGCCTGATGTGTGGGTAAATCTAGCACATGTTTACTTTGCACAAGGACAGTTTGTGCTTGCAGTGAAAATGTATTAAAATTGTTTGAGGAAATTATATTTTGGCACTGACACCCAAATTTTATTATATTTAGCCCGAACACATTATGAAGTAGAATAGTGGCAAGATTGTAAAAGAACATTATTAAGAGCGGTAGATTGTAACTATTGTAAGTTTCCAATCAGAAAGTTATAGATTTTGTGTTTAATGTAATGAGGGTTTTGAATTACCTCTGAATTCGCTACAAAGGGCATCCCCAAATCCAACTTCGTTGCAAACTTTAAATACTTTGCAGAAAACACTAAAGTCCTTTCCTACCTTTTGAGAATTCTCCAAGTCATCTCCAAATAATCTTATCGCCCATGCAAGTGTTGTAACTGAAAACACCTAGTGTAGTTCGCATGCCCAAATGTTTTAAGTCAAAACTACACACCTCAGTGTTAGGCTAACCAACTACAATAATGTGTTTGAGCTATATAATGAATGAGGTTTGGAATGAACATGAATAAACGTGAATTCATGAATCATGCCAATACATCACGCCAATAATTGGCCAAAATGTTTTTTAAAATTTTTGTTTAATTTGTATTTGGTGACTAACTATTTAGTCATTTTTATTTCTGACTAAATTTTTTTTAGTCAACGACCAAATTAGTCATTTATTTACTCATTTATAGCTGAGTTGCAAAAAAATAGTAGAATTTAATCATTTTTAGTTATTGTGACTAAACCTTTTAGTCACCTAGTCATTTATTTACCAAATTCTACTAGTGGATGAAGCACCTTTCACCCACGTGGAAAACAAGACAAAGACTCTAGCACTTATTTCCATCTACTTTAGTGATTAAATCTACCACTTAGAAAGTTAGTGCAAGAGAAAAATATAGTATTCTTAATAATGCCTTTAAAAAATTTACATGTGAAATAAAAGACATTAGATGCCTATCATTTTCCAACTTAGCAGGGATGTTAACCAATCAAAATTTGAGCGCACAATTTTGATCCATCATAACTTCATTTTAATGTTCCTTATCAATATTATGATGTTTTGATCTCTTTCCATGTGGAGAAGCTACAACTTTGAAATAAACTTTATTCACTTGTGAGGTTAGCACAAGTTGACTAGAATGAATTCCCTCAAAGCCACTATAAAATTGTCCTCATTTTTTTGTCATTTGGATGCTCATAAAGCTTTATAAATTTTTGCAATGAAAATATTATTTCACAAGCTCCCTTTGTGAGGGTATTTTATATTTCAATACTATTATTTATGCCCCTCTGACTTATTTAAAATATTTCAAATTAAAGAAAAATGTGAGACCAATCACTTTAAATGCTTTGAAGGCGAAAAACAAAATCAACACCATAAGAACATACAACATCCCTAGGTCATGAAAAATTGCAAGGAGGGTTGATATTTTATGTAGATCCTTGTTATTTAGTTGAAACTTGAACATAAATCTAAAATGTATGGGCTACTTTGTAACCTAGGCCATCTTACAGGTCATTTAAACAATATTTTGTTCAAACCCTGAAGCGCATTCAACAACTTGCAAACTGGCACTAGCACTAGATATTTGTAATGGAAATCAAACTCACATAGTCATCAAAATGGAGAAAATTTTACATTTTTATAAATCCTTAGAGACTCACTCAAAAATTCCAAAACATTAAAATCAGCCTCAAAACTTCTCCATAAACCACAAAATTAGGTTTGCATGCTCCCTATGAATTATAAAAAAATCATTTTTTTTTTTAAGATGAGCCATGGATTGTGCTACATTAATGCTAGTATTTTTAAGTCATCTTGCTATTGTAGGGCCTAAAACAATATTTTTTCACCAAGTGAAGTTGATTCTACATTGAAAATGAGGCAAATTTCAAGGTGCCAATAGTGGCTCTTGTTCAGGGACATATTTCCTTTGCAAGAATAGAGAGATTACAAAAAATATCTAGGATGTAGACCATGTGCTTAATCCATTGAATTTTTTGTAATTGTCTAACTTGCAAGGCCCTTATTCCACATTTTTCAAACATTTATAGTAGCCCTAGGCCCCCAAAAATGAAGAAATAGTTCTCCCCCTACCAAAAACCTTTCTCTTTTATGATTTCCCAAAACATGATCTAAAAATACTTTCATAATAAATTTGAGCACTAACATGAACATGAATGCATACCATCATATATTTGAGCTTGTAACTATCACTCTTATTCATATTCATCTAAACCTTAAAGTCCAATTGCAATTGAGACATTATCTTGTGTAGAACACATATTTCATGTCCATAAAATAAATCACACTCACAATTAGTATGACATTTCACATCAACTAGCTCACTATCACACACCACCAACTCCTTGTCAGGTTGAATTGGAAAGTAAAAAGTCATAATCCATATAACCAATGGCACCATAATAATATCTTGATAAAAACATTAAATAAAATGTGAAACTTTCCTAAGAATTATTCTTAAGAGACATATCTACAAGCATCTACTCAAATAACTTGAAATCATAATTCAACTCCAAGCCTTAAATATTAAATTGATATAAATTAAGAGCTTGAGGCATACCAATTGAGTTATCATTTAAGTATAATCCCCCACATGCTACACAATCCTTAAGAATTTTAATGGAAAGATATACACAAATATATCTGCTACTTGAGTTGCATCATAAGTATGGTCCACCTTCATTTAATCCAAGTGCAACTTAATCATATCACCACATGTCCTAATGTCTATCTTAAAGGGTTATGCTATCATGATAATGTTCATATCAGTATTCAAATCATGGATCTCATAACACTATCTATTGTAATAGCATTGCATGTGTCCACAAAAATTTCTATCTTAGGTTTAATAATAGGATCCATTTCATTCTTCAAATAAACACCTAGTTCTATTTGAAATATCACAAAAGGTGGATAAGACAATTATGAGTATTTTTCTACATCAAATTCTTTATAACAAATTGTCTTAACAAAACAAAAATTGGAAGGGATTCCATAATAAACATTTTCTTTTGATCTACCATCTTGGAGACTTGAATTAATTTCAACATCAACATTCACAAAATTATCATGGTCAAACAAAAAATCAAGAGATAAGAGCTTAACTTCATTTGCATTATCAACCAAAATTAACTCTAACCCACACTCAAGAGACTCATCACAACATGTATCTTGTTCTCTCCCAGATAAACTCATACCTTCATTTACTTTCACCATAATGCATTCCTCATTTGAAGCAAGGATCCTCAACTTATCTTCATAAAATAACATAATCAACAAAGAGATGATCATATTCACAATCATTAGGAATAACAAAAAAATAAAATTTGTCATGCATTATATCATCAAATTTTTCCATATAAAGGTCTAAAATCCTTACATCATCAACACATTATGAACTAACATAGGTAGTTCAAAAGTTTGTATAGAACTTAAAATCAACTAAAAACTTCCACTGTGTTGACATGAGGTTGTGAATTCTATACAACACCAACACTCTTAGAACTAGCAAAGTTGAAAAGGTTACAAAAATAAATTCAAGTTCAATCATGTTATCAACAAGTATTGAAGTTGACCCATATTCCACATGTTCATTAGAGCAACCTATCTATGTACTCTCATTCACATTGATGCATTCTTTAAATGAGGCAAAAAATTCCATCTCGATTTCATGAGAAAAATAAGATGAAAGGAAACTAATATTGTTGTTACCTTGATCAGTAGGGAAAATAAACTCCTCATTACTTAAAACATGCTCAAAATTCTCAGATTGAATGTCTAAATATTCATCTTCATTAACATCATTACTGAGATGTAAACTTGTTTATGTGACACTCATTATCCTCATAAGCATCAATCTTGCAAGCTATTCCATTACACTAGACATTTGAGCATACTTATATCTCTTCATTGAGAAAACTATTATAAGGAATAACCTCATACATATCCATGTCCTCATCATGATCATAACATTCATTTTCACATTATTTTAGGATTCATTTTCATCTTATATTATATTCACTTCATCTATATGCAATATATCATTATTTGGCTCATCCAAGGAAATGAGACAAGTACTATCATTGACTGAGGACATGCTATTTTTATATAATCTTATTCGATTTCCTCAAGAACAATCCATTCATATAACTAGTCAACCCTAAGAGACTTCCACTTTTCTGTTATAGTGCTCACACTTGGCTCAAAAGCTTCACAAAACAAATTGATTCACATTGATTCCTTAGGTATTTTAGGCATTGTAAGAAAAGACTTCATAAATATTGCATGAAAATCATATGGGTATTATCCCTCGTATCCTTTTATATCAAGCAATTCTTGAATAGATGATATGTGATCAACCTTAAATTCATATTTCTTAGCAAAAGTTGTAACAAGATCATCCTAATTGGAGAAAAAATAATTAGGAAAAATCACCATTCATTCCCTAGTTTCACCATGTAAGGATTTAATAAAATACCTCATCCATTCATCTTCGTTGGTGAACTAGAAATTCTTCATGAAATTTAAAAATACTAAAACATGATGAGCTCCTTGTGAAATAGAAGTGCATTAAACTTGGGCATTTGATCATAATTTTTCTTCATCATAAACTCCCAATCATGAGTGACTCAGGATAGCTTCAATTTTTTATATGTGTCAATGAGGTTAGTACTTGAATCATCATGCTTTCTAGTTATGGAATTTATAGGTTATAACTAAGGAAATGATGCATTAGTGTTATGACAATTAGATGGATGAACATTTTATGAACTGTGATGTCTTTAATAGATTTCTTCCACTATTTCATCAACTATATTGCAAGTGGGTTCAATATTTTCTTCACTACTAGATATAACATCTATGATCCATGGTTATGTACCATATTCTTCATGGCTTGATTAAGATTTATGAGTAAAATTATATTCATTCTTCTAAATGTGTAGAGGTTTAATTAACAATGAGAATAGATCATATATTTAATCAAATTGATCAATGAATAATATTCTAATCTCTTGCCATAAAATATATAGTGCATAGGAAAATAAAAAATCCAATCTCTAGCATCATCTTTTAGATATTGTACAAAAAATTTCATGACAACATCATCTTCTGCTATATGATAATCTTCCATCAATACATTGAATATTTGCAAATGTTTACTTTTTTATTCAGAATCTTTTCTAGTGAACTTAGGAAAGCTCTTTCTAATTCCATCAAGAATAGAATTTAGATGGTTTTGGATATCACTAAAATTTAACGGCCTATATTTTCCAATAGGGAAAGCTTTTCTTTGAGGATACAACTAGGATTGTTGTGAAGTTTATCATTACATTTGAGCTTATAAGGGGATATTTAGAATGATAGTCCATTTTCAATATGTTTTCAATGAAAACTTATCTCTATCACAACTTTTTTTATTAATCATTGAAAAGATCTTAGTCTTTTATAACACAACCTTATTTTTCCTATGGCTAGGACCTTTTCGAGTAAACTTCAACTACCATGCATACTTCATCAGCATATAGTAATTATGATCAATATTTTTAAAGTATGTAGGCCTACACTACTCAATTCAATTCAATTCCCTTCTTCTAGTGCAAACACTCATTGAATAAGGGAATAAGCTTCTTCTTAAAATATTTCATAAATGAACTTCATACACCAATTCTTTTCTTATTAAAGACAGAGTAAGAAAAAAAAACCTAGAAGGTTATTACATTTTTCACAAATATTATTTCTATGGTTGGAAAATTTGTATATCTATGCAATATGCTTGCATTCACAAAATTAATTCTTCAATTTTTTATCAAGTTCATTCACAAAGTTGTCACCTCTCCAAAAAGAACAAAATCTTCAAGAAATTGGAAGTTTGTTAAAGATTAAAACTTTTTGAGTTCTTTCCACCAATAGAGTGTCACAATTTGATAAAATATTCAAATAAGTTGCAACAATTTATTCATTCAAAGCATGAATCTCTTTGATATCTAAACCAAATTTTCAAATTCTTAGGATCTTCCCAAATGAATAACTTTAGTTTTTTCCCAACATAGTTGCTAATTTGTTGGTTACTCCAACTAATTCCTTAATATCCTCTAAAAATTATCCAAATCTACTCAATGACACTAGGAGATTGACCAATGAATAAGAAACTTGCCCTTAAGATAAATTTATTTTGCACTTTAGGCTCTGCTAACCTAGGTGGGTTCTCCTTTTGGTATAACTTAAAAATTTTATACTACAATAGGATGTGAAACATAATAGACAATTTTTCATACTTAATAACAATGATTCATAAAATACCACTTGAGAACATCAACAATATTTTTAGACTTTCAAATCCCTATGTGAGAAGCTAAAATAGTTACAAATAATTTATGCTTTAGCTTTTGATTTATCAATTTTAATACCATTTTGGAAGAGGGGACTGTAAAAGAAATACAGGTGCCTATCTTGGGCTACAAAGTCACAACTACCTACAAACATCACAATACCAAAACATAACCTGATGATCTATTTAAATACTTATTACCTTGTGACAGTGAGATCTCCATAATCCTACAATATAATTCTACTTAATAATCCATTTTAATTAATAACACTCTTTTTATCCCAAAGAAAACATTTACACTATTCCTTGAACATACAAAAAACCATAATAAAAACTCATTACAACAAGTGTGTAGTGAAGAATCTAATAACCATTGATTATTTCCTTCAAAGAGAATTACATGTCAAAGCTAGAGATAATTACATTACAGTGTAATTTTATTATATTCCACAAATCAAGTTACAACATTATTGTCATGAAATGACTAAAATATATGCACTACACCTATGGAAAACTTAAATCAATTTCCCTTTACAATATTTCTTGGTTTACATACTTGGCTCTCAGGCCTTCCTACACCCAGAACTTCAAAACCCTTGCAAATGACTAAGAGATTAAATTTTAAAGAATAGGAGAAGAAGATTATTTAATCCACTACTAACACTTGGTATATCCAAGCCCCTTTGACTTTGTAATTGAATTTGACATCTAGAATATTCCATTACACTTTAACGTTTCCCCTTGATTTACTCTCTTAGTGCCAATTGAAATTGGTTATGCCCTTTATGCTTGCATTCTTGTGCATATTTTTTCTTGTGTGGTAAAAATTAACTTAACATCTACATTTTTACTTCATGAGTAACACAAATAAAACCTCAAATTTTATCCACCCACTAACAGTGAATACATGCATTTTAACTCTCAAAGTACCTCAAATTCATCTTTGTATCCATTCTAGCATTTTTCAAAGTTATAGGAAACTATTTTCTTTCTATATTTTTCTTGCAACTAATTCATTCTCATATCTACCCATTGCATTTTGCATTTTAAAATTGAATTCTCGGCCTCAAGACCTTCATTTACATGCATTGAAACACACAGAAATGACGCTAGGAAAACCTATGGGTTATTTTTCACCTATGCAGGTCACTTTTCTCCATTTTTCCATTTGAATAGTTGCAACAAGTTTTGACATAAGTTATAGGTCATTTTTATTTCAGATGGATAGTTTTAAAACCTACTAGCACATGAAAAACGTTCAAAAATTCATCTAATTTTATGTTTTTCTTGGGTGTGAGAACTATTACAAAAAAAATGGATAATAGAACAAGAAGGTAATGGAGCTTTAAACACTAAAAATCAACCACTAATCATCCTTCATGTGATAGAAATTCATTTCAATGTTGATTCACTAATGAAAGGTTTTTGGAGTGAGTTTGATTGATAAAACAACTGCATTCTTATGGTGTTATAATGTGGAGGAGAAGAGTTTAACAAAACCATTAATCTACACATGAAAGGTTTTTATAGTGAGTTTGATTGATAAAACAACTGCATTCTTATGGTGTTATAATGGGGAGGAGAAGAGTTTAACAAAACTATTAATCTGCACATGAAATAAAAGGCATTAGGAACCTATCAATATCCACATGAATCATTAAATTTTACCAACCAAAAGCTAATCACATGGATTTCTTGGAGAATAGTTTTGGAAAGTTCACAGGCTCTAAAACTGTGATGAAGTTCCCTTTACCCACATGGAGAAAATACAAAGACTCTGGTACTTATTTCTGTCTACCTCAACAATTAAATCCACCACTTAAGAGGAAAATGTAGTATGCAAGTTATGACTTTATAGAATTTTCATGTGAAATAAAAGACATTAGGAATCTATAATTTTCTAACTTAGGAGGGATGTCAACCAATTAAAATTTGATTGATCCATTGCAACTTCATTTTAATGTTCCTCATCAACACTATGATGGTGTGATATATTTCCATGTGGATAAGCTTCAACTTTGAAATAAACTTTATTCATTCATGAGGTCAACACAAGTTGACTAGAATAATTCCCTTCAAAACCACTTTAAAGTTGGTTCTCATTTTTTTAATTTTGGAATTTAAATGCTTAAAAAAAATTATGAAGTTTTGCAATGCTAAATTTTATTTCATGGGTTCCCTTTGTGAGGGGTATTTAATAATTTTAACCATTATGTATGCCCTTCTAACTTATTTAAAATATTAAAAAAAAAGTATATATTTCAAATGAAAGAAAAATGTGAGACTAGTCACTTTAAATGCTTTATAGGTGAAAAAGGAATCAACACCATAGACATGAAAACTTTCAAGGAGGGTTGATATTTAACATAGATCTCTGTTCTTTAGTTGAAGCTTGAACAAAAAACTAGAAATTATTTGCTACTTTGTAACCTAAGCCATCTGATAGTTGTTTAAACAAATTTTCATTCAAACCTTGGAAATCATCAACCGAATTGCAAACTAGCACTAGAGACTAGTAATAGAAATTGAATACTTGCATATTCATTCAAATAAAGAAATTTGCACATTTTTTAGATCCTTACAAACTCACTCGAAAATGCCAAAACATTAAAATTGACCTTAAGACTTCTCCAAAAACCACAAAATCATATTTGCATGCTCCTTATGAATTATCAAAAAAAAAATCCAAATAAATTTTGAAGATGAAACATGAATTGTGATATTTTATTGCTAGTATTTTTAAGTCATCTTAGTGTCATAGGGCCTAAAAATAGTATTATGTCACCAACTAAACCTGATTTTGCACTAAAAATGAGGAAAATTTCAAGATGTCAATAGGTGTTGCACACCTTGCAAAAGAAATAGTTATTTTAATTATGTAAAATAAATATTTAATTTTTATGCATATTTAGTGACATGTTTAGCCACACTAAATATTTAAATTTATTTCACTCATAAATTTGTTGTAACTTTAAGTAGATATTTTATGTGTGGGTTATGTTAGGTCCCAAAAACACTCTCCCAAATTATAGATTTTTTTTCATGTTGATGCTTCAAATTGATTATTTGATTATCTCTAAAGGTGAGCTAATTCTTTTTATCAAAAAAATTAAGTCAATGGCCAACGAACAAATATTTGAAACACCCTTTTGCACTTTAGGCTCTGCAAAACCAAGGTAGGTTTCCCTTCACATACACCACTTGGATATATACAACTCTAGAATAGGGGGTGCTTTCAGCAAATTAACCTCTTACATATACTATTAGGAATGTAAATATGTATTTATCCCATCCATAAAATCTTATAACTCCCTCAATTCTTGGTATAAGAACACAACTAATAACAAACCACAAAAAGCTTAAAATATTATTATTTAGTTTATTTCCTGGTTCTTAATAAAATGCATCATTGGACTGGTACCTTATCCAATTACAAGGTTAAGAACTATGAAATCCTCTCATAACAAAAATTTAAACACAAATCAAAAGGTTTATATATACCATTACCTTATAACAGTACAACCCACTATTGTTCAACGACACAATTCTTCTTACAAATCCTTAATTATATCATAATATTTCAACATTTAATTAAAAAAAATTACACTACTCCTTGAATAGAAGCTATCAACAAAACATTTATTACATCAAATGTGTAACATAGAATCTTAGAATCTTTGATTATATTGATTCAAAAAATATTGTGTATAAAAAGGAGACAACAATGTTGATGCATATCACTCATATGTGCCTCAATTTAGATTATATATTGATATTATAAGTAAAAACTTTATAATTATTTTCTCTAAAACCTAAGACTCACTAAAACCTAACTAGTCCATCTCAAAATACATTTTTCCATAGTCCAAAACATTGGCTTGTAATTCTCTTTCTCTAAAAAAGGGAGCACACAAGCTAGGACCCTTGAATATATGTCACGAATTCATTTGACAACTTGTTCATGTGACCCAATAGAAAGTAGGTACAACTGCTTCAAACAAGACCAAATACGCTTTATGCGGAGTAAAACTAATAATGAGACCATTAAAGAATTTAAAGTTTATGTTAAACATGCCACTTCATCTACTCATTATATCAAGCCATGAGTTGTAATCATTTGAACAGTTGGCCACTTGAAATCCAAAATATTTTGGAGCTTATTGTTATGGGAATTAAATATGGCATCCATTATTTCCCTGGTTTCCTTAATAAAATTATCCAGACTAGATTCTAATTGTATTAACTCATCAATAGAATTATTCAATAAAGCCAAATCAGGCTTACCACTAGAGAAAATGAAACAACACATGGTTGGGATGACATTCTCTAACTCCCCTTTCCACATTTGCAGAGGCTTGATTATTCAAAAGTTTTCCAAAATGTTAGGAATCACCCCCTTCTCCAATGTCTCAAACATTTTCAATTTATTCTTCAACTACAAGTCCAATTTGGATTGAAAAGTTGAGATTTCTCCTAATAACATGATGGCTTCATTGGTCTTTATGATCTCCTTGGAAGCATTGTTCTTGAATTTTTCAAATTTGATAATTTATGTCATGGAAGTTGTTCTGGGTATCCATCTACTTTGATTTGCCTACAGAGACACCACTTGTTGAGTATGATTAATGAAAACATTTTTCAAGTTATTATAACTTCCCTAGGAATTTTTCAATCTATGTAATATATTTGATAACCTATTCCATGGATGTTATTAATTATATCTATTGCAATATTTTGAGCCTCATCCTTGGATGACATCTCAGATTCCTTGCTCTATTTTAATTGGTCTCTTAACACCTTTATCTCCAAAGAATAATTTTATTTTTCTTGTGAGGACAAGTCCAATGAAATTGGAGGATTTTTTACCACTTTTGTAGATTCTCCACAGGGATAAAGAAGCAAATACTACACCTTATTATATTCACTCAATGATTTTTGGTAGTTTTCTTGCAACTTATCATAATTTTCTTACAATCTCTTGGTGGAAACCTCACTAAATAGTGTTGTATTGACTGCAAGAGATACAACTTGAACTAGGGAAGTATCAATACTCTTTTATGATAATACCCCTAGTTAATTCCCTAATATTTCTAGAAATAGGTGGTTTATCAACTAATGGTGTCAGAGCCCATATTGCCAAAGTTTCATATTGGCATTAAAACCAAATTTAAAATAGGCCTTCTTTTTCTATTTAATTTCAAAGTACTCAACATATTGCCTTCTTATTATATCTAAGGCTATTGTAGAAGCTATATCCCACTCTGAAAATAATAGAATGCTAGCATCTTACACCATCTTTCTAGCTTCCTAAAGACTTGTATTGTTAACCTTGAAATCAACTTCCATTAAAATATTTTGAGTTATTTTTTCTACCTAAGAGGGGACAACATCTTCCTTGGCCTTGCATATTTTTTATTGGAATTCCTCTCTCTCCAATCTCAGCATGAAGTTTGTGAATTCCTTTGAATTCATTAATTTATCATCATTGATGAATTGTGTGAATGATAAGGCCCTAGTAACATTTTCTTATTGAATACAACCTCTAAGGTTAACAACTAATCTTTCTTGAGGATACCTTGATTTTTTACTCTTGGAGGGGCAAGAAATTTTTTATCTACCTCTTCCTCATTAGCACCATTCTCAAATTCTTTTCCTTCTCCCACATCCAAGGAATAGTCCACAAGTTGTGATTGCTTAATCTTTTTCTTTCTTGTTTTCTTAGCTAGGGATGCAATTGGCTATGCAGGTTGCTTTTGTTCATATTGTATATGTGACATTTGTGGAACTTATCTTCCTCCTACCAGTAGATAAACATTTTCAACCTCTTGAGGTTCTTTGCTATATTGAGGCCTCTCCTCAATCTTCTTCTAAAGTGGTTTGTAGGAAAAAGAAACAACATTATTTAACATAACAATAATCCTAACAATAGGATATGTTATCTCAGGAAAGGCACCAAGATAGTTTTGGTTTTCCATGGTTCCTTACTATTAAATTTTTCAAAGGATTTCCCAATTAATTATTCTTCTTTTTATTTCTTCATCATATCGGTAATTCCTAATAACATCCTCTTCAAACATCATCTTATGATAGAAATTTCTCAATCTTTCATTGAGTTGAAGAGGACCAATAAAACTCTTTGGGCCAAAATCTCTCTTAAAATCAAAGCTCATTCTATATAACTATAAAATTGGATATAATAGCTCTAATCCTTCCTTGTTTGTGCATATGAAGTCTTAAAATACTAAGTAGGTTAGGAAGAATGAGCCCTTCTTATATTTTCTAAAATGAAACTTATCAATTTCATTCAACTATCAAATAATCTCCATATATGCTAATCTTGCATGTACAAATCTTGGTAGGATATGGGGTCTAACTAGAGACCCATATACTCTCAATATAATATAATTTTTATGTAAAAACCAATCCCCCAATTGTGTGAAATTTCTAATTCTATTTCATTATCCTTTTTTCCTAAGAAGGTTAATAATTTCCTTTGGCAGGTTTTCTTGTTCAACACCCAAGAATCTCATAATCATCTTGATGAAGCATTCTTCAAAGATTACATAATTGACATTTTGGCAATGCATATCCTAGATATAGACACAACACTACACTAGAAGAGTGATATTCATGTGTATCATGAAAATGGATTGTGAAATAAAAACCAATAATGACCAAACACAATCAAATTTCCAAAATCACCAATGAATAATAAGGAAAATCAAACAAATAAACCAATGCAAACCTATATGATGACCTTCTTGAGCTCCATTATTCTTTAATTTTACCTTGAAGAATGGTGTGTGTGGTTTCTCTCAAATTTTAGCACAAAGAAATTTTATATTGATATGCATATAGATTTCTTGTAATGAGTGAGAGAGATATAATAGATGAATGATATCCAAATTTATAGATTTTAGGTTATATCGAACAACGGTTGAGATCGAATGTGAGACTGACAAGATCAATGGCTAAGAATTTTTTAGAGGAATTAATGAGTTAACTGATTTCATGAATTGAGCTAATTTATTGTATGGATTAGTTAAGAGAATAAATTGAAGAGATAAGTGTGATTGATTCTTAGTGAAACAAAATAGATTGGATAGAGGATTGAATTGATTGAGGAGTGAACTTGAAGTGAGTGGTAATTGACTAGTGAGGTGGAAATACATGAGTAATTAATAAATAATTAAATTAATTATATATTTATTTCATGTGCAAAGGGAAAATAAATAATTTTAATTATTTTAGAAGATGATAATGTTGAGAAGAATAATTAGTTTTAATTAAATAATTATAAATAATTATTCAATTAATGTGATTTGGGAAAAGATTAATGTTGAAATAAATTAATTAAATAATTGTAAATTATTTAATCAATTTACAAGAAGGGAATAAATTAGTAAAATAACTAAAATAATTTAATCAATGGAGGAAAAGTGGTGAAATGGGTAATTTAATTAAATAATTCAAAATTATTCAATTAAAGGAAAATAGAGGGAAATTTTAAAATTTGAATAATTAAATAATTAAAGTTTATTTAATTATCTAGGATGAAGAGAAATAACATTAATTTAATTAAATAATGAAATTATTTAATTAAAAGCATAATAGGGATTGATGAGACCTGATGACAGAAATTGGTGATGTTTCAAAAGAAATATGTTAGTCAAATTTAAGCACATATATATCCTACCCCTTTTTGAGACAATATATTTTTAATACAACATGCTTCAAAGAAAGTATGAAGGATTTTGTGATAACATGCCCTAGTTTTCCTTAGTGAATAAAGAAATTGAGGTAGGATGCCCCATCTGGAGGTTGAAAAAAAATAGGTCAAACTTGTGGAAAGGTGTGAAGAAGTCAACAATTGAACAAATAATGGGAAAATTAGGTGAGGTGATGTTAAGGGGATGCAGTGAAGGACATAGGATAAATGAGGGGGGGTGAGGGTGATGGGGTCGATAGATGTGATTAGGGTTATACTATAAATAGCATGATTAGGGGACCACTATTCTCATTTACACTCTTAATTGTCAAGATTTCTAGAGCTCTAGTGTTCGCGAGGGAGAGAGAGAGAGAGAGAGAAAGAAGGTGTGGAGACAATGGTAGGCATTCCAATTGGAAATCATCATACAGAGAGGGTCTAGACACATAGACAATGAGATGAAACATAGGAAAAGGTATGTGCCCCTACTCAGCTTGTGATTTAGCACATTTAATACATTTAGTAGATGTAGATTTAAGTTTTTAAAATGCGTTGTAGGATTAGTTTTGTGCAAATGACATGAAAAATGGCACATTTTTGCATTTTTATGCAATTGAAGGGTGAAATTATGCAAATGACTTAATTTTGTGCAATTTCCCTATAATTGCACAATCGATGACAAGAGGCACAAACAAAACTTGCAACACAAATGGTGTCGAGTTTTGTGCAATTGTCCTAGTCTTGCATATTTGATGCTAGAAATGATGCAATTATATAGAGTTTCACATTTGATTCCTAACATGGCACAAATTCTTATTAGTTCGCAACTAATAATTGGAACAACACAATTGAAAGATTTAG
The DNA here is from genome assembly GCA_007258455.2 of Sequoia sempervirens. Taxonomy (NCBI): domain Eukaryota; kingdom Viridiplantae; phylum Streptophyta; class Pinopsida; order Cupressales; family Cupressaceae; genus Sequoia; species Sequoia sempervirens. The sequence goes on from VDFB02058242.1 coordinate 259,071,120, forward strand.
TCATTGATTAGTGGAATAGAAGACTATTAGGTTGCAAATAGAAAGTTATTGATTAGTGTGACTAATAAAGTGTGTGTGGATGATCATGAGACTCTGATGTCTTGTGAGAGACATCCACATATTATCAAAATGAGGTGGAAGCTCATTGAGGATGATCATGCTTTCCTAGGAGTAGTTAGACTATACTACATCACCTATATGCCCAAGATATGGGAGAATAGGGGAATGATGACTGCTTTGGAAAAGCAGTGGTATAGTGAGTGGATCTCATTCTTATTGACTATGGGAGAGGAAACCATCATTTTGGAGGATGTGTAGAGGATCCTATAGATATTGGTTCATAGGGAACAAGTTGTGTATGACACAGACAATGGAGAGTGTTATTTGCAAGGTGTTTATGATAGACGACTTGAGTATAAAGGAATATGAAATCAGATTGGGTTATATGCAAGTGCATTTTGATGCACTACTCATTTTGATAGTAGTAGTGATTAGTGGGGTGCTAGTACTTGACAAGAGAGGTTAGGGATTTCCTATTACATATGGGGTAGTGATAGAGAGGATGGTCAATGATGGGGTTGTTTCTGCTTGGAGTCCCTATGTATTGGTAACTCTATATCATCAATTGCATCAAGTTGTCTACTAATTTTGGAGTTGGCATAGGATGTGGAGTGACTCTTGAATTTATGGAAATGGGAGCTTATAGTGATTAACGGACCAATAGTTGATAGATCATGGGAACTTGTATACATTTTTGCATAGATATATGATGGTGTGGTGACCCAACGTAGGTTGGGGGATGTTCCTTATTGGAGATTGGTGATAGATGACATGGTTAATTTCACCTAGAGGATATAGAGATGGTGTGAGGTGTGGTCTGATGATGGAGACCATCTCCCATATTGTAAAGAGACCATATATTTGATCGAGGTGATCGACATAGATAATAGAGTTATATCTTCTTGATTGAGTTAGCAGATAGTTTGAAGAGTGAAAAGATCACAAAGATCACAAAGATAAGTTGTATACTAGGGGTTGATGATTAGCCCAGACACAACCATTATTGACTTTAAGGAGCTAGTTTTCTTGTAATGGGTACCACGTATGGACATTATTAACACAAGGAATATTCCAAAATATGATATGTGATGGATAGGGATTAGGCCAACATGGTTGACAGATCCAGTAGGCACTGAGTGGGGAGGAGGATGAGATGGGAGGAGAGGCGAGCAAGTACATAACTGATAGGATCATGGTGATGATGGGGGAGGAGGAGGAGGAGATGATTATGGAGGTGGGGGAGGAGGTGGTGTAGCAATAGTGGTGATTCTAGTGGTGTAAACACCAAGAGTATAACAAGTGGTGATGTCACCATTAATGGTGTAGCAGGTTGTGATGCCACCACCAGTGGTGTAGTCGGTGGCGATGCTACCACTAGTGGTGCAGTAGGTGGAATAGCCACAGATTGTATAGCCATTAGGAGTGCATGATGGTGATGGTGGACAATTTTCAGCACTACAGGTCTAGGTCCAAAGCTTATAGGCTTAGTTAGTGAGTGTGTAGACACAGTTGACTAGTATGCCAACTAAGAGGGATGTAGCAGTTACTAGATTTCAATGATCAAATAAGTCTCTTTTGAGGGTCTAGGATGTTGCACAAGGATCTATGGTGGATATAATTTTATAGACTACTCGATCAGCTTAGGAGGCATTATATTATAGGTATCTATATGAGGGATTGGTGCCACCAAAGAATTGAGCTTCTAGCTTCACCCGTAGTCGATTGAAGAGATTGAGATCTCATAGATTAGTGAGTGAGGGCGTTATGGGACCACCACCTCCTAGACCACCACCAAGGAAAAATGGAGAGTATGGATAAAGAGGGACATGACCATCAAATTCATAACTAGGACCATCACGGTTGCGGTAGCCATCACCTTCCCATTCTAAGGGAGGGAGCTCACTATAGGTCATGTTGTACAAATTTGACTATATTTTGTAGAAACACTATGATTTTTTTCCTATGGGATGATGTATTGTATAGTTATGGATGATGAGCCCATGTACAGACAGTGTATATTGATATGTCATGACACTATTTTTTTAGATATATGAGATGAGATTCATTTTTGTGGTGACATCTATGCATGCTATGTGATGATGTTATGATTCCAATTTGTTTTTTTATGTCATGGATTTATGTATGTATTGATGATCTTATTTGATGATATGGTAAATGATGTGATAGATTTATGATGATGCCTAGATTAGACATTTGACATGATGTAATGCTATGATATTTGTATATTTTTTATGATATGATGATGATGACTTATATGGTGTTGATCTAATGGATGTAAGATATATGCATGTGATTATATCTATAGATTTGGTACTCATGATCTATTGATGGATTATTCTATAATATGAGTTTGTGGATTCTAACATGTTTATGCATGCAAGGTATATAAATTCTATGCATGTATTATGTTTTTTTTATTGTGTCATCATACATGTATGATTAGGAGTTAGTATGATAGAAGATAGTGATGAGATGCCTATTATTAATCGATATCGCATAATGAAATGTTTGATAAATGAGATGAAATAGATAGATATGAGATAGATGGATAGAAATAAATTGATTTGGATGGATATGAATATTGATAGATATTATTCTTTCTATTTTGTGGTTTTTTATCATCATAGAGTATTTATTGCATCAAATAGATATATGTACACCAAGGTATGACAACCGTGGTGACTTTGGTATCCTTTGTATGGATATTGACACTACAAACAAGAAATATTATCCTCATACATACTACACATAATAGAACCTTGTCAAAATATGTGAGGAAAATAAAACTTAAAGCATAATATCCCTAATGTATAAAGGTATTTAAATGACCTATATGCACTGGAAGTTTGTTAATGCTAGAATTTATTTCAACACACACAAGGAATGTACATTCCCTAGTAATGTGATAGGAACAATCCACAAACATGTCATATGAAAGTACTGACCTTGCCTCATTGTTTCTTCTCTAATTTCATGCCGATATCCTTGAGTAGTATAGGAATAAGTTATATGATAAATAAATCAAATAGAAAAAACTCACTCACTAAATAAATCAACAACCATTAGATTTTCTTGACAAAAGATATGTGCTCGGATATGGTAATGCCTATTGGTAGAAAGATACATTCATCAAGGCATGATAGTTTGGATAATATGAGCTAAATTTGGTTAGGCAACTAATCTATAGGTATTAGGCTAGTTCAGTAGGAGTATTTTGTTTTTTATTATGTCTTGAACTCTCCATGTTCTTAGGTGAACACATTTTCATACTTGCTTGATTGTCATGTGTAGGTATTGGAAATTTATCATGGAAATGATGAATGAATGTGATCTAGGTTTATTATGGTTTGTGATAAGTGAACTCATCTATTATGGATGATGTATGATGATAACATAGTAGTTGTGAAAGGTTCTTCCTTTAATAGTGACTCCAAGGATCCAATTTGAACACTAGGTCAAGTTAATGCATCCAATTAGGTATAGGATTCATTTATTATGGGATGGGTGGTGTGAAGCTTATTATGACCTAAGATGGAATGGAATGACCCTAAATATCAATAATTATCAAGCCATGATAGGGGTGATAGGTGTATGAAATGATTTTATTGTGAATGGAGTGGATTAAGATACTAAGAGATGGTGGATAGTGGTTTCTACACATGGCACTTGTAAACAGGTTTTCACCATGGTACCTACCCAAGGTGCCACCAGAGTGGTTTTCACCATAGGGCAGATTATTTTTGTTTACTTATAACATTTTTCTATTTTTTTAATTTTTTATTAGAATAATCTAAGGATTATGTGAAGAATTTCTTCAAGTGAAAAATATTGTTAGGTTCATCTAGTGATTCCCCCTCAAGTGTAGCTAGTTGGTATGCTCCAAATCCATAAGTTTTTGTAACAATAACAGGTCCTTGGTAATTTGGTTCAAACTTACCTTTATTTTTATGATCTTGTTGATTTTTTTGGTTTTCCTCAAGTACTAGATATCCTGATTTATGGGATATGACTTTGTTATAGCTATGACAAAGGTAGTTTTGATAATCATGTAGATGATTGAGAATTGGAAGACACCTTTCACCTAGCATTTCTAAATCATAGAGTTTAGATACTTTATACTCTTCATTATCAATAGTATGATAAAGAGAGACCCTCACTAATGGAAGTTTGACTTCTATACGTAAGATGGCTTTAGCTTTGAAAACCAATGAAGAAGGAGTGGCTCCTTTTGATGTGTGAATATTGGTTTGCTATTCCCATAGGTTAGGGTTAAGATGGATATGCAAGTCATGGCCAAATTCATTGACTATCTTTTCTAAGATAATTAGGATTGTTTTATTTGATGCCTTAGCTTGGTTCTTACTTTGAGGGTAATATGGGGTGGAGAATCGGTGTTGGATATGGAATTTATAGCAAAGGTCATGGACCTCCTAATTTTTGAAATGTTTCCAATTTTCAATGAAAATGTTTTAAGGAACACCATATCGGTAAATGATATAATTGAATGTGAACTTAGATATTTGCTTTCTAGTGATGAATGTGAGGGGAATTGCTTCAATCCATTTTGTGAAATATTTTATAGTAACATGATAATGAATTTATGCCCATTTTATGATGAGGGATGGATCTTACTTATGAAGTGGATTCCACACTATGATAAATCTCATAATGTAGTAATGGTTTGTAGCTCATGTGCTATGAGTTAGATCTCCATGATCTTGACATTTTGGCACTTTGTGGAAAACCGATTTGGGTCTCTTGTTCTATTATAGGCCATTACTAACCAATTCTCACAACTTTCTTATCTATATTAGGACCACCAGTGTGCCCCATAGATATTTTTATGTACCTCATCTAAGGTAGTTTGGGCATCATCTGAGTTAAGACACTTAAGGAGATTACTATCAAGATGATATAGGTGGATCTCAAGAATCTAAAAATTCAACTGTTCTAGATGCCCTTGAAAATAGCATCATGTCGAAGTGCTCAGAAAATTGAATCCAACACAACTTGAACAATCTAAAAAGGAGTTTGTACGTCTAAGTTATGGCTAATCAAAGTCTGGCCAAAACCAGGTACAGGGAGCTAGTCATAAAGGTGAAAATTTTAACCAACTCAAAATTGATTGAGAATGACGTCAAATCAAAGAGCTCGACGACATGAACCCAACAATGTTTGTTTCGTCGAAATCCAAGCTCGTATGTGGAAATTATCACGAGTCAAAGTTGGGTCAAACCTTGCGACCAGGCAGGTACTTTTAGGAAAAAAATTGATCGCCTCCAAATTTGTCAAAATCAACATCAAATTGTAGAGCTCGTCATCATGATCCTGACGGTACTCATGTCATCAAAAACGAAGCATGTACGCGAAAGATATGGCCAGTCAAACTTTGTGGTTGACCAAGTTGACCAGGTGGTACCATTGATGATGTTAGTGTGCTAACACAATACGTCTATATTGTACAAACATGACATGGACCAATCAGGAGTTGACACATGTCAACTAACTGTGCAAACTGTATAGGTCGTACAATGGCGTGGACATCGTCATGGCCGACTGACTAACTGGCTAATGAGGACAGTGGCGTGGATGGCTAACTAGATTTCATCGATGAATGAATGGGTGCCACATGACTCTATCATTGAGCGCCTCGTAGCACCCTCCTTCTCCACTCTGACGGCTACACGAGTTTTTTTTGGTTATCAAAATTTTAGTGGGGGTCGAACACCTGACCCCCACGTTGCATGGTAGAGCCTTCACCGTTACACCCACAAGGGTATCCTCACCTATATATGGATAGCGGTTGATTTTTTTGTTTAAATGTTGGCTTGATTGTTTTAAAAAATGATAGTGGGGAGGATGCAACCCGAAACCTCCTTAGTGCCAAAAGGACTATCTACCACCATGCTATTGAGTCATTTGATAATATAAGTGGTTGGGTTTTTATAACCCTTGTTTAAGCCTAAAATTCTAAACTAAATAACCAAATGGTTATTAGTTAGATTTTAAAATACAATAAAGATAAAATTCAACCAAACAAATTAGCCCAAGAATATAAATGGACAAGGGCTCAAACAAATTTAAATGGATTTTAAGGGGTTGTTGATTGTCTTATTTAAAAATGGGGAAATTGTTTAAACTCCCTCCTTAAAAGGGGAAATAAGCCAAAATGGTGGTTTTAGCCCAAATGGGAAAACTTCTTGTATAAAAAGGAGGTAATTCCTTTGTGAAGGCATCGAATGGAGATCTAAGTATTCAGATCCCAATTTAGATATTCAGATTCAAGATCCAAGCATCCGAGTGACAGGCTTTTTGTAGGCATCCTAAGAGAGGCATTGTAATTTCAAAGCTCTGTACAAACGATGTCAGAAGGTTGTGGTTGAAGGAGTATTGTACGAAGTCTAATTTGAAGACTTTTCTCTTGTGAGGTTGTTGTGAAATTCTACATCCAATGTCAAGTATAACCAAGGTTTTTTCAATACTTGACTTTATTTTGGAATGACGCATTCAGTTGTGTAAATGAGGCAAAGTACCTTTGATGTTAGTTTGCATTCAGTTGATGCTTAAAGAACTAGGACTGCATTCATTGTTATTGTTGGAAGCACTAGTACAATGTGGATTCAGGAAGCGCTTGTAGGGCTTGAAACTTCCTTTACAGTGACAGCCTTGTACATGTAGTTAGAAGACCAGATGTTGTAAGCAGTTTTGTAGGTTCAACATTAATGCCAATTTTATCACACTTATTGAGTGGATTCAAAGACGTAGCCATGACAGGTGAACTCTGTAATCAAATGTGTCTTGCTCTCTTGGTTTTTACTTGGGTGTTGATTATTGTTCTTTATTCTACATTTTGAACTAAGTTAAATTAGTTAAATGAAAAGGCACTAATCAGTGAGCTCAGTAGATTGATGGATTGAGTTTACACATTGGATTCAAACCATTAATTAAAGATCTTGGTAAAGATTTGGATTCAAGTAAGTTGAGTAATTATTTTCAATTCAGATTAAATGAAGAACTTAGTTGAGTAAGCACACTCTAGAGTTTTTCAGATCAAGTGGTATCATAGCGGTTTCTGAGCCCAAGTTTGGTTAAGTTACCAGTTTATGCGAGTTTTCCATTTTGATCAGTTTGGCAGTTTGGCAGTTTGCTGGTTTGCAAGTCTACAAGTTTCATAGGTGTACATCCAAGAAGAAGATGGCATTTGAACAAGGGGGATCTTCCAAGGTGACAATGTTTTCATCCATGATGGATGACTTCTTTGCGATGAAAAGGATAATTGAAGTACTCCACCAGGATAATTCTAAGAGGCTTCAAGAACTTGAGGAAGCCAATTAGTGTCTCTAGATGGAAAATGTTGAGTTGAGAAGTCACCTTGAAGACTTAGAGGACGAGAAGAGGAAGTTACACCTAATATTGCAAAGTGTTGTGGAAGAGCAGATGGGAGAGATTTTTGTTGTAAAGAGTCCTCCTAGGAACGAAGATCCTGACATTTGTACTTTTTGTCCACATTTAGAGGATTCCTCGTATTTCCCCCTCACACAGCCTAATAGTTTGGAGGCTTCATCGATAGCAGTTCAAAAGGAGCCATTGGAAAATATTTAGGAATTTGACCAAGCAACAGAGAAGGTAATAAATGAAGTAATTTCAATTCCTTTAACCATGATCATGCTTTTGTAGCATTTGAAAAACATACCAAGGGTATCAGTATGAAGTTGTTGTCGAAGATGGGCTACCGTGGGAAAGGCCTTGGAATTCATGGCCAAGGCATAGCTAGTCCCATAAAAGCAGTAGAACGACCTTGTCATTTAGGACTGGGTTACAATCAAGGAGAAATTGGAGGATGTTCTAAAACCACGTTTGTGAGAAGTCAAGCTGAAGATGAACCTGATGGAGGAAAATCTAAGGAAGATTATCTTCAATAGTTTGATTCAAAATCTAACAGAGGCAAAGAAGATTCTCCTAATCAGAGCAGTGCTCAAGCCGATCAAGGGTAATCCAAAGGTGATGAATACTTTAAATCTATTGTTGATTTTGAAAATAGTAATTCCTTTGTGAAAGCCTTGTGGAATATATGCACATGCACATTTTGTCATGCACCTGACCACTATGTTGCAAGGTGTAACAAGAAGCAGAGGCTTTGTAAAAAGTTAGTCATGGAAGCTAAGGAGACAGGGAGGCATGCATCACACCTTCAAAGTTTCTCTCCGAAGAAGGAAACTACAATGAAGGAAAATCCCTGAAATTACTGCACTCACTGCAGAATCAATGGGCATTGGATTGAGAAATGTCAGAAGTTGCACCTAGAGCTTCAACACTCACCGAGGCCTACAAAGGAACCCAGTCAACAGGAGGTTGTAGAAGCAGAGGTAGCACCTATAGTCACCATCCTTGAGATAGTCTATGAATAACCTCAGCAAAAACAGGAGCAGTTGGAAGAGGAAAGTTCCTTTGATCAACTCCGTAAGAGATGGGAGAGCATGTTGACTAAATAGTTGTATAAACTTTGTTTATGTTACTTTTGGGATTGTGGTAATATGTTAGTTTTTGAAAGAGGAAAAAATGGGTTTTACAGGGACCCAAAACCACAAAGTTTACAAACAAAAGAAAAGATCATCAAAGACCCCATAAACAAAGAGGTTGTAGAGAGGACAACAAAATGACAAAGCCACATCCGCCAGCAAGGGCCACAGAAAAGACCCAAAAAGAATAGATAAAATGCCAGCATCGACTAAACTTGGGACTTTAAAATTTCCGCTATCTCAGCTTCCATGTCATTCATTTCTTGAACCCCACTCTTTAAGATCTGGACCATCTGGGTAGTAGGAGGTGCTTTCCTCTTAAGGTTGGCATGGATCCTCTTCGATATTCCTTGGTCCTCATTCTTGTTTTTATCCTTGTCCTCTTCCAGATCAACAACCAACGAGCCCTATTGCGACTTTCCCAACTTTTCAAACATTACATTGATGATAATGGCATTGTGCCTTGCCATTATATGGTTTTGTTCCACAACAATTTTCATATTGTTTTTTTATTTTAACGATTTTAGCTTCCAGAGTCTTATACTTGTCCTCAATGTCATCATCTCCCATTCTAGTATTGTTCTTTTTCCGTTTTCCTTCTTCATTGCTCAAATCAGACAGCTTCAATTCTAGTTCCTCCAACTTGCTATTTAGAACCCTATTTCTAAGATTAAGATCATTAATTTCTTGATAGGCCCATTTCATAACCCTGAAAATATCACCAATGCCACTTCTAGAAGAGGCAAGGATATCTCTAGACTAATCCCAGTCTAAAATGAGGTTAAAATCATTTGGGTTAGGGGAGCTGGGAAATCTAGTACCATCATCTTTGAAAGAGGCAAGAGGGGTAGAGACAAAGTTTCTGCTAGCTTCAGGGTTCTCAATTTTGTCCTCCAGAGAGTCTGCAGAGTAAGTAATATGTTAGTTGATGTAAAACCAGTATGGGTTTTGAGTGAGAAAAAAAAAACTCTAGTGAAATTGTTTGCAAGTATTTGTATGAAGTTGTATTACTCTAAGGTTGAGATTTTGTAAGGATTTTGAAGCCATATCTCTTATAATCTGAAAGGAGAATACTTGAAGAATTCTTATTATAGGTTAAGACTTGTTGCTTGCAGATTTCTTGAGTGCTCCAGTGGGTGACACAATTCTCAATATGTCACTAGCTTTTAGGAGAGCATTTTGTAAAAGATAGATAGAATATCTATTTAGGACTTAGAGTTGCAGAGAACGATCAAAAGTGGCCTATATGTTCTCAGCTTGAAGACTCATTCAAATGATGATCGAATCCCTTGAAGGCCTTTCTCTATGACCTTGTTGCTACAACAAATAGAGACAGAGTTGAATGGTGAAGCCTTTAATCAACCATTTCAAAGAATAAAGTTGAGGGAATGTATCAGGTTGAGGCATAGTTTACCATTGCTCGAGCAGTTTGTAAGTGGGGAGGAGCATTAGAGTCATGCCAGAATCTTCCCAGTGTTGATGCAGAACGAGAACCACCACCGTGAGAAGAGTTGAGAGACAGGTTAATCATGCTTGGTATTCTTCTTACTTTTGGTATCTAAAGTTCTATTTTGGAATGCATCTTAATGAGTTTTGAATTCCTAATGTTGCTGAAATGTTAGACCCCTAGAGGAAGATGTGGCAATAGGCAAGCTCATGTTGACGATGCATTGTTGATGTGTAAGACCCTAGTCGACAGATGTAGCAATGTATGCTTCATGGTGTTGTCAAAGTGTAAGACCCTTAGAGCGCAGATGTGATAGTATCCAGATGGGATAGGATCGGAGCCAAGTTGTCAAAGGTGAAGTCAACATTAGTACTACAATGGGGCTTCAGAGGTGCTAGCAAAGTTGATTTGAGGCATGTGTCAAAGGAATAGTAAACTTTTGGAGACCAAAATTTCTTCAGTGGGGAGGCTTGATCTAGGTGGATCTCGAGAATATAAAAATTCAACTATTTTGAATGCCCTTGAAATTAGTGTCATGTCGAAATGCTTAGAAAACTGAATCCAACGCAACTTGAATGGGTGAAAAAGGAGTTCGTACATTCGAGTTATGGCCAATCAAAGTTTGGTCAAAACCAGGTACAGGGAGCTAGTCAAAAAGGAAAAAAATTGAATGACTCAAAATCGATCGAGAATGACATCGAATTGAAGAGCTCGATGACACGAAACCAATGATGTTCATTTCATCAAAATCCGAGCTCGTATGCAGAAATTATCGCGAGTCAAAGTTGGGTCAAACCTTGTGACCAGGTAGGTACTTTTAGGCAAAAAATTGATCATCTCAAAATTCATTAAAATCAGCATCAAATTTTAGAGCTCGTCATCACAATCCCGACGGCGCTCGTTTCGTCAAAAACAGAGCATGTATGCGAAAGATATGGCCAGTCAAACTTTGTGGTTGACCAAGTTGACTAGGTGGTACCATTCATGATGTCAGCATGTTGACGCAGTACATTTGTACTGTATGGACATGACATGGACTAATCAGGAGCTAACACGTGCTAGCTGACTGTGCAAACCGTACAAGTCATATGATGACGTGGACGGTGATGTAAACAACGACATGGTCGGCTGACGAGGATAGCAACATGGATGGCTGATTGGATTTCATCGGTGAATGAATGGGTGCCATGTGGCCCTATCACCCAGTGCCACGTGGCACCCTCCTTCTCCACTCCGACGGCTACACGAGTTTTTTTCGTTTATCAAAAGTTTGGTGGGGGTCAAACACCCGACCCCCGCGTTGCATGGTAGAGCCTTCACTATTACACTCATGAGGGTGTCCTCACTTATATATGGATAGTGGTTGATTTCGTTATTTAAATGTTGGTTAGGCGGTTTTAAAAAATGATAGCGGGGAGGATGGAACCTGCAACCTCCTCGACGCCAAAAGGACTATCTACCGCCACGCTATTAAACCATTTGATAATATAAGCGGTTGGGTTTTTTATAACACTTGTTTAAGCCTGAAAATTTAAACTAAATAACCAAATGTTTATTAGTTAGATTTTAAAATACAATAAAGATAAAATCCAACCAAACAAATTAACCTGAGAATATAAATGGACAAGGGCTCAAACAAATTTAAATGGATTTTAAGGGGTTGTTGATTGTCTTATTTAAAAATGGGGAAATTGATTAAACTCCCTCCTTAAAAGGGGAAATAAGACAAAATGGTGGTTTTAGCCCAAATGGGAAAATTTCTTGTATAAAAAGGGAGGTAATTCCTTTGTGAAGGCATCGAATGGAGATCTAAGTATTCAAATCCCAATTCAGATATTCAGCTTCAAGATCCAAGTGTTTGAGTGATAGGAGTTTTGTAGGCATCTTGAGAGAGGCATTGTGATTTCGAAGCTCTGTATAGACAATGTTAGAAGGCTATGGTTGGAGTATTGTACGAAGTCCAATTTGAAGACTTTTCTCTTGCGAGGTTGTGGTGAAATTCTGCATCCAGTGTCAGGTATAACCAAGGTGTTTTCAATACTTGACTTTATTCTGGAATGATGCATTCAGTTGTGTAAATGAGGCAAAGTACCTTTGATGTCAGTTCGCATTCAGTTGATGCTTAAAGAACTAGGACTGCATTCATTGTTATTGTTGGAAGCACTAGTACAATGTGGATTTAGGAAGCACTTGTAGGGCTTGAAACTTCCTTTAGAGTGACAACTTTGTACATGTAGTCATAAGACTAGATGTTGTAAGCCGTTTTGTAGGTTCAACATTAAGGGAAATTTGATCACGCTTATTGAGTAGATTTGGAGACGTAGCTCTAAGAGGTGAACTTTGTAATCAAATGTGTCTTGCTCTCTTGGCTTTTACTTGGGTGTTGATTATTGTTCTTTATTTTGCATTTTGAACTAAGTTAAATTGGTTAAATGAAAAGGCGCTAATCAATGAGCTCGGTAGATTGATGGATTGAGTTTACACATTGGATTCAAACCATTAATTAAAGATCTTGGTAAAGATTTGGATTCAAGTAAGTTGAGTAAATGTTTTCAAATCTGATTAAATGAAGAACTTAGTTGAGTAAGCACACACTAAAGTTTTTCAGGTCACAAGACTACTTCAATAAATCATATTGCCAAGTATTACAAAGCAAGATGAGCATCTAATGAGAAATTTTCATTGATAGGTGGATAAATCGGGTGGAAGGATATTACGACGTAGGTATGCATAAATGTGTTGATACCAAGGAGATTTGGGACCAATGATATTGTACACAAGTTTAGATTTTGGGACATCGAATGTGGGGATCAAGATTTGTTCCACTAAGAACTCGAAATGTTCAATATTATATGGCATGTCTAAAAGAGACCCAATAGTTGTCATTGTATCAATTGCTTTGTTAGTTATATTTGGATCTACTCAAATGATGTCTAATTAAAGTACTTCTTGAAAGTGTCCACCATTTTCTTGTATAGTTGGATTTTCTCATCCTTTGTTTGGTAATCATCATTCACTTGTCTAATAACCAATTGGGAATCACCAAAAAATTATTTTTTTGATCTATCATTGTACTTTCATTCTTAGTCTAGTGATCAATGCTTCATATTGGGATCTTAGGAAGGATTAGAGAAATAATATAATGAAACAATACAAATCAGAAATTAAATGACAAAATAGAACAAATTCATAAACAACAATATTTTTAATGTGGTTCACCCTTTGGGCTACATCCACAAATAGTAGTCTAATATTTTATCAAAATATTCAATCAAAGAATATAGATTACAATATTACATAAACCTACAACAATTTGTTGCATGCTCCAAACAAAACTACACTCAGTTTTTCCCACACGTTGTGTATGCTCTTCACAAACTTGTAATTGTCTAACTCTCATCTATGCACGACTTGCTATGTGTAACTAACTTCACATTACGAGACCTTTTCCCTTCAATTGGAAACAAAGAACATGAATTTAAAAATGGATTTTCAATTGAATTTAATTACGAATTTATTTATTAAAATATGGGGAATTTTGAGGGGAAATTTGGAAAAATCACTAAAATATTGACCTAGAAAATGATTAGGCTCCACATAGCAACACTTCATACTCAATAATATTATATGTTGCAAGGGAATGCTAACCAATATGATTTTGGGATGCAATCACCTTGTCAAGTGATTAATAGAACACTTGCTCTTGATCCATGGTGAGTATAAGAACTGTCAAAGTATAACTTCAATCAATGAGAGGGAGTCATAGTGAATATTCCTTAATCTGAGAAATAAGATACTAATGGGTGATCTGTAATTATAGGGGCATCCATTAACTGATCAGTAATCACTTATCCTTTCATAGCCTTGCTATCTACATATTCGATGTCAAGTTCATTGAGGATCATGACCCATTTTTCTAGCCTATCTATGAGATTTTTTTTGCTTAATAGATACTTGAAGGGATCAATGTTGGTGATGATCTTTGTTTTATTATTTAGAATATAATGTCTTAGCTTTTAGGAAGCCAAAATAACTACCAAACATTCATGTTCAGTAGGAGTATAATTGAGCTCATATCCTAGTAACATGAAATTGATATAATACACAACCCTTTCTTTTCTTCAAGAGTCCTACTATGCAAGTAAAGTTGAATTTGAAGAATTCAAGTATAACAAATAGGAAGGATTGGTGTGGTTGAAGTTGTGAGCAGAAATTCACAAAAATTTGAACAAAGATATAATAGCTTTCCATCATGGGAGGAGATATAATTCGTAGAGAACCATCTACACACCAATAGATATTGGAAGATAAGTTGGTTTTGCCTATTTTTAGACAATTAGGATGGTTACATTATTTCTTGAGGTTGACATAATATAGCGAGGATATGACACAATGATTTAGAGAAACATTGCAGAATGATGAAGCTATTGTTTGAGGGTTAAAGGTTGATGCTTCAAAAGCTGCAATTACAAAAGTGTCTAGTTTGCCAAGAGATGGAGATGAATTCCCAGTTAGGGAAAATATTGTAGCTGCAAGGGAGGAATTCAGAGAGCATGGAGAGAACCTTAACTCAACATCCCAAGGTACTAAAAGGTTATCATTTCCATCGCTATGGGTTTTTGTTGCTACATATATCATTAAATATCTTACATACATGATGGTAGACAGTCTCTTTTATACACAATGCATTTCAAACTTTTGAGTCACCTTCATCACAATAGGAGGCTTAATGTTCCCAATCTTTTGTATAACTTATTGAAACCAATGAATTATGAATATAAAAGAAAGAGAAACAATACAACCCTATCATTATTTCTTAGTTACCCTATTGGTATAAATAAGTTTAAGGGTTCAACATGCACAAGTTTCATGGGAAAGCTTTGTAATTTGTAATCATATTAGCCACATTCTTGAAGAGCTAGTTGTCCCAGAAAATTTGGAATCACTTGTTGCATCAATGAGGGAAATTCCCTTTGGTCACCTACTACTTCACCTACCCACAACAGAGGAGAACCAGAGGAGTAGAGTCTGCAAAATACACCACATGCAACCTCTGAGCAACCCACAGTAGAGGATGTCCAAAAACCCCAACTTCTTCCAAAACACCAAGAACAAGAAAGAGGAAAGGTGGATCTTCCTCTGCACCCAAGAAAGTGTAGAAGAATAAACCCATCCAATCAAGGCATTCACCGCACCTAAAAAAGAAGGGTGTTATGAGGGGTAGTATCAAGAAGCATGAGGAAGAAAATATTGTGACAATGGAATATTTTGAACTGAAAGAGAATGTTTCTGAGAATGTTCACACACTAGTTAAAATAAAATGGCATGTTTCAACCACCTCTGAATCTAATTCAGGGCATACTTTTGTTGCTAATAAGACAAGAAAGAGAACCCCACAAAGCCCTGTCAATGAGGGTTGTGATTACACTATGGGTGAGGATGACTAATTTTTGGAGAAGGATGAGATATTTTTATAAAAGAAAGGAATGTAAAGAAATAATTATAGGAAGACCTGGATGTATATAGATAGTTAGAGGAATTGGTAAGGACATATGAACAGAGAGACAAAGAAAGGGACTTGAAAATCAAGGAGTTGGAGGAGAAGCTTCACACATATGGACATGGGTCTAAACTAGACTTGCACAACTTACCATAGTGAAGGTGGGAAGTACATAAATTAAAGTTGAAACCAAAAGACCCCCTTTCATAAGGACTCCAACTCATCACACTGCAATGTCTCTAGGATATAAGTTATGGGAGACAACTCAAGAATTATCCTGGCAAAAAGAAAAATGGGAGAAGGAAAAGGAAAAGATAATTTCAGACCATAATAGGATATTGGAAAACAAGGAAGTTGAATTGAATAAAATGATAGTTAGAATTGAGGAGATAGCAGGTAAGGCTGCTTAAATAATCAAGTGCATACCTCCTGCTAGAGTTTATTCTTTGTTTTTAAAAGAAAATTCTAAGTTTTCAATTTAGTCAACTAATCAATAACCTGCCAATTGCCATGAGTAGAAATTTTGACTTTTTATATATTTTTGTTGATGCTACACCTAATGTACAAGACTAGTTATGTGAATTTTACTTACATAATTATGTTGTGCTAGACAATATAGAATGAAACCCATTGATATTTATGGGTGATTTACAAATCAAGGCACTAGTGTCCTACTTCAAAAATGAGACACTGAGGGGTGAAATTATGCAGGATTATGTTGAAAGAGATAAATCAATTGCTCTCCAAGTTAGGAAGGAATCCAAGGACCCCAATGAGATGATAGAAGAATGGAAAAAAATTATGAAGTATAAGGGTGTGGGCAAGAAGATTATGAATTTAAGGCTAAAAGATTATGACAAGATGCAAAGACTAACTATAGGGCTTATCCATCATTCTTTTCATTTTGTACAAGAAAGATGGAACAGTTTGACCCCTTAATTGCAGAAAAAGGAATCCCACTTTGTATACAACTTCATAGCTATGCTTGAAAGGACCCGTAGGTACATGGACATTGCAAAAGACAAGGCACTTGAATGGGTACCTCTTACCTTCTCTCCACCTATGCTTCTCTACCCAATGCCACATTGGATAGGGGAAAAGAATGAAGAATGTGAGGAAGTTAAGGATATCAGGTGGACAAGACTTCCATGCTATGGAGGTTTTTACTTGAAGCAGCTAAAAGGAGTGGATGTGGTCATAGACCTCAAGGAGATGACCTTGCAGTATAATCTCTAGTCTTCAAACCGCTTTGCTTAAGGACAAGCAAATGTTTAGTTGGGGGAATAATGAGGCCAATCATTATTTAGTTTTTTGTTGTTTTAGTATACGCTTTTAGATGTCTCCAAATACTTATTTCATGCGTATTCCTAAAACTTTACTATCTTTTTATGATCATCATACAAAATTGAACCTAGTTTTAAGTATATGGAAATATGATTATGGTATGCTAGCTATTGCATGGTTAATATGTGAATATCTATGAAATGCAATGACTATCTATGTTTAAACTATGGTTATTAGTGTTGTGTAGATGTTGTGTGAACTAACTCTTTACAGCCAAGGAGCCAAAGTAAGAAGACTATAGCCCGCAACAACTAAGGGGTGCAACTCGCAGCCGAAGGAGTTTCAGACAACAATGTAGGGGAAGTTCCAAAATAGGCAAAGCATAGTAGTTGTAGAATTGGAGGAATCTATTTGTCAAGAATATTGTGAGTCACCATGTCATTTAATAAGACTACTGAAGGAGAAGAGATCGGCCATGATTGGGAATCCAACGAGACTATTTTTACAATCCATGTTTCAGTTTTACCAGTGTAGTAGAGTTGTAGTCCTCTACAAATTCTTCTACATTTTCAGTTGTGTTTTTAGTTACTCGGACTTTGTCACACTCTATTTCTTAGAGAGTGGTGATTTGCATTTAGATTTTTGTTTTGAGTCACTTGTTTCAATAAAACTCCCCCACACCTATATATATGGTTCGATGGTCGAGGTGAATAGTGAGTTGGTTGAACAAATAAAGCAAATATAGCAAATAGATATGTTTAGTTAGTTTTTTGTTTACACAAACAATGTTTGTTCCAATCATGTTCTTATGAATAAAAAATCCTAGAAGATTCTTATCAGATTGTGATATCTTGAGTTATGCAATAAAGAGGTTTTTAGTTACTGTTATGTCGAATTAGGCTGAGGAGCTCTATTTGAGTTTATCCTATGGAGACGGTCACTTGAACAAGGGCCAATCAAAGTAATTGTTCCCCACTTTACTTTTGTACATTTATTTCTTTTGTTACAGTAGTTACTTTCATGATTCTATTTGTCTTAATCAGATTCTTCACGTTGTAAATGTGAATGAAATCATGAATAAGATCTTGTCTTGTATTCATGTTTTATTTGTTTCTATGCATTGTCAAGTTAATCAAGTTAGCAATGTTTACAGAATTTATTTCTTGACAGTGAACTAGTCACAGTCCTTAGTTGAAGGCACCTGTAGCAATACTTTCAGCATTACTTCTTTTTACTGTTATGCATTCTATGTTTTGTAGCATGTGTAAACACCTATACTAAGATGATATAGGTAGTAAAAAGTCTTTGAATGCACAGACAGTGCAGCATTATCACAATTTTACATTATGCCTAGTTGATAATTGAATGAAGGCCTTTCAAGGGTTTAGTGGTCTGTTCAATTAGGACCACCTCTAAATTGTGTTTGACACCAAGTTTACTGGACATTAGTGGGCCTCTACACTTGGTTTCCACTTGTTCGACAAAAACTACTTATTGTACACTTTTTCTTTGATTTGTAGGTTTCATGGAGAGAGCATATTGAAGGGCACACTTACAAATGGTTACATCTTGCAAGGTTCATTACTTTATATTGATTCCCCTTCATATCTTTTTATTTTTGGATATTTAGTTTACATGTATGTTTGTGAATGCCCCATAATTTGAGATGCATGATCATTAGGATTCATATGCACCTCAATGTGGGAGAAAAATGTAATGGTGAAATTTGCATACCCACATCATTTCTCATTTAGTTTTGTGTTCATTTTGATGACATGTCATGATACATGTACATATTAATAAATGGTGCAATCTTGTGCAAAGTTGGGCTCATTTTCTAGTAATACACACATATTCCTATGCACTTAGCCCCTACCTCATCCACATTAGCCCATATTCCCATGTAATTTTCATTTATTATACCTATTCATGCACTTATTCCTAGACATTTTGTTCCCACCTTGATTCTACCACTTTTTATCATGATGATTAGAAAATAGTTGTCAACTATTTTGATCATAAATTTTGAACCATAAATTAAATTAACAACTTCTTATATGCATTGGAAGTAAAATGATGAAATCTAGACTAAGTTTCTCTCAAAATTTGATGGGTCAAATCTATGCTCGTGGAATCAACCCCATACTTGTAGATTTGACCTCTAACATTTTCAAATTAAAATTCAAAGTTTAGCCAACTATTGCCCATTCCTTTCCTTCCAAGAGCCGACCAAACACATATTTGTAGAATTTATTGTTATATACTTGTATTCAAAATGATTAATTGCATTTGTTTCAAACATCTAAAAATTTGCTTGTTCTCTCTCATTCTAGAGCATTGAAGGAGCAATTAATACCAACACATTTCAAATTTGGTGCTATAAAAGGAGTAAAGAATCTACATCCATCATTATAGAGCCCATGCCTATTATCTTCATATCTTGGTACATGTTTTTAAGGGTTGACCTAGGAGAAGTTGTCTCCATCTAATGAAACCAAAACCCTTCAAATGTATTTTTTAAATACTACCAACCCTAAAATTAGAAAAAATAGAAAAACAAATGATTATCTACTAGGAAAACAAATAGATATAATTTCATTGTGTGTAGAGACAAATCCAAACTCAAAGGACTTGTAAACTTGTCCTTTAATAGAGGATGGAATCCAACACATATTTTAAGGCACTCGTTGAAAGATATCATTTCCCAAGTACATTCAAGTCTCATATCAAGAATCTTCATTGTTAGCAAATATTATGAATCCTAATTGCTAGATTAATTTATGCTTAATCGATCACATTTACTTAATTAGCCTAAGTTAATCCTGAGGAAGGTTTATTTTCCTTTACAAAATCAAACCTTAAGACTCCACTTGCACCCAGAGTGTCCTAACAATGGAATCAGTAGAATGTTTTTCATTTTGCAATGCGCTGGTTAGAGAAGCTCTTCACATAGCTTTATGCTAATGCAGTCCTGGTTTGGCTGCTATAATAGATTCTATGCATTTGTTACACTATATAAGTCAACTTCAGCTGAACCATAAGTCTCTTAGTTCAAAAAGGATATAAGCATCATCTGTTGTGGATGCACGCATCTAAAAGAAATCAATACCACTTCATTTAAAATTTATATTATGGAACAAGGTTAAGCAATTTGCAACGATGTTAAATACTCTTTTCTTTTAAAATAAATCCAACCTGCAACAGGCATAAATGCTACATCCTACATTATACAAAAAATTTAAAATATTGATAAGATGGACATAAAATACTGATGATATTTTAAGAATTGGGAGTGGAGACACCTCTCTTCCTGCATTAACGTTAATGCATTGCAAATAAGTGAACAAGTCATAGAAGAGACAAGACAAAATAACTTCTATAATATACCACTCATGATACTGTTTCTTTGGAACCATGCTACCCTTCCATGGACTTTTTTTTTAGAGACATTACTTCATGTCAAAGGAGCATGTTTTGTAATTACTTTTGGTGAAGCTTAATGAAGTGTCTTGTTTCAGATTAATTTAGAAATTTGAACCAGTTCATATTATATTGAGAAATTGTTTTGGTAAGTTATAACTTTAGGCAATTTCAGTAAGTCACAATCATTAGCCTAATTTTTATTGTATATCGAATTCAGCACTGGTTTCTGCTTCTTGTACGTCATATTTTCCATTAGGTTCTGTTTCTTGTAAGCCATATTACTAAGGAAATTTTGTGTTACGAAATTAAGGCTTATATATAATAGATTAGTTGGGTGGAAAGTTATTTTCGTAATGGCTTTATAAAGCCAATGCATATGAATGTAATTAATAATTCAGAAGATTATTGTTTTTATTGCTGTACAACAATGATATAATCTGAGCAATCTGCTCACCACTCTAACATTGGTATCAGAGCGCTCGCATATTCTGTGCCTGTGAAATATGGCCATAACTATGCAGATTGAGAGAAGCGTGATGGTGGTAGATGGGATGGTGCGTAACAAACCAAGTAATCCATGACATGTTCTTTGTAATGGTAGCGGCAGATACAGATGTTGTTAGAAATGTTTGAACCTGCCATTTTACCAATTTTAAACCATTTTGGCATCTACAGAGGTGGTGTCAATATTAGCGTAGAGGAGGAGGGAACTTGCATTTCTTGAATATAGATATTTGCAGTGGAAACATATAAATTGGGCATGCGATCAAAGTTAAAATGGATGGTTATATCTGAGAATTTGTAAGAAATCAAAACTCTTGTAAGGTGCAGGTTTATTTTTTCAATCTAAGAATAATAAGTGGCAGCGTGAGATTCATTTCTAGTTCTTTTGATTCCACATTTTTTCAATTTAAAGAACATATGTTGAGGAGCAGTTTGTTGGGCGTGTGGAGGAAATGTCTGGTGGGAAAGTATGAATGCATCAAAATCTGGTGTTTGTGATTAAGTGCAACGCTGTTCTCTTCATCTATTGATGATGCATAAATCTCTTATTCCAACCTCTGGTGAGTGGCAGCGTGGAAATAGGCAACCCCAATTTGTTGGCATCTGCATTCAACCAATTTTTTTTAAACATGTGCAAAAGGTGTTTTATTTAACTTGAGTGAAAGGAGGCATGCCATTGGAAAGAGGCGGAATTATCTATCTTGGTGAAGGATCTTTCACTTTACATGTTTATATTTTATATGCAATCCATTAATCGCAGATTTGGAAGGAAGAACAATTTTTTGAGTTTGAAGATTTGAGTGTGAATTGTAAGGGAGAAACTCAATATCTATATTTTGATCGTTTACATGTGCTGGTGAAAGATGCAATAAAGGTAAACAAAAGGTGTTTAAAACTGAAGATATCACTTATTTTGTTGGATGTCTCAATCTGTCATTGGCATTTCTGATTTAATGATATCAAAGGGTGTTTAAGATTTCAGTGCATTCATATGATTTAGAAGCAATTATTGAAGTCTCTTCTTTTATTCATTCTTTCTAAATATTTGAAGGTGTGAGAAAGCAACGATAGGGTGTTGGTGATAAAATTTAATCTGTTTTTGGGTCAAATATTAGAATAAATTTATGTCTCTTTGTAATAGAAGAGATAAGTTTATTATTGTTTGGTGTGGTTTAAATTGTTGGTATTTGAAATAAAGAGAACAATTAGAGGGATGATTCAATACAAGACAAAGAGAATGTTATCTCAAATTCATAAAAGTTTTTTATTGTAATGGATGCATTATTGGTTGAACCCGACATCCCTATGTATACACACTTTCATACATTTAATAATGATGCATTCAAAGACATTAATGACCAAGATCTAAAGGGTCATATTGGAGGTTGGAGGCAATGCAGGCAGGGGGAATTTATCATCCCAAGCTAGCTTCTTGCTCAAGGGTGATTCCTTGCATGAGAAGCATATGTTTCATCTCTAGTCCCTTTAGGAGCAAGAGGGGGCATGCAATGATTTGTTGATTTGTGGATAGTTGAATTCATAAACTTGGTGAGTTGTTGTTGGTATGTGGATAGCTGAATCCACAAACTTGGTGAGTTGTTGTTGGTCTTGAATAGTTGAATCCACAAACTATCTACAGATTATTGAGGTTGTCTTGATTCATAGTTTTGCAAATGTGTGTTTGTATTAAGATTTACATATAAGAAATTAGTAGTTATTAGGTTAGTCGGGTGGGAAGTCATTCCCATGATGGGGGTATAATGGCTTTATAAAGCCAATGCATATGAATGTAATTAATAATCCCAAAGAAATATAATATTTTTCTATTATTGCTTTTATTGCTGCTCAACAATGATATAATCTGAACAATCTGCTCACCACTCTAGCAATGTTGTGATGCAGTCCTGGCATGGATTGGTACTGAACTTCTAGTAAACATTAAGATAAGATGGCTATTAATATCTTTTAGGACAAAAATTTCTAGGATCTATAAAAAGTATGTTTACTTGTTAAATTTTACGATAAATTTTCCATGCCCAGTTTGATTCTCCTGGTTTAAGAAATCATGGTTATGATTATCAATGTTTGTTACTTGTTCCTAATATAGTATATAATGGGAATGTTGGATGAAAGTAGGTTTCATTTTCTATGTCATTCTACTTACAGATATTATAGGTTCTTTCTTTCCAAGGTGTCTTTCAGATGTTTCATGTACAAGTTTCATAATGTAGTTCATGTGAGTTGGTTCTTAGTTTTGTTACCTTGCCTGGTTATCTTGTGAGGGTCCCTGTGAGTTTATAATTTGTAGTTATCATCGACCCATATTTCTTTTCATTATTGTGGAGGCGGTCAATGATTTTGGTTTGAAAGTATGATTTCAGATTTGTACATACATTTAAATGATAGGTCATCCCAGATGGCCTAATGTTCTAACCATTTATCTGAGTTTCTTTAATAACTTTTGCATAGATCTTTTAAACATTGGACAATGAGGGGAATCATATCTTGATGAAGTTTAGCAAGCTTATATTTGTATAGCATTTTTAGAGGTTCACTTTCAATAGGAAACATACCTGCATTCATGAGTAGAATAGAGTAAGGGGTATTTCTCTTAATTTTTAAATAATTTAGGATGAAAAAACTTGTGTACATGTTCAATCTTGTTCCTAGTTTATCCAGATCTACATATTAATATTCATATTACAAACAACTGAAAACTACATTGGACTTTTTATATAAGGACAATAATATTTGACAAGCTATGATGTATAACACCCTTCCTGAGATCAAAAGTGAACCATTTCACATTCACATTCCACTGGAATTTGCCTTAAATCTTTATGACACAGATACAGTACATCATCTTAAATTTTCAGTTCAACCTCAAATGATGAATGTACATGTATGAACTGAACACTTAACAGTGGCCACAGCAAGTGACTATAGAAAATTATAAATCATGAAGATTGTAAATTTGTTTTGTTAGTATAATCCTTCCCTTTGTCTAGGGCTGCGGCGTCTAGAACCACAACAAAAGTAGCATATGCATACACAAAGAACAGTAATCCAAAATTTCGGTCCCCTCATCTTTATCCTTTTCTTGCCCTTCTGAACTCAGCTGCATGAAACATGGTATATAATCAGATAATCACAATGTAAAGATAATAAAAATAGTTTATCAAAGAAGACAACTTTACTTCCTAATGCTTCAATTTGTCAACTAACTTGTCTATTTGATTTCAGGACAACCTACAGACCTTTTCTACAAAATTGATACTATAGAAGGTCTGAGCCATACAAACACCCACCCGAAAGCAAGTACTGGCCATGCATTAAACATAAAAACTTGTTTTCCATTTGTATGGATATGTAGATCAGAAAATGGATGAACACAAGATCCCCTAATTGTACTTCAAGAACAAGAATACCTGACCTAGGTAGAAGAGAACTTAACAAATGCACAAAATCTATGGAGTTATAAAAGATACTGAGGTACACAGCTTAATTTAGGTTCATTTGAGCCACTTGCCCATAGAGATCCTTTGCCTTTCACATAACTGTCATGCAGAGGCCCTTTTCTCCTGTTCTGGATGTGAATATGCTTGACTTTCTTAAAGAACTTTGGTGTCCAGTAGGTAATCCAAACAGTATGACCAAGAAAGTGGGGTTAAGATAAATGACTTTAATGTCCTTTGCTGAAGATCTTATCTTCAAGGTAAAGGAGTAGAGAAATCATCCCTAAAGTCATTTCTAAATTTATGATTGAAGAAAGTGACAAAAAGAACTTGAATTTCTTTTTCTTTAGAGGTCAATGGATTTAAGAAAGGAAATTATCTTCAGTGCATTCACGAATCTGTAATTTCATTTTAATATGGCCATTATGGAAGGACTTGAAATGAGTCGATAGAAAAAAATTGGAAACAAAAATGTGACAAATAGGTTACAAAGAAGAAAACAGAGAATTTTTTGATGGGGACCCATGCTTAGATACGACAACTCCCTTATCTCCTTAATTAAAAGGGATATGGAGGTATCTATATTCCATCACATTTGCATTAAATTCACATGGTTGGGGTTCAGTCTGTATTGCTTAACTCCAGTAACACTCTTGCAGTGCATGAGGATATTTCACAGATGAAGAGGGTATGTCTCAGAAGACTGTGCCAAAGAGAAAGGGCTTGCTCTTCATTAAAATTGTAAAATGCAAGGTCAAGAAAAAGGAAAATTTCCTGTGCTTACAAAATTGTCTTTATATGCACTCAGTAGTGCCTTTAATGATTGAAAAAAACAAAGGAGAATGATTAAATAAGAAGTGATGGATAAATGATGAAATCCAGTAGCTTTTGATTTCGCTAACTTTCTAGCAGTGGAAATATACTTTGTGCTGAAGATTGATATTACCCTGTGGTTGGAAAAGGTGATGCTAGAATTTGATTTGTGAAATTCATGTCATATTCATATATTTATTTTCCCAGTTTGGTTAGTTAATGCCAACTGAAAGTTGGCATCCCAACAATAATATTTTTAACAGGTCTAGGGTTCCATAACCTTTTATACCTTTACAGTTTTACCAAAAAAAAATGATATACCAATACGAGTTGACAGCCCTTAAAATTACAAGAAAAATTTGATACTCAGAATACTTAACCCCCATTACACTGTTATATTTCCTTTGTCAAAACAATCTCTAGAAATAATTCCAAAAATATGAATGGAAACATCAGAAAAGATGAAAACTTGTGACCTGGTTCACACTTTGCAATTCTGTATTATAAATTTCTAATGCCTTGAAATGTTCAGATTTGTTCATAAGGAAAATAGCCCAAAAGATAATCATGTGGTGACAAAAAATCCAAAATAGTCCACCATTGAAAATCCATCAAAACTTGCTTAGATCATCCCTACTATACTCGATGAACATATGAGATTATCCCATAAAACTATCCGGCACTAAAAAGTATACCTGAATGCACAAAAATAACATAAGCCAATAAAATAAAAATCATGGTTCAATTACTTCAGCCAATCTTCTATTACACATTGTTTAATAGTCATACTAATAAGACATATCATAAACTTATTTTTTGTGGCTTCTCAATTTTCATCTCTATCATTTCAGCACAAACTACAAACCTTTTCTACAATTTTAATAACAGCATATTCAAACTCTACAACAACAGACCCAAAAGCAAGTATCTGGATATGGGAGTGAATATAATCATGAGGAATCATAATAATCACTACGTTAAACATGAAACCTTGTACGAGACCCCCGGGGTGTAGTCTGAATGCTTAAGTCATTGGAAAGCATGAATAGTGGTTGTAGGTTCAAAAGCCCCACAAATACCATTTGCATGGGGCAAGCCAAAAGCCTAGGGGTTACTGTAGAGTGCCGGTTAAGGTGTAAGAATGCTAGGGGCTTCCTAATTCCCCTGGTTAACAAAAAAATATAAAAGCCTGTTTCAAATTTTGATGGACATATGGATCAACACAAAATCCCCTAAATCTACTTCAAGAACAAGAATGCTGATAACAATTGCACAACTTTTATGGAACTATAAAAGATATTAGGGTACACAGCTTAATTGCAGTTCATTTCAACCACTTTCGGTAAAAGATTCATCAGAGTTCACATATGTATTATGCTATAACTGAATATGTTTGATTCTTTTAAGGAATTTTAGTGCCTCAGTAGTGAAGCTAAACAAGATGTCCAAGAAATTGGCGTAGGTTAAATGCCTACAAGGTAAGTTGCAGAGAAATCATTCCTTAAGTTGCTTCTAAATGCTCATGCACCAAATTCCTTGGGGAATCAGTTCATACATGTAGTCTTTCAAAGCCTGTAAAAGATACAACCAACCTAGTGCCCCTTGGTCTCTGAAGAACTGTGATGCAAATCATTTGATCAAAATTTGAAATAAAAACTGCGTTATCAAAAAAGACATACATCTTGCGCTTTAAGAGAAGAACTAGATTCCACCTAACCACCCACACAAAGAATAGGAATCGTAGAGACCTAATTGTAATCAACTTAATCATTCCTGAAGGCCTAATCGCAAGTAACTAACTTAGAAAGGTTATTGTGTAGTAAGAAATCCTTCCAATAACAACAAGACTGATGCCATGAAAACTCAGGCACAAGTAGATGTGGTGGAATTATCCCATCTCTGCATGCCTTTTTCAATATAAATACAAAAACAAAGTAAAGGCCATTTTAAGTTCCACAATGCATTGTGCCCCAAGGACTTATCTATGAGGTATTTGATTACATATATATGAGGTCCCCTGTGCACCTGGCTGTGCTTCAACCATAGGGCATCACCTTAGAGACTGCAAAAACTCCGACTACAGAGGCACAAAATGAAACAGTTTGAAGAATAGAAGAAAGACAATTAAAGACTGGTAGACGGCCAACAAAAAACAGATCCTCTTCCCATCAAATAGCATTGCTCTCTTCCTAGGAATCCCTTGCTGGCAAGATAGATGACCAGCGCCTCATAACCATAAGAAAATGAAGGATGCAAATCCCTAGAAATAAACATTGAAAATCAAAGCAGTGCAGAAAAAGGAATAAAAAGGTCTCAGGCTATAGTGATGCATTGCTAATTATGCCTTACCTATTCATATTGTTTTATTTAATATCAAGGGTTATGGAAATTTATACAAATTTTCTGACAACCAGAAGTTCTGTATATATGGATAGAGGATAATCTCAAAGAATTCAATCTGTAATCTATGAGACATACACTTCCAATTCGACGGATTTATCCGCAAATCCAGCAAATGTAGCTTATCATTAGCCTATACCAAAACACCTAAAAATTCATGTTTGATGAAGATATGCATGCACAGACATATTCATACAGCCATCTAGGAAATCCAAACCTCTGCAAAATTAGTAATATACAGGTAGAGGGCAATCAACGATATAATCAGGCCTTATAAATCCTCCTAACAATAACAAACAACATAACATATTAAAATGAGATGACAGCCCTTAAGATTATAAACAGAGTTTTTTCTGCAATATCAGCTACCATTTGCTCCCTTGCTATAGTGTGGCCCAAAACGTCGATGTTCACAAAAATCACAGAGTCTTTTTCAGAAGCTCCTACTCAATTACAAAAAGGAATCAAAATCCAACGAACATAATCCCCATTACACCGTGTCCTATCTCCTGGGCCAAAATAATCACTAAGAAAGACTTCCCAATGACATCAAAGGAAAACTTCAGAAAACTGAAATTTTTGACACTTTGCAGCTCTGTGCTCTAATGCTTTGATATGTCCGCAAGGAAAAAGATCCAGAAAATCTCAAACTAACTAAAACCAAAATTGAAAACAGCGAGCACAGAACAGCCAACCACGGAAAAATCATTAGAATTCGATTTAAGGCCATTCCTGGTATAATTATTTGATATAATAAGGAATAGCCCACAAATTATTCAATGCTAAGAGGCCCATCACAGCATAATCCTATCAAACAACAACCATGGTCCAATTTACTTGAGCCCAGCTCCAATTACACATTGTAGACTAACCAGACAAGGGAAATCAGTTAAATGAGAGCATATTATACATGAGAATGCCCTGAAACATGATACAGTTACATAATATACCCATTTATGTAGAATGTAGATGCATAGAACCAAAAATTCTAAGAAAAAGAAAAAAGAAAAGGCTTTGATTGAGCTTACGCGTTGCCCGATATGAAGTCTTTTGGATCCGATCTCCTGCTAAAAACTATGCAGATGATTAGTAACCATAATCAGCCTTAATGGTTGTCAAGTTGGACTTTGAACGCTATTTGTTATATGGTTTCGTAAAATGTGAAGAGCTTGGTTGGCCATCTGATGAATCTCATTAATGCATCACTTTTTGAAATAAAAGGAAGGGAACGTGTGTAGATGGGGCCAGCTTTCACCCTTCAACGGCTTTTAATTTAATTTTAATAGAAAAATGGCTGGCGAAGAAATCTACAACATTTTAGCAGATGTTTGTTGTGATGCACTATTGATGGATGAGGATTGATACAAGACTAACAAAAAGAGGGCCGATTCTATTTTTATTTTTTTAAGTCAATTTTGTATGTGCAATTTTAAAATAGTCAAATCTATTTTCAATTTTTTAATATTGTCTTTTGACTATTGAAATAAATAGATGTTAAGAAAGGTTGACATTATTTAAAACACAAATCAAATCATCACATCAATATTTAAAATAGTAATTTGGTCAGGTGTTTTCTAAATGAAAAGGATAAATATCAATTTGGTTGAAGGCCTTCCCTAAATGAAATGGACAACCTACTTTTTAAATCAATCGTTGAGAATTGAGGAGAAGGATGCAAGACAATGCAATTAATCTCAACGGTCTTATTTTTCTTATCATTCTCTATTTTTATTTTTAAAATGATTTAACAATTTAAAAGTAGGCTTTTTGTTTTAAAAACAAAGAAAAGAAAAGAATTGATAAGATTAAAATAAAAAATAGAATTATATTTCATCAATATTTCAATTTTAAAAATATTTTTATTTTTATTTTTAAAATGATTTAACAATTTTAAAGTAGGCTTTTTTGTTTTAAAAAGAAAGAAAAAAATACATAAAATTGAAATGAAAAATGGAATTATATTTTATTAATTATGTTTATTATTTATTATTATTTTTTAAATTATTATTTCTATTATTAGTCAATAGACTACATATAGTATGAGATTTGATCTGGAAACAAGTCTCATGTCCACAAACCACCATCATCAAAAACAAGTTTTTGCTCTCGTTTAATGGTAAACTAGTTGTGGTTTAATTGTAAAAGCCTCCAAAATATTAGGTAAAAGCCTACAAAATCTCACTTATCACATAAAAGCATGATAAATATTGATTTGACAACTAGGTGGGAACATTCTATTTTCATTTGCAATGATTTTTGTCAATTTGATGACAACTTTCTTTTTACATTTGCATTGTTTTATGTTTAAAATTTGTGTGTAAATATTTCATAATTAAATAATACTTAACTTTTTAAAGGAAAAAATATAGATTTGTTTAAGTTTATTTGATTCCATTATTTAGCACTTATTAGCCAATAGGCTACATATAGTGTGAGATTTGAGCTTGACTCCAAAATATCAGGTGAAAGCCTCCAAAATCTCACTTATCACATAAAATCCAAATAAATATTAATTTTATAACTAGATGAAAACATTTTATTTCCATTTGCAATATTTTTCATCAATTTGATGGAAACTTTCTTTTTTCATTTGCATTGTCTTATTTTTAAATTTATATGCAAATATTTCAAAATCAGATAATACTTAATTTCTTTAAGTAAAAAAATATAGATTTGTGTAAGTTTATTTCATTCCATTGTTTAGCACTTATTAATTGTTTAATAGACAGCCACAAACAACTAGAATTTGTAGCATAGGCATCCATACACACCCATGCACAAACACATACTCTTTAACATATTAACATACATATAGTTTTCAATCGATGTAATCCTTTAACCTCCTTTAGGTACAAGTGCTAGTATTTACATTTTAATATATTTTGACTTTGCATTTAATTTATTCTATTTTAATTTTTAATTTAGATTTAAGTTCTAAATTTGTTTTAATTATTTATGTCTTCTTATAAAATTATAAAAAAATAATTATTAATTATTAGAATTATTTAATTTATAATTAATTGTCTTATTAAAATTTTAATTGTTGTAGAATAATTATATTTTGAATTTTTATTTTGATTTATAAAATAAATTAAATTTAAAACTTTAAATTTAAATTAAAAGTTATTTTGAGAGAGAGAGAAACAAACTTTTGATTAGTTGTTTTGTGCCAACAATCCAACAATAGCACGTGTCCCTAGGGAGTTATGCTCAAGGTAGCATGTCATTTGATTAAGGATGTGATAATTCACCTTTTAAGACATCTTCGATGTATCCATTGCACACTTAAGGAGGAAATTAGATAGAGATGAAAGAGAGAGGAAGAGAGAAGGGAGAGGGAGATAGAGATAAGATATAAAGAGGCAAAAGGAGAAAAAAAAGAGAAAGAAAGAGATATATATAGAAAGGTAGATATAGGGAGATATGTATATATATATGGGAAAAAAAAGAGAAAGCGAGCTCTTTATATCTTTGTCTCCCTCTCTATCTCTATGTTTCTCATTATCTTTCAAACTCTCTCTTCCTCTCTATCCCCTATTTCTCTCTATATTCGTATTCCCTTCTATCTTTCTCTTTTTTCCTCTCCCTATCTTTCTCTCTTCCTATCTCTCTCCCTTACTCTCTTTTTCTATCCCTATTTGTCTCCCCCTTCAACCCCTATCTCCCTCTATATCACTTCCTATCTCTATTTTGTATCCCTCCATATGACCCTCTCTTATTCTCTTTCTTTAACTCTCCATCTTTCAATCTTTATTTCTCTCTCTCCCTCTTTATCTCTCCTTCCATCTCTCCCTCTTCTCTCCCTCCATCTCTATCTCTATCCTTCTCTCTATCTCTCGCTGCAATCTTTATCTCCTTACATCTTCTTGCATCTCTCTCTTCCCCTACCTTTCCCAATATATGTACCTCTCTCTCTCTCTCTCTCTCTCTCTCTCTCTCTCTCTCTCTCTCTCTCTCTCTCTCTCACACACACACACACACACACACACACACACAAAACATGTTTTCCTCTCCCTATCTCTATCTTTATATCTCTCTCACTCACACGCCTTGTTTCTCCCTCCCTATCTCTATCTCTACCCCTCCTCTCTCTATGTATCTCCCTCTCTCTCTATCACTTGTCTCTATCATCTCATTTATCTCTTACTCCTTCCCCCTCTATCTCTATCTTCCCATCTATCCCTCTCTCCCTATCACTCCCTCTTTCTATATCTCTCTACTTATTTCACATGTCTTTATTTCTCTCCCCATCACTCCCTCCCTCACTCCCTCCCTATCCCCCTATCGATCTCTTTATCTCTACCTCTCTCCCTTTATCTTCCCATATATCTCTATCTCCCCCTATTTCTCTCTCTCTCTCTCTCTTCATCTCTATTAGTCTACCTCTAATTATCTCTATATTTTGTCTCTCTATCTCTATCTCTCTCTCCCTCTCCCTCTCCCTCTCCCTCTCCCTCTCACCCTCTATATACCTATGTATATCTCTTTCTCTCTAGATCACTCTATATCACCATCTATATATCTTTCTATCTCTCTCCCTCTCCCTTTCCCTAGATATCTCTCTATCTCTCCCTCTACCTCTCTCTATCTCTCTATTTATTTATCTCCTTCCTCGTTTGCTCTATCTTCCTTTCTACCCCTCTATCTCTAAACATGTATCCCTCTCTATCCATCCATCCCTCTCCCTCTCTCTCCCCCTTTCCCTCTTCCTAGACTTCTATATCTATCTCTTTGCCTCTCTATCTCTATCTCTCCACATTTCTTCTTCCATCTCTCCCTCTATATCTATCTTGTTATCTCTCCATCTCTCTCTACCCCTATATCTATCCCTCTCTTTACTTCTCTCTATGTATCACTTCCTATCTTTGTATTCATCTTTATATCCCCCCTTCTCTCTCCACCTCTATCTATGCATCTCTCTTTATCTCTCCATCTCCTTCTCTCCATAGCCCACTCCTTCTCTATATCCATATCCATCTCCATCCCTATCTCTATCTTCTTATCCCCATCTCTCTTGCACTCTTCCCATCTCTATCTCTCCCTCTTTCTATCCCTATATCTCCCTCTCTCTCTATTGCAAACATAAACAATTTCTTGGTAGTGAAGCTTTATTATCTTCCTAATTTAGAGGTTTTGTTTCAGTCATGTTTGGATCCCTATAAGTGGATTCATGCTTGGTTTGAATCTATCACTTATCCATTGAGACCCTTTTTGCATAAACAACATCATTTGCTAAATGGCCTACCAATTGACCTCAAGTATAATCCAAATATATGCAATAAATAGACCATTTTTTCCTAATTGACCTTCCACACTTTTTGGTGTACCCATTGTACACCAAGGTGCGATTGTTAGTTTATTCCTTTTCATTTTGGTTAACCTTTCTAATTGAACATACCCTAAAGTTTGGCCTTAGGGTTTATTCCTTCTATTTATTATTCATATAATATTTGATATATATTACTATGGTTTGGTATGCATCCTTGTGTACTATCATTGTTAGATCATTCATCACGAATGTCTTTTCTTTTTTTGTCGCCAAGCTCACTTCTCATGCCACCATGGTTTATGATGACACTTTTTCAATGCCCTATACAATGACTTGTTAGAATTGTGAAAAACACGAGCCACGAGATCAAACAATGAACAAATACACCTTCCACAAAAGAGATCTGCAAACAATATATGCAATATTTCTCAACAAGAAAAAGCTACATAAGAACCTCAATAAAATTCAAGGAAAACAAGAGTCCTCAAAGGTTGAGAGTTTGAGAGATCAAAAGAGTAAATCTTAGAGCCATAATATAATGAGGTTTGAGTGCTATATAGGAGAAACCCTAAATGGTAAATGGATTAGATTGGGACAAGTTTCAACATCACATGCGATGAGATAGAATTATCTAATAATAGCTCACTTCAATTAATATAGAAAAGCACTTAGTTAACTAAATAAATAGCTCCTAAGTTTAGCTTAAGTGCATGAGAATAAATTAAAATAATAATTAATTAAAGATTAATCAATTATTAGCTAATACATGATTACTCTAACACCCCCCTTAAGATGAACTTAGGGAGTAGCTAAAAACCCTAAAAATGGAATGCAAGATGGGTCCCAACAAAATAAGGCCTGGTGAGGTAACCATGTACAAACAAAAGATTCTCTCACAGCTAGAGAAAGGGAGAAAACCACAATCAAAGAAAACTCCTCTCCAAAAGAGAGAAAGGTGAATGAAGGTGAAAAATCCTCCAAATCAATGGTGAAGGACTAAGAATCCTCCAACCGAAACAATATCCCAAAAAAGAGGAACGTGTAGAACACCATTGAAGCATGAAGAAGTTGTAGACTATTGTCGAATGATGACTAATTTAGTGTTGAAATGAAGAACCTCCAAAAAAAGGAATGCAAGAGTGTTCATATGATAAATGATCCATCTCGGTGAAATGCATGTAACTAGCCACTGATGTACGTTGCATCTGAAAGTACATAGGAACAAGAACTAGATGCGTAGATCACTCAAACCATGAAACCCAGGAAGCATTAGCACCAACAGTAGAAACCCACCCCATAATGCTAAAAAGGGAGAGACTAGACAGGTACACTGAAACTATGTGAAACCAAGAAGTGTATGTAGGAGAAACAACCTACAAATAAAAGAGTGTGCAAACTAAGGCACAAACGCATGAGGCAAGAATCATATAGATTCACTGTTTTCATGGAAGGGACACTCACTTGACAATGGTGTGATGGAAAACTAAAAGAAAACATCAACCCCCCCCCATGGAACTTTATATCATAGTGTGAATACAAAAGGCACAATGGGATGTACAAAATCCCCAAAAAGATAAACACAAGAATATGGCACTTTATCTCAATGCATCTACAAAAGAGAAGTGCATGAAAAAGATGTCTACAATGCCCAAATAGGACATAATACTGGAAAAACATGAAGAATAACCAAAAACAAGTCATCCCATGTAAATGAAAAAAATTTAGGAGCTAAGACATCCTAGTAATTCACTAGAGTGTGAAAACACAAAAACATGAATAAAATGTACTTGAAGAGAAATCTAGAAAAAGTTCATGGATGGTTTTGAAGAGCTCTGAAAGACGGTTCCAACACTGCTAGAATTGCAAAAAATGGAAAACTTGGTCAAAATTTATGAGCTCAAGATCAAAAATAGTTGACTTCAATAGGCTGTAGAATGTACCAACAACAAAAACAGGTGATGTAACCCACACCACTAGAAATTTGACGAAACCAGCTACCCAACGATATCTTGTTCATCAAAATTCAATACCATATGCCCAAGTTATGGCAAAAAGAAAAAAAAAGACCCCCTTTAGGGCACAAAGGGGTCTTGAAGGGGCTCTTACTAGTTGGTCGTATGGTTGTCGTCATGCTGACATCAACATCTATATGGATGATGTCATACTAACATCAACAAGACATCAGTAAGAATATTCCATCCGCAAAAAAAAAAACTAGTTGACTGTAAAACTCACCGGAAAACTAGAAAAGCCCGATATTTTCCAAAATCTTTCCACCAAAAGTATGGTTGTTGAAAAAAATTTAAACAAGACAAAAAAAATCAGAAGCCAAAAAAATTTAATGCAGGCTAGAATTAAAATAACGACATTTTTTTCCACCATTGATCTTTGAAGGGTGTCGTCGGGGGTACATAGAAGGCCACCAACAGTACATACTAGTCACCGACTAAGGATAGTCAAGTAGGTATAGCCCTACCGGCCTACCAAGCAGATACCAGCCTTAAAAATGTTGCCCAAGAAATTTAATACGCTGCTGAAAGTTAAAAAAAGCACCTGCTTTTTATTTTGATTTTAAAATTTTCTAAAAAGATTAAAAAAAATCAACTTTACAAAAAATAATTGATTTTTTTTAAACTTTGTGCACGTGAATTTGTACAGGGGCCATACAAGCCCCTGTATAACAATTTTTGCCTCAGAAGCTCCTGACATTGAAACATGGCAAATTTATAGTCAAAATTCATCAAATCAGCCTCCTGAATCCAACAACGAGGTCATTTTTGTGCCAAAATGCACCAAAATTGTAGCTACCCTCCAGAAAAAAAACTGCTTCAAACCCTTGCAGATCTGACCTCAAGAGTCCAAATCAAGTCAAACAAAAGCCAAATATGACTTTCTCGACAGCTTCGAGTCCAATGGTGAGGTCCTTTTTGTGCCAAAATGCACCTAAAACTTTCCCACCTACAAATTTTGCAAAAAATGTAAAGTGGATTTAGATCTGAAGCCTATAACCCTTGTTTGAAGAAAAAACCTCATAAATCAAGAAGGGCTTCATTGAATCGAGGCTCTAATACCATGTTCGAATTGTGAAAAACATGAGCCACAAGATCAAACAATGAACAAAGATACCTTCCCATAAGAGATCTACAAACAATATAAGCAATATTCCTCAACAAGAAAAAGTTACAGAAGAACCTCAAGGAACTTCAAGGAAAACAAGAGTCCTCAAAGGTTGAGAGTTCGAGAGATCAAAAGAGTAAATCTTAGGGTCATAATACAATGAGGGTTGAGTGCTATATAGGAGCAACCCTAAATGGTAAAGGGATTAGATCAAGAAAAGTGTCAACATCAGATGTGATGAGACAGAATGGTCTAATAATAGCTCACTTCAGTTAACATAGAAAAGCACTTAGTTAATTGAATAAAGAACTCCTAAGTTTAGCTTAAGTGCATGAGAATAAATTAGACTAATAATTTATTAAAGATTAATCAATTATTAACTAATGCATGATTACTCTAACATGACCCAACTCTCACTTTAGTCCTAAACTCATTTGATACATCTCTAGGATTGATGCTTTATGTTATGATGATGTTCCATTAACTATTTGTGGTGTTTTTGTACTTAGTGATCTCATTCTTACTACAACTCTTGATAGTTCCCTACCCTTAGGTTCATGTTCATTTGATGATGCATCTTATGAGGAACTTATGAATAGTGATATATGTATTTCACCTTCTTTTATACATGATGGTGTTTTACATTATAACATATAGTTCTTTAATATCTAATTTAGCTTTTGTAAATATGCATATGATGCATTGGTTTGTGATACATTACATTGTGATATTGTTACTCTTAGTTCAAGAAATTCATACTTAATGACTTTGATGATACTACTAATATATATTTACATGTTAATTCATTCTTACTTTTATATTGTGAGCATGTAGATGATGATATATTTTTGGTGAATGACTTTAAAAGCACTTTAATTGATAAAATATTGCAATGGTTTGACTTATATTATTTTTATTTCAATTATTCACTATATTTTCACATAATTTACTTATCTTTCTTTCCCTAGAGTGATTGAGGATATGTTATGGATGTGTTTGTCTTCTCATGCTACTTGTCATCCCATTTTATTTATGTTTATCTAGCTTATAATTCCACTCCTCCACTATAGCCCTTTATCTTTCATGATGTCTAACCTATGAAAGGTTTTTCTCCTTTTCCACCATCCTTTAAACCTCTTTTGTTCCATATAACATAGAATACACCTAAGCACAAACCTATAGTTGTTCACGCAACTCCTACTTCACATAATTATCATGCAATTGGGCATATTTATTAGAGAATAGCTAGGGGACAAAAAGATATATCAAATCAACTAATTTTGTAGCCTAATATTCTTAATCTAACTCCACCACCTAAATTAACCACCAAGGCACATAAAGAGTGTGATATAATTGATGAGATTCAAAATACTTAGGCTAAATTTTCTTTTTTGGATTTATTAACATGTACAATGAATTTATATAGAGATACTTGTTGTCACATGAAATTGCACCTTGTTGAAGCTAGTTTAGCATTCCAATGACATAATGGGAATGATCTCAAGGTGTGGGACCTTTCAGTTGAGATCAAACCTCTAGAGAAAGTAGCCTTCATTTCTTACCTAGATGCAAATTTTTGATCCAACCCAACACAAATTAATCCTACAAACTAATCCTAATATGAGAGCTTGTAGGGGAAAAGGGAGAAAGAGATGCAAGAAAATAAAAGGGGTGGTGATGCACCTAGATTAAAATGAGTTTCTTCCCACCTACTATAGCACAAATAACTAACTAAATTTTTAGAAGAATTCACACGGATCTCTATTGTACTAGATTCTAGAGGTATGTATGGAGGTTAGGGTTTGACAAGCATTAAGCAGGGGAAAAATTAATGGAGGTTAGGGTTTGACAAGAAAATAAAAGGGGTGGTGATGCACCTAGATTAAAATGAGTTTCTTCCCACCTACTATAGCACAAAGAACTAACTAAATTTTTAGAAGAATTCACACGGATCTCTATTGTACTAGATTCTAGAGGTATGTATGGAGGTTAGGGTTTGACAAGCATTAAGCAGGGGAAAAATTAATCCATAATTAGCTCCTGCAAACATGTCTAACTAACTCCTTATCTAGATTCATTGAACCTCTCTAATCAAATACCCTCTAGGGTTTGGCCTTAGGGTTTATTCCTTCTATTTATTATTCATATAATATTTAATCTATATTACTATGATTTGGTACACATCCTTGTGTACTATCATTGTTTGATCATTCATAACGAATGTCTTTTCTCTTTTTTTCACCAAGTTCATATCTCATGCCACCATGATTTATGATGAGCACACTTATTTTATGCCCTATGACAATGACCTACCTCTCACTTTAGTCCTATACTCATTTAATATATCTAGGGTTGATGCTTTATGTTATGATGATGTTTCATTAACTATTCATGGTGTTAAATTGTACCTAGTGATGTCATTCTTACTACAACTCATGATAGTTTTCTACCCTTAGGTTCATGTTCATTTGATGATGCATCTTATGAGGAACTTAGGGATAGTGATATATATCTTTCACCTTCTTTAATACATGATGAAATTTTACATTCTAACATATAGTTCATTAATATCTAATGTAGCTTTTGTAAATATTCATGATGATGCATTGGTTTGTGATGTATTAAATTGTGATATTGTTTCTCTTAGTTCAAGGAATTCATACTTAATGACTTTGATGACCTACAACTAATTCATCTTTACATGTTAATTCATTTTTAATTTTATATTGTGAGCATACAATCATTAGAAATTCTCAATGTTCTGCAATGACATTTTTCTGCCACATACAATCATTAGAAATCAAAATTTCTTTAACAAACAAAGGTTCCCTTTCTTCACCTTGCATGACAAATTTATTCCAAATTTGCACAATGGTATCCTTCTTTTCATCATCTACAATGTTAATGGGTGTTTCTTTATCATCATTATAATTCATTGGAACAACTTCTTTAATTCTTGAGGCTTCACATTCAACATACAATGATGATTTTTTATTGAATTCAATAAAGAGAACTTTTTCTTGATGTGAAAGCTCAAATGAAAAATCTTTTTCAATTAAAATGTACCTTCAACCTCAAATTTTGACTTTTATTCCTTATCTTGAATTTGCAACGATGTATCCATCGCCCTTTCTAGTTCCATCATCTCATTCTTACATGCTTCTCCTTTTACCTCTGATTTTTCTTTTTCCTTGATCTTTCTTGTTCTTCCTCCTCTCTAGCCCATATGAAGAACTCATAAAATGATTCTTTAGTCTTGAAATCTTCAGAAAAACTCTAGAACTCCTCAAAGAATCTGAAAATTTCTTATCTTGGGACATATTTCTTCCTATCAATTCTAAATATTCTTGAAATTTTGGAAATTCCTTAATACTTTGGTATTCCGCATACCAATCAGAAATTTTTCTTGCATTGTCATTTTGTCTCATTCTCTTAAACATTGATTCGAGGAAACCCATGATTCACATCAACAACTGAATACCCCACATGTTGGAAATATCTTGGCTCTAATACCACTATAATTTCCCCAACCAAATATTTAATAATAATTTTATATCTGAAAAATAAATTTTCCAGTATTATGCCAATTTCACTGAAAACTCTAAAACTAGTCATCTAGTCTTGCATAGAATGAACAAATGTATGAGATCATCAAAGAACAACATAAAGTTTATTTTATGATATAAAGAAGCTAATAAATAGGTATGAAATTAAAATTTACAGCAACAAGCGAAACTATGTTTTCACACTCCAAAAATCACATAAATTCACTCAATAGAGGCAAAATGGGACTACCTGATTCACTCCAACTTCTCCAATTGAAAAAAATTGCTAACCCAACAAAAAAATATGAATATTAGAGCTATTAAAAACATGAGAAAAGCATCATACTAGTGTAGCAACTTAAAAAACCTAATAATCACACAACTATGTTGGAAAGCACTTAAAACCACACCTGAAGAACACCTGAAACCACACATGCAAAACTCCTACGATCTCAAACTAGCAATACCTAGCTTCTCCAATCTGATTTAAACCTTTGAAATAGATGAAACACAAATCTTGCAATGACATGTAATAACATGCAACAAGGAAAACTCCAAAAATCTCCACAAAAGAAAATTGGACAATCTTACACACTAAAATTGAACGAACTTTGAAATTTGTTGAAACAACTTAATTCTTTGACTCCAATTCAACCTCTGAATGAGATTTCTCCTAGAGACCCCTAGAACCATTTCCCTTGAGCCTCAAATCCCCATGGTTTATCAGCTTTGAATATTTTCCTTCACAGGTTTACCAATCTCTAAAGAAACAAGCCAGAGCTCTGTCAAATATGCAAACAAGAATAATAAAACTTAGAGCCAAAACCAATAATATATGAAACCAATTTCAAAACTCAAATTAGGCACCAAAATACCACTACTAATGAAAAGAAACTTTACTTTTTCCAAGTGTCTCTTAACTTCCACAAACTCCCCATGAGTTGTCAACTTTACCAAACTGCCAATTACCACTAAAATCCAACAGACAGACCTTGTGAAGCTTCCAAATCTCCACTTGCCAAAATGAGGGAAGATATTTAAATTAAATATCTTTTGGTGTTTAAATAATATTCTAATCTCAATCAAATCACCAAATTTATTATTATTTCCCAAATTGTCAACTGATCCCAATTTGCTATTTTGGGATTGTTGACTTACTATTTTTAGTAAGTTGCTATTTTTAGAAAAATTAGAAAAAGGGACATGAAAATCTCTTCTAAAACCAAGTTATCCATACTACCACTTTCAATGATGACATTGCAACACATTCCTCCTAACTTACACCTTATTCGAAACAAGCTCTTCCTCTACGTCGATTTATCCTTGGTTCCGGTCTATAGTAGGACCCTTCTTAGGACCAGTGACTCCCCTTTCTAGATGCCCCTTGGTTCTGGATGATTTTTCTAGTTCCTCCTTTGTGTAGGGTGCCTTCGCATCATACTCCCTGTTAGGAATAGGACGCCATTTAATTGCAATCCTAAACATTATTTCATGTATCTCCTAAGTCCTTGAAAAGTGTTTCCCAACACTAGGATTAGAAAGAGATTAAATTTGAATGAAATGAACATGTTAATTGACATTTGTAATTAATTCTAAATGATAGGAACATGTGGGGATGCCCATGAAGAGCTCCTACAAAATAGGAGTACATGGGGTGCCCACATGGAAGGTGGAACCCACCTTGAGTTAAGTTAATTATTTGGAGAAAAAGATAACACTTCTGTAATGCATGTAAAGATTCTAGAAGTTAGGGATTAATGTTTACTTGCATGGAGTTCAGTTTAGTTCACTTCATGTCAGTTCACTTTAGTTCAGTTCAATTCAGTTTAGTATCAGTTCAGTTCAGTTCAATTTAGTTCAGTTCAGCTATGGTTTAGTTATCTTCAGTTGCATGTAGTTAGTTTTAGTTGAATGCTAGTTGACTTCATTTGACTTGGAATGCATGACTAATAACTTGAGTTGCACGATAGATAATAGGTGATTCATTTAGTTAAGAGGGGATGATCAATCATGCATGGTATTTGCATGAATGGTGGAGAGATATGTTTCAGTTAACAAAGATTGACTTGGACCCACCTTGGGCGCCCAAGTTGGCATCTTGGAGTTAACAATTTTGCATGATAAGATGTTTTATAAGGCTGAGTTAAGTGGGCCCATTCTTGGGGCCAACTTTGAGGATAAGCTTAGAAGATATCTTCAGAATCAATGTTGAGTTATGACTTCAATTTGGGACGCCCAAATGGATGAAGGACTTGTTTTGACATTGTTCTTCACAATAGAACTCTACTTGCAAAGAATAGGCATGGGTTTTGTGAGATAAGCATTGTGCTTTGTAATTGTATACTTTTTGGAGTTTACAAGGCTCATTATTGTCTATTTATTGTAGCAAGTTGAAGAGAGTTTATCATATTTTACTGCAGGTTGTGAAGAAGATTTGTTGAAGGAAAAAGAAGCATGTCAAGCAAGGATTGGAATTATTGTAATCTTATTCTGAGATTAAATAATACATTGATTCTTGGTGGAATTTTTTCCCAAAAGGGTTTCTCCACGGTACATGCTATGTAACTTCTAATCTTCTGGTCTTATTCTTCTACAACCTTTTTTCTTCATTCTACAAATGGTAAAATGAATCTAACCAAATAATCATCCACAAAGAATCTGTAACAAAGAAAACTTAATTAGATCTATAGTATAATAGTTTTACAAGTTTAAAGCTACATAATTACCTCCATTTTCAACACTCCCCTCACTTCCTCGCACTTCCTTGGCGACACTCAAAGGCATGGTGACCTACTTCTCTACACTTGAAACAGGTTCCCAAAAATGATCCTCTGCCAAATCCTCCCATAGTCTTCCAGTATCCATTATTATGGTGGTGATCACCACCTTCCCTCTAGTTGCGATAGGAATCCTCTATGGGTCACTATTCTTCCTTGCAGTAAGGACTCCTTCCCCTATCCCACTCCGCATATGGTCTCCTTTCATTGCACAGTGCTCATTTTCCCAAAAACCTCTATCTTGTACTTCTCAGTCCTCGATCAGACCTCCTAGCCAACTTCTCTTCCACCTTAAGTGCAAACTAGTAGGATTCCTCCATGGTTTTCATCCAGACTAGGCTTAATTCCTCCTAGATGTTTGTTTTGAGGCCATTGATATACCATGCCACCTTCTCCCTTTTGGCTTCACTATGACCAATTTGTATGATCATCTTATGCAAATCTTCTATGTACTCCTTGACTATCTTCTCCATCTACCTCAAGTTTTGGAGTTTCTTCAACAATTCCATCTCATAATCTACGTGTATGAATTGGTTCTTCAATTTCACCACCATCTTTTCCCACTTTTTGATCCTCTCCTTTCCTCTCTAATTTCTTTCCAATTGAACTTCTTTCCACCAAATGAAAACATGCCCCTTCAATTTGGTTTTTGCAAACTTGATTCTCTTTGAATCTTCAACCTCTTCATATTCAAAATATTCTTCCATCTCATTTATCCAATCAATCAACTCTTTCAGATTCAAACTACTAGCATAACTAGGGATCTCTATTCTTGGTCATTTCCCAATCTTAGCGATGGCTTTCATCATTTTGATTTGGTTTGACTCCTCCTCTTCTTTGCTTTCCTCATTTTTTTAGAGCCCTTAACTCCTCATCATCAATATCTTCTTTCAATCTAAGGTTTAGGCCCCTTCATCTATCTTCATCAATAGCAATCAGCAAGTTCTTCATTGTCCTCATCTCGACCCGTATTTCTTCTATATTTTTAATAACATTAGCCATCACGGGTATCCTCCTCAAGAACATATTTCCTTTAGGTCAAGTGTGACTACCTAATGTCAATGGTTTGGCTATGGGGTTGCAACTGCCTCCCAATTTGGTGCTCTACTAACAACACCCGTAGTCTGCCTCAGGTTGATGATCTATCCACACAAGAGTCTTTTGAAATGCATGCTCCCTAATAATTCAAATCTCTCTCTAATACACTTGATGCAGTCAAGGATGGAGGGTTTGGAATGGACTATCCAACCTTGCAATAAAATTCAACACAACACAGATAATTGAAAATAGCATGCGACTTTATTAATTAAGAACTTAAAACATGCATGCCCACAGGCCTTCTCAAATGCAGATTACAATAGGCCACATCTGCTAGCTCATAGGCCACCACAGGCTTATTCTCTACTAAATGCAGAATTGATCCCTAAATCTAATTCCCTGGCTCCTAACTCAATCATCTATTTGTTGCTCTTATACTAAATTTAGAAAGTGGTTATATACAAACTCCAAGTATTAGGAGTGATCTACGTCAGCCTCAATTAGGTCCCAAGTCTGATGTCCACTGAAACATGTAGGTTAGCCCCAAGGAATTAAAGAAGAATCAAATGTAGGTGCAGATGTGTGCAGACCTAATTGGGATTGGTCCTACCCTATATCCATCCTATGATGATCCATGAAGACTCCGTAAGATATAGGAAGATTCCACATGTTTCCTCCAATAGGTTTGGGTCCAAGTTGCTCATCAGGACGATCCTCTAGTGAAGGGTTCTTCCAAATCATAGTGTCATGGGGGAGCGCAACCTAGGTATGTTGTCATAGACATTCCATTCTTCTTTCATTCCAATCCACAAGGGAAAACTAGTTGTTGCA
Organism: Sequoia sempervirens; assembly: GCA_007258455.2. Lineage (NCBI taxonomy): Eukaryota > Viridiplantae > Streptophyta > Pinopsida > Cupressales > Cupressaceae > Sequoia > Sequoia sempervirens. Next base: position 259,115,123 of record VDFB02058242.1, read on the forward strand.
ATAAGATCTAGTATGACTCTTTGGGATGCACCTATATTAGTAAATGGCTAAATCCTGGGAAGAGGAAGCCACAACCACCAGAGGTGCATTTTATCTTGAATAACCCACTTAGATTTTTCATATCAATTATAATTGATGAGAAATGCAAGGGGGTACAAAGTGACAACGATACTTTATAAAAGGCTTTGTAAAATATTAAGGTCAATTTAAATGTTGAACCTCAAACAATTGTTTCTATATTAGGGTATATTTATAAGCATAAAATTTTCTTCACTCTATGAAACATCTACATGATATAGTTATTAGAAAGAATTTACCTTTCCATTTCAAAGTAACTTATGGTGATTTTAACATAAAACATGCCTTGGTTGATAAAGGATCTAGTTTGAATTTATGTGTTGAGGATCATTTAAAATGTTTGTTAGTGATGCGTGTCAAATTGGAAAAGCTAAATGTTATTATCAAAGTTTTTAATAATAATAGTTGCCATTCTATGGACATTATCCATCTTATTACTTTAGAACCAATTACTCAAGTGACACATAATTTTATGTGATTCCTAAGAACTTAGTGTATAATGTTTTATTAGGGCATCCATTGATTCACATAATGAACCTAGTCTCATCGATTCTACATCAAAAATTAAATTTTAAGTATGGGAATAAGATTTATACTTGAAAAATAGATGAGAATCCATGTAGTCATTATCAAATAGTTGGGGAAACTAAATTTATTATTACACGTAATAAATTAGCAAAGTGGGTATCTAATAAAGAAGAATTAAAAAATCATAAAGAAGAGTCAAAATAGGAGAATAACAAGGAAGATACTCATAAAATGATAGTGTCATTTTTGGAGATGATTCACATATATTAGATTTAACACCTTTTATAGGCGAGTATAATATTTTAACAGTTTTTCTATTTCTTCTCTATATATATGGAACCATCTAAATATGGTTGCATACCGATAAAGAATATAAATGATAATAAATATACTAAATTATTTTTTGTAAAGGAAATAGACTTGAAATTCATGACGATGGTATTCTTGAGCCTATTGAGGTAAAAGAAAGAAAAATAAATTAAGGTATATGGTATTTTTTACTACAAGTTGTCAAAAAGATGAAAGAGTGTAAAACTAGCAATTGCACCTTGGTGTGCAATGGGTACGCTGAATAGGTGGGGAAGGTCAATTAGGGAGAAAGTTGGTATATTTATTTTCTACATTCATTTGTCAAGTATATGAGGTCAATTAGTAGGTCATTTATCAAATGATGTTGTTTGTGTAACAAAGGTCTCAATGGAGAAATTTGGTCTCTTTATTTTTTACATTCATTTGTCAAGTATATGAGATCAATTAGTAGGTCATTTATCAAATGATGTTATTTGTGCAACAAAGGTCACAATGGAGAAAGGTTATATTATGAATATACAAATATAACCTTAAAAAGTTTATATGATATCTATAATTTATTTACAAATTTAATTTTAAATAACACTAAAGCTTGTTTTTATAATTACAAAATAATAAATAAATAAATCTATAAATTATTATGTAATATTTAATAGAATTTGAATTATACATATTATTGACTCTTAATTTAAATATAATTTAAGTATATAATAAATAATACTTATGTAATTTATACATTATTATACAATATTTAATAAGGCTTAAATATTATACAATAATAATAATATAATTTCAACCATTTCATAAATGATAATATGTTAAACATTTAAAAATTAAATTAAAACATTTTCTTCGTACTACAAAATTAAATTAATTAAATTAAATTAATGACCAGAGTTAATTTAACCATCTTGCATTACTTTTAGTGATCTCTTGACCATTAATTTCAGTAATTAGCTTGCAATTCTCAAATAGAACATGCCTTCCACAAAATAATTCTAAAGGAAAAAAAAAAATCTTAACTTCCTTTAATAACCATGTATCATTTAGTAATCTTATATTCTCTTTGCCAATTGCCTGATCCCCCACAATTTACAACTTATACCTTGTAAACTTGGTTAGAAAATCTTAACCACGCTTTGAGAAGTCCCCACATTTGGTCTTCCTCCCCAACACCAAGTAAAGTAGCACTAAAAGTCTCATAGAACTTTGTCATCTTTTCCAACTAAGACAAGTTTAATGGTCACCGCACAGGCCAGCTCAATCTATTATATATTCACTAGTATTCTCAAGGCCCGACTATGATGTTTACTTGAACTACTGTAATGATAGGGAAATGCATTTTTAACCTGAAAAAAAAAACTAAAGAATTAAGAACTCTTGTGTACTGTGAATTTTGGGAAACAAGGGAGTTAATTTCCCTAATGGAGTGTATTAACACAAGGACATTGGTGATTACAGGATCCATATTTATTATGTTGTACATCATTTTTTGTACGAGAATCCCGCTTGGTTATTACTTACCTACAACAAAGATTACTGAGATACAAGAGGTTATTGCACTTTATATTGTCATTATTTCTTAATTTCAATCATCGGTCACAAATACATAGTAAAGATTGAAAGCAAATAAAATGTGGAGTTGGGTTGGGTTGCTATTAGATTGTGATTGAAAGCAAATGAAATGTGGATTTGGGTTGGGGGTTTGGTTTGTGATGCAGGTTGTAAACAAGGACCCATTTTTATCCAGTTAAAGCATATTAGGATTAAAACATAATACATAATGAATAGTAGTTTTATCCCAAAGCTTCTATATTCTTTTAAAGCATATGGATGGCATTTTCTTTACATGTGGACTAGGCTTAATGAGATCATTTATTACACCATGCAATGCATGTTCCTGATGTCCTTTAACATAGCATGCCTTTGCTCAAATAACCGGTATTGTATATTGTTTATTAAATTATTAGCAAACGCTGCCATGTCCCTTATTGCTTTCATTTTTATTTCCTTTTTGAGTATTTTGTATTTTCACAGGCTTTGCGTTTATCTGCGTGGATGATGAGTGTGATGCAGAGGATGTCATCAGAGGGTTGGACAAAACAGAATTTGGCAGCAAGAGACGCCGACTGTGTGTGGAGTGGACAAAGGTTCCACTTCCCCTCTTCTATCAACCATAACTTTACAATTCTTGTCGACGTAGGCAAGAATTTTTACAACAATTTCAAGTGTACGTTCCACATTTTCATCTTTCAAGTTTCTGTTTCTCAAAACGATGTCACAAAAGGTGATGAAAAGAACTCCAATACTGCTCCCTGCAACTAGCTTGTTATAAAAATCCTCAAATCCTTCTCCAAGTGATTTAGGCAGTGTGCAATTGTTCATTAAAAACTGCTTCACATACTGAGTACTTGCAATACAATCCAATAACATACCTTACAAATTGCACTTGTGCAGCTGTAGCAATGGCCTTTTTATTACTTGCATTTTCTGCTTCTACTGCTTTTTTTCTGTATGTTTAATCAATGATACTCCCTGAGAAGCAATATACTGCCTGAAAATCCGACCCATTTTCATCAGGCATATATCTATTCTATTAAACAACCTGAACATCCTTGAAAGATCATCCAACTTTTCATATCTTAGCAATACAAGGAGACACTGTGAAACTCTATTCTCATACTTGATTAACAATATGTTTTCTACCTTTTCCATCAACTTCTTTTCACTACTTGGATGCAGATAATACACAACAATTTCCCCTTCTCTAAATTCAAACACTCTTAACTTTCAACATATACCCTGGAGAAGAATACCCACTAATCCATGTTGCAGCCTTCCTTGAATAGTAACAAGTAGTTGCTTCTAACATCGCTGACTCAAAACCCTCTTCATAACACTCTATACCGACCTCCAAATAAATACCCACGACTTATTTTAGTAAAGCTAGGTCAACAATTTCCTCTCCGCTTTCTCCATTAATCTGAGCAATCAGTGCATCCCTTAAGCTATGAAACATGAACTCCTTGTAGACCAGATTATGGAAACATCCCATACCCACTTCATTTAATGTTGGAAGTCTGTTACACTTGACCAAAAGATGCAAAGAACTGTAATCTTTAATTTGTAATTTTCCCATTGTTTTAGAGCTTCTGTCAGCAAAAAACCCATCCACATTTTGTCTAAGGATGGTAGAACTTGTTTAATGATATATCCTTCTAATAGTTCCCCGTATTTATTGTAGAGATGGCGACCGTAGTTGTGAGGAGAGTGTTGGCTAGAGAATTCCCTGTAACGATGAGTACCAGAGATCTGTAAGAAACAAAGGCGTGCCCCTTCAGAAAGACCCAGTTGCAAATATTATTAAAGGCGCGCGAGGGAATTTGAAGAAACCTGTCAAATCATCGTACAAAATTTAATGCTATAGCTATTTCGTACTAAACACCAACTTGCTGCCAGAGCCTGCATAAGATGCAAGTTGCAACCACAGAGTGCGTGAGACCAGCGACAATCACACTGTCATTTTATTTTTGAAAAACGAGATAAGAGAGCGGCAAGAAAATTAACGCCCAGGATCAATTTGATCGTTGGCCAGGCCTATGGAAAGTAATTAGCCATCGATTTAACATTTTAGGTTGGTTCAGTTCATATTGGATACGCCTTCGGCGTAAATGAATAAATAATGTTTAATATTTATTATACTCACATATTTGAGCTTATTTGATACATCTTTTATATATACAATTATGTACACTATAGCACGCTCAACATTTAGTTATTTAGTTATAATTGATTGTGGGGATTCTTCATGTGTACCGATTGATTCATCATATGATTTAGATTTCCTTATTGATTAAAATATTCATTGATTATTAGTATATGATTGTGTATGGACATACCATATTCTTACATATATGAGCATACATAAATAGTAACATATATCATTGACCAAAGAGCATAGTTGTTGGGAGACGCAGGGTATGGGAACAGGGACGCCAATCAAATTAGGGTACGTGAGTTAAATGAATAAGGAGATATGTAAATGATTCACTGGAATTTTTGGGTACAGGGACTGGTACATTGTTTATGTTCCCAAAATAGAGTTTCCCTGCAACTATGGCAAAAAGGGATAACCCCACACACAAATACACAGTGTAAAATGGTACAATCATATATCTAAAATACAGTAAGGAGGGGTCTCAAGGAACCTCTCTACTACCTTGCTCCCCATAGTAAGGAGAGTGTTGTAGTAGCCATTTTGTAGTAACATCATTGTTACTGCAAAAAGTTTTGCAGTAACCATGCAATACTACAGAAGTCATTCCATAGCAACAACACAATTCTTACGGCAAGTTGTCCCACAACAGTCATAGTTGTTGTTGAAGATCATTTGCAATAGTTGCATAATCATAATAGAAATTATTTTGTAGCAGTTTATATATAGTTGTTGTGGAAAGTCATTCAGAGCATTTACACAGTCACTGCCAAAAGCCAATATCAGTAGTTGCTATAGAAAGTCATGCACAACAGTTGAAGAAGCTGGAGCTGATGTCTCATGCAGGGATGCATTCAACTGAGTCAAATGAGCTTTAGGGACATGAACAACATGGGGAATAAAGATCTCTCCAGCTTATGGATATTTAGAGTTTGTTGCTGCTCTGAATTTTTTGTGAAGGAAATGCATACATGCTTCTGAGTATGAATCTAAAAGAGAAAATTGAGTGTTTGCATTTATTGGTTTAAAGAGCTTGAAGGAGGGAATTGTTCTTAATGAAGACATGACAATTTTTTTATGACAATTAAGGATATAATGCCACAGTCACCAGCAAGACCACAGTCAGTCATATAAAAAAAAAGGCAACTTAAGACAAAGGAGGATGTTACTATCAAGGCAGACCATTGCTTTTTGATTTGGTATGAGTCACAACAAAAGATGAATCTATTCATGAACATAGCTTGTATACCAATTGTTTGTGATGAAGAAACCCGTGAAAAGCTTTTGTGCCGAGCAAGGGTTACAGGGCAGAATTTAACATAATACTTGTCTTGCTGAAGGTTTAATTCCTGACAATATTAAGGCATTAGCTATGTAAGCTCTAAGTTACCAGTTTGCGGCAATATCTACATCCCAAGAGAGGAGTCAAGTGTTGCATATTCCAAATATAGTTAGCAATGCAGCAAATCATATGTTTCTGTTAAGTTTGCTCCAAAAAAGCTGCAATATCATTGACTACAACAGAGGCATAAACACATATAGATAATGCAGGAGAGGTTAATATTTAAAAGTTGTGATGAAAGACCAAGGAAAGGTTCTGATTTGAGATCTTTTAGCCTTTATAGTACTTCTGGTCAGCATACTCCAGATCATCAAAGACATCATTCAGTTGAAGGCTTCCCAAACAATATGTATATTGAAGATACAATGAACAGGGTGACAGTCAAGGGTTATGGACAATGAAGATTTTGCAAACCTCATAGAAGAGCAGCAATGGGCAGTCAACCATAAGAAGTCACCTTAGGCAATCTAAATGAAAGAGTTATGACAATATTAAATAACAGCCTCTTGCAAGTGGCAGATTTCATAATTCAATAAAGCATCAAACACAAGGGCAGACCTTGAAAGCTTCATGCAATGACAGTTACTAGCAATAAAGGAAGAGTTAAAAGGAAGGACACTAGTTGCAGACCTTAAAAGTGATCATGCCTTAGAGGACAGCCACCGAAAGAGGACAGTCAAGTTATGTTTGAAGGGGCAGCAAACAACCAAAGGAGAAGCATTCATTAATGAATGCACAGTCAAAGTCAAACAAAGAGGCAAGATAACAGTCATAAGAAGATAAATGCATGAGGACAATCTCTAGGGTTAGAAGATAGTGACTGTCAAAAGTGGATAAGAGCAGAAGTTATTAAGCAATCTCTTTCATTAAAGGAGTCCCACAGTGATAAAGGACAGCAGATATACAAAGTGCAAGCACAATAAGTGGCAGCAAGTTATGAAAAGAGTGGGCAGTTCATGAGGACAATAACCAAGAATGAAAGGGGGCAGCATTTATAAAAGAGCTTTACATGAAATTGTGGTGAATTCACATGCAGGGCAGTCAAAGAGTAGAAGTGCAGCAATAATATCAGAAAAGGTGCAGCTCCTTTTATCACTAAAAGTGCAGCAATTAATGTCCCATTAGTGCAGAAAATAATGGTCAATAAAGGGCAGCAATTAATGTCCCATAAGTGCAGCAAAGATGCCATAATAAGTGCAGAGATAATGACACCAAAAAGTGCAGAAAAGATGCCATAATAAGTACAGAAATAATGACACCAAAAAAAGCAGCAATTAATGACAGTTAAGTGCAGCAAAGATGCCATGAAAAATGCAGAAACAATGCCATGAAAGTGCAGGAAAGATGCCATAATAGGAGCAGCAATCATGACACTATAAAGTCCAGCAACTTCAAAGATGAAAGAGCAGCAAATTCACAATCAGATTCCATATTCAAAGGGCGGCCATAAAAATACAAAGATGCATTGACAAGGATCAAGGAAGTGGCAGTCATATGGATGAATTTTCAAACCTTTACTGTGATCAGGTAAAAGATGATCAAAGATATGAGCAAACGGACAATGGTTTAAAGATGACAACCTTGTGATAGGAACCCATGAAAATGACAGTTCTTGATGCATGAATATAATGAGATTGAGAGAAGTAGTTCCCACTGTTTCATTTTATTGTGAATCAAAAGATTACAATCAGATTTTCTAATGAGGACAGCAGGTATGATGTCACCTAAGAGTGATAAAGAGGGGCAGTTTGAACATGAGAGCATATTCACCTCTTACATGTGAGCACAGTCACCTCTTGCACTTATATATGAGCACAGTCACCTCTTATATTTGAAAGGATAGTCATACTAAATGAAAGTGTAACGACAAAGGTCTTTTAAGTGGTCCCAAGAAGAGGATGACAGTGAGGTAGCAATCTGATGACAGATATCAAGTTGGCAGAGGATGATATAGGAAGGTATGGCCAAAAGAAATGATAATGTAAATTTTGAAAGGACAGTCAAGAATGGAATTATTAAGGGACAGTCCTTATCATGCAAAAAGAGGACAATAATTGGCTATGCATGGAGGGGCAGTCAAACATAAGGGGGCAGATTGCTTGTTAACAGTCACAAGCATGTTAGTTATGAAACCCAAGGAGGATAGTCAGCCATGAATGGAGGTCAAAATGGACAGTCAACATAATGATAAGAGAGCAGATTTTTTAACACCTAAAAGGGCAGCAAGTAGTGATCTTCAAGCTAATAAAAGAGTGGCAGTCACAGTTGAAGAAAGGGCAGCAGTCAAAATGATAAGAGCTCAATGAGATCAAGATTTCAGACCTGAGACATGAAGGACAACTACAAGTCAACTGAACAATAATTGAATTATTAAATGAAGTTGTGAAAATATACATCATTTAATACACAAAGGATAGAGAAGGAAATTGTCATGCATCATTTGATATATTTTATGGACTCCTACAAACACCTTGAAGGCCTAGTTGCCTACAAATAAACCTTATATGTCTACTATCATGCAAGGAATTTCATGAGTTCTCACAAATTAACTACCCCTCCAGGCTCAGTTTTCAAGCACTTATAAGGAGTTTAGGCCTGTTTTAGAAGCCCACATGATTATAGTTCAAGTTAAGAGGAGTTTAGAGCTATATTCATGCATTTTGAGGCAGTTTGAGGTCCTTAAATAAAGGCTTTTCTGCTTTGTACGCCCAGGAAGTTGAAACTTCATGCAAACTGTTTGAAGACAACTTTTCAATCAGTTTCATGCCAAAGTTAGAGATCAGTTCGAAGTTCAGTTGGGGTACAGTTCAGGGAGCATGCAAAGAGTGCAAAGTCAAAGAGGTCAAGTCAACTCTTCTTCACCAAAGTTGCATGTTTTTTTTGCTTCCAATTTACATTCAGTTCAACTCTTCATGTGCATTCAACGTCTGCCTTATGCAAAAGAGATGCATTGTAACTCATTTTTGAGAAGTATAAGCAGCAACTTAGTTTTGTTGTACCCATAATAAATTTTTGCTTCAATAAGGCATTTTGCTAAAAATGAGCTAAATAATGCAAAATTGTTGTCAAAAATCCATTTTAGGTCAAACAAAATATAGGCTTTTGTGGGTTTATGTCAAGGAAGATACTTGCAAAATTCTGAAAATTTAAAAATTAGGGTTTCAAACCCCTGTTTTTAGGAAAACCCCTAAAAATAGGACCTTTCCAGAATTAGTTGAAAATGATTTTGATAGGATAAATTGGCTTCACGATCACACTAATCAAGTCGAAATCACTAAAAAGTTTGTTTTACTCTGGTGGGTCTATTTTCATTTTTCAGGAGAAAAGCTAGGACCTTTGCAGCCATTAATGGCACTACCAGGTGTCGAAATCCAAGCCTCAAAAGCTTCAAGGAAGAATCCATGGCAAAAAATGTTCAAAAAGACAGTTCTCGATGGAGGGAATTTTCAAAGGTCAAAATGCTGAAAATTTTCTTAGTCTGGAAGATGCACGCCTTGCTACTAGAAATTTGCTATGCAGTCAATGCCTTGGTGAATTTTCTAAACACTTGTACATGCAACATGGTGAAAGCAATTACTACGGTGAACGTGTTTGCGTTGTTGAAAACAATGATCAAGTCAGTCGAGCTATAATGGTAAACGCGAAGCGCGAAGAGGTGAAGATCTTAAAGGAAATGATGAAGCTACAATCAAAAGAGCCCCTGCTGACCAGGGGCGCCCATGAGTTCAAGAGGTCAAAGGCAGTCATCAATTCTTGCCTAGACAATCATCTCCTTCGTAATTATGCCAGCTTTATGACAGATCGTCAAGCAAATCCAACAGATCCATCAAACGTCGTCAAACGAAGGTAGAGGCAGAAGGTGCTGAAAGAAAAAGTCATCAAAAATTGTAGTCAAAACATGAGAAAAGAGCCCCTACTGACCAGGGGCGCCCAAGCATAAGGCTATCCAAATGTTAGTTTTCGAGTAAGCTTATCTCCAAGTGATCTCCTTGGCATCAACTCGGCTTCACAACAAACTTGTTCGCCAATCTACGAGATGCATCAAACGAAGACAGTTGTTGATCATTAGAGCACGTAAAACGAACGATAAACTAATGGACATCAAGGAAAAAAAGCCCTTGTTGGCCAAGGGCACCCATCATTTTGGGTAACCAAATGAAGTTTCTAGCAGCTGCTTTCTTCAAGGCATCTACTCAGCATCCTTTCAGCTCCACGATCAATCCAGTTGCACATTCACAAGAACTGTCAAGCATTTGCAAAAGAAGATCAAGCAAAAAACACCAAAGGTGAAGAAGAGATGAAGAACATAAAGAAATTGAACAAGTGTTACGGAAAATGCATCTTCCTAGAAATAGGCACCCAGCTTTTTGGGCAATCGGATGCAGTCTATAAGGTCAATGATCTCTAGGATGACCTCCTCTATTTTGATCAATCTCAACAATGACACCGTCAGCAAAGACAACAGAAAAGTCAAACATTTGATTAAAGAGATCAAACTGAGACCATTCGTGAAAGTTTGCAATAAGAAAATAACAAGTCAAAAGATCAAAAGAGCCTCTGTAGGCCAGGGGCGCCCAAACTTTTGGGGTCTCTAAACCAACTTTCATGACCTGCAAGGCCAGTCAATATTTCTAGTACTGAACTGGTTACCCATTCCACATCCCAGCACGTTCACCAGAATCATCAATCATCAGGAATCTCAGATCAAAGCACTAAAGTTCAAAATGAAAAAATTGAAAGACATCTAGAAATTTGGTTGTGTTAAGGAAAATGCTCTCTCCTAGGAAAAGGCACCCTTGAATTTGAGGGATCAGATTCAGGTTTTTGGATTTGTAGCTCCCAAGCATACCTCTTCAAAGTCGATTCAACTTGGAAAAGGATCCATCAACAACACCTCAAGATCAACTGAAAAGCCGAAATTGAGGATCGAACAGAGGCACTTCACTATGAAAAAGAATGAAGATATCTTCAACTGCTCAACTTGGACACCTAAAGTCAACATAGATCCAATTGATTGAAGTTAGGATATTTTTGAAGCCTTTCTATGTATAAAATGTCCCCAAATGGGTGGGAATCAATGTTGTGAACTCCAGATTAGGCTAATTGAATCCTCCATCATTTGTTGGTGCCTAAACTTGATTGATTCAACATCAAACACTATGTATCAAGTCTAGCCTTCATTATTCATTGTTTCTCTTTGCAGGTTGAAGCTCAAGAACAAGCATTTTTCCTCTCCAATGTCTTTTTGAAGATCTGACAGAGGGGTTTTCATTGTTCTTCATATTTTTGAAGATCAATTACTCAAAGGAACAATTTATCAGATGTTGCATCTAGAAGCGTGATTTTCTTAAAGATCCAGAAAGGCAGTTGATAACTTCCAATCTTCTTGTCTTTTTCCTCTATTCTTGTCTTAGATCTTCTTGCATGCCCAAGAAAACAACAGATAATCACATATCTAACCAAATGGGTATGATCGGCACAGCTTTTTCAACAAAACCCACTTGTTGAATTTTTCCAAAAATAACAACCTTGTTGCCCCTATTTTTAGGGATTTCCAAAAAAAGTCATGAATTTGAAAATCAAACGAACTAGGTTTGTTTAGCATTGAAGCATGAACAATACCCATGTGTCAAATTTTTTTAGAAAAAAATACTTCTCAACAAGTGGGCATTTTTAGGGGTTTTTAGAAGTTGTCTGAACATATCTGTGTTTACAGTCAATAGTCAAGATTTTCAGAATGCAGTACTCTCAAGTTGAAATCAAGACCAAAATATTCCTAATTCATGACTTTATGAAAACACTCGACACGGACATGCACCAAGTGAAGCCTGTAGTCAAGTTGGACACCTTGGAAGGCATAAATGACATCATCGTTCAATGGATAGCCAAATGTGGAAGGTAGTCATTCCAAACACAGAGCCACCACTAGTTACTACCACACTACCTTCCACATTCCATGTCAACAAGGTTGGATGACGCAACTGCAAAGAAGATCGAATATCAAAAGCAGATTGTGAGAGGTAGAAAAATTCAATGATTGGATAAAGGAACTGATAACTAGAGGTGATGAGGTGTCAAACATCTAGTTAGGACGTCCTACCCTCCAAAATAGCATTAATGACAAACAGGAGTTAACTTGATACCCCTTTCCAAGTTAACTCACTATCCCACTGATCATGCATGTCTATTTTGGATTTCCACTAATTATGGATATCTATCTCCACTAATTGTGGATGTCTATTTTGGAGACACTTTTCTTTTTGGAGTTCTTTTTTAGTTTAGTTTCAGTTAACTGAAGTAGATTCCTAGTTAACTGTTAGGTTACCTACTTTTAGACAGGAATAAATCTTGTTGATTGATTGGCAAGAACTCATTGTTAACTCAAGGAGACTTTAGGGTTGCCTACTCCTTTGAGTTCTATAAATAAGAGTCTTTGCTCATTATTTTGTAACCTTTATTTACTACACAAAATTGTTGTGCCATTGTGCCAACAAGCTTGCAAGTCTATATTTGTTCACTCTTGGATGAGAGTTATTTGGTTTGATAAGAAATTGTGTATGATTTTGTACCTTTGTTGTCCCAAATATTTGTAATTCATTAAGAAATTTTGAAGAAATAAATCAAAAGGCACATGCAATTTGATCCAAAGGTTTCAAGTTATTTCAATGTCTTGTTCTTACAATCTATTGTTTCAATCTCCCCCTTGGACAGGTGTTGTCACCTCCTTGGGTATTTTTATGTTGATGATTGTCATTTGATGTTGTGTAATGATTTTTTTTGGCCTACACTTTGGACAAGTTTCGTCACCTCCTCGAGAATCCTATTATTCAGCTCATTGTCCTTTGTTGTTTCTAGTGATCTAAGTCATAGCCTACACCTCGGATAGGTTTTGTCCCCTCCTTGGGAATCTTAAGATTCAGCTCACTGTAAGAGTGATTGCTTGCATAAAGCCTTATTCCAGCATAAATATGAGAGTTTAGAGCCTCAAACGCATTCTAAGAGACGGTCGGCCCAAGTGATCCAACCATTGATTCACGCTCCTATTCCCTCATGCTCTGTTTATCTTGAGGAGATAGGATAGATTAAAAGTTAGCCTAGTTGTAGTTAAGATCTGTAGAAACCAGAGAAAACCTTAGTTGCAACGCATTGTGTTTATGCACCCTTGTGTCCTACCCATTGAGTAAAAAAGATAGGAACATGATTAGTCCATTTTACTTTTACGCAAACATCAGCAAACAGGAGGGAGCTTCCCCTCCATAATTTGAAGAGTAGTTATCACACACTGTGCATAGTTGTATGTTTCCAATAAGCACTCCAGAGGTGCTAATTGAAATGCCAACAGTTTTTTGGCACCCACTGTGGGGAAACAAGGCATAAAACTTCAACAAAAGCTAACGCTTTTATGTCACGAGAATGATTCTTTGGCATTCAATTGCATGATCCATACAAGAAGCAATGGATGGTAACAACAATAATGTTGGCAATGATGATAGAAACCAGAGGCGTCCACCTTCATTACCTTGGGGTAATGTCATTGGACCTTTGGCTTTTCAGGTAAATCATGAGTTACCTAAAGGGTCAAGGAAGCACTTTCCCCGACTTCATGGCGATGGGAGTCAACACCCGAATGAACATTTTGTTGCATTCACAATGGCTTACGTCATCTTGCGCGTCTTTGTGGAGACTCTTGTTGGAAATGTTGTTGACTGGTTCAATCAACTGAAGCTAGGCATTATTACAAGCTAGGAAACTATGAGCGGGAAATTTTTGGCAAGATTCAAGCCTGCTAAAGAAAATCATATGTTGTTTTCCCAACTTGCAAATTCAAAGATGGAATGCAACAAACACATGAGGGAATTTGTATTAAGATTTAATCATCTTGTTACAAGACTTTCTTCTATGCTCGATCCATCACTGGAGATTTTGATGAGTTGTTTCATAAATGCTCTTCCATTAGAGATAGCCTTCTTCCTGAAGATGGCAAAAGAAACAAAATTGAAGAGTGTGCAAGAACACGCCATCAAGTTGGAGGATAATATGATCACTTCCAGCTTGAAAATAGATTCTATCAAATCTCTAGTTCATCAACCATACCAGCCAAAGAGAGACAATCTTCAGGCATAGTTGCCAACATCTCCATCAAGACCAATGATTCAAGTTGCACACAGTGCAATATTTTGTTGTTTCCATGACACTAATGAACATACCGGATTTGTGTGTCCTAAGAATCTAAGAATGACCCAAGTCATGGGATACACTAAAGCTGCTCCCAGATCTAGTTTTGTACCAACAAGTTTGAAGGTTGTCTTACCATAGATGGATAACTTCGATGGTGATTCCGCAACAGAATACTTTGAACCTGTTATTAAAGAAGAAAAAGAAGCATACCATCAGTATTCTCTTGTGGTGAATCATGAAAAAATTTCAATGCCTGTGTCTACACGTGTTCAACACTTCAAAGCACAAAAAGAAGAGGAAGAAAGATGGAGATCAAATGAAAAGGGTGAAGAGGTTCCTTCCACTTCCAATCCTAGGTCTTCATAGAAGAATGTTATGCCAATTGCTTAAGATCCGTCTTCAACAAATTTTGACATCATAGCTTCCATGATGAAGACTAAGGTACAAATATCTCAACTGGAATATCTTTAGGATCATCCAAAACAACTAGATCAGATTCTAAATGTTGTAAAGAAGCAGGTTGTGCTCAAGTCATTTATTCCAGCAGGAGCAAATCCTGAAACAGGTCTTAGTAATTATGTGACTCTGTCAAAGATAGAAATTGAAAATCAGAACATTGCTTGTTCTGACAAAGGACACAAGGTCATGGAAACACAGTTCGATGGAGGTTGTTCAAATACAAGTTCAAAAGCAGGGGATATGATCATATCTCCTAAAGGACAATTGCACTCCTCTGTGCAATTGGAATTCATAAAGCTGTGAAAGAGGTGCTTTTGTTAGGCCTCAAAGATGCCAAAGACATGGGAATCAAACTCCTATGTGTTAAAGGTGATCTAGAGTTGATCGACGAGCTAGTCAAAGGATATTTCTAGGTTAGAAAAGATCACCTACGACATTATAGAAATCGAGTTTGGAACTCGATTGATTGGTTTGAAGAGTTCAACATCCCGAGGATATATGGACTACAACAAAACTAATGCCTCAGGGGTATCAACTTTCCCATTTGCATCATATTCTGACTCTTGTTAGAGTACCTTTGCTTGGATATATAAATACCTGAGAATCTTCATCCCAAAGGGATTGTCTCCCACAATTCCCATCAGAAGAGAAGTAAAGCCCTTCAGGCAAAAGCAACATCGATGGGAGGCTCTTCACACTGCCATGAAGTAGACAATATCCAAAGCATTTTATCCCTTTGAGGGTGGAATGAATTTTTGTAAATAATTTTCTTTTTGCTTTTCGTTATGTCGTAATGTATTTCCCTGTTCTGTAAAGTATTGTCGTGTTCTAGGTGATTCCTTAGATAGTCTTGTTTTTAGGTGATTATGAAAACTCCAATTGTTAGGTGAATTAGGAAATAAGTCCTGACTCCATGCCCAACTGTTAAGAACACTAGTCTACGAAAACTAGAGATTCTCAGTTATCCTATGCTATAAGTATCTGACATCGTCACCAGACAGAGCCTAATGTTGTACCCATAATAAATTTTCGCTTCAATAAGGCATTTTGCTAAAAATGAGCTAAATCATGCAAAATTGTTGTCAAAAATCCATTTTAGGTCAAACAAAACATAGGTTTTTTGTGGGTTTATGTCAAGGAATATACTTGCAATTTTTTGGAAATTTGGAAATTAGGGTTTCAAACCCCTATTTTTAGGAAAACCCCTAAAAATAGGACCTTTCCAGAATTAGTTGAAAATGATTTTGATAGGATAAATTGGCTTCACAATCACACTAGTCAAGTCAAAATCACCAAAAAGTTTTTTTTACTCTGGTGGGTCTATTTTCATTTTTTAGAAGAAAAGTTAGGATCTCTGCAGCCATTAATGGCAGAATGGGCAGTACTAGGTGTTGAAATCCAAGCCTCAAAAGCTTCAAGGAAGAATCCATGGCGAAAAATGTTCAAAAAGAAGCTTCTTGATGGAGGAGATTTTCAAAGATCAAAATGCTGAAAATTTTCTAAGTTCGGAAGATGCACGCCATGCTACCAGAAAGTTGCTACGCAATCAATGCCTTAGTGAATTTTCCAAACACTCATACATGTAGCATGGTGAAAGCAATTGCTACGGTGAATGTGTATGCATCGTCGACAACGGTGATCAAGTCAGTCGAGCTACAACGGTAGACACAAAGCGCGAAGAGGTGAAGATCTTAAAGGAAATGATGAAGCTACGGTCAAAAGAGCCCCTGCTAACCAAGGGCGCCCATGAGTTCAAGAGGTCAAAGGCAGTCATCAAGCCTTGCCTAGATAGTCATCTCTTTCGTAATTTTGTTAGTGTTACGACAGATCATCAAACAAATCTAACAGATCTATCAAACATCGTCAAACAAAGGTAGAGGTAGAAGGTGTTGAAAGCAAAAGTCATCAAAAATGGCAGTCAAAAGATGAAAAAAGAGCCCCTACTGACTAGGGGTTGCCAAGCATAAGGCTATCCAGATGTCAGTTTTTGAGTAAGCTTATCTCCAAGTGATCTCCCCGGCATCAACTCAGCTTCACAATGAACCTGTTCGCTAGTCTATGAGATGCATCAAACGACGATAGCTATTGATCATTCAAGCACGTAAAACGAAGGATAAACTAATAGACATCAAGGAAAAAGAGCCCCTTCTGGCTAGGGGCGCCCATCATTCTGGGTAACCAAATGAAGTTTTTAGCAGCTGCTTTCTTCAAGGCATCTGCTCAGCATCCTTTCAGCTCTGCAATCAATCTAGTTGCACGTTCACAGGACCTGTTAAGCATTTGCAAAAGAAGATCAAGCAGAAAACAAAAAAGGTGAAGACAAGATGAAGAACATAAAGAAATTAAACAAGTGTTAAGGAAAATGCATCTTCCTAGAAATAGGCAACCAACTTTTTGGGAAATCAGATGCAGTTTGTAAGCTCAATGATCTCCAGAATGAACTCCTCTATTTTGATCAATCTCAACAATGACATCGTCAAAAAAGACAATGGATAAATCAGACATCTGACGACAGAGGTCAAACTAAGACCATTCGTGAAAGTTTGCAATAAGAAAATAACAAGTCAAAAGATCAAAAGAGCCCCTACAGGCTAGAGGTGCCCAAACTCTTAGGGTCTCTAAACCAACTTTCATTATCTACAAGGCCAGTCAATCTTTTTGGTACTGAACTAGTTACCCATTCCACATCTCAACATGTTCACTGGAATCATTAGTCATTAGGAATCTCATATCAAAGCACTGAAGGTCAAAATGAAAAAATTGAAAGACATCTAGAAATTTAGCTAAGTGTTAAGGAAAATGATCTCTCTTGGGAAAAGGCACCCTTGAATTTGAGGCATCAGATTCAGGCTTTGGATTTGTAGCTCCCAAGCATACCTCTTCAAAGTTGATTCAACTCGGAAATGGATCCGTCAGTAACACCTCAAGATCAACTGAGCATCCGAAATCGAGGATCGAACAGAGGCACTTCACCATGAAAAAGAATGAAAATATCTTCAACTCCTCAACTTGGACGCCTAAAGTCATAGATCTAGTTGACTGAAGTTGGGATATTTTTGAAGCCTTTCAATGTCTAAAACATCCCCAAATGGTTGGGAATCAGTGCTATGAACTCCAGATCAAGCTAATTGACTCCTCCATCATGTGTTGGGACCTAAACTTGATTGATTCAACATCAAACACTATGTATCAAGTCTAGTCTTCATTATTCATTGTTTCTCTTTGCAGGTTGAAGCTCAAGAACAAGCATTTTTGCTCTCCAACTTCTTTTTGAAGATCTAACAAAGGGGTTTTCATTGTTCTTCATATTTTTGAAGATTAGTTGCACATAAGGACAATTTATCAAAGGTTGCATATAGAGGCATGATTTCCTTGAAGATCCACAAAGGTAGTTGATAACTTCCAATATTTTTTATCTTTTTCCTCTATTCTTTTCTTAGATCTTCTTGCATGTCCAAGAAAACAACAGATAATCACATATCTAACCAACTAGGTATGATCAACACAACTTTTTCAACAAAACCCACTTGTTGAATTTTTCTAGAAACAATAACCTTACTGCCCCTATTTTTAGGGATTTGTAAAAAAAGTCATGAATTTGAAAATCAAACGAACTGGGTTTGTTTAGCATTGAAGCACGAGCAATACCCATGTGTCAGATTTTTTCAGAAAAAATACTTCTCAGCGGGTGGCTATTTTTAGGGGTTTTTAGAAGTTGTTTGAACATATCCATGTTTACAGTCAACAGTCAAGTTTTTCATAATGCAATACTCTCATGTTGAAATCAAGACCAAAATGGTCCTACTTCACAACTTTTTGAAAACACTCATCGCGAGCATGCATCAAGTGAAGCCTATAGTCAAGTTGGATGCCTTGGAAGGCATAAATGACATCATCATTCAATGGATAGCCAAATGCAGAAGGTATTCATTCCAAACACAGAGCCACCACTAGTTACTACACACTACCTTCCACATTCCATGTCAACAAGGTTGAATGATGTAGCTACAAAGAAGATCAAATATCAAAAGCAAATTGTGAGAGGCAGAAGAAATCAACAATTGGCTATAGGAACTGTTAACTAGAGGTGATGAGGTTTCAAACACCTAGTTAGGATGTCCTACCCTCCAAAATAACATTAATGGCAAACAAGAGTTAACTTGATGCTCCTTTCCAAGTTAACTCACTATCCCACTAATCATGCATGTCTATTTCTACTAATTATGGATGTCTATTTTGGACTTCCACTAATTATGGATATTTATCTCCACTAATTGTGGATGTCTATTTTGGAGAAACTTTTCTTTTTGGAGTTCTCTTTTAGTTTAGTTTCAGTTAACTGAAGTAGATTCCCAGTTAACTGCTAGGTTACCTACTTTTAGACATAGGAATAAATCGTGTTGATTGATTGGCAACAACTCATTGTTAACTCAAGGAGACTTTAGGGTTGCCTGCTCCTTTGAGTTCTATAAATAAGAGCCTTTGCTTATTATTTTGTAGCCTTTATTTACTACACAAAATTGTTGCGCCATTGTGCCAACAAGCTTGCAAGTCTATATTTGTTCACTCTTGGATGAGAGTTGTTTGGTTTGATAAGAAAATCTGTATGATTTTGTACCTTTGTTGTCCCAAATATTTGTAATTCGTTGAGAAATTTTGAAGAAATAAATCAAAAGGCACATGCAATTTGATCCAAAGGTTTCAAGTTATTTCAATGTCTTGTTCTTAAAATCTATTGTTTTAATCTCCCCCTTGGACAGGTGTCATCACCTCCTTGGGTATTTTGATGTTGTGTAATGATTTGTATTTCATCCTACACTTTGGACAAGTGTCGTCACCTCCTCAAAATTCATGTTATTCAGCTCATCGTCCTTTGTTGTTTCTAGTGATCTAATTCTTAGCCTACACCTCGGATAGGTGTTGTCACCTCCTTGGGAATCCTAATATTCAGCTCACTATAAGAGTGATTGCTTGCATAAAGCCTTATTCCAACATAAATTTGAGAGTTAAATCTAAGAGTTCAGAGCCTCAAACGCATTCTAAGAGATAGTCGGCCCAAGTGATCCAACCATCCATTCCTACTTCTATTCCCTCATGCTCTATTTATCTTGGAGATATGATAGATTAAAAGTTAGCCTAGTTGTAGTTAAGATTTGCATAAACCAGAGAAAACCTTAGTTGCAACGCATTGTGTTTATGCACCCTTGTGTCCTGCCCGCTGAGTAAAAAATATAGGAACATTAGTCCATTTTACTTTTATGCAAACATCAACAAACAAGAGGATGCTTCCTCTCCATAATTTGAAGAGCAGTCATCAGGCACTGTGCATAGCTGTTTGTTTCCAATAAGCACTCTAGAGGTGATAATTGAAATGCCAACGAGTTTATTTTTAGTATTTTCAATATTGTACAATCAAGAAACTCCTTTTATCAATAAGAATCAACGAGTTTTCCTTCTCAAAATTTCTTGCAACAAAACCTCCCCTTGAAACACTTTTGTATAAGTTGGTCAATATTGAGTTGTGCATGGGATTAGGCTGAGTTTTCGAGAAGAATTGTGAGTTAGGACAGCAAGTACAAGGTCTTTTATCATTGGTGCATCACCTCCTAGGTCAAGTTTAAACTTATTTTTTTAGTTTTCCTATCCCTTTTCCAATCAAACAAGTAAGTTTTAGGAGGTACATCAGGGAACCAGCCCGCTTTGGAGGTTCATCTTTGTCATAGACAATCCACAGTTTGAAGATGATCCAATGTTTCACAAGATAGTTGAGTTTCACACTTAGCTAAGGGTGCTATCCTTGTGACAACAAACATAGTCATGGATAGAGGTTTCAATGAATAACTATATGACCATGTATCCAATCACAAATTATACATAAAAATCACGTAGAAAAATTCAAATGCTCACATCACAACTTTGTCACTAAATAATGAGAACATGATTTTATTGAATCGCAATCTAATGTTATACCTAAAAAATAGCTTTAAGGCTTACAATGAAAAATAAGACCCCAATCTTGAATTACAATGAAAGTAAGCATAAAAAAGTATACAACTCCTCAAAATACTATCTTTTGAACCAATATACAATATGAAAATTTTCAAATCTTTATTATTATACCTTTTTTCATAATAAGAACATCTCCATGTCAAAGTAATGACATTTTATAGAGAACTAGGATTTAGTACTTTGTTACCAAAAACATAGTATATTTCCTTGTGCACATATAGTAAGGATCATGAATCCATTATCAAATTATTTATCCTATAATTACTCTATTGGTCACCAAAGTTGTAGGCTCCAAATCCTTAAAGTTTGATCTTGTCCCAAGTGTCAAGGGTATTAAACTTAGGAAGAAAATCACAAACTTATGATCAAGATGGAAAAAACTAGACCAATTATTGAGGTTTGTAAAACATCCTTCAACTTTTTTCTCTACAAGACCAACGGTGAATTCCCTAAGGTTTTTTATAGAGATACAAGAACTAGATATTTACCTAATTACAAACCATACATGTTGCATAGTATACCCTTATTTGGGTTGTCATGTTGTATCTATGTGTTGGTTTGAATATTCAAGGTCATGTACTTTATCAAATAGATAAAAGGCTTACCATGTAATTTTTTAATGATATGGATAAACAACCCTTATTCTTGTTATGCACTTTTAGACATGGAAGCTAGAACAAATAAAATAAACACAAATTGAAATGATGTTTAAATTAATTTATTTTGGGTGTGTTGGGATGATGGGGGGTAGATTTAGTGATAGACCGGTGCCTATATCTAGTTGGTAAATAGATTCATGTATTAATATAGAAAAATACAATGACTAAAACCATTTTGTGACACCTTAATGAAGATATCACTAAATACTATATCATTCAAAATGCATACGAAAATTAGGTTCTACACATACATTCAAAAAGATAAAAAAATGTGTATTAAATATTAAATGATTCTACTTATTAATCTATAGACAAACCTAAACATTTCTTTTATTGTCTTGAAAAGACTCCTTGCAAAATCTTTGCAAATATTTTACATTTGTTTGGTTGGCCAATTGATCAAAGGTACATCCATAAATGAACACAATGTGTATGGAGAAACTAAAACAAAAGTCAAATCATTAATTTAAACTCATTCTTCATAGGTTAAAATACATTCATTATAAATTTGGGATAAATCCAAACCATTGCAATTCCAAAATACCTTTAGGTCTAGAGCTAGAAGTTGAAACCCTAGGGTTTGATGCAGTTTCTTCCTCTAGTTTTCTCTATAACTATTTATTTTTATTTTCCCCTCTTTCCTCATTGAAAAACTATATTTATGTTTCTTCCAACATCATCAAGAAATTTTGGGGGAAGAACCATGGTTGTCTATAATTGCACAAACCATCCATGTCTATTTGTATCACTTTCATATGGCCATCCATTTGAAACCATACCCTTTACATCAGCAATAATATGTCTTTGTAAATTAATCATGTCTTAGATGGCCCACATGTACTAAGAGGAATTTGAGAGTCTTTATCTATTGAATCACATCTATTTTGATACCATTAATGGCATCCTAGTTTGTGTAGGGAGGTGAGTAGGTTTTCTTGTTTGAATGACAAAGGGGGAAGAAGGTTAAAAATCTTGAAATGGTATGTTGAGATGAACAAGTTTGAAATTCTAAAATTAAAAGGAAAGGGGGAGTTTGAAATAAAGAAATGTAAAGATGTTGGAATGAGCAAGTCCAAAATTCTAAAATACAAGGAAATGTGGAGTTTGGAGTAAAGGCATGCTAGCATGTCAAGATGAGAAAGTCCAAAAATATTGAAATGCAAGGAAATTGGGAGAAGGAACTTATAGGTTAAAGGGGGTTCAATGGAAAGGCATGCTAGGATATTAGGATGAGAAAGTCCAAAATATTAAAATGGAAAGGAAAAGGATAGTTTGGAGCAAAGTCATGCTAATATGTCAAGTTGTGCAAGTCCAAAATCTCATAACATAAGGGGAAAAGGGAGTTGAGTTTGGAGGAAAGGCATGCTAGGATATTGGGATAAGCAAGTCTGAAATCCAAAAATTGAAGGGAAAGGGGAAGTTTGGAGGAAAGGTATGTATGGATGTTGGGATGAGCAAGTCTAAAATCGTAAAATGCAAGGCGATGAAGAGTTTGGAGGAAAGGCATGTCAAGATGAGCAAGTTCAAAATCCTAAAATGCAAGAAAAAATGAGAATTTTGAAGGAAATACATGTTGGGATGTCGAGATGAGTAAGTCTAGAATCTTGAAATGGCCAAATATCACCTAGAGAAGGGCCATAAATTACAAAGCATTTACCATAAAGTACCCCCAAATAAATTTTACTATTTATTTTAAGAATAAAACTATTTGAAAGAGCATCCTTAGATAATATTAAACATAAGGGATCCATCTAGAGATCTCTTTGATTAGTTATCAATATTGGATGAATAAGGTCAAATGCACAAAATAGGAGAAAAACATAGAGAAAAGAGACACATTAAAAATAGGTGCCAACATGCTCATTCAAACTTGGCATTTGCATTTAGATGATCTATTCTTTAATGAGTGTAAAATATGTATGCTTTTAAATTCAATATAACCTTCACAATAAACCTCCTTGTGACCAATAATATTTTATATGTCATTACAAGTTGGTGCAAGATTTAATTGTGTGTACACAATTTAAATTAGTCTTTCTTAGGTGAATTTGAAAATTCACATCACACCAATCTGAAAGGTAACTCCTAAAAGGATGTGTAATATTACAATACACCTTCATGAAGCTTGGATATTAATTTGAAGGCTTGGTGATGAAAATGTATTATTGCATAGCAAAAATAGTGCCCATTTAGCTCTTTGTGCTTAAAATGATGCATGTGGTAAGATTTAGCATCTATAGTAACATAATTATTATGACAATAATAAAAACCTATGAAAGATAAACAAACATGAAATAAAAATTGGGTTAATGCAAGATAACTCTTACAACTTAGATGCTCTAGAATATCACATAATTAGGTCATATGACCATCTTTTCTCATCTCCTATATATCATAGGTGTGACACCTCTAGTAGTTAATATGGCACCCCCATATCTCCTCCCTTCCCCCCAACACCACCTACCACCTCACTCGGTCCCTTGACTCCCCTACATCTATATGAGAACTTATTATTTCACCTACCCCTCTAACATCTAAGGAATATAGTGTCTCTATATGAATTGTCACCTACCACTCCCTCTATAGGTTTGTAACTACTACATGTTTTCCATAGTTATATTTATGTCCTTATCCTCCTTGTCATAATTGGTGGGTACATGTGTATCAAATTCAAGTATCACCATCTCACCTAGCATAAAAGATAATTATTGGTATCTCTTGTATGATGGATACTTGGGGGAACAAACAATTGAAGCATTAACTATAAAAGCAACCATTCACAATTAAATATCTTCAGTATTATGGGTTCCTCCTAAAATACCATTATGAGTGTCCATTTTTTCCAACTTAACACTTATCCTCAAGCCATCCCTGCATCCCTCAATAAGGTCATGATGTCACAACATTCACAACTAGTCTTTCAAATACCCTCTACCAGTCTGATTTCTTCCTCTTGTACCATATCCTCAACTTCATTATATCACATAGGAAGGTTTGGATATATCATCTCTAATGTCCTTGGGTAACCTAATCAATCTAATAATCATGGTTTTCTCATAGACCCATGACTATTGGAGTGTAGCTACTAAAATCCCACATCCACTCTCTTACACAAATATGTTTTAATATCATGATATAAACGTGCAAGCATGCATCTACCCCAATATTACATAATGTCGTGTTCCATATGTACCAAACCATAAATAATGGATGAACCCTTTCCATTTGAAACTAATAGCACAACCTAGACAATCACAATCTACAAGTACACACATAAGACACATTCTCCATAATAATATTACTTAGTGATAATCCACCATTCATATTTATAAACCTTTTTGCACAATACTACATAAGACTCTATCTATCTATTATATAGTACTCCTAACATACACGACCTACCTTCCCCATATCAATAATATTAATTTCCTCCATATATCATCTAATGTAATCATCTTATCAAAGAGGAGATGAAGCCTATGCAAGTATCTAAGTCCCACCACTCAACTAATATATTCAACATATAATGAACATTAAGTAAATGATGAAATCTTCCATGTAGAACATTATTTCAAACTTTGGATAATAAGGTTTATCATGCTATTATGACCTATTAAGGATTATGGGTAAACAAATATGAGAGGAAAACATATGGCCTCAATCTTGAATAATAGCATGTGTATTCTAAGGCCTTTGACATGAATACATATCATTTTTTTTTATTTGAGCATGGAAATAGTAGGAGGATTTGGGCTTGGGATATAATATATAATAGTTGTAATATTTAATTACTTCATCCTAGGAATTTTATCCAATTGAAATATACACTTTATACTTTGTGCTAAAAGATGCATATATAATCTTGAGGTATAGGTAGTTGTAGTGGGCTTGAACTTCATATTTTTATAGGTTTATACCCCAAAGTTTAAGCATGTAATAGTTTTTTACTTCTTACAAAGCACATAAATTTTTTATAAAAGTTCTTTGGTATTATAACACTAATTTTAGGTAATTCTAACAATCCTCAAGTATAAAAAATCAAGCTGTGGCCTTGGTAACATACAAAAAATTATATAACTATAGTGCAAATGTTATGATAGTCACTTAGGTTTTGAAACAATAGTTTTAACTTTACAATAGATGAATAAATCATGAATAATAGCACTAGTTTCATAACTACTATTTAGCTTATATAATGATCCTTCAATCTTGCATAAATGTCCTTCAAACAAGGTATATAAATATATAAAATAGATATAACAATTTTTAAACTTGTGTGAAAGTATTACTGAATTTGTA
>VDFB02058242.1:259140798-259174587 GCA_007258455.2 Sequoia sempervirens
CAATTGCCATGAGTAGAAATTTTGACTTTTTATATATTTTTGTTGATGCTACACCTAATGTACAAGACTAGTTATGTGAATTTTACTTACATAATTATGTTGTGCTAGACAATATAGAATGAAACCCATTGATATTTATGGGTGATTTACAAATCAAGGCACTAGTGTCCTACTTCAAAAATGAGACACTGAGGGGTGAAATTATGCAGGATTATGTTGAAAGAGATAAATCAATTGCTCTCCAAGTTAGGAAGGAATCCAAGGATCCCAATGAGATGATAGAAGAATGGACAAAACTTATGAAGTATAAGGGTGTGGGCAAGAAGATTATGAATTTAAGGCTAAAAGATTATGACAAGATGCAAAGACTAACTATAGGGCTTATCCATCATTCTTTTCATTTTGTACAAGAAAGATGGAACAGTTTGACCCCTTAATTGCAGAAAAAGGAATCCCACTTTGTATACAACTTCATAGCTATGCTTGAAAGGACCCGTAGGTACATGGACATTGCAAAAGACAAGGCACTTGAATGGGTACCTCTTACCTTCTCTCCACCTATGCTTCTCTACCCAATGCCACATTGGATAGGGGAAAAGAATGAAGAATGTGAGGAAGTTAAGGATATCAGGTGGACAAGACTTCCATGCTATGGAGGTTTTTACTTGAAGCAGCTAAAAGGAGTGGATGTGGTCATAGACCTCAAGGAGATGACCTTGCAGTATAATCTCTAGTCTTCAAACCGCTTTGCTTAAGGACAAGCAAATGTTTAGTTGGGGGAATAATGAGGCCAATCATTATTTAGTTTTTTGTTGTTTTAGTATACGCTTTTAGATGTCTCCAAATACTTATTTCATGCGTATTCCTAAAACTTTACTATCTTTTTATGATCATCATACAAAATTGAACCTAGTTTTAAGTATATGGAAATATGATTATGGTATGCTAGCTATTGCATGGTTAATATGTGAATATCTATGAAATGCAATGACTATCTATGTTTAAACTATGGTTATTAGTGTTGTGTAGATGTTGTGTGAACTAACTCTTTACAGCCAAGGAGCCAAAGTAAGAAGACTATAGCCCGCAACAACTAAGGGGTGCAACTCGCAGCCGAAGGAGTTTCAGACAACAATGTAGGGGAAGTTCCAAAATAGGCAAAGCATAGTAGTTGTAGAATTGGAGGAATCTATTTGTCAAGAATATTGTGAGTCACCATGTCATTTAATAAGACTACTGAAGGAGAAGAGATCGGCCATGATTGGGAATCCAACGAGACTATTTTTACAATCCATGTTTCAGTTTTACCAGTGTAGTAGAGTTGTAGTCCTCTACAAATTCTTCTACATTTTCAGTTGTGTTTTTAGTTACTCGGACTTTGTCACACTCTATTTCTTAGAGAGTGGTGATTTGCATTTAGATTTTTGTTTTGAGTCACTTGTTTCAATAAAACTCCCCCACACCTATATATATGGTTCGATGGTCGAGGTGAATAGTGAGTTGGTTGAACAAATAAAGCAAATATAACAAATAGATATGTTTAGTTAGTTTTTTGTTTACACAAACAATGTTTGTTCCAATCATGTTCTTATGAATAAAAAATCCTAGAAGATTCTTATCAGATTGTGATATCTTGAGTTATGCAATAAAGAGGTTTTTAGTTACTGTTATGTCGAATTAGGCTGAGGAGCTCTATTTGAGTTTATCCTATGGAGACGGTCACTTGAACAAGGGCCAATCAAAGTAATTGTTCCCCACTTTACTTTTGTACATTTATTTCTTTTGTTACAGTAGTTACTTTCATGATTCTATTTGTCTTAATCAGATTCTTCACGTTGTAAATGTGAATGAAATCATGAATAAGATCTTGTCTTGTATTCATGTTTTATTTGTTTCTATGCATTGTCAAGTTAATCAAGTTAGCAATGTTTACAGAATTTATTTCTTGACAGTGAACTAGTCACAGTCCTTAGTTGAAGGCACCTGTAGCAATACTTTTAGCATTACTTCTTTTTACTGTTATGCATTCTATGTTTTGTAGCATGTGTAAACACCTATACTAAGATGATATAGGTAGTAAAAAGTCTTTGAATGCACAGACAATGCAGCATCATCACAATTTTACATTATACCTAGTTGATAATTGAATGAAGGCCTTTCAAGGGTTTAGTGGTCTGTTCAATTAGGACCACCTCTAAATTGTGTTTCACACCAAGTTTACTGGACATTAGTGGGCCTCTACACTTGGTTTCCACTTGTTCGACAAAAACTACTTATTGTACACTTTTTCTTTGATTTGTAGGTTTCATGGAGAGAGCATATTGAAGGGCACACTTACAAATGGTTACATCTTGCAAGGTTCATTACTTTATATTGATTCCCCTTCATATCTTTTTATTTTTGGATATTTAGTTTACATGTATGTTTGTGAATGCCCCATAATTTGAGATGCATGATCATTAGGATTCATATGCACCTCAATGTGGGAGAAAAATGTAATGGTGAAATTTGCATACCCACATCATTTCTCATTTAGTTTTGTGTTCATTTTGATGACATGTCATGATACATGTACATATTAATAAATGGTGCAATCTTGTGCAAAGTTGGGCTCATTTTCTAGTAATACACACATATTCCTATGCACTTAGCCCCTACCTCATCCACATTAGCCCATATTCCCATGTAATTTTCATTTATTATACCTATTCATGCACTTATTCCTAGACATTTTGTTCCCACCTTGATTCTACCACTTTTTATCATGATGATTAGAAAATAGTTGTCAACTATTTTGATCATAAATTTTGAACCATAAATTAAATTAACAACTTCTTATATGCATTGGAAGTAAAATGATGAAATCTAGACTAAGTTTCTCTCAAAATTTGATGGGTCAAATCTATGCTCGTGGAATCAACCCCATACTTGTAGATTTGACCTCTAACATTTTCAAATTAAAATTCAAAGTTTAGCCAACTATTGCCCATTCCTTTCCTTCCAAGAGCCGACCAAACACATATTTGTAGAATTTATTGTTATATACTTGTATTCAAAATGATTAATTGCATTTGTTTCAAACATCTAAAAATTTGCTTGTTCTCTCTCATTCTAGAGCATTGAAGGAGCAATTAATACCAACACATTTCAAATTTGGTGCTATAAAAGGAGTAAAGAATCTACATCCATCATTATAGAGCCCATGCCTATTATCTTCATATCTTGGTACATGTTTTTAAGGGTTGACCTAGGAGAAGTTGTCTCCATCTAATGAAACCAAAACCCTTCAAATGTATTTTTTAAATACTACCAACCCTAAAATTAGAAAAAATAGAAAAACAAATGATTATCTACTAGGAAAACAAATAGATATAATTTCATTGTGTGTAGAGACAAATCCAAACTCAAAGGACTTGTAAACTTGTCCTTTAATAGAGGATGGAATCCAACACATATTTTAAGGCACTCGTTGAAAGATATCATTTCCCAAGTACATTCAAGTCTCATATCAAGAATCTTCATTGTTAGCAAATATTATGAATCCTAATTGCTAGATTAATTTATGCTTAATCGATCACATTTACTTAATTAGCCTAAGTTAATCCTGAGGAAGGTTTATTTTCCTTTACAAAATCAAACCTTAAGACTCCACTTGCACCCAGAGTGTCCTAACAATGGAATCAGTAGAATGTTTTTCATTTTGCAATGCGCTGGTTAGAGAAGCTCTTCACATAGCTTTATGCTAATGCAGTCCTGGTTTGGCTGCTATAATAGATTCTATGCATTTGTTACACTATATAAGTCAACTTCAGCTGAACCATAAGTCTCTTAGTTCAAAAAGGATATAAGCATCATCTGTTGTGGATGCACGCATCTAAAAGAAATCAATACCACTTCATTTAAAATTTATATTATGGAACAAGGTTAAGCAATTTGCAACGATGTTAAATACTCTTTTCTTTTAAAATAAATCCAACCTGCAACAGGCATAAATGCTACATCCTACATTATACAAAAAATTTAAAATATTGATAAGATGGACATAAAATACTGATGATATTTTAAGAATTGGGAGTGGAGACACCTCTCTTCCTGCATTAACGTTAATGCATTGCAAATAAGTGAACAAGTCATAGAAGAGACAAGACAAAATAACTTCTATAATATACCACTCATGATACTGTTTCTTTGGAACCATGCTACCCTTCCATGGACTTTTTTTTTAGAGACATTACTTCATGTCAAAGGAGCATGTTTTGTAATTACTTTTGGTGAAGCTTAATGAAGTGTCTTGTTTCAGATTAATTTAGAAATTTGAACCAGTTCATATTATATTGAGAAATTGTTTTGGTAAGTTATAACTTTAGGCAATTTCAGTAAGTCACAATCATTAGCCTAATTTTTATTGTATATCGAATTCAGCACTGGTTTCTGCTTCTTGTACGTCATATTTTCCATTAGGTTCTGTTTCTTGTAAGCCATATTACTAAGGAAATTTTGTGTTACGAAATTAAGGCTTACATATAATAGATTAGTTGGGTGGAAAGTTATTTTCGTAATGGCTTTATAAAGCCAATGCATATGAATGTAATTAATAATTCAGAAGATTATTGTTTTTATTGCTGTACAACAATGATATAATCTGAGCAATCTGCTCACCACTCTAACATTGGTATCAGAGCGCTCGCATATTCTGTGCCTGTGAAATATGGCCATAACTATGCAGATTGAGAGAAGCGTGATGGTGGTAGATGGGATGGTGCGTAACAAACCAAGTAATCCATGACATGTTCTTTGTAATGGTAGCGGCAGATACAGATGTTGTTAGAAATGTTTGAACCTGCCATTTTACCAATTTTAAACCATTTTGGCATCTACAGAGGTGGTGTCAATATTAGCGTAGAGGAGGAGGGAACTTGCATTTCTTGAATATAGATATTTGCAGTGGAAACATATAAATTGGGCATGCGATCAAAGTTAAAATGGATGGTTATATCTGAGAATTTGTAAGAAATCAAAACTCTTGTAAGGTGCAGGTTTATTTTTTCAATCTAAGAATAATAAGTGGCAGCGTGAGATTCATTTCTAGTTCTTTTGATTCCACATTTTTTCAATTTAAAGAACATATGTTGAGGAGCAGTTTGTTGGGCGTGTGGAGGAAATGTCTGGTGGGAAAGTATGAATGCATCAAAATCTGGTGTTTGTGATTAAGTGCAACGCTGTTCTCTTCATCTATTGATGATGCATAAATCTCTTATTCCAACCTCTGGTGAGTGGCAGCGTGGAAATAGGCAACCCCAATTTGTTGGCATCTGCATTCAACCAATTTTTTTTAAACATGTGCAAAAGGTGTTTAATTTAACTTGAGTGAAAGGAGGCATGCCATTGGAAAGAGGCGGAATTATCTATCTTGGTGAAGGATCTTTCACTTTACATGTTTATATTTTATATGCAATCCATTAATCGCAGATTTGGAAGGAAGAACAATTTTTTGAGTTTGAAGATTTGAGTGTGAATTGCAAGGGAGAAACTCAATACCTATGGTGAAGGATGCAATAAAGGTAAACAATAGGTGTCTAAAACTGAAGATATCACTTATTTTGTTGGATGTCTCAATCTGTCATTGGCATTTCTGATTTAATGATATCAAAGGGTGTTTAAGATTTCAGTACATTCATATGACTTAGAAGCAATTATTGAAGTCTTTTCTTTTATTCATTCTTTCTAAATATTTGAAGGTGTGAGAAAGCAACAATAGGGTGTTGGTGATAAAATTTAATCTGTTTTTGGGCCAAATATTAAAATAAATTTGATGTCTGTATGTAATAGAAGAGATAAGTTTATTATTGTTTGGTGTGGTTTAAATTGTTGGTATTTGGAATAAAGAGAACAATTAGAGGGATAATTCAATACAAGACAAAGATAATGGTTATCTCAAATACATAAAAGTTTTTTATTGTAATGGATGCATTATCAGTTGAACCCGACATCCCTATGTATGCACACTTTCATACATTTAATAATGATGCATTCAAAGACATTAATGACCAAGATCTAAAGGGTCATATTGGAGGTTGGAGGCAATGGAGGCAAGGGGAATTTATCATCCCAAGCTAGCTTCTCGCTCAGGGGTGATTTCTTGCATGAGAAACATATGTTTCATCTCTAGTCCCTTCAGGAGCAAGAGGGGGCATGCAATGATTTGTTGGTTTGTGGATAGTTGAATTCACAAACTTGGTGAGTTGTTGTTGATATGTGGATAGCTGAATCCACAAACTTGGTGAGCTGTTGTTGGTCTGTGGATAGTTGAATCCACAAACTATCTACAGATTATTGAGGTTGTCTCGATTCATAGTTTTGCAAATGTGTGTTTGTATTAAGGTTTACATATAATAAATTAGTAGTTATTAGGTTAGTTGGGTGGGAAGTTATTCCCATAACGGAGGAATAATGGCTTTATAAAGCCAATGCATATGAATGTATTTAATAATCCCAAAGAAATATAATGTTTTTCTATTATTGCTTTTATTGCTGCTCAACAATGATATAATCTGAACAATCTGCTCACCACTCTAACAATGTTGTGATGCAGTCCTGGCATGGATTGGTACTGAACTTCTAGTAAACATTAAGATAAGATGGCTATTAATATCTTTTAGGACAAAATTTCTAGGATCTATAAAAAGTATGTTTACTTGTTAAGACAATTGTTTCCTTGGCTATTAAATTTTACGATAAATTTTCCATGCCCAGTTTGATTCTCCTGGTTTAAGAAATCATGGTTATGATTATCAATGTTTGTTAATTGTTCCTAATATAGTATATAATGGGAATGTTGGAAGAAAGTAGGTTTCATTTTCTATGTCATTCTACTTACAGATATTATAGGTTCTTTCTTTCCAAGGTGTCTTTCAGATGTTTCATGTACAAGTTTCATAATGTAGTTCATGTGAGTTGGTTCTTAGTTTTGTTACCTTTGACTGGTTATCTTGTGAGGGTCCTTGTGAGTTTATAATTTGTAGTTATCATCGACCCATATTTCTTTTCATTTATTTGATTCTTTTCATTATTGTGGAGGCGGTCAATGATTTTGGTTTGAAAGTATGATTTCAGATTTGTACATACATTTAAATGATAGGTCATCCCAGATGGCCTAATGTTCTAACCATTTATCTGAGTTTCTTTAATAACTTTTGTATAGATCTTTTAAACATTGGACAATGAGGGGAATCATATCTTGATGAAGTTTAGCAAGCTTATATTTGTATAGCATTTTTAGAGGTTCACTTTCAATAGGAAACATACCTGCATTCATGAGTAGAATAGAGTAAGGGGTATTTCTCTTAATTTTTAAATAATTTAGGATGAAAAAACTTGTGTACATGTTCAATCTTGTTCCTAGTTTATCCAGATCTACATATTAATATTCATATTACAAACAACTGAAAACTACATTGGACTTTTTATATAAGGACAATAATATTTTACAAGCCATGATGTATAACACCCTTCCTGAGATCAAAAGTGAACCTATCCAGATCTACATATTAATATTCATATTACAAACAACTGAGAACTACATTGGACTTTTTATATAAGGACAATAATATTTTACAAGCCATGATGTATAACACCCTTCCTGAGATCAAAAGTGAACCATTTCACATTCACATTCCACTGGAATTTGCCTTAAATCTTTATGACACAGATACAGTACATCATCTTAAATTTTCAGTTCAACCTCAAATGATGAATGTACATGTATGAACTGAACACTTAACAGTGGCCACAGCAAGTGACTATAGCAAATTATAAATCATGAAGATTGTAAAATTGTTTTGTTAGTATAATCCTTCCCTTTGTCTAGGGCTGCGGCGTCTAGAACCACAACAAAAGTAGCATATGCATACACAAAGAACAGTAATCCAAAATTTCGGTCCCCTCATCTTTATCCTTTTCTTGCCCTTCTGAACTCAGCTGCATGAAACATGGTATATAATCAGATAATCACAATGTAAAGATAATAAAAATAGTTTATCAAAGAAGACAACTTTACTTCCTAAAGCTTCAATTTGTCAACTAACTTGTCTATTTGATTTCAGGACAACCTACAGACCTTTTCTACAAAATTGATACTATAGAAGGTCTGAGCCATACAAACACCCACCCGAAAGCAAGTACTGGCCATGCATTAAACATAAAAACTTGTTTTCCATTTGTATGGATATGTAGATCAGAAAATGGATGAACACAAGATCCCCTAATTGTACTTCAAGAACAAGAATACCTGACCTAGGTAGAAGAGAACTTAACAAATGCACAAAATCGATGGAGTTATAAAAGATACTGAGGTACACAGCTTAATTTAGGCTCATTTGAGCCACTTGCCCATAGAGATCCTTTGCCTTTCACATAACTGTCATGCAGAGGCCCTTTTCTCCTGTTCTGGATGTGAATATGCTTGACTTTCTTAAAGAACTTTGGTGTCCAGTAGGTAATCCAAACAGTATGACCAAGAAAGTGGGGTTAAGATAAATGACTTTAATGTCCTTTGCTGAAGATCTTTTCTTCAAGGTAAAGGAGTAGAGAAATCATCCCTAAAGTCATTTCTAAATTCATGATTGAAGTGACAAAAAGAACTTGAATTTCTTTTTCTTTAGAGGTCAATGGATTTAAGAAAGGAAATTATCTTCAGTGCATTCACGAATCTGTAATTTCATTTTAATATGGCCATTATGGAAGGACTTGAAATGAGTTGATAGAAAAAAATTGGAAACAAAAATGTGACAAATAGGTTACAAAGAAGAAAACAGAGAATTTTTTGATGGGGACCCATGCTTAGATACGACAACTCCCTTATCTCCTTAATTAAAAGGGATATGGAGGTATCTATATACCATCACATTTGCATTAAATTCACATGGTTGGGGTTCAGTCTGTATTGCTTAACTCCAGTAACACTCTTGCAGTGCATGAGGATATTTCACAGATGAAGAGGGTATGTCTCAGCAGACTGTGCCAAAGAGAAAGGGCTTGCTCTTCATTAAAATTGTAAAATGCAAGGTCAAGAAAAAGGAAAATTTCCTGTGCTTACAAAATTGTCTTTATATGCACTCAGTAGTGCCTTTAATGATTAAATAAGAAGTGATGGATAAATGATGAAATCCAGAAGCTTTTGATTTCGCTAACTTTCTAGCAGTGGAAATATACTTTGTGCTGAAGATTGATATTACCCTGTGGTTGGAAAAGGTGATGCTAGAATTTGATTTGTGAAATTCATGTCATATTCATTTATTTATTTTCCCAGTTTGGTTAGTTAATGCCAACTGAAAGTTGGCATCCCAACAATAATATTTTTAACAGGTCTAGGGTTCCATAACCTTTTATACCTTTACAGTTTTACCAAAAAAAAATGATATACCAATACAAGTTGACAGCCCTTAAAATTACAAGAAAAATTTGATACTCAGAATACTTAACCCCCATTACACTGTTATATTTCCTTTGTCAAAACAATCTCTAGAAATAATTCCAAAAATATGAATGGAAACATCAGAAAAGATGAAAACTTGTGACCTGGTTCACACTTTGCAATTCTGTATTCTAAATTTCTAATGCCTTGAAATGTTCAGATTTGTTCATAAGGAAAATAGCCCAAAAGATAATCATGTGGTGACAAAAAATCCAAAATTCATATCCAAAATAGTCCACCATTGAAAATCCATCAAAACTTGCTTGGACCATCCCTACTATACTCGATGAACATATAAGATTATCCCACAAAACTATCCGGCACTAAAAAGTATACCTGAATGCACAAAAATAACATATAAAATAAAAATCATGGTTCAATTACTTCAGCCAATCTTCTATTACACATTGTTTAATAGTCATACTAATAAGACATATCATAAACTTATTTTTTGTGGCTTCTCAATTTTCATCTCTATCATTTCAGCACAAACTACAAACCTTTTCTACAATTTTAATAACAGCATATTCAAACTCTACAACAACAGACCCAAAAGCAAGTATCTGGATATGGGAGTGAATATAATCACGAGGAGTCATAATAATCACCACGTTAAACATGAAACCTTGTACGAGACCCCCGGGGTGTAGTCTGAATGCTTAAGTCATTGGAAAGCATGAATAGTGGTCATAGGTTCAAAAGCCCCACAAATACCATTTGCATGGGGCAAGCCAAAAGCCTAGGGGTTACTGTAGAGTGCCGGTTAAGGTGTAAGAATGCTAGGGGCTTCCTAATTCCCCTGGTTAACAAAAAAATATAAAAGCCTGTTTCAAATTTTTATGGACATATGGATCAAAAGTATGGGTCAACACAAAATCCCCTAAATCTACTTCAAGAACAAGAATGCTGATAACAATTGCACAACTTTTATGGAACTATAAAAGATATTAGGGTACACAGCTTAATTGCAGTTCATTTCAACCACTTTCCGTAAAAGATTCATCAGAGTTCACATATGTATTATGCCATAACTGAATATGTTTGATTCTTTGAAGGAATTTTAGTGCCTCAGTAGTGAAGCTAAACAAGATGTCCAAGAAATTGGCGTAGGTTAAATGCCTACAAGGTAAAGTTGCAGAGAAATCATTCCTTAAGTTGCTTCTAAATGCTCATCCGCCAAATTCCTTGGGGAATGAGTTCATACATGTAGTCTTTGAAAGCCTATTAAAAGATGCAATCAACCTAGTGCCCCTTGGTCTCTGAAGAACTGTGATGCAAATCATTTGATCAAAATTTGAAATAAAAACTGTGTTATCAAAAAAAGACATACATCTTGCGCTTTAAGAGAAGAACTAGATTTCACTTAACCACCCACACAAAGAATAGGAATCGTAGAGACCTAATTGTAATCAACTTAGTCGTTCTTGAAGGCCTAATCGCAAGTAACTTAGAAAGGTTATTGTGTAGTAAGAAATCCTTCCAATAACAACAAAACTGATGCCATGAAAACTCAGGCACAAGTAGATGTGGTGGAATTATCCCATCTCTGCATGCCTTTTTCAATATAAATACAAAAACAAAGTAAATGCCATTTTAAGTTCCACAATGCATTGTGCCCCAAGGACTTAACTATGAAGTATTTGATGATTACATATATATGAGGTACCCTGTGCACCTGGCTGAGCTTCAACTATAGGGCATCACCTTAGAGAATGCAAAAGCTCCGACTACAGAGGCACAAAATGAAACACTTTGAAGAATAGAAGAAAGCCAATTAAAGACTGGTGGACGGCCAACAGAAAACAGATCCTCTTCCCATCAAATAGCATTGCTCTCTTCCTAGGAATCCCTTGCTGGCAAGATAGATGACCAGCGCCTCATAACCATAAGAAAATGAAGGATGCAAATCCCTAGAAATATACATTGAAAATCAAAGCAGTGCAGAAAAAGGAATAAAAAGGTCTCAGGCTATAGTGATGCATTGCTAATTATGCCTTACCTATTCATATTGTTTTATTTAATATCAAGGGTTATGGATATTTATACAAATTTTCTGACAACCAGAAGTTCTGTATATATGGATAGAGGATAATCTCAAAGAATTCAATCTGTAATCTATGAGACATACACTTCCAATGTTACGGATTTATCCGCAAACCCTGCAAATGTAGCTTATCATTAGCCTATACCAAAACACCTAAAAAATCATATTTGATGAAGATATGCATGCACAGACATATTCATACAGCCATCTAGGAAATCCAAACCTCTGCAAAATTAGTAATATACAGGTAGAGGCCAATCAACGATATAATCAGGGCTTCTAAATCCTCCTAACAATGACAGACAACATAACATACCAATATGAGATGATAGCCCTTGAGATTACAAAAAGAGGTTTTTCTGCAATCTTAGCTACCATTTGCTCTCTTGCTATAGTGTGACCCAAAACGTTATGATCACAAAAATCAGTCTTTTTCAGAAGCTCCTACTCAATTACAAAAATGAATCAAAATCCAACGAACATAATCCCCATTACACCGCGTACTATCTCCTGGGCCTAAATAATCACTAAGAAATACTTCCCAATGACATCAAAGGAAAACTTCAGAAAACTGAAATTTTTGACACTTTGCAGCTCTGTGCTCTAATGCTTTGAAATGTCGGCAAGGAAAAAGATCCAGAAGATAATCTCAAACTAACTAAAACCAAAATTGAAAACAGCGAGCACAGAACAGCCCACCACAGAAAAATCATTAGAATTCGATTTAAGGCCATTCCTGGTATAATTCTTTGATATAATAAGGAATAGCCCACAAATTATTCAATGCTAAGAGGCCCATCACAGCATAATCCTATCAAACAACAACCATGGTCCAATTTACTTGAGCCCAGCTCCAATTACACATTGTAGACTAACCAGACAAGGGAAATCAGTTAAATGAGAGCATATTATCCATGAGAATGCCCTGAAACATGATACAGTTACATAATATACCCATTTATGTAGAATGTAGATGCATAGAACCAAAAATTCTAAGAAAAAGAAAAAAGAAAAGGCTTTGATTGAGCTTACGCGTTGCCGGATATGAAGTCTTTTGGATCCGATCTCCTGCTAAAAACTATGCAGATGATTAGTAACTATAATCAGCCTTAATGGTTGTCAAGTTGTTGGAGTTTGAACTCTATTTGTTATATGGTTTCGTAAAATGTGAAGAGCTTGGTTGGCCATCTGATGAATCTCATTAATGCATCACTTTTTGAAATAAAAGGAAGGGAACGTGTATAGATGGGGCCAGCTTTCACCCTTCAACGGCTTTTAATTTAATTTTAATAGAAATGGCTGGCGAAGAAATCTACAACATTTTAGCAGATGTTTGTTGTGATGCACTATTGATGGATGAGGATTGATACAAGACTAACAAAAAGAGGGCCGATTCTATTTTAAAAGTCAATTTTGTATGTGCAATTTTAAAATAGTCAAATCTATTTTCAATTTTTTAATATTGTCTTTTGACTATTGAAATAAATAGATGTTAAGAAAGGTTGACATTATTTAAAACACAAATCAAATCATCACATCAATATTTAAAATAGTAATTTGGTCAAAGGCGTTTCTAAATGAAATGGATAAATATCAATTTGGTTGAAGGCCTTCCCTAAATGAAATAGACAACCTACTTTTTAAATCAATCGTTGAGAATTGAGGAGAAAGATGCAAGACAATGCAATTAATCTCAACGGTCTTATTTTTCTTATCATTCTCTATTTTTATTTTTAAAATGATTTAACAATTTAAAAGTAGGCTTTTTGTTTTAAAAACAAAGAAAAGAAAAGAATTTGATAAGATTAAAATAAAAAATAGAATTATATTTCATCAATATTTCAATTTTAAAAAATATTTCTATTTTATTTTTAAAATGATTTAACAATTTTAAAGTAGGCTTTTTTGTTTTAAAAAGAAAGAAAAAAATACATAAAATTGAAATGAAAAATGGAATTATATTTTATTAATTATGTTTATTATTTATTATTAATTTTTTAAATTATTATTTATATTATTAGCCAATAGGCTACATATAGTATGAGATTTGATCTGGAAACAAGTCTCATGTCCACAAACCACCATCGTCAAAAACAAGTTTATGCTCTCGTTTAATGGTAAACTAGATCTGGTTTAATTATAAAAGCCTCCAAAATATTAGGTAAAAGCCTACAAAATCTCACTTATCACATAAAAGCATGATAAATATTGATTTGACAAGTGGATGGGAACATTCTATTTTCATTTGCAATGTTTTTTGTCAATTTGATGACAACTTTCTTTTTACATTTGCATTGTTTTATGTTTGAAATTTGTGTGTAAATATTTCATAATTAAATAATACTTAATTTTTTAAAGGAAAAAATATAGATTTGTTTAAGTTTATTTGATTCCATTATTTAGCACTTATTAGCCAATAGGCTACATATAGTGTGAGATTTGAGCCTAACTCCAAAATATCAGGTGAAAGCCTCCAAAATCTCACTTATCACATAAAATCCAAATAAATATTAATTTTATAACTAGATGAAAACATTTTATTTCCATTTGCAATATTTTTCATCAATTTGATGGAAACTTTCTTTTTTTCATTTGCATTGTTTTATTTTTAAATTTATATGCAAATATTTCAAAATCAAATAATACTTAATTTCTTTAAGTAAAAAAATCTAGATTTGTTTAAGTTTATTTCATTCCATTGTTTAGCACTTATTAATTGTTTACCATGCACAAACACATACTCTTTAACATATTAACATACATATAGTTTTCTATCGATGTAATCCTTTACCTCCTTTAGGTTCAAGTGCTAGTATTTACATTTTAATATATTTTGACTTTGCATTTAATTTATTCTATTTTAATTTTTAATTTAGATTTAAGTTCTAAATTTATTTTAATTATTTATGTCTTCTTATAAAATTATAAAAAAATAATTAATAATTATTAGAATTATTTAATTTATAATTAATTGTCTTATTAAAATTTTAATTATTGTAGAATAATTATATTTTGAATTTTTATTTTGATTTATAAAATAAATTAAATTTAAAACTTAAAATATAAATTAAAATTTATTGAGAGAGAGAGAGAGAAACAAACTTTTGATTAGTCGTTTTGTGCCAACAATCCAACAATAGCACATGTCCCTAGGGAGTTATGCTCAAGGTAGCATGTCATTTGATTAAAGATGTGATAATTCACCTTTTAAGACCTCTTTGATGTATCCATTGCACACTTAAGGAGGAAATTAGATAGAGATGAAAGAGAGAGGAAGAGAGAAGGGAGAGGGAGATAGAGATAAGATATAAAGAGGAAAAAGGAGAAAAAAAGAGAAAGAAAGAGATATATATAGAAAGGTAGATATAGGGAGATATATATATATATATATATCTAGATATATATAGATATATATATATATATATGGGAAAAAAAGAGAAAAAGAGCTCTTTATATCTTTGTCTCCCTCTCTATCTCTATGTTTCTCATT
This sequence comes from Sequoia sempervirens, assembly GCA_007258455.2. Classification (NCBI taxonomy): domain Eukaryota; kingdom Viridiplantae; phylum Streptophyta; class Pinopsida; order Cupressales; family Cupressaceae; genus Sequoia; species Sequoia sempervirens. The sequence continues at coordinate 259,155,805 of VDFB02058242.1, forward strand.
ATCTTTCAAACTCTCTCTTCCTCTCTATCCCCTATTGCTCTCTATATTTGTATTCCCTTCTATATTTCTCTCTTTTCCTCTCCCTATCTTTCTCTCTTCCTATCTCTCTCCCTTACTCTCTTTTGCTATCCCTATTTGTCTCCCCCTTCAACCCCTCTCTCCCTCTATATCACTTTCTATCTCTATTTTGTATCCCTCCATATGACCCTCTTATTCTCTTTCTTTGCTCTCCCTCTTTCAATCTTTATTTCTCTCTCTCCCTCTTCATCTCTCCTTCCATCTCTCCTCTCCTTCCATCTCTCCCTCTCTTGACTTCTCTATATATTAATCCCTATCTCCATCCCATCTCCATCTCTATCTCTATCTTTCTCTCTATCTCTCTCTGCAGGGTATCTCCTTACATCTTCTTGCATCTCTCTCTTCCCCTATCTTTCCCAATATATGTACCTCTCTCTCTCTCTCTCTCTCTCTCTCTCTCTCTCTCTCTCTCTCTCTCTCTCTCTCTCTCTCACACACACACACACACACACACAAAAAAAAAACATGTTTTCCTCTCCCTATCTCTATCTTTATATCTCTCTCACTCACACGCCTTGTTTCTCCCTCTCTATCTCTATCTCTACCCCTCCTCTCTCTATGTATCTCCCTCCCTCTATCACTTGTCTCTATCATCTCATTTATCTCTTATTCCTTCCCCCTCTATCTCTATCTTCCCAGCTATCCCTCTCTCCCTATCACTCCCTCTTTCTATATCTATCTACTTATTTCACATGTCTCTATTTCTCTCCCCATCTCTCCCTCCCTCGCTCCCTCCCTATCCCCCTATCAATCTCTTTATCTCTACCTCTCTCCCTTTATCTTCCCATATATCTATAAATCTCTTTTTGTATTCCCATATATCTCTATCTCCCCTATTTATCCCCCCCTCTCTCTCTCTCTCTCTCTCTCTCTCTCTCTCTCTCTCTCTCTCTCTCTCTCTCTCTCTCTCTCTCTCCATCTCTATTAGTCTACCTCTAATTATCTCTATTTTTTGTCTCTCTATCTCTCTCTCCCTCTCCCTCTCCCTCTCCCTCTCACCCTTTCTATACCTATGTATATCTCTTTCTCTCTAGATCACTCTATATCACCATCTATATATCTTTCTATCTCTCTCCCTCTACCTCTCTCTATCTCTCTATTTATTTATCTCCTTCCTCGTTTGCTCTATCTTCATATCTACCTCTATCTTCCTTTCTACCCCTCTATCTCTAGACATGTATCCCTCTCTATCCATCCATCCCTCTCCCTCTCTCTCCCCCTTTCCCTCTTCCTAGAATTCTATATCTATCTCTTTGCCTCTCTATCTCTATCCCTCCACATTTCTTCTTCCATCTCTCCCTCTATATCTATCTTGTTATCTCTCCATCTCTCTACCCCTATATCTATCCCTCTCTTTACTTCTCTCTATGTATCACTTCCTATATTTGTATTCATCTTTCTATCTCCCCTTCTCTCTCCACCTCTATCTATGAATCTCTCTTTATCTTTCCATCTCCTTCTCTCCATAGCCCTCCCCTTCTCTATATCCATATCCATCTCCATCCCTATCTCTATCTTCCTATGTATCTCTATCTTCTTACCCCCATCTCTTTTGCACTCTTCCCCCCTCTATCTCTCCCTCTTTCTATCCCTATATCTCCCTCTCTCTCTCTATTGCAAACATAAAAAGTTTCTTGGTAGTGAAGCTTTATTATCTTCCTAATTTAGAGGTTTTGTTTTAGTCATGTTTGGATCCCTATAAGTATATTCATGCTTGGTTTGAAGCTATCACTTATCCATTGAGACCTTTTTTGCATAAACAACATCATTTGCTAAATGGCCTACCAATTGACCTCAAGTATAATCCAAATATATGCAATAAATAGACCATTTTTTCCTAATTGACTTTCCACACTTTTTGGTGTACCCATTGTACACCAAGGTGCGATTGTTAGTTTATTTCTTTTCATTTTGGTTAACCTTTCTAATCGAACATACCCTAAAGTTTGGCCTTAGGGTTTATTCCTTCTATTTATTATTCATATAGTATTTGATATATATTACTATGGTTTGGTATGCATCCTTGTGTACTATCATTGTTAGATCATTCATCACGGATGTCTTTTTCTTCTTTTGTCACCAAGCTCACTTCTCATGTCACCATGGTTTATGATGAGACTTTTTTAATGCCCTATATAATGACCTATTAGAATTGTGAAAAACACGAGCCACAAGATCAAACAACAAACAAATACACCTTCCACGCAAGAGATCTGCAAACAATATATGCAATATTTCTCAACAAGAAAAAGCTACATAAGAACCTCAATAAAATTCAAGGAAAACAAGAGTCCTCAAAGGTTGAGAGTTTGAGAGATCAAAAGAGTAAATCTTAGAGCCATAATATAATGAGGTTTGAGTGCTATATAGGAGAAACCCTAAATGGTAAATGGATTAGATTGGGACAAGTTTCAACATCACATGTGATGAGATAGAATTATCTAATAATAGCTCACTTCAGTTAATATAGAAAAGAACTTAGTTAACTAAATAGATAACTCCTAAGTTTAGCTTAAGTGCATGAGAATAAATTAAAATAATAATTAATTAAAGATTAATCAATTATTAGCTAATACATGATTAATCTAACACCCCCCTTAAGATGAACTTAGGGAGTAGCTAAAAACCCTAAAAATGGAATGCAAGATGGGCCCCAACAAAATAAGGCCTAGTGAGGTAACCATGTACAAACAAAAGATTCTCTCACAGCTAGAGAAAAGGAGAAAACCACAATCAAAGAAAATTCCTCTCCAAAAGAGAGAAAGGTGAATGAAGGTGAAAAAGCCTCCAAATCAATGGTGAAGGACTAAGAATCCTCCAACCGAAACAATATCCCAAAAAAGAGGAACGTGTAGAACACCACTGAAGCATGAAGAAGTTGTAGACTATTGTCGAATGATGACTAATTTAGTGTTGAAATGAAGAACCTCCAGAAAAAGGAATGCAAGAGTGTTCATATGATAAATGATCCATCTTGGTGAAATGCATGTAACTAGCCACTGATGTACATTGCATATGAAAGTACATAGGAACAAGAACTAGATGTGTAGATCACTCAAACTACGAAACCCAGGAAGCATTAACACCAACAGTAGAAACCCCCCCATAATGCTGAAAAGGGAGAGATTAGACAGGTACACTGAAACTATGTGAAACCAAGAAGTGTATGTAGGAGAAACAACCTACAAATAAAAGGGTGTGCAAACTAAGGCACAAATGCATGAGGCAAGAATCATATAGATTCAGTGTTTTCATGGAAGGGACACTCACTTGACAATGGTGTGATGGCAAACTAAAAGAAAACATCAACCCCCCCATGGAACTTTATATCATAGTGTGAATACGAAAGGCACAACAGGATGTGCAAAATCCCAAAAAAGATATACACAAGAATATGGCACTTTATCTCAATGCATCTACAAAAGAGAAGTGCATGAAAAAGATGTCTACAATGCCCAAATAGGACATAATACTGGAAATACATGAAGAACAGCCAAAAATAAGTCATCCCATGTAAATGAAAAAATTTCAAGAGCTAAGACATCTTAGTAATTCACTAGAGTGTGAAAACACAAAAACATGAATAAAATGTACCTAAAGAGAAATCTAGAAAAAGTTCATGGATGGTTTTGAAGAGCTCTGAAAGACGGTTCCAACACTGCTAGAATTGCAAAAAATGGAGAACTTGGTCAAAATTTATGAGCTCAAGATCGAAAATAGCTGACTTCAATAGGCTGTAGAATGTACTAGCAGCAAAAACAAGTGATGTAACCCACACCACTAGAAAGTTGATGAAACCAACTACCCAACGATATCGTGTTCATCAAAATCCGATACCATATGCCCAAGTTATGGAAAAAAGAAAAAAAAGACCCCTTTTAGGGCACAAAGGGGTCTTGAAGGGGCCCTTACTAATTGGCCATATGGTTGTCGCCATGCTAACGTCAGCATCTGTATGGATGATGTCATACTAACGTCAACATGACATCAGTAAGAATATTCCATCGGCAAAAAAAAAACTAGTTGACTGTAAAACTCACCGAAAAACTAGAAAAGCCTGATATATTCCAAAATCTTGCCACCAAAAGTACGGTTGCCGAAAAAGTTTTAAACAAACCGAAAAAACTCAAAAGCCGAAAAAATTTAATGCAGGCTAGAATTAAAATAACGATAATTTTTTTCCACCACTGATCTTTGAAGGGTATTTTTGGGGGTACATAGAAGGCCACCAACAATACATATTGGTCGCTGACTAAGGATAGCCAGGTAAGTACAGGCCTATCGGCCTACCAAGCGGATACCAGCCTTAAAAATGTTGCCCAAAAAAATTAATACACTGCTAAAAGTTAAAAAAATCACCTGCTTTTTATTTTGATTTTAAAATTTTCTAAAAAGATTAAAAAAAATCAACTTTATAAAAAAATAATTGATTTTTTTCAAACTTTGTGCACGTCAATTTGTACAGGGAACATACGGGCCCCTGTATAACAATTTTTTCCTCAGAAGCTCCTGACATTGAAACATGGAAAATTTATAGTCAAAATTCATCGAATCGGCCTCTTGAATCCAACAACGAGGTCCTTTTTGTGCCAAAATGCACCAAAATCGTAGCTACCCTCCAAATCTAGAAAAAAAAGCAACTGCTTCAAACCCTTGCAGATCTGACCTCAAGAGTCCAAATCAGGTCAAACAAAAGCCAAATATGACTTTCTTGACAGCTTTGAGTCCAATGGTGAGGTCCTTTTTGTGCCAAAATGCACCTAAAACTTTCCCACCTCCAAAATTTGCAAAAAATGTAAAGTGGATTCAGATCTGAAGCCTATAACCCTTTGTTTGAAGAAAAAACCTCATAAATCAAGAAGGGCTTCATTGAATCAAGGCTCTGATACCATGTTAGAATTGTGAAAAACATGAGCCATAAGATCAAACAATGAACAAAGATACCTTCCCATAAGATATCTACAAACAATATATGCAATATTCCTCAACAAGAAAAAGTTACAGAAGAACCTCAAGGAACTTCACGGAAAACAAGAGTCCTCAAAGGTTGAGAGTTTGAGAGATCAAAAGAGTAAATCTTAGGGTCATAATACAATGAGGGTTGAGTGTTATATAGGAGCAACCCTAAATGGTAAAGGGATTAGATCAAGACAAGTGTCAACATCACATGTGATGAGACAGAATGATCTACTAATAGCTCACTTTAGTTAACATAGAAAAGCACTTAGTTAATTGAATAAAGAACTCCTAAGTTTAGCTTAAGTGCATGAGAATAAATTAGAGTAATAATTTATTAAAGATTAATAAATTATTAACTAATGCATGATTACTCTAACATGACCCAACTCTCACTTTAGTCCTAAACTCATTTGATACATCTCTAGGATTGATGCTTTATGCTATGATGATGTTCCATTAACTATTTGTGGTGTTTTTGTACCTAGTGATCTCATTCTTACTACAACTCTTGATAGTTCCTTACCCTTAGGTTCATGTTCATTTGGTGATGCATCTTATGAGGAACTTATGAATAGTGATATACGTATTTCACCTTCTTTTATACATGATGGTGTTTTACATTATAACATATAGTTCTTTAATATCTAATTTAGCTTTTGTAAATATGCATATGATGCATTGGTTTGTGATACATTACATTGTGATATTGTTACTCTTAGTTCAAGAAATTCATACTTAATGACTTTGATGATACTACTAATATATCTTTACGTGTTAATTCATTCTTACTTTTATATTGTGAGCATGTAGATGATGATATATTTTTGGTGAATGACTTTAAAAGCACTTTAATTGATAAAATATTGCAATGGTTTGACTTATATTATTTTTATTTCAATTATTCACTATATTGGCACATAATTTACTTAAGTATCTTTCTTTCCCTAGAGTGATTGAGGATTTGGTATGGATGTGTTTGTCTTCTCATGCTACTTGTCATCCCATTTAATTTATGTTTGTCTAGCTTATAATTCCACTCCTCCACTATAGCCCTTTATCTTTCATGATGTCTAACCTATGAAAGGTTTTGCTCCTTTTCCACCATCCTTTAAACCTGTTTTGTTCCATATAACATAGAATACACCTAAGCACAAACCTATAGTTGTTCACGCAACTCCTACTTCACATAATTATCATGCAATTGGGCATATTTATTAGAGAATAGCTAGGGGACAAAAAGATATATCAAATCAACTAATTTTGTAGCCTAATATTCTTAATCTAACTCCACCACCTAAATTAACCACCAAGGCACATAAAGAGTGTGATATAATTGATGAGATTCAAAATACTTAGGCTAAATTTTCTCTTTTGGATTTATTAACATGTACAATGAATTTATATAGAGATACTTGTTGTCACATGAAATTGCACCTTGTTGAAGCTAGTTTAGCATTCTAATGACATAATGAGAATGATCTCAAGGTGTGGGACCTTTCAGTTGAGATCAAACCTCTAGAGAAAGTAGCCTTCATTTCTTACCTAGATGCAAATTTTTTATCCAACCCAACACAAATTAATCCTACAGACTTTAAATCCTAATCTGAGAGCTTGTAGGGGAAAAGGGAGAAAGAGATGCAAGAAAATAAAAGGGGTGGTGATGCACCTAGATTAAAATGAGATTATTCCTACCTACTATAGCACAAAGAACTAACTAAATTTTTAGAAGAATTCGCACGAATCTCTATTTTACTAGATTATAGAGGTATGTATGGAGGTTAGGGTTTGACAAGCATTAAGCAGGGGAAAAATTAATCCACAATTAGCTCCTGCAAACATGTCTAATTAACTCCTTATCTATATTCATTGAACCTCTCTAATCAAATACCCTCTAGGGTTTGGCCTTAGGGTTTATTCCTTCTATTTATTATTGATATAATATTTAATCTATATTACTATGATTTGGTACACATCCTTGTGTACTATCATTGTTAGATCATTCATAACGGATGTATTTTCTCTTTTTCTTACCAAGTTCACTTCTCATGCCACCATGCTTTATGATGAGTGCACTTCTTTTATGCCCTATGACAATGAACTACCTCTCACTTTAGTCCTATACTCATTTAATATATCTAGGGTTGATGCTTTATGTTATGATGATGTTTAATTAACTATTCATGGTGTTAAATTGTACCTAGTGATGCCATTCTTACTACAACTCATGATAATTTTCTACCCTTAGGTTCATGTTCATTTGATGATGCATCTTATGAGGAACTTAGGGATAGTGATATATATCTTTCACCTTCTTTTATACATGATGAAATTTTACATTCTAACATATAGTTCATTAATATCCAATGTAGCTTTTGTAAATATAAATGATGATGCATTGGTTTGTGATGTATTAAATTGTGATATTGTTTCTCTTAGTTCAAGGAATTCATACTTAATGACTTTGATGACCTACTTCTATTTCATCTTTACATGTTAATTCATTTTAAATTTTATATTGTGAGCATACAATCACTAGAAATTCTCAATGTTCTGCACTGACATTTTTTTGCCACATACAATCATTAGAAATCAAAATATCTTTAACAAACAAAGGTTCCCTTTCTTCACCTTGCATGACAAATTTATTCCAAATTTGCACAATGGTATCCTTCTTTTCATCATCTACAATGTTAATGGGTGTTTATTTATCATCATTATAATCCATTGGAACAACTTCTTTAATTCTTGAGGCTTCACATTCAACATACAATTATGATTTTTTATTGAATTCAATAAAGAGAACTTTTTCTTGATGTGAAAGCTCAAATGAAAAATCTTTTTCAATTAAAATGTACCTTCAACCTCAAATTTTGACTCTTCTTCCTTATCTTGAATTTGCAACGATGTATCCATCGCCCTTTCTAGTTCCATCATCTCATTCTTACATGCTTCTCCTTTTACCTCTGATTTTTCTTTTTCCTTGATCTTCTCTTGTTCTTCCTCCTCTCTAGCCCATATGAAGAACTCATAAAATGATTCTTTAGTCTTGAAATCTTCAGAAAAAATCTAGAACTCCTCAAAGAATCTGAAATTTTCTTATCTTAGGGAATATTTCTTCCTATCAATTCTAAATATTCTTGAAATTTTGGAAATTCCTTAATACTTTGGTATTCCGCATAACAATCAGAATTTTTTCTTGCATTGTCAATTTATCTCATTCTCTTAAACATTGATTTGAGGAAACCCATGATTCACATCAACAACTGAATACCCTGCATGTTGGAAATTTCTTGGCTCTGATACCACTATAATGTCCCCAACGAAATATTTAATAATAATTTCATATCTAAAAATTAAATTTTCCAGTATTATGCCAATTTCACTGAAAACTCCAAAACTAGTCATCTAGTCTTGCACAAAATGAACAAATGTATGAGATCATCAAAGAACACCATAAAGTTGATTTTATGATATAAAGAAGCTAATAAATAGGTATGAAATTAAAATTTACAGCAGCAAGCAAAACTATGTTTTCACACTCCAAAAATCACATAAATTCACTCAATAGAGGCAAAATGGGACTACCTAATTCACTCCAACTTCTCCAATTGAAACAGATTGCTAACCCAATAGAAAAATATGAATATTAGAGCTATTAAAAACATGAGAAAATCATCATACTAGTGTAGCAACTTAAAAAACCTAATAATCACACAACTATGTTGGAAAGCACTTAAAACCACACCCAAAGAACACCTGAAACCACACATGCAAAACTCCTAAGATCTCAAACTAGCAATACCCAGCTTCTCCAATCTGATTTAAACCTTTGAAATAGATGAAACACAACTCCTGCAATGACATGTAATAACATGCAACAAGGAAAACTCCAAAAATCTCCACAAAAGCAAACTAGACAATCTTACACACTAAAACTGAACAAACTTTGAAATTTGTTGAAACAACTTAATTCTTTGACTCCAATACAACCTCTGAATGAGATTCTCCTAGAGACCCCTAGAACCATTTCCCTTGAACCTCAAATATCTATGGTTTATCAGCCTTGAAGATTTTCCTTCATAGGTTTACCAACCTCTAAAGAAACAAGCCAGAGCTTTGTCAAATATGCAAACAAGAATAATAAAACTTGGAGCCAAAACCAATAATATATGAAACCAATTTCAAAACTCAAATTAGGCACCAAAATACCACTACCAAGGAAAAGAAACTTTCCTTTTTCCAAGTGTCTCTTAACTTCCACAAACTCCCCATGAGTTGTCAACTTTACCAAACTACCAATTACCACTAAAATCCAATAGACAGTCCTTGTGAAGCTTCCAGATCTCCACTTGCCAAAATGAGGAAAGATATTTAAATTAAATATCTTTTGGTGTTTAAATAATATTCTAATCTCATCAAATCACCAAATTTATTATTATTTCCCAAACTGTCAATTGATCCTAATTTGCTATTTTGGGATTGTTGACTTACTATTTTTAGAAAATTTAGAAAAAGGGACATGACAATCTCTTCTAAAACCAGGTTATCCATACTACCACTTTCAATGATGGCATTACAACACATTCCTCCTAACTTACACCTTATTCGAAACAAGCTCTTCCTCTATGTCGATTTATCCTTGGTTTCAGTCTATAGTAGAGCCCTTCTTAGGACCAGTGACTCCCCTTTCTAGATGCCCCTTAGTTCTAGATGATTTGTCTAGTTCCTCCTTTGTGTAGGGTTCCTTCACGTCATACTCTTTGTTGGGAATGGAATGCCATCTAATTGCAATCCTAAACATTATTTCATGTATCTCCTAAGTCCTTCAAAAGTGTTCCCCAACACTAGGATTAGAAAGAGATTAAATTTGAATGAAATGAACATGTTAATTGACATTTGTAATTAATTCTAAATGATAGGAACATGTGGGGATGCCCATGAAGAGATCCTACAAAATAGGAGCACATGGGGTGCCCACATGGAAGGTGGAACCCACCTTGAGTTAAGTCAATTATTTGGAGAAAAAGATAACACTTCAATAATGCATGTAAAGATCCTAGAAGTTAGGGATTGATGTTTACTTGCATGGAGTTCAGTTCAGTTCAATTTAGTTTAGTATCAGTTCAGTTCAGTTTAGTTCAGTTCAGCTATGGTTTAGTTATCTTCAGTTGCATGTAGTTAGTTTCAGTTGAATGCTAGTTGACTTCATTTGACTTGGAATGCATGACTAATGACTTGAGTTGCATGATAGATAACAGGTGATACATTCAGTTAAGAGGGCATGATCTATCATGCATGGTATTTGAATGAATGGTGGAGAGATATGTTTCAGTTAACAGAGATTGACTTGGATCCACCTTGGGTGCCCAAGTTGGCATCTTGGAGTTAACAAATTTTCATGATAAGATATTTTATAAGGCTGAGTTAAGTGGGCCCATTCTTGGGCGCCAACTTTGAGGATAAGCTTAGAAGATATCTTCAGAACCAACATTGAGTTATGACTTCAGTTTGGGACGCCCAAATGGATGAAGGACTTGTTTTGACATTGTTCTTCACAGTAGAACTCTACTTGCAAATAATAGGCGTGGGTTTTGTGAGATAAGCATTGTGCTTTGTAATTGTAAACTTTTTAGAGTTTACAAGGCTCATTATTGTCTATTTATTGCAGCAAGTTGAAGAGAGTTTATCAGATTTTATTGTAGGTTGTGAAAAAGATTTGTTGAAGGCAAAAGAAGCATCTCAAACAAGGATTGGAATTATTGTAATCTTATTCTGAGATTAAATAATACATTGATTCTTGGTGGAGTTTTTTCCCAAAAGGGTTTCTCCACGGTACATGCTATGTAACTTCTAATCTTCTGGTCTTATTCTTCTACAACTTTTTTTCTTCATTCTACAAATGGTAAAATAAATCTAACCAGATAATCATCCACAAAGAATTTGTAACAAAGAACACTTAATTAGATCTACAATATAATAGTTTTACAAGTTTAAAGCTACATAATTACCTCCATTTTCAACACTCCCCTCACTTCCTCGCACTTCCTTGGTGACACTCAAAGGCACGGTGACCTACTTCTCTGCACTTGAAATAGGTTCCCCAAAATGATCCTCTGCCAAATCCTCCTTTAGTATTCCAGTATCCATTATTGTGGTGACGATCACCACCTTCCCTCTAGTTGCAATAGGAATCCTCTTTGGGCCACTATTCTTCCTTGCAGTAAGGGCCCCTTCCCCTGTCCCACTCCGCATATGGTCTCCTTTCATTGCACAATGCTCATTTTCCCAAAAATCTCTATCTCATACTTCTCAGTCCTCAATCAGACCTCCTAGCCAACTTCTCTTCCACCTTAAGTGCAAACTAGTAGGATTCCTCCATGGTTGTCATCCAGACTAGGCTTAATTCCTCCTAGATGTTTGTTCTGAGGCCATTGATATACCATGCCACCTTCTCCCTTTCGGCTTCACTATGACCAATTTGTATGATCATCTTATGCAACTCTTCTATGTACTCCTTGACTATCTTCTCCATCTACCTCAAGTTTTGGAGTTTCTTCAACAATTCCATCTCATAATCTACGTGTATAAATTGGTTCTTCAATTTCACCACCATCCTTTCCCACTTTTTGATCCTCTCCTTTCCTCTCTAATTTCTTTCCAATTGAACTTCTTTCCACCAAATGACAACATGCCCCACTTCAATTTGGTTTTTGCAAACCTGATTCTCTCTGAATCTTCAACCTCTTCATATTCAAAATATTCTTCCATCTCATTTATCCAATCAATCAACTCTTTCAGATTCAAACTACTAGTTATCTAGCATAACTAGGGATCTCTATTCTTGGTCATTTCCCAATCTTAGCGATGGCTTTCATCATTTTGATTTGGTCTGACTCCTCCTCTTCTTTGCTTTCCTCATTTTTTTAGAGCCCTTAGCTTCTCATCGTCAATATCTTCTTTCGGTCTAAGGTTTAGGCCCCTTCGCCTATCTTCATCAATAGCAATCAGCCAGTTCTTCATTGTCCTCATCTCGACCCGTATTTCTTCTATATTTTTAATAACATTAGCCATCACGGGTATCCTCCTAAAGAACATCTTTGCTTTAGGTCAAGTGCGACTACCTAATGTCAATGGTCTGGCTATGGGGTTGCAACTGCCTCCCAATTTGGTGCTCTGCTAACAACACCCATAGTCTGCCTCAGGTCGATGATCTATCCACACAAGAGTCTTTTGAAATGCACGCTCCCCAATAATTCAAATCTATCTCTAATACACTTAATACAGTCAAGGATGGAGGATTTGGAATGGACTATCCAACCTTGCAATAAAATTCAACACAACACAGATAATTGAAAATAGCATGCGACTTTATTAATTGAGAACTTAAAACACACATGCTCGCAGGCCTTCTGAAATGCAGATTACAATAGGCCACGTCTGCTAGCTCACAGGCCACCACAGGCTTATTCTCTACTAAATGCAGAATTGATCCCTAAATCTAATTCCCTGGCTCCTAACTCAATCATCTTTTTGTTGCTTTTATACTAAATTTAGAAAGTGGTTATATACGAACTCCAAGTATTAGGAGTGATCTGCGTCAACCTCAATTAGGTCCCAAGTCTGATGTCCACTGAAACATGTAGGTCAGCCCCAAGGAATTAAAGAAGAATCAAATGTAGGTGCAGATGTGTGCAAACCTAATTGGGATTGGTCCTACCCTATATCCATCCTATGATGATCCATGAAGACTCCGTAGGATATAGGAAGATTCCACATGTTTCCTCCAATAGGTCTGGGTCCAAGTTGATCATCAGGACGATCCTCTGGTGAAGGGTTCTTCCAAATCGTAGTGTCGTGGGGGGCGCAACCCAGGTATATGTTGTCATAGACTTTCCATTCTTCCTTTGTTCCAATCCACAAGGGAAAACTGGTTGTTGCAATAAGATCTAGTATGACTCTTTGGGATGCTCCTATATTAGTAAATGACTAAATCCTAGGAAGAGGAAACCACAACCACCAGAGGTGTTTTTTATCTTGAATAACCCACTTAGATTTTTCATATCAATTATAATTGATGAGAAATGCAAGGGGGTACAAAGTGACAACAATACTTTATAAAAGGCTTTGTAAAATATTAAGGTCAATTTAAATGTTGAACCTCAAACAATTGTTTCTATATTAGGGTATATTTTTAAGCATAAAATTTTCTTCACTCTATGAAACATCTACATGATATAGTTATTAGAAAGAATTTACCTTTCCATGTCAAAGTAACTTATGGTGATTTTAACATAAAACATGCCTTGGTTGATAAAGGATCTAGTTTGAATTTATGTGTTGAGGATCATTTAAAATGTTTGTTAGTGATGCATGTCAAATTGGAAAAGCTAAATGTTATTATCAAAGTCTTTAATAATAATAGTTGTCATTCTATGGACATTATTTATCTTATTACTTTAGGACCAATTACTCAAGTGACACATAATTTTATGTGATTCCTAAGAACTTAGTGTGTAATGTTTTATTAGGGCATCCATTGATTCACATAATGAACCTAGTCTCATCCATTCTACATCAAAAATTAAATTTTAAGTATGGGAATAAGATTTATACTTGAAAAATAGATGAGAATCCATGTAGTCATTATCAAATAGTTGGGGAAACTAAATTTATTATTACATGTAATAAATTAGCAAGTGGGTATCTAATAAAGAAGAATTAAAAAATCATAAAGAAGAGTCAAAATAGGAGAATAACGAGGAAGATACTCATAAAATGATAGTGTCATTTTTGGAGATGATTCACATATATTAGATTTAACACCTTTTATAGGCAAGTATAATATTCTAACAGTTTTTCTATTTCTTCTCTATATATATGGAACCATCTAAATATGGTTGCATAACGATAAAGAATATAAATGATAATAAATATACTAAATTATTTTTTGTAAAGGAAATAGACTTGAAATTCATGACAATGGTATTCTTGAGCCTATTGAGGTAAAAGAAAGAAAAATAAATGAAGGTATATGGTATTTTTTACTACAAGTTGTCAAAAAGATGAAAGAGTGTAAAATGAATAAATAATGTTTAATATTTATTATACTCACATATTTGAGATTATTTGATACATCTTTTATATATACAATTATGTACACTATAACACGCTCAACATTTAGTTATTTAGTCATAATTGATTGTGGGGATTCTTCATGTGTAGCGATTGATTCATCATATGATTTAGATTTCCTTATTGATTAAAATATTCATTGATTATTAGTATATGATTGTGTATGGACATACCATATTCTTACATATATGAGCATACATAAATAGCAACATATATCATTGACCAAAAAGCATAGTTGTCCGGAGACGCAGGGTATGGGGACAGGGACAGGGACGCCAATCAAATTAGGGTACGTGAGTTAAATGAGTAAGGAGACGGCTATTTTATATGTAAATGATTCACTGGAAATTTTGGGTATGGGGACTGGTACATTGTCTATGTTCCCAAAATGGAGTTTCCCTGCAACTATGGCAAAAAGGGATAACCCCACACACAAATACACAGTGTAAAATGGTACAATCATATATCTAAAATACAGTAAGGAGGGGTTTCAAGGAACCTCTCTCCTACCTTGCTCCCCATAGTAAGGAGAGTGTTGTAGTAGCCATTTTGTAGTAACATCATTGTTGCTGCAAAAATTTTTGCAGTAACCTTGCAATACTACAGAAGTCATTCCATAGCAACAACACAATTCTTACGGCAAGTTGTCCCACAACAGTCATAGTTGTTGTTGAAGATCATTTGCAATAGTTGCATAATCATAATAGAAATTATTTTGTACAGTTAATATAGCTGTTGTGGAAAGTCATTCAGAGCATTTACACAGTCACTACCAAAAGCACAATATCAGTAGTTGCTATAGAAAGTCATGCACAACAGTTGAAGAAGCTGGAGCTGATGTCTCATGCAGGGATGCATTCAACTGAGTCAAATGAGCTTTAGGAGCATGAACAACATGGGGAATAAAGATCTCTCCAGCTAATAGATATTTAGAGTTTGTTGCTGCTCTGAATTTTTTGTGAAGGAAATGCATACATGCTTCTGAGTATGAATCTAAAAGAGAAAATTGAGTGCTTGCGTTTATTGGTTTAAAGAGCTTGAAGGAGGGCATTGTTCTTAATGAAGACATGACAAATTTTTAATGACAAATAAGGATATAATGCCAGAGTCACCAGCAAGACTACAGTCAGTCATATAAAAAAAAGGCAACTTGAGACAAAGGAGGATGTTACTATCAAGGCAGACCATTGCTTCTTGATTTGGTATGAGTCACAACAAAAGATGAATCTATTCATGAACATAGCTTGTATACCAATTGTTTGTGATGAAGAAACCCGTGAAAAGCTTTTGTGCCAAGCAAGGGTTACAGGGCAGAATTTAACATAATAGTTAATACTTATCTTGCTGAAGGTTTAATTCCTGACAATATTAAGGCATTAGCTATGTAAGCTCTAAGTTACCAGTTTGCAGCAATATCTACATCCCAAGAGAGGAGTCAAGTGTTGAATATTCCAAATATAGTTAGCAATGCAGCAAATCATATGTTTCTGTTAAGTTTACTCCAAAAAAGCTGCAATATCATTGACTACAACAAAGGCATAAGCACATATAGATAATGCAGGAGAGGTTAAAATTTAAAAGTTGTGATGAAAGACCAAGGAAAGGTTCTGCTTTGAGATCTTTTGGCCTTTATAGTACTTCTGGTCAGCATACTCCAGATCATCAAAGACATCATTCAGTTGAAGGCTTCCCAAACAATATGTATATTGAAGATACAATGAACAGGGTGACAGTCAAGGGTTATGGACAATGAAGATTTTGCAAACCTCATAGAAGAGCAGCAATGGGCAGTCAACCATAAGAAGTCACCTTAGGCAATCTAAATGAAAGAGTTATGACAATATTAAATAACAGCCTCTTGCAAGTGGCAGATTTCATAATTCAATAAAGCATCAAAAAACAAGGGCAGACCTTGAAAGCTTCATGCAATGACAGTTACTAGCAATAAAGGAAGAGTTAAAAGGAAGGACACTAGTTGCAGACCTTAAAAGTGATCATGCCTTAGAGGACAGCCACCGAAAGAGGACAGTCAAGTTATGTTTGAAGGGGCAGCAAACAACCAAAGGAGAAGCATTCATTAATGAATGCACAGTCAAAGTCAAACAAAGAGGCAAGATAACAGTCATAAGAAGATAAATGCATGAGGACAATCTCTAGGGTTAGAAGATAGTGACTGTCAAAAGTGGATAAGAGCAGAAGTTATTAAGCAATCTCTTTCATTAAAGGAGTCCCACAGTGATAAAGGACAGCAGATATACAAAGTGCAAGCACAATAAGTGGCAGCAAGTTATGAAAAGAGTGGGCAGTTCATGAGGACAATAACCAAGAATGAAAGGGGGCAGCATTTATAAAAGAGCTTTACATGAAATTGTGGTGAATTCACATGCAGGGCAGTCAAAGAGTAGAAGTGCAGCAATAATATCAGAAAAGGTGCAGCTCCTTTTATCACTAAAAGTGCAGCAATTAATGTCCCATTAGTGCAGCAAATAATGGTCAATAAAGGGCAGCAATTAATGTCCCATAAGTGCAGCAAAGATGCCATAATAAGTGCAGAGATAATGACACCAAAAAGTGCAGAAAAGATGCCATAATAAGTACAGAAATAATGACACCAAAAAAAGCAGCAATTAATGGCAGTTAAGTGCAGCAAAGATGCCATGAAAAATGCAGAAACAATGCCATGAAAGTGCAGGAAAGATGCCATAATAGGAGCAGCAATCATGACACTATAAAGTCCAGCAACTTCAAAGATGAAAGAGCAGCAAATTCACAATCAGATTCCATATTCAAAGGGCGGCCATAAAAATACAAAGATGCATTGACAAGGATCAAGGAAGTGGCAGTCATATGGATGAATTTTCAAACCTTTACTGTGATCAGGTAAAAGATGATCAAAGATATGAGCAAACGGACAATGGTTTAAAGATGACAACCTTGTGATAGGAACCCATGAAAATGACAGTTCTTGATGCATGAATATAATGAGATTGAGAGAAGTAGTTCCCACTGTTTCATTTTATTGTGAATCAAAAGATTACAATCAGATTTTCTAATGAGGACAGCAGGTATGATGTCACCTAAGAGTGATAAAGAGGGGCAGTTTGAACATGAGAGCATATTCACCTCTTACATGTGAGCACAGTCACCTCTTGCACTTATATATGAGCACAGTCACCTCTTATATTTGAAAGGATAGTCATACTAAATGAAAGTGTAACGACAAAGGTCTTTTAAGTGGTCCCAAGAAGAGGATGACAGTGAGGTAGCAATCTGATGACAGATATCAAGTTGGCAGAGGATGATATAGGAAGGTATGGCCAAAAGAAATGATAATGTAAATTTTGAAAGGACAGTCAAGAATGGAATTATTAAGGGACAGTCCTTATCATGCAAAAAGAGGACAATAATTGGCTATGCATGGAGGGGCAGTCAAACATAAGGGGGCAGATTGCTTGTTAACAGTCACAAGCATGTTAGTTATGAAACCCAAGGAGGATAGTCAGCCATGAATGGAGGTCAAAATGGACAGTCAACATAATGATAAGAGAGCAGATTTTTTAACACCTAAAAGGGCAGCAAGTAGTGATCTTCAAGCTAATAAAAGAGTGGCAGTCACAGTTGAAGAAAGGGCAGCAGTCAAAATGATAAGAGCTCAATGAGATCAAGATTTCAGACCTGAGACATGAAGGACAACTACAAGTCAACTGAACAATAATTGAATTATTAAATGAAGTTGTGAAAATATACATCATTTAATACACAAAGGATAGAGAAGGAAATTGTCATGCATCATTTGATATATTTTATGGACTCCTACAAACACCTTGAAGGCCTAGTTGCCTACAAATAAACCTTATATATCTACTATCATGCAAGGAATTTCATGAGTTCTCACAAATTAACTACCCCTCCAGGCTCAGTTTTCAAGCACTTATAAGGAGTTTAGGCCTGTTTTAGAAGCCCACATGATTATAGTTCAAGTTAAGAGGAGTTTAGAGTTATATTCATGCATTTTGAGGCAGTTTGAGGTCCTTAAATAAAGGCTTTTCTGCTTTGTACGCCCAGGAAGTTGAAACTTCATGCAAACTGTTTGAAGACAACTTTTCGATCAGTTTCATGCCAAAGTTAGAGATCAGTTCGAAGTTCAGTTGGGGTACAGTTCAGGGAGCATGCAAAGAGTGCAAAGTCAAAGAGGTCAAGTCAACTCTTCTTCACCAAAGTTACATGTTTTTTTTGCTTCCAATTTACATTCAGTTCAACTCTTCATGTGCATTCAACGTCTGTCTTATGCAAAAGAGATGCATTGTAACTCATTTTTGAGAAGTATAAGCAGCAACTTAGTTTTGTTGTACCCATAATAAATTTTTGCTTCAATAAGGCATTTTGCTAAAAATGAGCTAAATAATGCAAAATTGTTGTCAAAAATCCATTTTAGGTCAAACAAAATATAGGCTTTTGTGGGTTTATGTCAAGGAAGATACTTGCAAAATTCTGAAAATTTAAAAATTAGGGTTTCAAACCCCTGTTTTTAGGAAAACCCCTAAAAATAGGACCTTTCCAGAATTAGTTGAAAATGATTTTGATAGGATAAATTGGCTTCATGATCACACTCGT
>VDFB02058242.1:259174687-259195183 GCA_007258455.2 Sequoia sempervirens
CACCAAACATGGAAGTAAGGCTTACACACACACCAATCATAGTGCATACAAATACGTATGAACAATCATACAAGAATTAACTCAACCAAAACATAAGGCTAAGGAAGGGCACACACTGCAAGGATGAGGGAACGAGTGGGGCAAGGAGTGTCATCATGAAGCTCAAAAAGATGGCTTACAGGCCTTAGCACATATGCCCATCACAAGGAAAAGGGAGTACTTAAGTGGCATCCAGCACCCAATTGGATGTGGCATGCCCTTAGTTGATCATACCAAGTTTATGCAAGCACTCAAGCTATGGTGCTGAAATAATATTGTTAACTCAACCAATTACATAATTTCCATGGTTCCACTTAGTTTACAACCCTACAATCACTATGGCCACAAAGTCACAACTGAACTTGGTGCAGCATGTAAAGGCACTCCTCCCTAACCCTATACCTCAATCCTAGGCTCTTCATGCTCCAATTAGACCAATAAGGTGTGGCATGCAAAACAACGCACAAAATATTGTAACATGTTTTTATAATATTCACATCAAATTTTCATTAAGGAGACGTGAATTATCCCATTCCAAATCATTCAATTTCAATTCTAAAATTGAAATTTTTTAAAATACTTTTATCACAAAACCTTGTCACTTTCATGTTTAATTGTGATATGAATCATAACACAAAATCTTCACTTTTGTGGTACAAACAAGCACCTCATAGTGTATATTTCAATTTCTGTAAAACTATGACCCACAACACTAAAGATAGTATGATAAGATAAGTTGGTACCAGAAGATGCAAACAACCACATCAATAAAAACAAAGCCCGTACCAGCAACAAAGTGAATACCAAGAAGGGTATCATAAAAAAGGGTCAAATAACTCATTGGATTTGCAGACAAAATTACATAAGTACAACTGGTGAAATCCTTGAAATCTTTAAAGACATTCATCATATCTTCACTACAAGAAACAGAAGCATCATACTTGGGCTTGTCCTATATTGACAGTCCTTTGGGAAGATAAGAAAAGCAGTGTAAATTTGGCTTCTCTGATTCCAAACACTTGAGAACAGATTTGAGCAAGGTTCACACTACTGTGCAACGTCATCACAAGAGCACAAAAAAGAGAAGGATTACCTCTGCCAGAGTTCTCAATTGATACAAATGTCCTGCATTCTAATAAAAACAATGAAAACATGTAAGTGCACTCAGATATATATGCCACAATTTGAACAGGAAATTTGCAAAGTGGAATTGGTGAAGCAAAATTCAATAACACAAGCATTGAACAGTGTGATCAGTTGACTTCAAATAATACAAAGGGAAGAAAGTGTCTCAAGGAGTGTAGAAGGGCCAGGAGATTGCACAGCTTGCTAAGAGAATTTGTGCAAATACCACTACCCAAAGTTACATTTCACGACAACTTTTGAATGTTTTGTTAGAAAAGTCTTGCGACGTCAATGACATCAAACCAAAGTAAAGCACAGAGTTCTTCGTAACTCAAATCATTATTCATAAGCCCCTCCCATGTCTATGGCAAGCCACTGCCTCTTGACACTATCAAGATTTCTCATAACATTGCGACTTGAAACACAATGTACTTTGGCCTTTTCAAAATGCTACATATTAAAATATGAAAAACTTAAAACCAAAAAAACATAAAGAATTCAGCATGCCAATTTTTATTGGATAAATTGTGAAATAGTAGCTATTACAACTATATTGTGGGACCACATGTTAATAGTTAAAACTGTGAATTATGCTCAAAAAAATAGAATTCTCAGAAACAGGAATTCTCCAAAAAGGTGTACACAAACTGTAATCCAAAATATCCTAATGAACTAATATTATAACAATCTCACATTAATAGTTATTAAAGTGAAGCACTGACTAAAAATATTAGAAAATAAAAACATATAGCATTATAAATATTGTAGACATTAGCAAATAATGGTGAGATGATGTTTGTTCGTCATTCACTTGTCATAGATGTTGATAAACATGCACTTGTATGAGAGACGATTCTTGCTATCGAAGCTAAAGTGTGGGTCATTATCAAAATAAAATTCAAAAAATAAGCTACAACGGTAAATTCCATTCAAAAATCTCTTCCAAAACATTGCGCTTTTACTGCATGTGATAATACATATAGCATAAAACTCAATTAAAGATGTCTTCACATTGCTTCTGCCTGGAGCAAAAAGGAAGAACCTATGATGAATAAAAATCATTACTTGGCCAATCCTTATGGTTTACTCAAAAGCATGCATGGTCAACCTTCAAGACATTTTCATCTAGCTTATGGTAAAAGCTATAGTACAATTTCAAACATGCACAATAAATCCAGTCTATGAAAGAAAAGAATCAAGTGGAAGCAACTACTTCTGACAGTACAGATCAATTACCTTTTGCATATTTGTGAGCAACTGTTGTCCTTTCCCTCAAGATAAAGGAACAGCCTCAACAGTTCATACAGCTCATAAAGGAAACTGTTATTGACATTTTCAATTATATAACCGGTGAATATCACATCATACTTAAAAGAAATCAAAATCCAGATAATTACCGCCAGATTTTGAATCAACCTCGGTAAATTTCTTTTCACTGGAGGAAGCTGCTGGCACTTTCTTTCCAGGAAAATCAATATCAACAGGCTTTGGAATTTCAGGGGGAGCAGTGCACCTGATAAGAGCCCAGTTTACACCCTCAAAGAAAGGATGTTGTTTAATTTCAGTTGCTCCACGTTTAAAGGCTAACCGATGTTGAGGCTCCTTCACCAGCAAACCCCTGATCAAATCCCTGGCTGCAAAACTTACTGTAGGTGATTCAGGAAACCTGAGCGGTTGCCCTACCACATTAAAAAGTGTAGCACGATTACCTGATCCCTTAAAGGGTGTCTTTCCAAACATCAGTTCATATAGAAATATCCCAAAAGTCCACCAATCTACAGCACTCCCATGACCTTCTCCTTTAATAATCTCAGGGGCTAAATATTCATGGGTTCCTACAAATGACATAGAACGAGCACTTGTAGGCTCTGCGATAAGCTCTGGAAGAGGAGTCACTTGATTACCAACATCATTTTTGGGTTTTCGTATCTTCTTTGACTTGCTTGGAAATAAACGAGGTACAAAGCAAGTTGGCTGTATGCAAGAAGGCTGGACACATACTGGTTGGACACATGAGGGTTCAATGCAAGCAGGTTGAACACAATATGCTGGAATTTTCTTTGATAATTCTACATCAACAGATGATGACTTCACCAGTGTGGGGCTAACAACACACCTCAATGATAGATCAAAATCTGAGAGCATGATATGCCCATCCTCCCTTACAAGTACGTTTTCTGGTTTAAGGTCTCTGTAAACAACTCCTAGCATATGTAGGTATTCCAAAGCTAGAAGAACCTCTGCGACATAAAATCTGCAAAAATGTAGCAGACATTAACTGCCAAGAAACATACACAAATGCTAAATGGGATCAAAAATTCACATTAAAATAAAATTGATTTAGCCTACATTTTATTGATCACAGCTTTGGAGACAATATTTCTATCCAGTTAGAACAACCATTATATAAAAGTGTAACAGCACACAAGGATGCTAACTAAATTTGGTTTACTTGCTACCAGGATTTAAAATGCGAACACACACTATCAGCACTTACATGAGAGATACACCCATACCATTTGGGAGACTTCCAAATATGTTATTCACCAATTGAAGCCAAGAATAACAAACAAAGAGCCAAATTGACATGGAAATGGTGTCGAAATCAAGTCCTTTATTTAAAATCTTACATTTTGAGAATCCCTTCAAATAAAAGTTTGAAGACCAAATCTGTTCACTAACTTGATTCAATCATTCATGTCATCAATTCTCAAAGCTTTGTATGCTGCTGGAATAATAACCGGCCATAGAAGTTTCCTTCAAATGACATTCTAATTTCCAAGTTTCAAAGATTGATAATGTTTTCTGGAGAGTAATAACCGGCCACATTCAACATTATTCATGAGAACGAGATACTAAGAAGTCAGTTCTTACTCAATTACAGGTTAAGAGATTTTAAGGAGAAAGTAACAGCACCAGTTTCTTGCCCTGCAAAAAGCATCCCCCGTACGATACAAAATGAATTAGTCAGTATGTTGTAGGCTAAACTTTTGTTGTCCAATTCCTTATAATTGAAGATTAAGTAGTTCCTTTGGGTTAATGTGTGCAATTTGCCACCCTTCGTAGGTGACAAATTTTCCATCAAATAGATGACAGGCTCACAACACCGTAAATAAGCTTCGCTTACTTTATGGAGGAGTTTAGTCTTGCACTTTTTATTTTGTAGGCTTACAAGATTAAGCTCTGCTAGCAATAACTCTTTCAATATGGTATTTACACTTGCATCTTCTTTTTATAGCCTACTTTCCTATTATTTGAATATTATTTGAACCTTTCATCTTAAATTATTTGAACCTTGTCATTACATATTGTTTTGAACTGTCGATGCTTATGGCACCATAGTAGCTTTACACTCAAATAACCTGTGATTAATCACCAGTAATAACTGTAGTTAGCATAATTAAAACTTGTTCTATTTTGTTCTTGCTTGTGAATCCAACTTATTTTGTTAGTTCCTTGTCAGCTTTGGTCTCTTGTTAATAAGTAGTTATATGTGGTTACCAACAGTTGTGGTCTAGCGAACAACCATTAGGCCTTACGAACAGAATTTTCTGTAATCGGGGAAGGAGTATGATTGATGATTATTTTTGTAGAGTTGTTTTTGCCTTTCTAAGTGATTATTTTCCATTTGATTATCAATAAATTATTCTTTAGAAACTGAAAGAAGCAATTTGGGTGGAAAATAATTGACACCATGCTCAAAACAGCATTATTTCTTGGTAAGTAGGAGGCATTTTCTGCAGTGTGTCAAGCTATGATATTAATATCAGGATCCAACTATATAGTTTTTTGAGTCAAACTCATTGACTCACATTTCATGCAAGAGTCAAACTATGCAGTTGAATCCTGATATTAATTTTGTAGCGTTATTTCTCTATTCAAGTGCTGGTCTTCACATATTAGAGTTGTTGAATTAATCAAAACCAATGTACCTTGGTATCCTACAAGTGGTCGCAGTATTAGATTTTGGGATGATCCCATTGTGGGCAACAAACCCCTAATCTTTCTCATGCCAAAGTTCTTCTCTTGTCCTCAAACAACTCAGTATGGAAAAACTTGAACACCTCATTGGCTGGGATGGAAGTCACCCTAAGTTGTTTCATCTAAATAGGCTTTATAAGGAACATCAAAGAGAGTGAAGTCTTATTAGGGAGAGATTCATGGGCATTACCCCTGCAGATTCTGGCAGTAAAGATGGTTTAATTTGGGGCAAGATAAGCTCATGAAGAGCTACACAGTTTGGGCTGGAGCTCATTCTCTTGAACTATTTGACTGCTTCCTAAATATTATATAGACCTTAAGCATCACCCCCAAAATCAAAATGTTTCAATTGCTTGTCCAGTAGAATAAAATGTTCACCTGTGAAAATCTAATTAAGAGAGGCATCTTGGGTCCTCATATATGCTTTAGATGTTTCAAAGCTTGTGAAACTCAATCTCGCCTCCTCTTTGATTATGAGGAAGCCACTTCTATTTGGATTTCTCTCTCTCCACTTCGGTGTCCTCTTTCATAACAAACTAAATTTAGAAATCTACACTCAACATTGGAATTCAGCTACAGCAGCTCTCTCATGGAAAGCCTCTTTCTAAATTTTTATGGTCCTCCTTACCTTTCTTCTGCATGTGGTTCATTTGGATTGACAGGAATAAAATAATTTTTGAAGTCACTGCTACCTCGAAGAACATTCTGATATATAGGATTCAGCATGCTATGGCAGAAAATGTCAAATCCCATTTTAAGGAAAAGCAAAACCTGAAAATTCTATGCAAAAGTGGAAATTCACTTTCTTAGGAATTGGAAACTAGTGGATTTTATCAGCAACTCTCCAGCTTACTGCCCCCCTCCAGTCATCCATTTCAGCAACCCTGCTCTCTTTTTTGACGGCACTTTGAAATCCAATCCAGGTATTGCTGCTGCTGTTGGTGCGCTTTGGTCTGGTCCTTAGCTCAAGATTTTGGACTTCAACATGAATTTAGGACACACCTAAAACAACATTGTTGAATTTATGGGCTGCAAGTTCGGTCTTCTTCTTGCAGCCAAAGAAAAGCTCAAGAATCTTCACCATTTATAGGAATTCTAAGTTGGTAATCCAATGTCTCTCGGGAAAAATGAGTGTTCAGGTCTGTTCAGCTCCATCTTTTGTATTGTCAAGTCTCAAAAATCCTCCAGAATTTTGATCAAATCAACTGGCAGCATATCCCCAGAAAATTGAATTCACTTTCCAACAAAAAGGCCAATGTAGGCATTCAGTTACAACCCGTTTCAGCCTGCATAAGACATTTATGTACTAGAGGAGCTGACATGCCTAACCAACTTTGAGCATCTCTCTGGCTTTACTACCCTCGCCTGGCCCGGTCATTTTGTTTCTTTTGCCACATGTCTCTTGTACTCTATAACATATTTTTGTGACCAAATAAAATATTTTTCCTTTTATTATAAATTTCTGAGTGGTAAGAAATTTGAATGGAAAGAATGACATTATGTCTATGAGCTTTAAAGACCAAAACAGGTCAATAGGACTCAAAGTACAGCTAACATGCATAGCAAAGAAAGAAATATCTAAAGCAACTTCCACCTATAAAAGTAAAAGAGGTTTACCTAGAGAATCATAAACCCTATAAAAGAAACAAAAAGAGTACAGTTACTAACCTCATTGAAAAGTACAAAAAGGCTAGAGGAGTTGCCCTCACAGAAGGGACAAAGAAAGAAACTACTGGTTCTCATCAGTGACAAGAGAAAAATGTTGTAGTTACCAGTAATGCTTCTAGGATGAAAATACGGAAAATGGCATGGATCAATTGGAGCCCACGGATATGCCACTTTTGTTTCCATTACTATTCCTACCTCTAGATCTCCCCCGACATTTGAAGTCCCTTACGTTGAAGGATGCCACCTTTTCAATGCTAAGGCTCCTCCCATTGGTTTCTTTCATGATAGTTTTCCTCCTGTTTTTGATGCCTCTGCATTGGTTCCCTATTTTATTTTATTTTGGTGCATGTGCAAGTCATCTTTGGAGGTGTTTTCTACATGCTGCAGCATGAAAGGTGGTCGGCTTCGCCCTACGATGGTGCAGTCTCATATCACCATCTTTGATGTACTTTCTCTATCCTTGAAGCTTCCTCAAGATGATTATTGGGGAAGAAAGGCTAAGTGACACTAGAGTGCAAGTAACTAGGGCTTCCAGTGTGGAAGATTTTAAGGCAAAGTTAACTTAGTTAAGTGCTCAAATGCCTGTTGAAGTGACCAAGGACTGGATCTGGGCCGGCTTATTCCAGACTAAGATGTCATCTTCTTAGGTAACTGCTCTAAATTTGGTAAAGCTAAGATGCAGAAGGTCCCTATGCTTTTGCAGTACGCTGAGGAAAGTGCAAACATCAATCATGTTACCCAGTTTCTTTCAAAAAAAGTGTGCCAATTTAGCTTTACTACCAAGATTTGACCTTGTATACGGGCAATCTCAAGGTCATTCTTAGGGATGGTGGATTGGAAGTCTCCAGTGTGGACACCTTACCATCTATCTCCAAGAATGGAGTTTCTCATGCCAACTAAAACTCTTTCCTAGAGCCAAGTGTCAAGGTGGATTCTTAGGAGGAGACAGTGCCAAGTCCTCCTAACTATTAAGTAACCTGTTTTGGAACTGCTTTTTAACTAAGTTTTTGATCCTAGTTCTGGTTTGGATTTGTCTATTCAATTCACAGATTCAAAAAAAAAAAATTTGGGGAGTTGAGTTCATTTTGGGTTCGTCAATACCAAAACATATGAAATCATAAACATATATATTTATGTCTTAAAATCAAGAATATTAAATATAATATACATATTTTCTATATTTTTAATGTATAACAATATTAATAAAGTTAATATATAATATTATAATATAATAAAAAATTATAAATAAAGTTAATATTAATAATTAA
This sequence comes from Sequoia sempervirens, assembly GCA_007258455.2. NCBI lineage: Eukaryota > Viridiplantae > Streptophyta > Pinopsida > Cupressales > Cupressaceae > Sequoia > Sequoia sempervirens. The sequence continues at coordinate 259,182,769 of VDFB02058242.1, forward strand.
TAATAATTTTTAAAAAATATTATTAAACATACATAACTATTCATTTTTTATTATTAATAGTCAAGTGATCAACTTGAACAAGGTGTAGGCAATAAATGAGCGGCTTAAAAACAGGCAGATGCAAAATAGGAAAGCAATCTGAAAGTTCACTTTTGTTATTTGCCCTTAGAATCGTGGCAAAATCACCATCGTTCTTGGCCTGGGAAATATTGCAAAGAAAAAGAAACTTAAAAAACCGTCACATTTTCAATGGGTTTGTTGAGGATTCTTAAAAAATTGGTTGGGTTCGAAGTGGGTTTGCCCTAAAGTTTCTCAAAGCAAAAAAGCAAAACCCTGGCCAACTCCATTGCTAGACCGCACTCATATCCAAACCAAGAGCAAATCATACCCAGATTCAAGGGTTTTTGTGAAGAATTGGTAACATTGCTTTTTGCAACTTATAGTTAGGTCAATATTTTGTAATAGGGTGTTTTTCTTGCTAGGGATGTTGTAATGGCAGTCTAATTTAGAAGTTGCTCTTTAGTATTTTCCATCAATACAGGTCTATGTTGTACTTAAGCTTATTTTCTTTAGGCAAGGGCCCGTATAGAACCCTTAACTAATCTATCATATATATATATAATCAAATGTTTTTATTATTTAAATTTCATACAATGCTTTAAGCTTAATCAACAAAATATTATATATCTTTCCTTTGCTTCAGCCCAAGTAATCTTCCAAATTTTTGAAAAATGGGTCTTCACTCGTCACTTTGTCACTTAAACCTAGGCCTTCATTCCTATTATATTATTATCAATGTTTGTCAATGTTTGAAGGATAAGAGGCTTTGGATAAAAAAATTTGATGATGGTTATCCCTATTATATATAAATGAGACTTAAAACACATAAAAATAAAAATAATTCAAACAAACTAATAGAAGCGGCAATTTTAATTAAATAACATGATCCAAGATCAAATATTGAATGGCCCCTTAGCATAGTTAACCGATGTCTTTAATGGGCAATCAAAAGATGAAACATTCCCAATAGAACTTTCAGTTTGAGCACCCTCAATTCTTTCCTCTCCTCTACTTCTACTGTCTATTCCTTCTATATTTTCAAACTTTTCTCTTGGTCATTTCTGTAAGACATCTCCCCCTAGAAAAAGAAAACAAAAACCATCCATAAAGTAAATTTAAAATGCATATTTATATTCAACTTTGAGGCTAGATCCTACTTTAAATGCAAAGGTGAAACTGCAATTTTTTAGCAGTGTATGAGGAAAAATAAAAATAAAAACCAAAAAAATGATTTGATAAATTGAAATTTGATATTTTAGTCAGGCGAGATAGATTGGATGGGAAAGGTAAAGCATTACCACAATGAGTCCCAAGCTGAAATACCCCCAAGGACCCTCAAGCATGCTCCAAGCACTAATTCAAGATTAGTAAAAGTGCATGTATACCATTCCCAAGGTGTGGGCCCCCATTTGTATCCCATTAGGCAAGGATCATTTCGCCCTCATTTACCAACAAAAAAAACTTATTTTCTTAACCATGCCATTGATTCTTTTGAGAAAACAAAAAACAAAAGCATGGCTTTGTCATGGCAATGGCCATTAAGTTTTACGTTTTTATTTAATAACAAACCAAAAAAAAAGCAAAAATTCAAATGTTAACATGGCTGCCAAATATGGCGACCTCCCTTTGGCTGCAAATCCCTCCTGAATCTTCTCTTCATCTCTCTTCTTATTTCTTCCTCTATTTTCTTGTTTCTTTGCTTTTGCAAAATAAAAAGAGTTTAGGGTTTGGTTGAGTTACATTAGGTTGGGGTCTCATCAAAGCTCCACTTTTATATTGGGGTTAAATTTTTTCACTTTATTTGGGGGGGACCTTAATAACCATCGAGGACATCTAGAGGTACCACATTTCCAAAAAGAGGAACATTTCAAGGATTTTCCCACATCATGGGGGCATCTCAGGGATAACTCCTTGGTTTCTAAAACAATAGGGGATGAGAAGGGATTGTTTCATCGCTATCCACCCATCCCCAAGGTGTTCCAAACATCCCTTTCCCAAGAACATGTCCCATGGTATGTTAGTCATTATGATGTTTACCAGCCTCAATGGCTAAAGCATTCTCTTCATTCCATGGTCCTCCTTCGCTAGAATTCTTGTCTCTTCCATACAAATTTCATGAGCTGTTAGAAATAAATGTGTATTGCCAGCATTGAGATTTTCATGCACTTGTGATGGAAATTTGCACAAAGTTCGTAGATTTTTGTTTGAATTGTCCTCCCTGTTTCACCAATGTATTGGGGATCACAAGAACACACAATAAAATAAACATCAGTACTTACGATTCTACCATTCTTATATTGAAAAGGGGCAATTGGTCTCACCTTGTAGGCTTGTTCCTTTTTCAGATTTCTTTAAATTTGTTGAAGATCCCTCATAAAGTAGAAAAATCATTGGTTGGTTGGCTGCATTGTCCATTCTGTGGTGTGGAGGTGAACCTCTTGACATATTTAAATATACTCAAGCTATTTGTTTAGCTTTACTGCCATTCTTATTGAAACCCTCTGCCAAAATGTTGCCTGAATATTCAAGCTAAATGTTTAGCTTTTCTGTCATTCTTCTTGAAAACCTCTGCCAAAACGTTGCTTCTCTCATTCCATGTGCTCTCCATCCATAATTCTAAGGGCTCCAATTGCAAAAGATTTGAGTACTCCTTCTTTTTACAATAGGTGGCAAACGGGTAAACCTATAATGCAAGTCTACATGTATATGTTTTTGTAGAGTAGCATGTTAGAATGCATCACTTCGTTTTCGTAAAACATTGAAGAAAGGAAGAGACTCATCTGCTTCCATCTCCTTTGTGAATGTAATAGTTAATAACTTAATACCATCAAAAATGTCATTGAGATGATCATAAAATTCCTTGATGTTATCCTTTCAATGCAGCAATTTACGTGAGTGTCATCTACATACCTTTTCCACCATCATGGCTGAAGGTGAAAAAGGTAAGGGATTGATTTTTCAATTTCTCCATGAAATTGCAACCACCGGTGACAAGAGGGATCCTAATCACACACCTTTTTGACCAAAATAGGCAAAATATTATTAAGAAATACTACACCAAGGCATAGATTCATATCATTACCAAGCCCTGAGGTTATGATATTCATTAATCCTTTATTTTTACATTCCATTTATGTGTTATTACTTATTACATACAGCCACGGCATTTCAGAAAGATCTCCTTTATCTCTAACTCTTCCTCTAAGCTTTCTGTTTTTTCTATAGTTGCAATGGGAAAAGTTTCCAAGGTTTTATAAGCCATTTCTTTAAATTATAAGCAAATTGTATAATAGAATGAAAACTCTCAGAAAATGATCTTTTTAAAATATGAATTCCTTATACATTCGATCTAACCTTCTGTAAGCCACATAGAGGGTATCATCTAGAATATTTAGGATACTACCTAGTTTCACCTGTATTAGTTAAAAATTTAAATAACTACACTACAGCCAAGATGACCAGTATAGCAATTTCTCTGACAAGACAAGGTATATTCCCTTAAATCTTTCTTGATATGTGTTTCCCTCCCTTTTGGAAATTCAATGACAACACTAACACAATAAAACATTGATAATTTCTCTCTAATTTTTGTCCCCTCAACGCCAACAATGAATCTTCAAAGAACTCTCATTGCAAAGCAACTGCTAAACACTATTGAGCCATCAGCCTCTGACACAAGTAGAATAAACATGAAAACCACTTCATGACTGTTTGGCACTTTCAGAAAATCAATTACTCCTTAGTCCACCAAGATGGAGAGTTCAATCATTTCCTTTGTGTATGCATATTTTAGTTTATTTTCTAAAAGATGGATTTCTGTATCTTTCATCCTATGAGTGCTGTATGCATTCTTTCATTACTGCATAACTAAAGTCTTATATTAATATTTGACATTCCATTATAGCTTTATATTTTATAACCATCCATAAAACGAAAAGGCTTGCTTTTTTCATATGTATATACCTTATATGAGTCCATATTATCTCCCACTGAGGCTAGAGTGATTGACAAGTAACTTTGTTTGCTGACATTCCAAATCTTCAATTTTCAACCAGATAAGTTTAACCCTACTACTATGAGCTGAAATATGGAGCTAGTAGACCCATATGATCCACTTTGCAGAAGGAATTTTGGAACTCTGTGTTTAAAAGCATCCATTCTATATAAAGATAGTCAATGGAAAAAATTTTATGCTACCGGTGTGAATTCCTATCAAATATCTCAGGTTGTAGTAATGTTTATTGGTGCACCCTCTTATAGTTAGCGGTGCCCAAAAGAAAATTGGCATATTGTTGCATTAAAAATATCTTAAACAAATAAAATCAACGAGAAAGAAGATCAAAGCTAAGAGATGAACAAAAGACAACAACCCCAAAACAATGGGGTTCATGAAGTTAACAATGATGATTCACTTCCAGGATATTGCCCATTAAGAAAATTGATTTACTCGGTATTCTACCATTCAGTAGAGCATTGTACAAATACACATCAATCAATACAAGTAAGCCATGTAATTAGAATTTACCAATCTTACAAATGATTGAGGTTCTCACCGTACTGCTTGCTCAGAGAAGTGCTTTCCTGGTTGTCGTTGGCGAAGAGTGTGCAAATCTCCTCCTGGACAATACTCCATAACCAGGCAGGAGAACCTGTCTGTCTCAAAGTGAGTGTATAATGTAGGGAGAAAAGGATGATCCAGAGATTGCAGTATTTCTCTTTCAGTTTGAGCTCTCAGCAACTTTTTGCGACTTGCCAGAGAGCCTTTGTCCATCACCTTCATTGCAAAGTAGCATCTTGTACCACTGAGTTCTGAAAGATAAACACTGCCTATGTCGCCACACCCTAGCTTCTTAAGCAATCTGAAGTGGCTTAATCCCAAAATTCCATCCCGCATTCTAACTGCTCGTATGGCTTCCCATCTTGGATCATTGGACTTGTGAGGCTTGTTGGCGCTACTACTTAAACTGCTGCAGGTGCTTTCATCACTGACCCCACTGCTATTGCTACCTCTGCAAACACTGCTCTTAGCACTTTCAATAAAATCTCCCTTTTCACTAACTTTGGCACTTTCACTAGTCTTTGGTATGGAATTAGCCACACTGCTGGTACCATCACTTAATTTTGCACTTGAGCTATTTTTAACACTACTTGGTGCTGTCATAACACCTGTGCTGTCAGTGCTGTTGTGGGGACTGAGACTGCTGCTTGTAGGCAAGGACGCATCCCATGTGCCTTTCTCATCCCCTTCAGATGATCCTTTGTTCTGTTCGCTAAAACCAACTTGAGACAAGCCTTCCGGTAAATGACAAACACCTTCAGCTTTCTGTGAGTTACAACAAGCTGATGATGCTAAAGTACCTGTTACAGATAATGCCCCAGTACCCTTGGACATATCCATGCACCCCCTCGGTGGATACTTCAGCTTATTCGCTTCAAGTGACTGGGAGCAATTTGCACGTGACAATTGATTTGTATGATCTGCTTTTGTGTTTTGTGGGATCATAGACTCATCAGGTACAGGATTTAGATTCCTTGGTTCTGATGTTTCTCTTGATGAATGCTTCATAGTACTTCTGGCAGTTCCCTGAGAAACACCCCCTACTCTAGTTCCACATTTGGAAGTGGGTGATTGTAATGAGCCTGCTTCAAATAATGGATTATTAACTGCACCCTTTAATGGTGGCTTCTGATTAGCTGCTTCTGGGACCCGTGAAATGCCAACTTCCTTAGATGCTTTCTCCAACATAATTTTCTCTGATGCTGGCACATTACCCCCTAGCTTCAACTTCTGTTTCACAAGGCCTGCTTCTTGCATTCTAGAAGTACCAACCATTGCTGTTTGCTTTAGGCTAGTTGTATCTAGTGCTTGGGTAATTCCTTCTACGGATATGTTCTTGATGGAAGATGATCCTGGTGCCTGACAGGAGGCTGGCTTGCATGACTGTTTGAAATTTGCTTCTGATGATCTGGAGGTTGCCATTTGTCAGAATATAGTTTTCTCAATGCAAGTCATTCATGCAAGGCCATGAATTCTATAACACCTAGACGATACACTTTTTCAGTCTCTTCCACCACAGTCCTCTAATTCCTTTAACCTCACCACAAAGAATAGTGCTGCAATTTTTCTGTAAGGCCATATGATATGTAGCTTGTATCAATATGTAATTTGCATCAAACAATAGCTAATAGAGAATTTCCTTCATATTGAAATAATTACATTCCTGCCATCAGATCAGAACACAAATCGTCAATTTTCACAAGTTCTAGGGTTTTTTTAATGAGCAAATCCTTACTAAATTGAAATGCACTATATCGACTTGACAAGTCACAAGCTATCTAACGGCAACAATAATGCTGACACAATTTAGCATTCATTCAAGTCAAACACGATGTACAGATTGATGCACAACACAAAATGCTTACAAAGAAACAGTTAAAAAGAACAGTCTGTCCTGCCTCGTCCAACACTCTCAGAGATTGTGAACTGGAAATCAAAATATATGCCAATCGCTTAAGATCCAACAAGGATTGGCATAGGCTGGCACACAGGCTATGTGTTCGTTGTTCAGGAGAAGAATCAAGATAACCCACCAGGCAACTATATGACTCAGAAAAGATGCACAAAAAAAAAATTGGCTTCAAGGATTCTCAGTACGGCTATCACAATTGAAGGGCAATCGCAAGTAGCGTTTGATGGTAATTTTGTAGATCTGGCTACACTTATAAAATGCCAATTAAATGGATTTGTCCAAGACTAAACCATCAAAAGTATCCAAAAATAAAAAGGTTGGCACTGGCATTGAAGATTGTGTAAACCCAAGCAGCTAAACAAACTAGACTAACCAACAAAGCATCCTAAAACCCTGCAATTAAGCTTCGCAAAAAGACACGCCGAAAAATACGGGAGATGAAGATAGGCGCAGGGTCCTCTATTCTTGTTACCAAAGACGGCAAATATGCCTGAAATCTTTGTAACAAAAATGCCCACATCCACAAAATGCAACCTCTTAATTCTCTTCAATACCACTTGGCTAAAAATTGCTTCTCAGATCGGTGTCAAGCAATACAGCTAGGCTTTATTAAACTCACTAGTTTTTCTTTTTCCACTTAAAAACCAGCCATAAATCTGGAATTTAAGAATGAAAGAGTTAGCCCCAAAATGAACAAAAACATCTGGATGAAAAATGTAATTGATATGCAGAAAAATGTGTGGAAAGAAACTCAAAGATCGAGAAGGCACAAAATTTTGGATCTAAGTGTGCATGCTTATTCTGATGAACATAATGTATATGGATTCCATTTATTCAGAGTACATTGGGGTGTTTACCTGTGTTGTTGAGATCGCAGAGCAGAGCAAATGGGTGTCCTCGTTTGGTGCTGAACCAGAGATAAAAGCGGATGAAGAGAAGAGTAGAGCCCCTGTGGTTTTACGAGAAAAGCTGCCTGGTCAAAGCTAAAGTATGGTTTCTCGGTTCATTAAATTAAGAAAGTTTCTATTTTATTTCCCTTGTTGCTTGGATCTTTGTATCCAATAAAACATGGTAAGTTGGGCTGCCTTGGCATTCGGAGCCCGGTGGTCCCCACTTCCTGCCTTTGTTGTCACCCGTACTACGTGGAGCTCATGTGGCAAAACGTCTTTATATTTTTGTTGGGAGGATAAACATGAAGATATTTTTTAAGTATGTAATTATAGGTGTATTAGTAAATTTTTTAAGCTTAGTGCAAAAGATTATTGGGTACCTAATATTTCAACCTAGCTTCATTTTATACCATTCACTTGATAAAAACTCATTCTTTTCTTTAAAATATCTCCTAATAAATAGATTTATGAAGTACAATTGATGTGAGTGAGCTTAAAAGATCCTTTTAATAATATTATCCATAACACTATAATGTTAAGTTAGGGAATAATTGATAAGTTCAAGAATTGTATATTTTTTTTAATTTTGGAGTCATTTTGATCTAGTTATTTTTTATGTGATGATTAGTGTATAAGTGATATGATATTTTTACATAAAATCTCACATACTTTAAGTCAAATTTGTTTCCACTTGCACTTGTTCTTAAAGGTCGGTCACGATACTTAGTATATCCATTCATTACTTGTGTTCAAATATATAGTCGTAGAGCAAAATGAACTAGTTCAGTTCTATGGTTTGTAGAAATGGTCCTAGTCATTTCAAATTTTAAATTCAAATTTGGGTCGAAGTCAATCCTTTTCCTAATCGATCATTATGTGTCGACTTGAAGTGTGAAATGTTTTATTTGTACATTTGAAGTTGTATTTAAGAACTAACCTTAATTTATTTTTAATTGTTAAAAATTTAGAATACAAAAGACATCTTAGAGCACCATAAAATTTGTATAGTGTCAATATTGCATCATTTGTAAGGGTTTCACAATCTATAATCATGGAGTGACATAGCATGGTTGTTACAAGATAATTTATATATTATCCATAAAAATAGAAGTTCTTATTTTTAGCTCTCAAATTATTAGTAGTTGCTTGTGAGGTAGGGTTAGAAATGTTAACCGCTAGTTTAAAGGATTTTTATTCTTTCCGTGTCATTAGAAGACTTTGTGAATTTTGTATAAGTTTTTAAAGAGAATTATTTCTTTCTATGTTTACAAAGTTGGATGATTGAAGTTTATAAAAAAATGTGGGACCACCATCTTCCTACAAATTATTGGCTATATTTTTAAACCATTAGTTGCTTCTATAAAATTTATGGGATCAAATGATTGTAAAAAGATCTTAAAGTTTCATATCAAGTCCTGACTAATTTTTAGAAAGCACACTCCATAGACCATAGCCAAAGTGAGAAATAGCAATGCATTTCATCATGTAAAGTGTCATTTCTTTCACACACATGAAGTACAAGTTTGATGTATTTGTTATTCTCACTTTTTTTGCTCTTTTTGAAAAAAAACATTGCAACATTGGCCTTTCCCCTAATTCCAATTTTTTGTCACAAATGATGATGAAAATGTGAATCACAAACAACAATGCAAAACTCACTTCACAATCACTAATGAAGTTCAAGATCTTGGCTTAGAATATAAATTTAGATAACAAGCAAAGTCATCATAGCTAAGATCTTGATTTGTTCCATTGTTGGTTGCTCTTCAAAGTAACAAACTATGAAAGAACAATAATGATATGATGTATGTTGGTGATTTTTCTAGCTAACCTTGGGATTTTCTAAAAGGGTTCCAACCTCTATATTCAAAAACCACCAAGGACTAGTGGCCAACACAATGAATAGAGGACTTTGAGGTCTCTATTCCTACACTTTAGGCTCTATAGGACCAAGGAGGGTGTTCCTTATGGTGTTCATTTGGTGTATCAATTTTCAAGAACACTTCATTATAGATTCATTCTTAATTGATGCAATCACACTAACTTCAATAAAGATTTGGCAGACCTTCAAATGAATTAATGTTTATTTTGCTAAGAATGTGCATATACTTTAGATATATTGGCATAATTTTATAAAAGTTGTTCTAATTATGAATTCATGGCCAGATATGTAACTTGTTCACTCAATTGCATGAATAACAAATAAACAGACCAGTGCCTCATCAATTGGGTAAATGGAGTCAAATATACAACAACCAGTAATACACTGATTATCCAATTCTGATATATCTAAACTATCTTTGTAACGTTTTACACTGCAAAGACTCACGTTATCCAAAATACTACTTATCACATCCTTATATATTCTCACATACCCATGACTTTTCCCAAGCATTTTATTTAACGGGCATTGAATTAAAGCAAAGAAATAAAGCCACACATTCAATTGTACTATTGAAGATAGATGAAATGATCTTTGATAATTTCATTTATAGTTTGTGAAAATATACAAAAGGAGAGTATAATATTTGGACCTTGAATTCTGCTCCAATACCAATAATTGATATAAAACCTATTAAGAATATTACATATATGTCTTATACCCAAGAAGATTTCCCAATGAATTCATCAGGCATTCAGCATTATCCTTTGCATACTATGATTGGTGCCTATTTAAGACCTACTGGACTTAAAACTTTCAGACCAGAACCCCTTTACATTGAGCCATGAAATCCCTTTTATAGCACAAGGGAGCGACAAAGCATTCAGCTCGAAATGTAATTACATTTGATATTCATTTCACAGTTCATTTCAACGGGGTTAATTCCCAAACCATTACATTAATCATTCCATAAGCATGGGAAAAGAAAAAAGGAAAAATGAGCATTAACCTAGTTGTCAGAGCCACCACGGAATCCTTCCAAAAGGCATCAGCAAAATTGGCACGTTTACTAATACTCAAAATAACCACCATCGCAATTAGCTACACGAACCCCCGAACCAGTCACCATCAAAATGAACCACAGAGCCCACCATCTGAAAGCTGCATCATCACATCACCCAAAACCCCACACCGTTAGCAAAGCGCACGAGTGTTACTTGGCCTTGCTAACCACTGAGTAACCATCCTCACCGGGTCGTATAACAAAGAGTGGAGTTGCAATCACAATCTCATCTTCGGAGTCACTATAAGGCACCAAGGAAGTAGGACACCAACAACGGCTAGGTCCAGCTCCTCCCTCATCACTCAACGAGCTATTAGAGACCAGGATGGGAGTAATGGGTTTCTATGAACAAATCCCAAGACCCAGGTCGAACCTCATTAATTCTTTCGCAAACAGAGGTCCCTTCTCCTTTCCTTTAGTCGGTTTCTAGAGACAATCCTGCTTCTCAAAATATAGGTGCTCTGAATAGCCACCTTCTCATGTTTTCCATGTACACTCCTCTTGCCCGAAACAATAGGTACCTCGGCCAAGGGAGGTTTATCCTCCAACACGTATGTAATTGGATCCTGCATACTTAGCCTTCGGGACCTCCGCACTAGTGCAATAGGAGTTCTTGGTTCACTCATCTTCTCAAAATACCACAGTAATCAATGTTGGTGATGAAAAGAGCAGAGACAACAACTTCAGGAAACCCACACATACATGTAGCAAAAATGCTTCAAGACCTAAATTGCAGAATAGGGCCGAGCCACAATTAGCAATGCAGAACATACATGTGCTTACACACCAAAATATACCAGGCCACCACCTCGACAATGCTTGGACTCAAAACTTCCTATAATTCTCTCTCGCCCGCAGCCACAACAATTAATTCCAAACTCTAGCTAACTTGCGAATGACTTGATTCATCTACAACAAATCCTCATTAAATAAGAGAATGTAAGGCTAACTACAATTAATGTTCATCTCAGCTCGCTTGTGTGAATAGGAACACCATTACTGCATGTCAAATCTCCATTGTTGATCATTGCAGATTTAAAACTCGATCAACGAGGCACATTAAGAATCACCACTTGCTTTATGGATCGTACCAGGAAACATCGAGGAAGTGCTTTAAAGCAGCCACACGTCCATTCACATCCTTACCTGATCATCCTTACCCTATCCGTCATTGATCATTTGAATTATGAAGAAATCCCAACCATATCTTTGCAGCATCGCCCATCGACGGTTTCAAGTCTGTTTTGAAACATCATCACGCAATGGCTAAAGAACCAGTGATGAGCTACTAGCTACCAATCTAACCATCAAAAGACTTTACCCCAAGATCTTCATTCCACATCGTTCATCATAGGTCCTCCTCCCAGCAAGCTACCCTGACTAGCAATAAACCATGCCCACACGATGGGGAAAACTCAACCCATCGACAGTCGTGGGTTCCTCTTTGGAAAGCAAAAGCCCACTGGCGATAGTGTAAGTGCCAGCAATGGGTTACAAGAGGTAACTACATCACTGGTCGTAGGTTACTCTTCAAAAGTGAGGGCACAACACACGATAGGTGATGAACCAGGCTTAACAGGTAAATGTTATATCACTCATCACCAGTTGCTCTTTGGTGAGTGTAGCACAACCTGTGACGGGCAATAAGCCCATAGTTGTAGATCTTGACGGTGCTGGTGGAAAAACATCGCTCATCACGTGTTGAATGTAGAATTTTGGAACAGAACCTGCGACAAATGATAGACTATGAACAACACTTTCATAGAGTATAAAACCACACGTTCAAATAAGTCATTCATAAGGAAAGTGCCTTCCTAGGCGCAACAGTGACTTAAGAGATGGGGCTGGTAAAGAACGATGGTGAGGGTCATAAAATGCCACTTAGCTCAAATGGTGACCCGGTGCAGTCGATCAATAGGCAAACATAAGCCAATGAAAGGATTGAGGGTATAAATGAAATGAGCGGAAAAACCCTATACCCCAATGATGTTGAAGAATGAAAATTCATAGGGTTGAACAAGGCACCAATGGAACAATAAAAATAAGAGTT